>OZ007564.1:55067859-56267859 GCA_963931875.1 Pollenia griseotomentosa
ACTAGTGCGTAGAGCGCCTGTTATTCTAATACAGGCTGATCTCTGTACTCTGCCCAGCTGGTCCACGACGTATTTCCTGCCCGTCGCAGAAGCGTAACCACTACTTTTGTTAATAGTTATTGAGATTTAGCATGGTCTTAATATAGCAAAATAAACTAATTGTACTACTAGACATAGCAAAAAACTGTTTTTTGTAAGATGTGGTATTATAATCAAAATAAATATTTTAATTAAAGGAAATGATTACATATTAAGTTTGCTTGTTTTTCCCGTTTTTCGTCAAATTTTGACAAGTATGACCGTAGCTTAAAAGAAAGAATTGAATTGCCCGTATTTATCCTTTTTGATACTTTTTTCTCTATGCATTGAAGTAACAAAAATTTCCATATTGTAGTGGGAGACCATAATTTAATACGTGTATATATGTAAATGAATGGAAAACTGGACAAAAATAAGTAAAATTTTCACCCCTAAAACGTTCGAATTTCGCAAAAGTACGAATGTGATATTATTTTAATTTCCATGTTCATTGGTTTAAAGAAAGATGGCGTGACAAAAAACTTTCCAAGTACCGGTTTTACCAGTTAACTCCCTAAAGGGTCCGAATTTCAAAAAAGTACAAGTCACCTGACGGCTTATTTTTCTGAATAACAACCATTATTCGTACTTTTTCACATATTTAAAATTTTTGGGAAATTGAGGTTTATTTTTTTCGACCCCTTAAAAAACTGTATGAACCTGGAAATGGAAACAAGTTTTTTGCTTACCAAAGATGAATCAAACTGCCGTAAGTCAACACATTAAATGTCAAGGATATTTAATATCAAACCAATATTATATCGAAAAAAGTACGTTTTGCTAAAAAAAAATTGAAAAAAGTACGTTTTGTTTAAAAAAATATTTAAATTTTTTACAGATTCTTGTAATTATTCCATGTTTAATTATACTATTATATTAATTATTGTTTTCATAACACTCATTCACCAAACAATAGTTAAATTATTGCAATTATTGGAGGCTACCCAGTGGTATAAAAAGAAGCAATCGCCACTAATGACAGGCGAAATAGTTAGCACTTTTACTCAATTTTTACTAGTGACTACTGATGTGGCATTCAAACCATACCTACATCTTACCCTGGTCACCAATATCTAGTGTTGACATGTTAAAATAGGTACCCACGTTTCGCTAGATAATTCTATAGCTCCAAGTAATGCAGGAAACAATTTTTTTTCAACGTTAAGACAAAAAATGTGTATCCAAAATAGATCCCGTTACTGGAACAACAACAAAATCGCTTGCTTTTTGCTATCACGTTTTTTAGATTTAAGTAGCTAACCCTTATGTTAGGTAGAGGTAATGAAGGGAGGGTCAATTGTCACCTCCAATGACATCACCATGTTAAATTCGCCACTCAAAAGCATGTGAGGTAGATTGTGGTGGGACTAGCGGTAGTTCTTAAAGGGCTAGCGAATATACACGTACAGAGCTAGCACGCTGTACCGCTGGGTATTCTTGAAAACTCGTCGAACAAATACAAATGTACATTAAAACAAAAGTAAAGTTTAAAAAATAGTTTTTGTTCATCATACATTTCTAAAATTAAATAAACGTGAGAATTTTGACTCGTTTCTCTCTCTTTAAAAAACGGTAAATTGTATGACAAACCAAAAAAAATTTCTTTAACTTTGATTTTGTTTTACTGAAAATTTTCACTTTTTCGACGCGTTTTCAAGAATAGTCACCATTATTTAACAGTTAATTTTAACGAAAATGTAACGACATAAATAAACGTCAAACAAATTAAGAATATTAAGAAATGATTTGTTATTAAAACAACTTCGCGAAGAAATGGCAAAAACAATGAAAAAAGCACGTTTTGAAAAAAAAATGAAAAAAGTACGTTTTGTTATGCACCAATTTTTTTAGAACCCATTTTCTTGGTAAAAAAAAAAGAAAAAAAATATGCTAACAAGATGTTTTCTTAAAGATTTTAACCCAAATATTATAAAAATATCAAAAAACCAATTTGTCAAAAAATGCGAAAAAGTACGTTTTGTTCTGCGGCTCCTCATATATGAATATACGTTATTTAAAAGAGCATGATGCTCTTTTATATAACGTCTATTCAATACATCGTTAACATTATAAATATTTTAACATCAGATACGGTTTTGTTTTCAAATTTAATTGTTTGTTATTAATTAACTAATTACTCAATTTTGGTGGTTGCTTCAACCTAATCTAGCTAATTCATAATCAATATAAGTTTTCGCTTCGAGTTAAAAGGTTATTGAGAAACATTTAAAATTATGATGAAATACATTTTAGTGTTTCTGTGGCTGTTTGTGCCATTTCAGTCGGTCAAATGTGAAATTCCCTTAGATGATATCAGTACAAATAAAGTTTTCATTGAATTCACCAATTTAGCAATATACATGACTAGACGTTTCATGAGTTTAAGAACCAATACTGTCGTTGTGGCTGAGCGGTGCGAAGTTGGTTGCAGTTTAAAGAAAAATTATCATTCAGCCTTGATGACAAGTGTTCTTTCTGGTATACACGATAAACTTGCAATACAATTGTTTTTGGGTTACTACGATGATCGTTTTTGGGATTACAATATATTTATAGTTGATTCCTATGGCGCATTTGAGTAAGTGGTTAAGAAAATCCAACATAGTCTGCAGCAAAATGTATTAGATTTTTATTTTATTTCATTAATAGGATGCTGCGTTTTATGTTCCCCTCCACTCGACATGAGCGTTTCTTTAATTTTTTCATTCTTTTGACTTGGAGTACCAACAATGCAGTTGAGCTCAACGAAACTCTTTACAAGATTTTCAAAATCTCTTTGAATTTCAATGTAAAAAATGTGGTTGTAATGAGCAAATCTTTCGAAGGCAGTCACTTCAGTTTTTACACGTATGAATTTTTTAACAAAGAAAATTGCGAGGATAAAATAATAATACGGGAAATTAATCGTTACGAGAATGGAACTCTAGAACACGAATATTTATTTCTCGATCATATAAGTGATTTCCATGGCTGTTTCTTAAATGTTTCGGCCCATGAGATACAACCGCTTTTAAATTTTATGGGCGATACAAAGAATGAAACGCAGTTAATGGAGAGTTATCGTCTGAGTGGTGTTGACGGAGAGATTCTTAAAGTTGTTGCCGAAGCCTTAAATTTTAGAATTCGCTTGCGTTTTCCAGAGGGAAGGAATAGTATCAACAAGTATTATCATTCGACGGGATGTTTCAAAGATGTAGGTAAAAGTTCAAAAACAAAAAGTGTAGTAAAAGCAAAACAAGTAAAAGAACTATATTCGGCTGTGCCGAATCTTTTTTTACCCTTCGCCATCGTATTAAAAGCATTGTTGGGGGTAGTGCACTCATTTTGCAGTTTCAACTCACACTTGGTGATAGTGCAAAAGCAGCCTCACTAAATATGAGTGATTGTGATGTTTAAAAAAGTTTGCACTCAAAAAAAATAGCTTGATTTAAAAAAAAGCAATCATCAGGTAATTGCAACTTGTTTTCTTCACTCATTTGAGTGCAACTAAAAATGTTGCACTTAATTTAAATCAAAGACTTGTTTTTTCATGATTGAAGCCAATAATTATACCGTAACAAAACTTAATACTGATTAATGTTTTTAGCTTATGCACATCCTTAAAAAAATCAAAAACCATGCACATACAAAGTTAAATTTTTAAAATTTTTGTGAGACAATATTTGTATGCAGCTTTTTTGATTGCTTCCATTTGAATTGAGTGCAGTAGCTCGTTTCTGTATTTCTCGCATCGTAAAATTTCTTACATGAAGTGTGAAACAAAAAATTCCATCGTTTCTCGATTTATGAGATAAAAGTGTTTCTGTATTTGAATGCGAAAACAGACACAACAAATTCTGTTTATACTGGAATATTTCCAGTAATTAAGTGTCAAATAAAAGCGAAACGTCAACAAAAGAAATAAATATAATAAAAACAGGGCTGCCAGATTTGACGAGTTATCGTCATCTGACGATTTTTTGTTCCGATATTAACAAAGTGACGTTTTGATGATTTTTTCTAAAAAAGTGACGAAAACAAAAGCAAAAACAAAATCAAAAATATTTTATAATTTTGTTGTTACTTTCTATAGAAATTCATCTTGAATTTTTAAATTTCAAACACTTCTATTATGTGGCGTTGAAAATTGAAAAAAAAAAAAATAATATGAATGTCTGTAGAAAGCAACAACAAATTTATAAAATATTTTTGATTTTATTTTTGCTTTTAATGAAATTGTTGGCGTTGCGTTTTACACTATAAGCGCCTTAGTCTTCGAAAAAAGATAATTGTAAATATTTTTATATATTTGTTTATTAGAAAAAAAGATATCTTTAGAAACAAGGCTGCTTAAATTTTTATATTTATCCCTATTGTGAAAATTGTCCTCGAAATTGTTTGTTTCTTCCCTAAAAAATGTATCGGCAAAAGCAAAATTTCGAGGGAAAGTAATGGACCGACTTGGCTTATTTTGAACATTTAATACTTCTTTATACATATACAAAATATGATTGATATTTGATATTCTTATCTTATATGTACACTTTTGTGCCAAAACCATTATTCCGGCAAGAAAGAAATTTGTTTGTCTCCCAGTAAAAACTTTTTCAAAATGGATAGCTTCTTTCACTCGTTATTAAGTAGCTTTCTTCTATAAGAGCTTCGATAACTACTTTTTTCTGGATGTATTAAGATATAAAAAAATGACTTACTTTTGAATTTGTTCTTTTTGGTACAACCCTTGTAAAATTCATTAGTTTTTCAGTAGAATTGTATGTAGTGCTTTTATGTGTTTCTGATTACTTAACATATTATTTTGTAGGCGAAGATTTTACTGGGTCTTTACCCGTTTATTTATGAACCGATTTTTTTAATTTTAACAACAAGGTATTCTACTAAGTCTATTTCAGGTAAAAAAGAAAAAGATTATAGGAATAGGTAAATTAAAGATTTATATCTCAATTATTAAATAATAATTATTAAATACCCATGAACTTTAACTATGTTTTTGTTTGATTATTTTTTAATAAAAGTCGAAACAAATTTGTTTAAAATTGATTTTAAATTGCACGATTTTTAAAACAAAAAAGACGATCTTTTTTATTTTTTTCTCAAGAAATTGACGATTTTGACACAAATTTATCTGGCAGCACTGATTAAAACCAAAACAAGAAAAGGCTAACAAAAATTTAAACTAACAAAATATAACAATTGTTTTTTGTTTATTTTCATCATATATATTATGCATTTATCATTTATATTCCTTCTATTTTTTTATTTATTAAAAAAAAATAGTATATAAACATATTTTAAATTCAAAATATCTACATTTTGTTTTTCTCGCCACCAATTTCAAATGTGACTTATTTTGACAGTTCTTGAAAAAAACTTTTCGCAAAATATTGTTATAGAAACACTTTTTCTCGCATCCTTCCAATAATTGCTGGAAAATTATTTAAATGACAGATAATTCTCGCAAAAAAAAGATAAAGAAACACTTGTGTGAGAAAAACCATTTTTTGTTTCATTTTTCACTGTTTCTGTCCCGATTCACTGGTTTCAGTCGGAAAATTTTACGATGCGAGAAATACAGAAACGGGCTACAGATTTTTGTATTCAATCTGCGTTTAGTGATAGTGAAAAACTTTGCAATATCACAAAAATTTTTTTAGTGGTAGTTAGAAAAGTAACAATCATCACTAAAGCTGGTAAAAAAGAGTGCAAACTAATTTTTTGCAGTTTTATTTAGTGAAAGTGCACTGTTGATTTAAATCAATATTTAGTGATGTAAAAAGAGAAGTAAACGAATAAAATGACAAGGTTACTAAACTAGAGTCGAATAATATGGAAATTGACAAACTAAAATCTGATGTTGAAAGTTTAAAAATAAAATGTCTAAATCAAGAAAACTCTATGGTGGCATCAGATGTACGTATCACTGGTATGTATACCTTTTTATAATAATGAAAATCTAAATGAAATTTTTGAAAATATGTGCAACACCTTAATCATTACTATGCCATCATTTAAATCTATATTCTGCATAAATAACGGCTCCACGAAAAGCCCCCCAATGAAATAACGCCCAAACGAGAAATGAATTATCCCCCAAATTTTTTTCATACATTTTTAGGTGTTATTTCATATGAAATAGCTCCCAATTTTTTTGGGCCGTTTTTCACAACAACAACAAATTTTTAAAATTCGGGGCTTGTTTCATAGCGTGCATAATTTGGGTGTTATTTCAGTTGTTATTCGGGGGTTATTTCATTTTTTGCGACTTTGCTGTTGGTCCATATTGACTTCATTAAATCCTTGGTGAAACTGACTCTTTTATGAATTTTGGGCATAATTTCATTTTTGTTGCTGATGGGGCTTATTTTATTGGGGGCTATTTCATTTTCATCATTGGGTGTTATTTCATATGAAATAACGCCCAAATATTGGGGGTTGTTTCGTTTTCGCTTTGGGGTTTATTTCATTTATTTTTCGATGTTATTTCATTTACTTTTTTTGGGTGTTATTTCCTTTTTTTTGGGGTTTATTTCATTGGGTGTTATTTCCTGGGCGTTATTTCATTGGGGGGCTTTTCGTGGAGCCTAAATAACTATAAAAAATCTATCGTAATGTCGATGATCCTCCCATTGTGATTAAATTTAACACACCATATGAAAAAAAACTATTTTCTAAGAACTGTTGCAGCCCATCGTCTTAGATTTGAATCACCGTTGCGATTATCTAATGTTGGTTTTCAAAGTGATACTCCTTTCTACATAAATGAAAGCCTTACACCTCACAATTATAGCATTTTTAAAACAGCGCTTGGCCTAAAGAAGGATAAGCTTTTGAAGACTGTGTTCACCCTACGCGGTATTGTCTATGTTAAGCAAAATGAAAATGAAATATTATTTTTCCCGAATAAGTTTTATACTGTTTTTTATTTAATAATTTTTTGCCTGACTACGTCTTTATTTAATAATTTTTCAATTGTCCTGACATTCTTTAATATTGTTTTGACCTTAATATTTTATATGACTAATTTTAAATGTTTCTATTTTGACTAATTTTTCAATTTTCTGAAAGTATTCTTTTATTTTGTCGTTTTTTATATAACTTTAATATTTTTTTTAATGACTTTTAACAGTGATGAACGTGGAAGATCTCAACATTTAACAATGAGTATGGTCAGGATCCTGGCTAAGCATAAAAAAGGTTTTTAAATCGTACACATAAATGCCCAGAGCTTAAATAATTAAGTCGATGAATTTAAATTGGTTTTTGAAAACTCAGACATTGATATTATTTGTGTCTCGGAAACATGGCTAGTGGCATCAACATCCGATAATCTTATATGTCCTTATGGCTACAAAGTTTTTAGATCTGACAGAGGAAGTCATGGTGGTGGTGGTGCCATATTTGCAAAAAACAGTGTCTCTTGCAAAATTTGCTGCAAGTCATCTTCTGCAAATTAATTCTTTGAACAAGTGGTTGAGTTTGATTTTATTGAAGACGCATCATTTGGCAAAAAGCTGTTAGTGGGTTGCGTTTATAGGCCAAATAATAGAAAACCTTTTACTTTTCTGTATTCTACCCTTGAAAATCTCGCCGCGAAATATGATGATATAGTGATTACTGCACTGAAAGAATTTTCTGCACACTACCAATGAATTTTGACATTAATCCCATGAAAAATTGCATTAAAAAGGAACCTATGCAGCGCTTCGTTGGATCAATGAAACCTGTTTCATTAAAATGTATTTAATGAAACATTACATTAGATCTATGAATATTATTCATTGGATGAATAAATTGGATGAATACTTTCAAAAAAGTAAATTTTTATTTTATTTTTTTAAATTTAATTTTTGTTTTTAATAATTCCCTAAGCTAATCCCGCGAAGTTTTACGCTTGTATTTAGGAAGCAGAGTCTCTGGCAGGAATCGATCCCACAACCTCGGCGCTGATAGCCTAGCTCACTACCAGCTAGCCTACCGGGGCAGTGTAGTTTTTGAATAAAAAAACTATGTTTTTTGTTATTACTCAATTAAGAGCGTAAACATGAGATTAAATTGTCATAACAAAACAACAATAACAATGTTGATTTTTTTTTTGCTAACGCATATTAAAGAAAACTAAAAACATACATATTTATGGATTGAAAGTTTTTGTTTCATTACTATAATGACATTTTTCATTGTCATAATAAAAAATTTAAATTTATGAAGGCATGCTTTTTCGAAATATTTTTATACTTTTAATTATTGAGACTATAGAGTTACATATTTGAATGTTAAAAATAATTTTTTTTCTAATTATTGAAATATGTTGCATTTATAAAAAAATTTTGGATTTCATAAATTTAATGGCATATTACATTAGATGTATGAAATAATTAAATCTTACGTTTTTTAATTAACAATTAAACATTTTTTTAAGGAAACTTTAATTTTGTATTAATTTATGAATATAGTTATGCTTGTATATTGTTTTTTTAATGTTCCCAATTAAAATTTTATGTTTAACTTGGACAAACTTAACCCTCTGTAACATATAGTATACTACAGGCAACATACTGGTCATCTCTCAATAATTTCCATAGTAATAGTTATTGTGACCTATCAAGTAATGTAACCTTTAGTATACACTCTGTTCTTTACCTCAAGTGCAAAAAGCATAAGCTGGTTGTTTTTTATTGTTATAAATATTGCGATCCCATTATAATTTTAAAAATTTAAAAAAGTAAAAATGCTTTATAATAAATAATTAATAAAAAATATTTTTATAACCGCTGCTTCGTTTTTTTGTGAGAGTCTGTAAGGTTAGTGTCCAAATATGAGTCATTACTCTAGTACTTTTAATATTTGACTTATATGCGTAAAACACAAAATTTAGTGTTTGTGTCTTGTGGGCTACATTAAGCGAAAAGGGAATCTATTTTTTACAGCCTCCAGCAAATTTATTATAGTGCTATTTTTTATTTTTTGGTTGAGAATTACTATTTAGACGTTACAATGTCTAAATTTTCGTTGATTTATAAGAGCGAATGCAAATAAATCAAGGTTCATTATGTTATCGAGAAACTTTCGCCTAGAAGTTAGCGAATCTCTATGTAGGATGAGAACTTAACCCACCCTTACGCGCCGACTTTTATATGGTTAAATCCAAGCAAGAACGAATAGAAAACCTCCGCAACACTTGCCTTCGCCAGAATCAAGTCGATTACTGGCCTCAATCGGCGAAAAAGAATTCGACGCAACCATTCAAAATATGTAAAATTTACTCATTCTGTGTGAGATATGCATCGTATATTTATGCTAGTCGAAAACAAAAAACTATTTCAAGAGTTTTCACTCGTCTTATTAGATCTAATTAACATAAATATGAAATGCTTTAAATTTTTACGTTAAGCTTTTTCATAACTTTTTTACTTTTGCTTTCCCTTGTTGCTCGTTGTTGCCTGTAGGACACACTCCGTTTTAATGAAATTACTCCTTTAAAAAAAAAATTTTAAAATTTTAAAAAATATGTATTTTTTTTTAATGTTAATCTCTATGTGAATCAATTGAAAATTTGTAATTTTGAGATCTTGAGTTATAGAGGGTTAAGTTTTCATATATTCAATGAAAATTTCCCTCAACAATAAATTTCAGTGTATTTATCAAATATGAAACATTGGGAATTTAGCACGTCATACAGAAATCGTATTAATGATAAATTTTGTATTCCCGTAAATAACTTTGAAAATTTTTAACGTTATTAAGAAATCCAATGAAGCGATTCTAAGGAAAATACTTCATTATAACTATGAAATTCCCTTTAGACAATGAAAATTTTCATTTAACCAATGAAAACTTTTTTATGAAAACGATTCATTAAATATATGAAGCATTTTTTCCGTGTGGCGATTTCAATTCTAATGTTTTAGTGGAGACCACTCTCCCTGATAACATTTTAGCGTTTGGTCTTTACCCAGTAAATATGGTAAATCCGACACACCACACATCCACAACAAGCACGCCGATTGACCTTTTCCTTGTGTCCAAAATTGTAAACATAACTTTTTATGATCAGATATCAGCTCCATGTTTTTCTAAACATGACCTGATATTTCTAACTTATAACTGTCAAGTACAGCAAGTTGAACAGTGTTTTAGTTATCGTGACTTTAAACACTTAGATTATAATCATTTATATGAACATTCAGCAAATATTGCCTGGAGTGACATCTATTTTATGTCCTCTGTTGATGAGCAATCTTCATTTTTGGAACACAATATACACTTTCTTTTTGACTCAACTGTACCACTAAAACAAAATAAAACAGCATGTAGGCAAAAACTTCGGTTTTCAGACACTGTTCAAAATGCAACATACTAGAGGAATTTGGCATACGCCAGGTGGAAGCGATTCAAAACTGCTGAGCTTAAAATACAATATTTCATTGCCAGGAAAAATGTCGACAAACACATCAAATATGCAAAAACTGAATATTACACCAAACGTTTTGTTAATGCAATTAATTCCCAACAAACCTGGAATACTATTCGTGAAATAGGGATTGGCAATGCACATGGCAATATTGACTACCAAGTGGATGCAAATATGCTTAACAGAACGTTTACTAACGCTTTAGTTATCCAAGCAAATCGCTCTTTTTTCAATTTTTCCTCAGACACTTTAAATACAGATAATGGGATAATTGGGGAACACTTTCAATTTTCTTGCGTTACTCAATATGATGTTTTTTCAGCGTGCTCTTTAATAAAATCGAACGCAGTGGGAAGGAAGTGATAACTTAAATCCAAAATTTATAAGATTACTTTTCCCATTGATTTTGCCATATGTTACTCATTTGTTTAATACTATCATAATGTCAGGCATTTACCCGTTAAACTGGAAACATGCAGAAATTGTGCCATTACCTAAGTCGAATGGAGAATACAGACCTATAGCCATCTTGTGTTTTCTATCGAAAGTCTTGGAGAAACTTTTGTATAAGCAAATGATAATATATATTAATATTCATAATTTGCTATCCAACACACAATCTGGTTTTCGTCAGAGTAACGCTGCGTAACGGCTCTTTTTGAAGTTAGTGAAAATATACGGCAAGGATTGGAAAATGGAAATAAAATTTTTTTGGTGCTTCTTGACCATTCAAAGGCTTTCGATACGCTAGATCATGACATACTCATCCGAAAACTTGAACATTTTTTTAGATTTACGCCCACGTCAACCAAACTTATATAATCTTATCTTTCAGAACGCACGCAATCGGTGTTTGTAAGCAATGTATGGTCGGATAGCTTTTCCCCGACTAGGGGAGTGCCTCAGGGTTCTATTCTAGGTCCACTTTAATTTTCCTTTTATGTAAATGATTTGCCAAAACAACTCGCTAAATGTAACATTCATTTATACGCCGATGACGTGCAGCTCACTTTAAGTAGTAGCCCAGTTCAAAATATTGCGTCTGGGATTTCCTACCTAAATGACGAATTAAATAGAATTCACCTTTGGGCTAGAGCAAACGGTCTCTGTTTGAATCCTCACAAATCTAAATGTATTGTAATATGTAAAAATAGCTTAATTCCCTCCATATCTGAGGAAATTGGAGGAAGTTGGTCAAACTTATGTAAAGTTACGAGCTCTCTGGTCCACACCATATTTCACACCCTTAAGAATAAGAGCCTTTCTTGCTAAATCATACTCGATTCCTTCCCTGATCTATGGGTGTGAATTATTTGGAAGTTGTTACTCAGTTAGGGTGTGTGTGAAACGGTAGCAAAGTGCGATGGTGAAATGAAATTTGTTTGTGGTAGAAAATTTTCATATTTGTACTGTGTGAAATTGTAACATTTTGGCAACGTAAAATTTTGACATAAAGAAAAAAAAAATTACTAGGAGTTTTGTGAAAATGAATAAATTAATCAAGTTTTTGCCAATAATCATTTCAATTCTGTTGGAAATGAGATCGTCCCAACTATTTGATGAATTCGTTTTGATATATTAACAATTTTTACAAAAAGTGTGGGCAAAAAAGCTTATACATATGTAAATACTTACATGTTGTATAATTCTTTTTAATTTTTTTGCCGCTGGTCCTGCTTTCATATTATTTTTTATTTTGTTTAAACAAATTTGATGAAAAAAAATAATTTTGTGGTTGTCAAAAATTTCTACACTAATGTCAAAATTTATACTAGCCCCCAGGGCTAGTGAAATTTTATTCACCTCAATAGTGTCAAAATTTTACTTCCATGAGTACTTTGCTACCGTTTCACACACACCCTTAGTAAGAGAAAACTGAATGTCTTGTTCAATAACATAATAAGATATGTTTATGGATTAAGACGGTCTGAACATGTTTCCTCTGTTGCCAATAATCTTTATGGAGTATCCTTTGAAAGTCTGCTAAAAATTCGCACTCTTACTTTTTTACATAAAATAATCAACATTCAAACACCTAAATATATATTCGATAAAATACGTTTTTTTCAATCGCCACGAAATCGAAATATTGTAGTCAGGGCTGCCAGATTAATATGTGAGGAAATCGTCAATTTCCTGAGAAAAAATAAAAAAAATCGTCTTTCGCGTTTCAAAAAATCGTCAAAAAAAATCGTATGTAATACGTAAAATTTAGTTTTTTTCTAAAATTATTGTTGGATTTTTATAAAAAAAAAACATTTAAACAAAAACTTAATTACTTCATACCCAGCTTGCATTTTCAATAGTGAAAAAGATACTGGAAGTCTCATGAAGACCGTTGATGACCGCATTTTTTAATCGTAGAAGATTCCTCAGAAGGTAAAAACTGTAACACGACTGAGAATCTTTCATAGCACAGCGAAAGACGCTTCTTCAAATAAGATTATTTAACGAGTCTTTCATGTCAAGAATCGTATGCAACTCATGCAACTCGGGAAATGTTCGCCGTATAATTGTTGAAACTATGATTTATACAGAGAAATTTAAAAGGTTCATTCGATGATGGTTTGATGAAAGATAAACAAAGTGTTACGTTGTTGTTTTCGTACTCTAGAAAAAATCATTTAAAGATTTCTTAAGATTTGCTTATTATAGCCGTACCTAAACAAAAGCTCCACGCGTTTTCTAGTGACGATTTATCGTCATTTTGACGATTTTTTGTTCCGAAATTAGCAAAGTGCCGATTTGCTGATTTTTTTTCTAAAAAGTCACGATTTTTTTACGGCCTAATTTATAAAAAATAAAACCGGTTAATAAAGGGTTAATAAAATGGATTTTCATATAAAATCCGTTTAATAAACCCTTTATTAACATGTTTTATTTTTTATAAATAAGGCTGTTAGTCTCCAAAGTCTGAATAAAACATAAAATTTTTTGACACGTTCGATTTTTAATCTTGGAATCTTGGAACAGCCGTACCTTAACAAGAGCGGAAGGCGGAACGTTTTCTTTCGCTTAGCTTTTACGCTGATATGGCATACCTAACCAAGAGCGTCAACGGGATTTCACGTTTTCTAGTTTTTGAATAGAGCGGCCTAAACGCTTTGCAATTGGAAAAACCGATTTTGACAACTCGTTTAATAGTGAAGTTTGCCGCTATTTTTAATTGATAATGGCAATTTAGCTATTTTTTGTCAATCTAGCCTTTTTATATCTATTTTTATTTATAATTTGTTGGTTTTTTTAAACAAGAAAACTATCACTACTGTTTGTGATTTTATTAATTTCCACTACTAGTATTCTACTTAGTTTATTTATAGTAAAGAAATAAAGTTCACACATTTTAAAAGGACTTTAAAAATGGGAAATTTATGGGTACAAATTAGTGGTTTTTTACTAGATGATCAGAGACGGGCATAGTTTAATCAACTCTTCTACTAAAAAGGGTTCATAATATATATAAGGCATTCGGCGCCAGGTCAGATGGTTAAAAAAATTTTTTAAACTTCAAAAGGACCTTCCTGGTAAATTTTTACAATTTTTGATTACTCCTTCAAAGAACTTTTTTTAAGTTTTTCTTTCATAACTTTCTTAATAATGATTCAAGTCTTAATTTTTGTTTTTTGATGCTTTTTACAGAAAATAAAATTCCAAGATTTTTTGATTTAAAACTTTAAATCGTGATTTTTTGAAAATGTGTAATTTTTAATTTTTATTCACCAAAAAAGTTAAAAGTTCAGTCCAGTAGTGAGCCTTCCATATTTACTATTTTTTTTTCAACAGATTTCGAAAAATTACGATTGGGACCATTATAAGAAAGCTATGAACAAAATACTAAAAAAAGAGTCCCTTGAAGAATCAAAAAAAAAAAAAAAAAATTCAAAATTTACCGCGAAAGTCCTCGCGAAGAACGTTATGCACAAAATACTAAAAAAGAGTCCTCGCGAAGTCTGAGAAAAAATATCACAAAATTTGGAAAACCAAAAAAATTTTTTTGTAACCATCCGATTTGGTGCGGAATGCCCCATATACTTTATAGGGTCTTATATCAATATTGTAGAAATTCAAACGTAATAACAAACTTATATAAAAAACAAAGGTCTATTTTATACCCTTTCCACTTGTGACAAATCAGATCGAGACAATCAAGAATCTTCTATGGTTTTCTTTTTCAAGACATTTAAGGAATTTTGCATTCATGTTTTAATACATGTTAATAGGCTGACTTCCAAAACGTTAATTGCTTTATGTAAGAACAAAGTACAATGTTTCATAACGCCGCATTATAATATATATATATAATGCAAACCCTTCCAAAACATCACTGTTGAGTATTACTACGGCAGCAAAACAGCAAGACATTTAACTTTTAATTTCCAACAATACAGATTAATATTATGCATTGCATCACTTAGTCTGAGTTCATACGGCTCTTTCTTTATTGAAAAGATTGCTACTTTATAGGCGAGAGGGGCGAGGGGAAAAGAAACGAGTACACACATGCCTGTACTGTCTTTACGTTTTGCTTTTTCATTCGTTGTTTAATTTTGTTATTGTTTTCATAAGCACGACTATACAAAATAAAAAACATGGCGTCGACATGACATGAATCATTTGAACACCAATTCAGGTTCAAAGAAGAAAAAGAAAGAATCTTTTCAACAAAGAAAGAGCTGTATGAACTCAGACTTACATTTCAAAAAGTTTAAATAAACAAAGCACATAGTTGCATTGTTTTGGTACTTTGTGCATGTACTTGGTTAGAATACAGTAGTAAAACTGTATACAAACTTTGTATAAGTACGTTTTGGAAGTCAGCCATACTTATCGACTCAAAATCGCATTTTGAGCTATTTTAATGATACTTGTACGGCTGACTGGTCGGCGGTCATTGTAAATTTTCTGTACAAAATTTAATTCTTAAAGCAGGATTTAATAAGTAAAAATCATTCCATGATTTCACATATATTTATAACCATTTATCGTTCGGAATACTAAAACCTTTTTTGGGCGATTAGTCAAAAATAATTTCAACATAAACCCCCACCTCAAGCCCTTGCCGCAAAAATAGCTTAAGCGACATCATTTTAAATTTTCTTTTTTTTTAATAGATGCATTTATTGTCAGCACTTGCATCATCTCCTAAAATGGTCATGGTCACGTAAGGTACCTTTGCGAATATATATAGCAAAAACAATTTTAGCCCAAGCGACAACCTTCATACAATTGTAAAATTGTGTTTTTGTCGCTTAAGCTTTTTTTTTGCGGCAGTGGCTCGACCTTATAGATCCCATATTTGCTTTATTTCCCAAGTCACTTATACAGAATAAAATAAAGACAGCGCTATGAATTTTGCCACAAAAAACTTCTACCTTATTAAAAAAACTGATTGCAGATCTTTTAAATACCCAAGTAAACACCCCCGGTGATTTTAGGGATCATCTCACCTTTTAGTGTAACATCCTCCCGTTCAACTAAGGTGTATGCATACTTGTGATCCGACAAAGATCCAAAATGATAGGTCTTCTAAAATATTTTTGATTTTGTGAAACCGAAGGCTCATCAGAGTACCTTCTTCTGCGTGCAAGGAATGGTCTGACTATGGGTTGAGGCCCCCGTTAGTATCGTTTTTGCGGGAAATGCGATTAAACTACATGTCTTAACAAAATTTTACCCTTCTTCAATCAAAAATGCCGCTTTTATTAACAAATAAGTTAGAGTCTATCTATATTCGGCTGTTCCGAATCTTTGTTACCCTCCACCGACAGTTCAACTATTTCAGGAGTGATATCTAGATGATATTAATTTATCTTAAAAAAAAAACAGACGTCAGCATTAAAATTGGTTGGGGCTTAGACATATATTAAATTATTGACCGACAATCAAAAAGTTTTATGATTTTTTTTTTTTAGCAATTTTAACTACCTTGAGTAACAGTTTAAGCCAAACTTAAATGATTTTCAGGCGAGGAATTTATATTCGAGCCGTGGTAAGTTATGAACCAACCATCCTAAAATTCTGCGGAGTGATTTCTGGTATTAAAAACATTAATTTCAAAATATTTCAAAACAACGGTGAAATTAGTTTTAGCGTTTACAGTGAATTTCAGAAGGCTGCTAAATATGGGATCTAAGGTAAATTATGGACCGATTTTCACGAAATTTCACAGTGTCATTTCTAGTCTTCTAACTGTGACGTACCAAATTCTATTATGATAGAATTATTTATGACGGTTTTAGGCGTACTAAACTCTTTTCCGGGAGAAGGGTGTATATGGGGCCTAGGGTAAATTATGAAATGTTACAGTGTAATTTTCAGTCGAACAAAACGAACTTTTGCAAAATCTTTTATCATTCCGTGCATTGTTCCACCATTTATGTTAGTTTTTGTAAAAAAAATGATCAATTTTTTAGGGTGGTGGTTCTAAATTTTAATTCATAGTTTTGAAACTACTGAACCGATTTTGCTGGATTTCAATCCCAAACTGCTTAGGATAACTAGAAGCAATTTGACACAAAGTTTGAAAATTTTTTTTGAGTTTTTCGAAAGCGAGCGTGTTTTCAACAGACGGACATGACTAAATCGACTTAGAATTACTCAAGGAGCCAGAAAATATTAACTTTATGTCGTCTGAGATGAATAATAAAAAAGTTTCACACGAAATGACAAACTTAGAATACCCTCTTCACAACTAATTTTGGTGGAGGGTATAAAAACACAATAACACACTAAAAGTGACGCAATTATACATTTTTTTTCTAACAAAATACAATGAAATATTTTTCTTTGAAAATTGCTTAAAGAATTCCACACGTAAAGAAAAAATATTTCTTAATATGGTCACCTCACACAAAGCTGTTTTTAAAGAAAATTGTAAACATATTTAAACCATAATATGGTTTTCGGTGACGATAAAATGATTAAATTAAGCATAATATGTTTAAAATTTTCTTTAAAAATAGCTTTGTTGGAGGTGACCATTTTTAAACATATTTTGTCTCTGGGTGCATGGATGACTTAACAATGCATATTTTTCTGACATGTTTATAGTTTTCATTATACAAAGTTTTTTGCTTCTCCTGCCAAATTATATTTTTGTTAGTTATGCCTTTTTGCATTTTAGCTAACGATATGAATATATTATTCTTTTTTTTTATATTTTAAAGCTGGAAAACAATTGCGCACAAATAGCTATTGGAGGGTTTGGTGCGAACTTAATAAACAGCCACAAATTTACCAGTTCTTACGTTTATCACACAACTCCATACGTATTTGTAGTTCGCAGTGGTTTATGTTTTGGTCCGATCACACAACTTCTAAATCCTTTCTGCCTCTCAACATGGATGCTTATAACGTTTATACTCTTCGTATCATTTATTTTCATCAAGCTAGTGCAAATTAAGACAGAACTAAGCGATTTCATATTTGGGCCGAAAAACAAAAAACCTGTAAGTTCAATGCTTGTAATCTTTTTAGGTTATTCATTGCCAACCAAAATTGTGCCAAAGCGAAATTTTGCTCGTTTCCTTTTGGCCGCCTGGTTGCTACTCTCTTTTGAAGTGCGCAATGGTTATCAGGGCAAATTGTTCGACAGTCTACGTTTTTCAAAACGAATCACGGTACCACATACAATTTCGCAAATATCTGAACAAGGATATTCCGTGTTGACATCAGAATATACTGGTGTCTATCTCGGAAATAACGCTCAAATTATGCACAACACCACCAAACGCTTGGATCTATTACAATCGACTCATTCGCGATTGGCAGCTACGGCTCTCTTGGATTCGTTCGCCTATTACAATTACATAAACTTTAACACCAGCACTTTAACTTACGTCGATGAGGCCATACATATGATCTCATGTGTCATGTTCTTTCAAAAGCATTCAATTTTTCGTAGCAGCATTGATCGCAAAATAAGAATATTGCTCGATGCCGGTATCATTTCGTACATTGCGAAAAAACATACATTTTCTTCATATCAAAATATTAATACGAAATCGCAGTTTAAGGCTAAACTGGGCAATGATAATCTTATAGGACTGTACTATGTAAATATTGGTATGTATTTGGTTTCGATGTTTGTGTTTATATTGGAGTTACTTACATGTAGATCGAGTAAATTGAGTAAAATAATGGAAAGATTAAATTCGCTATGAATGTATTTTTAACTCAAACTTTAAATTAAAATAACAATCTTTAACCTAATAAGCCAGCACCACCACCACCAATTAGGCCACCTCCAATGCCAGCAAAACCTCCAGCTCCTATACCCCCTGAGGAATAGTGTACTTTATAGCGTCTGCCACCGAAACCATGGTGACCAAATCCACCTAAGCCTCCGCCAAAACCACGGCCTTTTATAGTATAAGACTCACGATAACGTCCGAAGCCACCTCCAAACCCAGCACCACCAATGGCTGCTCCACCCAAACCAAAACCTCCAACACCGCCTCCGTAGCCACCACCATAACCATAAGCAGGCAGTTGCTGCTGCACTAACGGAACTTGTTGAACTGTTTGATAACTTTGAACTACAGGCACATGTTGGACGACCTCAATATTTTGTACGACAGGAATGGTTTGCACAGCATCAAATTGATTTGAAATTATTGGAAACGGTGAAAGTCCACCTGCTGCTGATGCGGCTGATGCTGAAACAGAGGCTGATGCTGACGATGATGCTCCTGCGCCAGCTGCAGAAGCTGTGGCCACTGCAGTTGCTGAGACGAAAGAATCTGTTGCACCATTTCCAAGTATTGGCGTGCCCATTACCGCCGGCGTTAGTAGAAGAATACTCAAAATACTTGTAACCACCATTATGATCTAGTATTAACTAACTATGTATTAAACTATCGAAAATCTTTTAAATTATTTTGGTTAAATGCTTGAAGCTTTTTTATAATGCATACACATACACGTTCGTTTGTATATTGAAGTTTATTTACAAAACTGTTTAACATAAATCAATAAAATATTTGTTGGGCACTTAAGATTTTGGGATTTTCAAAATTTTGTGTTTTCTTAAGAAATAAAAAAAAGAAATTCATAAAAAAAATTTAACCTTGGTGTTGGGTAAAGCCCATTTGGAACAACTGTTGGCATATTCTTTATTTTAGCTCTCTCATGTGTAAAATTTTAATGTTGTGACTTAAAACAGGACTGATAAAGGCAAAAACAATGATGAATTTTATGTTAAGGTTTATGATCTTTTTGTCCAAATTTCTTGATCATGATAAGCAAAAGATATTTGTCGGTTAGGTTTACAAATAACTTTTCTATAGTTGTAGCATTTGCAATGAGCTTATTATAAATCCAGCTTGATATTTTGTAGCTGATCTTTGCAAAACTAGACTTGCACTAAGCAAGCAATTTGAGTAGCCCCTGGGACTTCGGTCTAGAACATGTAACAGGTGAGATTTCTTTTGTAATCGTGTAAACGTGGTGGCTATGGCTTAAACTGAAGATCCCAAAAAGTCAGCATTAAGAGGTGATTTTTCACCCACTGTGGGAAATTCTCCCTGCTGTTGGATCTTTCTAGGAGTTGTGTCTTATCAAATGAGACTGCTGTATGTAAGCAGTGTCGGATAGATAGCTCCACTACTAAAGCAAAAGCGGAGCCCATACGCCTTAAATATACACCTGTGTGTGTAGTGTGTCACCCATATCCTGAGCTTCGAGGTCGACCAACTCGAATGCGAAGTAAAAATTTTCGCCTGTTAAATTTTGCCCTTTTAAGACCCGTTTTCACAACTTGCCGATAGCTAAAGGTAGGATTTTATCGGCCGTATTAAAAGTGTTTCATTATTACAACTTTACTTCAACCTACCAGGTTTTTTAGGTTAAAGTAAAGTTTTAATAATTGAACAATTTATAAGGCCGGTTAAATTCTACTTCAGCTATCGGTTAGTTGTGAAAACAGGCCTAAGTCTTCTGCGAAAGTCCACTGTCCACTGATAACCAGAACTTTAATCCACACTCAGCTGGCTTAAATGACATAAACTACCGAAGAGAATGTCGTCCTTTGGATTTAACAACTTGCATATCCATGTTAATATTTTTGCAGCGGTTCTTAAACATAAAGCCTATAGTACACGAAATGTAAAAAGCCAAATGCGCATGTGGTTCTGATGTAATTTTGACGACACCACAAAGCCACAATGACCATTGCGTGTTTTATGATGGCATCAAAAATACGTCAGAACGACATGCGCATGTGGCTTTTTACATTCCGTGTACTATAGGCAGGGCTGCCAAAGTTGGGGATTTCATGCAAGCAAAAAGACAAAGAAAGTCGTTTAGGGGTTGGGGATTTTTTGGGGGATTTAATAAAAATAATCGGGGATTTTTTGGGGATTTTACACATTTTTAATATAAATAATAAAAGAAGGGAAATTTTATTATTTACGCTTACTGTTCTTTGTTTCGTACACAAAATATGAAAAAAAGTAGCAAAACTTTTATCTTACTCATATCAACAACTTATACGGTGTAAAGGATCCTTTATTAAGATTAATATTTTTGTTAAGTGTGTAAAAGGTACTTAATAAAGAACAATTGTGATTTTAGTTGAACTGTTAATTTTAAGTTTGATATTTTAAGTTAGTCTTGAGTTCATCAAATTTTATTTTCATTAAATTATTTTTACTGAAGGAAGTAATTTTATTAGGTACTTAATAAACTTATGTTATTATTCTTGAGTCAGTATTTTAAAAAAGAAAAATTTAAAAAGCAATCTAAAACCATTGACAACACGTACAATTTTTGATTTTTTAAAGACAATTTTCAAGCAAATATGTCTTCCCCAAAAATAAGTAAATATGAAAGACAATATAAAAAAGTTTGGGAAATATGTATTTTTATTGTTGTTTTTAAGCATGGCTAAAACCGATTGAACAAGCTCCAAATTCTTATAAATGGGCTCATTCGTTTTCAAAACTGCTTGTAATTCCTTACTGGAATCGCATAAAAAAGATTTAAAAAAACATGCCGAAGCCAGTCGCTACAAACAAAATAAAAAAAATTTTTTTACTAAAAATTTTTATGTGGGTATTTTTGGGGATTTCTTATTAAAATTTTTCTTATTTTTCTTAAAAAAATTTTATTTTATTATTAACCTTTTAAGGTTATTTTTTTTAATTTGGGAATTTTTGGGAATTTTTTTTAATTTTTTGGGGAAAAGGAAAAAAGCACCTGGCAGCCCTGACTATAGGCTTAAGAATTTGTTGCCAACAGTCTTACAGTATACGAAAAGATGCATATTGATCTCTAGTACGTATTTGCCGTATTTAGAAGTTGTTGATCCAAAATAAAAGCAGAAAGTAAGAATAAATTGTTATTTTGCATAAAAACTGCTGTATGGTACAAATGGTTCAATAACCTAACACACTTATGTAACACCAGGGTTAAATTTTTATTTGAATTAATTTTGTATTAAGTATTTTAATTAGTATTTTAAAATTTAAATGTGGCAACATTGTGGTATCTTAAAACTTTTACTGTGTGCGCGCAACGATAACAAACACCGTAAATTAAAGTATTAAAAGAACAAACAAACAAAAGCGCTGACGGTTTAAATGCCCGTCTATACCAGAGATAAATATTGCGACGTATATTGCAGTAAACGTCCAAATTATGTTATCTTTAATGTAGCCAACACTTTTTTGTACATATTTATTGCCGGCAATTTATGTTGCGATAATTGTTAGTCCATTTTCGTTGACAATTAATGCGAACATAAAACGTCAATTTTGGTTGTCAATTGAAAAAAGAAGCAAAAAGAAAAAAAAAGAAATAGAAGCATGTTGTGTGGGAAAGAGATTAAGTTTGTGAAATGGTAGCAAATTATAATTGACGTAAAAGTATTAAATTAAAGAATTAAATAATCACTAAAATAAATTTGCAAAAACTATTTTTATTAATATAATTTTTTTCTTATTCGATAGTTATTATTTATATTTATATTAATTCATAAGCTGAGCAATAAGAAATATTGCTCTGTTATTCTGCCGACGTTATTGCCAACTTGCTGAGACATTTATCTATGGTGTGGGCCTGGGGTAAAGTGGTTTTTTTATACCATCACTATATCGCCATATTAAAAATGAAATGCTTTTCAAACATTTTTCTTATTTACACACAAAAAAAGAAAAAACAAACTTGTCAACTCATGTTAAGGAATTAAATTTGAAGCCTCACTATATTTTTAACGCTATTGTGAACCCCCAAATTGTAAGTCATAATTCTCCTAAGGCCCAACCATAACGTGCTTAAGTTGGTTTAAGCAAATGTTAATCATATGCGGCAGACAATAATGAACTTATGAAAACTTTTTGTTAAATTTTATGTAACTGTAATTTGCTTTAGCAAAGTGCGAAACTGATCGCGCATTCCGTACGGAATCAAATGTTTGTTTATATTATTTTTGTTTTTTAAATACATTTGAGAGACTTTTTGTTAATTTTTGACAGAAGGATAAGCAAGGCCTTTAGTTTGAAAGAGTTGGGTTTAAAGCAAATTCAACACTCGGGTCCTCTCTTTTAGTTTCTGCATGGTAATGACCATCGAGCAGGGGTGCCAGATAATTTTGACAATAAATCCACATAATTAAAAAAAAAAAACGGTTTTATCGGCACTTCAATCAAAAAAATATAGCAATCAATCAAAATAAAAATTTTACAAATAAATAGATTATAGCAAGGTATATTTACACAAGGTAAACTCGTTGGCCCATATGTTTGTCAGCTGTTTACCCCTAGTTGGAACCCAAACATCAAATTTCGTGTATATGAGACAAAATTTGTACATGTGTGCGTTAAATTGTTTTTGTTTCAAATGAAGACAATTTTGACAACTCGGTTCTTTTTATAGAGCAAAATGTATACACTCCCAAATGAGTCTACCTTGTGTAAATATACCTTGGATTATAGTTAATTAAAAAAAGTTTTTTTTTTTAGTTTTTAAGTTTGACATTTTTATTAAATCCTTTTTTAATATCAGCATAAAAAAAGTTTGAGTTATTAAATTTTAAATAATATTTAAAAAAAGGAATTACTTGCAAATATTAATATGACAGGAAACATCGAAATTTTGTTTAACTAAAAAATTTGTAAAGAATGTGAAAGGACCAGAAATTTTTTTTGCCAAAAAGTCTGAAAATTTACTTTACTTCCTTTCATTAGAATGGCTTTCTGAAGTGCTGCTTCGTCCTGAAATGTTTTAAAGTCATAAAAGATTAGTTTTTTTTTAATTATTTTAATTGAAAGTGCATATAAATGTAGCTTTCCTTTACTCTTTTGTAAGTATCTATCCATTTTCAAACACAAATAAACAGTATTTTATATTTTCATTATAGAAAAGAATTTTTAATTCAATTGTTTTAGGTTTATAAATAATTAATGTTTTCTTTAGAGGTAGCAATGACTTTGATGAATACACTAAAATTTATTGTTGGAGAATAACCTAGTTCCTATGCGCATTACACTGGTTGCTTAGGCCAGATCATCAGGACACCTTTTCTCAAAAACTTTAGAAAGCTAAAGATATGCAAATAAAACTGTGGGGAATAGACAAAATTAAGAAAAGATAAACCCACTGTTTATTTTTGGTATTTTGTTAAAGCTTTGTTTGATATCGTTGCAAAAAAATTGAGTGTTTGTAATTCTAATTCACTCTAGAAACAACAAAAAGTTTAATTTTGTAAAATTTAAATTAATTTAAGTAAACATTAAAAAAGTAAAAATTCCAGCTGTTGCTTTTTCCTTCAATAACAATATTTCCACTTCATAATAATCCATGCAGTTTTCATTTTTAAACAATGTCTTAAAACCGATCTGGCAATTCTTGACATGCAATTACCTGACAACTGTGTGAACTGACGATATTTGTCGGCAGATGAATTTATTGTCAGAGAGTTGTCTGCCAATGAAACAACAACAATAAAGCAAACTTTTCATTCTTAATACTCATCGAGTTTATAACAGTTAAATAAACCGATATTTCTAACCGTAATTAGGCTCAAATACGTATCTTTGAACCCTATATTATCTTGAATAAAAGTCTGTTACCAAAATCACTCTCCCCCTCTCCTTCTGCTAAAAATCTCGCTTAAATGTTACTAGTCAATAACAATCATGTTAGTTTAAATATCTCTAAATCTGTTTTAAGGACACGAACAATGTTTATAGCTTAGGATCCACATTAAAAAAACAAAATTTTTTTGGGCACAACGATTGTTTAAAAATAAATATAATTAACTACTTTTTAAAGTGCAAAACTTTGAATTGTGTGCAATTTTAGTTGTATTCATATAATATAGAACCTTCACCACTGGTGGAAAAGTGTATATCTAAGTTTGTCATTATGCATAACGATGTCCGTCAGTCCCTGTGGGTGTTGAAGTGGGTTCCCCGAAGACCCCAACTTACATGAATGCTTAATATTTCTATACCAACTACACCATTTTTCATTGATATTGAAATTTCCAAATGATTTTGAGAATTTCAATTTGAAATTGAGAAATTTCTAAATGAAATTTGGAAATTTTAATTTGAAATTGACAAAATTCGAAATGAAATTTGGAAATTTTAATTTGAAATTGACAAAATTCCAATGATATTGAGAAAACTCAAAATGAAATCGAGAAAATTCAATATGGAATTGAGAAATTTTAATTTGAATCTCATAGAAGCCTTTATCACCTCTTCTAAAAAGGCAAGCCTCTGCTCTCCTACATTGGGGGGAATTCATCTTTGTTTTCACCGTACTTTTTACTTTTGACCAAATTATTTCAATGGGTTTAATCATCGGTGAATAGGGGCTCAATCGCTAGAGAGTTGTCAAAAATAATTGGTAGCCGACTGTGACATGGAGCATTGTCACATACCAATACGAGTTCTGATAATTCATTCCCTACTCTTTCTACCTACGAAAAACGCTTCTGACCCATTCATTTGCGTTGACAGAATCAAACGAACCCCTCCGGGTGTCCATTTGAATAATGCCTGATGTACTAATTGCACTAATTAAGTGTATGTTTGGACCACGGGATGTAGGAATTGGAGTCCAGCTCGAGACCAACCCTGTTTCCTACGACAAAATAAGTCAAAGTTGGTCTAGTCTATCCAGACCACTTATTTTCCAGCTCTAACAAAATCGTTATTTTTGCTTTTTTCTTTTTGAAGTTGAATGTTGTTTGATATGGGTTGCAGATGTACATCTTTAATGAAATACATTTTTCCGGGCAGAGTACTTCCCCCCAGTTGTGGTCGAAACTTGTTAATTAAACTGCGAGATTATCTGTTCGACAATTTCACGAAAGGCAAGTTCTAGTTAAGGCTTCTAAGACATGTATAACTTCTGAAGATTGCAGTAGCGCCATACAACATGCTACAACGTTTTAACATTCTGCTCTGTATCTGAAGGATATGCCAGTTGGTTAATAATTATTTTTATTTTTTTCTATCCTTTTGTATGTTATGTACGTTTGTTGTATGAATATTAAAAAAATATATAATCAATTTTATAAATTAAAATTTCTCCATTTCAATTGGAATTTTCTCAATTTCATATTGATATTCATAATTTCCATTGGAATTTTCTCAATTTCAAATTGATTTATGTATGGTGTGTTCCCGTTTTGGAGGCCTATTTACAATAAGCGCTTCTTTTAACATGCCAACAAAGCACTCCTAAAGTGCTTTTTTAAGGGCTAACTGTATTAACATATTCATTAAAATTTTGCTTTTAATTGCCTTTTTTCAATAATTTTCGTAAACCATACTATATTTTTATTTTTTCCGCTTTAAAACCTTCTTCGTTGTCAGCGCTAAAATAGCAGCTTTTTAGTGTATTTGATTTTTTATCATTTACTGCTGTATAAAAGCTCTCTTATTGAAGCGCTCGATTATGCGCTTTTTCTCTTAAGTGCTTCAAAAAACCCAATTTTTTTTACTGAGGAGCTATAAACTGCCCCAGATTGTTACCAATAGAAATGCGTTTTTGATAATTACCATATATACGTACTTTGCGATTAAATGAACTTAATTAAATATTGTTAGTTAAAATTACCTTTTGGAGTTAAACACAAATAACTTCCTGTTTTTCGGTCCATTATTATTTTACAGGTGAGTTTTTGCAAACTAAAAAAAAAAAAATTTAATTTCCTTAAAAATCAATTTTTAATACTAGAGTGAAGGGTATATAAATATATTCGGATTCGGAACACTCTTTTTTGTTATTCGATTACTCAAACTGAAATCAAAACATAGATCAGCATGTATTTTCGGATCATTATTATGAACATTAAAATAATTTGTTTTTATTCTCATACACAGAAAAAAATAATTTTCATATTTGAATACGAAAATCGCAAATTTGATTACAAAAATTTTTAAATTTTTTCGATGACGATTTTTGCGGTATTGATAAAAAAGTTTGTATAATTGTTAAATTTTTAGTCAACAACCAAGTTTATTGAGTCAATAAAAAAAGTTGTTGCCCAAAATAATTTTTTTCAACAAAATTTTTACTTGATTATAAACAAAATGTTAATCGAATCTTTATTTTTTTATTTATTAATGATGATGTCATAAATTTTAAATATTTATATTTTTATAAAAACACTAGAATTTATTATGCGGGGAGAAGTAAGTTCCTATGCGCATTTCTCTGGTCGCTTAGGCCAGATCATCAGGAAACCTTTTCCAAAGACTTTGGCAATACTAAATATATTATTCAAAAAAAAACTTTAAAACAAATGAGGATTATGAGCTATTTAAAAATGGGCAAGACTTGTTAAAATACTGTCTTTACTTTGATTCAAATATTTTTTTTATTGGATATGAAGAAATATTTAATTATTTCATTATTAAGTATGTTTTATTGATTGCTATTTTGCAAAGTCTAAATTTGATAAATTTGTTCTTTGCATTAAACAAAAAGTTTGTTGACCTAAAATTTTATTTTTAACAAACTGTGTTGTTAAAAATTTTCTTGAGATATTTTTTTCTGTGTACTTGAAAACCATCCGGATTATTAAACAAATAAAAAGTCTGGGGAATTTTTGCACAACAAATGAGCACATTGCTCTCCATTAATGCCTTAAAAGGTGTTAATAGTTAAAATCAATTTTAGATCGCACACAATGTTTTCCAGTGTCTGCTTAATTTGACTAAAAACTCTGAGATGTTAAAAAAAAACACGATAAATAGAAAACGAAGATGAATATAAAAAATTTAATTGAAAATAATTTGGCCAAAGAAGCAGTAACGAAACAAACTCTAAGAAATAATAGTTTTAAAAAAATCTTAAAAAGAAAAAAAGTAAAAGCATGTTCACATTGAAAATTTTAACTTTTTTTGTGGTCATGCACTGTGGCTTATGCCAACCAATAGCAACTACAAATGTGGCTGAAACGGCCACCTTAGCGGAAGATTATCCCGGCTTGATTAACACGCAAAACGCTTTGAAGCCTTTTTCGGTTACATCTGTAAAGAAGTCGGATTTTGATGGTGAACGCTATGCGAGACACATTGGAGGAGGTGGCGTAATTGGTGGAGTAGGCATTATTGGAGGTGGTGGTTTTGCAGCACCTGCTTATGCTGCTCCCCCAGTATCTGTTGTATCGACAGTTCCAGTTGTATCTGCAGTTCCAGTTGTCACAACAATACCGGCGTATCCTGCTTATGGTGGATATGGGGGATACGGTGGAGGTTATGGTGGGGGATACGGAGGAGGTTATGGTGGTGGTTATGGTGATGGTTATGGTGGTGGCTATGGTGGTGGTGTTGGAGGTTTTGGTGCTGGCTTTGGAGTTGCTAAATTTCGAGTAAAAGGTTTTGGGATTGGCGGTGGTTTCTTAGGTTAAGCAAATATTTTATAATATTTTAATTAAAAAGAATTCAACGTTCTTTAAAAAAACAATCGAAATAATCGACCTACAAGTGAGGTTTCTTTAGCATCGGCAATAAAAAAATCGGTTCTACAGTATATTAAAAAAAAAAAATAATGGTGTAATGGTGTTATAGGGAATATGGAGAAGTAAGTAGTCGGAGCGTGTGTGTAGTGTTTTAGTGGGGCCATGAAAATTTTTTTTTTATTTTAGGAAAACAAAAATGGCCACGGTTGGGATTAGGGCGACTGGAAAAGAAGAACAAAAATTTCCGTAATATGAACGATCTTGGCATTTAGTATATTTCTTTTGGTTTTTTTTTAATTTTTTTTATTGATGCGTGTCCGTGGGCTTAGGTGAGGGTTGAGAACTACGAACCTGAAGAGTCGATAGAATAGTGAGCTAGGCCTGAGTAACGCCTAAGAGCCGGAAACGTCAAGTAACAATATGGATTAACGGTCATGTTCACCAAGTTTAGTTTTAGTTAACTATGTTTTTGCTATAACTGCCAGTTAACGATATTTTTTTTTTCAGTTATACTGAAAGATAATCTTAACTAGACTTGGTATAATTTGCCGTAAGACTTCTTAATAAAATATTAATTGAAATGAATAAAATAGTTTTTAAAATATTTAAATAAAGAGAAAAAAACATTTGTTTTTAAAGATTCTTTAAGTTATTTCAAACATTATTCGAATGTGCATATAAAGCCAATGAAAAATTCCTGTGGAAACAGTGTATTAATATGTCGTTTTGTTTATAATTGCAATAATATTCTACAAAGACTCCATAAAATTACAAAAACGTCTACTCGACAAAAAGTGGGATTGCTGAAAAAGGTCCAAGATAGTACAAGGAATTTTCATTCGAAATTTAGCGGGATGGGTTCTTTTTCTGTGCCACCGCGCTATAATTAATTTTTAATATGTTCTCTATACTAAATTCATTTTAAATAAATTTTGTCTATTATTTAATCTAGTTACCAAACAAATGTTTTAGGATGAATAGGTTACCACCATTATTTATAAACAAATAATTTATATCCCAGTAAAAAAATTTTATCATTTTGCGAAGCACTAAAGGTTAATTTAAAAAAATAAGCGCACAATTATGCGCTACGCAATAAGGCATACAGAAATGCAGTAAATTAAGTGCAAGAACTCTCAACAACTTTTATAAAAAAAAATAACATTTCAAGTCCTACGGCTTTCCCTTACTACGAAGCAGGTTTGCAAGGGAGAATACTTAAAAATAACGGTATCAAAACATTCAGTGTGTAAAGCTCATCGTTACATCCAACAATTTTTTTATGGGCTGAATAATGCGCTTTATGTGTCAAAAATGTATTGCTTCAAAGTGGGAACTCGCCATATAAAATTTATGTCTTCCGTAAGCGCAATGGTAAGCGAAACTCTTTTGTTTCTCCCTTACAAACCTGCTTCGTTGGAAGCTCCATTTTTGATTGGGATATCGCTCATTTGCTGCAACGTCGTCATGACTCAAAAAATTAAATTTTGGAGTTAGTGATGCACAATTGTTCGCTATGTTTTTCTTTGTATTGTTTATAAAATTCAGCTTTATATAATTTCCTTGTTTGAGTAGAGTGTGTTGTAGTCATTGTTAGGAATTATATGAACAGGCAGTATTTAAGGGGTGCGAGTAAATCAAAAACTTTGAACACGTTTATTACTAACTATGTATGTTTTTTTGAGTTAGGACGATTTTGCAGCTAATGAGCTGCATTATTTGTTAATGACAAAGAGTAGGCAGACATATATTTTTTACTCAAAAAAATTTGTAGCTATTTTCAAAGGAAAATTATTTTTGAACAATTGAAAATTTATTTATTTATTGTGAATGCTTAATTTCTAAACAGCGTTTTCCGTAAAATATAAAAGTTTTTTCCGTAATGTTAACCAAAAACAAAACCAAACTACATAAAAATAAAGAGAAATGTTTTTATACCCTTCACCCAAGGTAAAAGGGAATATATAAGTTTGTCATTCCGTTTGTAATTTCTGCAATATTGATGTCAGACCTTATAATGTACATATCTGTGGCATTTTGACAAAACATCTTAAGTCGAGAAAAGATAGCAAAAAAGTTTATTTAAAAAAACTCGGTGAAAAAATAATTTTTTTTTTTAAATAATAAAATAAACCAAAATTTTAAAAACGTAAACAAAAATTTTTTTTAATCAAAATTTGAATGATTAACAACATTTTTTTTAACTTTTTAAATTTGACTTAGGATGTTTTGTCAAAATGCCACAGATATATTCGGTATCCTTATAAGTAGCGAAGTTTATTTAACGATGTCCGTCTGTCTGTCTTTCCGTTGAAATGGGTTTTCCGAAGACCGCAGGTGTGATTGGGACTTGACAGTTATATATTTAAGTCTTAGATGGTACAGAATTGCTTGCTATTAATATTCAGCCTCATCGGTCCACAATTGGCTGAGATATGAGCAAAAACCACGACTGCCTGAACTGCAGGAGCCAAAGTCAAATTAGGTACAAGCATTGGACAAAATGCGAGCGGGATCGGACAGGTGGGCGTGGCACTCCCCATAAAACGGCATTATAGATTTCTATATATCTGGAGAACGACAAGAGCCAAAGTTTCCAAATTAGGTACAAGCATCTTAGTTATCAATTCACAACATCCGACTAAATGTGGGCGGGATTGGACAAATGGGCGTGGTACTTACCATACTGAAAAAAATTTAAAATTGTATGTCCACGTTTTGGTTCGAACAAAAACTCAACATAAAAAGCTAAAAATCGCAAAAAAAACCGCTGAAGGGTATCTAAGATTCGGCATAGTTGAAGATAGCAGTCTTACTTGCTTAATTATTGTTTTTTGTTAATATCCAAAACAAACACAATGGTCGCTATAAATTTTGTTATTTTAAAATATCTACAAAATTTTGTAACAGTACGTCCAGTGGTGCTGTATTTGTATTTCTATGCAAATAACTTTTTAGTCAATAGCGTAAAATTTTTCTGTATTTGACTTAGAACTCCTTGTTTGTTTTCTGACTTTTCGTTGATATTGCTGTTTCGGTTTTTCAAGACCAGATTTTTTTTTACACCAAAACATTACCTTGAATTTCAGTCTTGCAACTTAAGGTAAAAGTATGTATACACAAAATATACACAGCGCGTTTGAAAGTTAACGAGCTTTCTGCCGCAAACGCGTTAAAATGTTTTTAATGTAACTGAAAAACACTAGTTTTACTTTTTTGACAGAAATCAGCAGCGCGCTCGCTCACTAACGCGTGCTATGTACCTTTAGGTTCACTTCTATGAAGATCTGTATTGCTAGCCCTCTAAGGTTTATCAGGGTTTAAAGTAAAATCTTAAATCGATTAAATTTCAAGTATCTCTATCTTAATTTCTACTAAGGCCGGTTAAAAAAATTTGTGTTAAATAATTTTCGACAATTTATCTCTTCAAGAAACTGTCAATATTTATAATTTTTCTTAATAAGAAATAATAGTTGAAATGCTTACTTTTCGTTAAATTGCAGATGTAAAAGCCATTCAATTAAAATGCACTTAAATAAATTTCATTTGTTAATAAAAAAACATTTATAACATTCAACTTACGTTAACTTATCCCATGCCACACTTCAAATCCCAGTTTGAAAAATCACAACTACGCTTTTTACTATTTACCACGAATTTATTTAAAATTAAAATTAAAACTAATTGTATAAAACTATTTTACAAGGGAAAAAACATAAAAATTAAAATAAAAAAATTTTGCTAAATAAAATTTGTACTTTAGCCAAAATGTTTGCCGAAAAAGGGTTTATATCCACCAAAACCTAAGCCATGCAGACCGCCAAGGCCCCAGCCGCCGAGACCACCAAAACCTTTGAAGCCCAATCCTAGGCCACTGAATTTGCTACCTAAGCCACCAAGTCCGCCAAGTCCACCAAGCCCTAAACCACGTGCACTTCTTTGCGAATTTTCAGCAGCATCCACATCTGAATTATCAGCATCCTCGACATCCAAAAAAGTCAAGGGAACAGCAGCTTCAACTGACTCTTCAGAACTGTCTGTGGAAGCAGGTAAATCGGCTTGAATATATTCCGGTAAAAAAACAGCAACTTGATGATGTTGTTCTTCAATTGGCACAGACTGAATTTCCATAAGAGAACAGCCGATAAGGAGAAATATTGTGCACAATTGTAAAAGTGTCATATCGAATCCAATCGTAAGTCTCTTAGATGTGGCTAGACAATCGTAATTCTCGTTGTTATTTGAATATCTAAGAATGTGCGTAAAGCTTTTTATACCAAATTTATTTCGTTATACTCGCAAAACTAATTGAATTATTTAAATTTGTATTGGAATTGCGTGTGAGCACTTAGTCGTTCCCGTTAAGTGTTAATTTTTTTCCATGAAAATTAGTATTTTTCTCTCTTTCTTTGGTTGTTTTATTTGTTCACATGTGCTTAAAGTGTTAATATTATCGATAAATAGTTTAAATTCAATTTAGATACGTTTTCTATTTAACTGACGCCCATTTTCTTTAAATCAAATTTCACACCCATAATTTTGTTAAGGTTGTCGAGAAAGAAGACATTGATAATTTTTTCCCTTTGCCGTAGAAATTCGTTCAGGTGATATTTAAATTTTTTACATGAATTTGTAACATTTTGATGATGATCTTGGAGTCCAAATCTTTCTGAATTATTAGAAAACTAGTGAGAAGTCTATATTTGGCTGTGGCAAATTTTCCTACTTAACTAATTGTGCTTGATTTCAGTCCCAAACTTCTAAGTCCCCGTTCATATTATGAAACATTTGCTGCGAATCGCATGAGGTTGATAGTGAAAATGGATGATATGGAAAAGGGTACTTTGTTTCGTGTGCATGCAGTTTTTGTGAGTTTGCTCTTAAAAGGAAGAAAAAGAAAGAGGAAGGCATACAAAATACCTACTTAAATGCTGCAAAATAATAGTTTTATTGTATGGACACGAATGCTGTTTTACAAGAAAAATAAAAAAGTTTTTACAGCAAATGTTTGATAATATGGACAAGGACAAAGGAGAAATCGAAGCAATTTTACAGGAAAATCAATTTTTTATACCCACACCACTATTGTGGAGCAGTTATAATGCATTTTTGCTGATATTTGTAGCACCTTAAAATATTGTTCCTAGACCAACCTTCAAGTATACCAATCGACTCAGGTTCATTTTAAAAGTAGTCCATGCCAGCTTTGCGCACAAAGTACACAAAGTACACGAAGTCTTTTGAAAATGGTGAAAATCGGTCCATAATTTCAAAGAGCACCCACAGACGCTTCTTTCCATCTTATTATGTTGGTATTTAGATACAATTTGGTCCAATTATCTGATTACAATCCAAGTCATGTATCCAAATTTTTTTGGGATCGCTACATATTTGTTAGTATTAACATACAAATTGGCGACAATAGCTTTTACACTAGCTACTATGTCCTGACAAAATGTTGTGCTGGTACCTCCAAAATTAGCACTAGGTCCCATATAAGCCCCCATCATAAAATCTTATAAAGATGAATATATCTAAAAAATATTCGGCCCAAAACAATTACATGAATCTTTACCTCAAAGCATAATTTTATTCTGGTAGTTCTACGATTGCCCATGGGTTCCAAACTCGAATACTGCGGTAATGGGTATCAAATAGTCGGGCATGCCCGACTTTACTTTCTTACTTGTTTACGACTTAGAAGAACTCAGGGACCCAGACGATATATACTTTATGGGGTCTTAGATAAATATTTCTTGGTGCTGAACATGAAAGTAAGATCGCCATTCTCCACTAGTGGTGTGGCTTTAAATTTAGTTTAAATATAGATAATAATATATAGTTATTTTTTGGGCTGTAAAGTCGTCAAAAAATTGTTCTAGCTCCGACTCCAACCGGTGAAATTTTTTAAGTCCGCCTCCAGCTCCAGCTCCGGCTCCTACTTTAACCTTGATGGTAAATGTATATGAGACTAGTCCTTATTTGTCTTTAAACTTTTTTTTAATGCAGAACCTTTTTTATGGTTAAACATAGCAAGAAAATTATTCTGTACAATTTTCAAATCGATTTTTTAAATATTGCATCGCCAATTTCGATAATGAAAAAATTTTTTGAATTTTTTATGCCGAACAATTTTGGAATCTGTGTCGAGAGTTTTTGTGGCTACTTCGACTCCGACTCCGGTACAAAAACCTCAACTTTGACTCCGACTTATTTTAATAACCTCCAGCAAAGGAAAAAAGTTGCGGTTGTTCAGTATTTAATTCCTTGATACTTGTTTACGTTTGATGGTATAAAATCACTTGTTTCATATTTATGTAAACCTCATAAATATTTTCTTTTCTGTAGAGTAACTATAATTCGGATTTGCAGAATTTTTAATTTACATACTATTAACATATTTAAAAAACAATTACACCACAACAAGAGCTCATTTGTTTAATAAACAAATTATTTGTTAAACTTTTTAGCAAATACTTAAGATCATTGTTCAATTTGATCTGTAATTTACGAGTATCTAGACAGATTTTGTTTCTTGAATGAATTGTAGATTTGAACTTGAAAACTTGCTGATTGATACAGTCCACAGTGTGTTGGCATTGAGATCTTTGAAACGATTTAGTAATTTTAGAAATATTGTTTAAATTAAATCCAGATTGTAAAAATACATACATACATACATACGTTTGTACTTCTCTATCAAAATAGTTATATCAAAAAGTGATTATTTGACTAGTATTCTTAATGGTACGTGCAGAACAAACCAATTATGGTCTTTCCTTTTTTGACAAAAATGTTTCATGCATGCATTAATACCCGCCGATTTTGTTTCGTTCTTAAAATATGAATATTAAAAGATGTGATAAGTTTTTATTTTTCCTCGTTAATATGTTCTTTGTTAACAAATAGCAAAAATATGTTTGTTGCATATCTTACCCCCAATTATATTTAATTGTTAACATATCAGAAACCATCTTTTTTTTGGAATAATCTGAGCAAATAAGTTTTTTGGCTTTCTTTAGGTATTTTTAAAAACAATTTCACTTTTTAGACACAAATTTTATATACATACATACATATGTACATACATATGTATATTATTTCAGATTGATTTTTTTTTGACGTTTCTTATAAACTGACATTAATTGTCCAAAATAACACAAAAGTAAAAAGGGATCTTCATGAAACCAGTCTCGCAATTTTGTTCATTTGTTCAAATGGCAATTTTAAGAGATTTCATAAACATTTTTACTTTGTAAAATTATTTTTTTAATTTTTTTTCTTATATTGTCCGACCGAAGGCGCTTTTTCAGACCGTACCCGAGATATAACCCAACACAAAACCGAACTTTTTTTATTAAATATAAAAAGTTATAACTTTTGTGTTTTCTATCTATCCCTTATCCTTTTAGTGGTTTTAAAACCGCCTCTCTGTCAAGGCTGTCATCTGTTTATTAACTGTCATCTGAAGTTTCGAAATTTACAAATACAGATCGTTAAACAAACTTATTATAAAAGTGCTTAAACGTGACCACTTTTTGAGCATAACGGGGTAAATGTGGTCATCATAATCGACCTACTGTGCAAGGAATTGGCAAGATTATTAAGATATTTGTTGTGACTGGAAAGTTACTGATGTGGCCACGCCTGGGCATCATCCTAATGTGCACACTGCCGTAAATATCGCTTCTGTGAGTGAAAGTGTGACGGAAATTTCAAATTTGTCGATTACAAGCCGTTCTCAGCGATTGGGGCTATCTTACTGCTCATTATGGCCTGCAGTTAGGGAAGCAAACATAAACATTGATATAAACATCGATGTTTTGATGGACGATATATCTGCGATACATGGGCGTCAAAACTAAAAAAACATCGACATCGTCCATTTAATATTTTCATTTATTTAAACTTTTTTTTAATTTTCAGGGGTGGTCTGGAAATCGAAAACGCAAAACGCAAGAATTTTAAACGTCTTTTTTTAATAAGATTTCTGTGATAAATGAATTTTATGACAAATATTTAACAAATATTTCTCTATTAAACAGAATTTCATAACAAAAATTATAAAAATTTGATTAAAAGTGTATTAAAAACAACTTCCAAATTCTTGCATTTTGCGTTTTCGATTTCCAGAACACCCCTGAATATTTTTACCATTTTTATACGCACACCACAATAGTGGAGAGGGTATTATGCATTTGTGCTGATGTGTGTAACACCTTAAAATACCGATAAAGTATAACAATCTAACGATATCCGTCCGGCTGGCTGGCTAGCTGGCTGTCCACGTTACTTTGTGCGTAAAGTACAGGTCGCAATTTTGGAGATAACTTGCTAAAATTTGGCTCATAGGTTCTTATTGGCACAGGGACCAAACCTATTGAAAATGGTCCGTAGGACAACGAGGAAAATAGGGGTAATTTCTGCTTCTCAGAAACTATCAAACCGATTTTAATGAAACTTAAAACATGGATAGATCCATATTTATATGGACACATAAGAATGATTCTCCATGGATCCCGAATAGGGTGCACTCTCGTAAATGTGTTTTAAAATACTGTGGTGTAGGGTATCATATAGTAGGGATTGGCCGACTGTACTTTCTGACTTGTTTATTTTAAATTTTTTAATTAAACTCTTTATTAAAAAATATAAAAAGTGTATTTCAAAGCATAGCAGCACTAAATAACTGCTCACTAGAAAGGCTCGTCGGCGGTACTTTTTGGCTACTTATTTCAGGTGTATAAATGAACTATGATTCCAGAGTATTAATCTATATCAAAGTTTCTAGATTATAAAAACTATTTTTTTTTATCAACATTATATTTATGTTCATCTGGATTAGAGTTTTTTTTTCCCGGACTTTTTCGATTCCCGGGAAAGCGGGAAACTTTTTTAAATTTCCCGGGATCCCGCTCCATATAAATAATACAAAGTAAATTTGTTTATTAATTAATGAAAAAAACCTTTTTAATTGAAGATTGAAATAGGAACTTGAATTATTATTACCTCACGCCCTTATTCCCTATTATTATGCTTTTATTCAGTATTATTATCTGGATACAAGATAAAAAGATAGCATAAACATAACAATTTAATTCATAAAGCAATAATAAAAACAAAATAAAAATTAAGATACTCAAGATATGAAATCAAAAAGTTAATTAATAAAATAGATAAAATATTTTAAAGAAATATATTACATTTTTTAAAGGCTTAGGAAATAACTTTCTGACACACTCAAAGCGCTTAGTAAGTCGTCAAAAAGTATATTCCTGATTTTATTTACTAATTATCATGTTTCCGAGAAATTTCGTTCATTTTTTACCGAGGTTGGACAAATAGTTAAAAGTGCACCGTTGTAGGATGCTTCGGATTCACAATCAGAAGCATTTTTTTCTTTTTTATAAACAACGTCTATATCAGTCAAATGTATATCAATATTTATGCAAAAAAGCATCAACCGGACTGCTTCTTACAAACCTTTTCATTACAATAGGTCCATTTGTTATCGTTAGGACAATGTGTTTTTCAAGTTGTATGTTGTAGTATCTTACACGAGTTTCCAAAATGTTATTTTATTTCGGTTTCCCCGCACTTCACGGGTATATAGACCAACACTAATTGAAATTGAAAATTTGTGTTTATCACCTAATAAACATATCGCTCGCTCCTTCATTGCATCATAGTCATATCTCAAACTGAACCGAAGTTATAGCAAAATATATCTTTAAATCGGTACATTTTGAAAACTTTAATCGCATTTTGCCAAGATCGTTTGTCTTTGTAGATATGACTATGTTGCAATAAAGGAGCGATATGTTTAGGTATCTCCTATTTTTAAGACTTGTCCATGGACAATGAAACTTTACTGCCTGCTTCTTATTTTGAAGTAATGTTCTTTATTAACTCTTCACTTCACTAAATGTAATAATTATCAACTGTTGCACTGCCCATTCTGCTTTAAGTAGATTTATTGCATCAGGAGACATTGATTAAAATACATGTACTCATTTCTTGTAATTGATCTAATCCACAACCCATCCACAGATGCTAATTTTTAGAGAATAGAAAACTAAATTTCAAAGTATAAATAGCTATTTTCTGAAATTATGAGGAATTTTTTATTTCCCGGGACGGGAAATCCCGGGAAAAAACCCTAATCTGGATGCTCTTAATATGTTGCTGAGTCATGTTCATTTCATAAAGATTATGCACGTTCTTTCCAAAACAGAGAAGTTATCATGAAGAAATGGTTTTAGTTCCAATTAAGATAAAAGTATGCCATGTGGCAGACCAGTAACCATCCACAACATGTTCAAGATTTTTTTTTTACAAAGTTTGGTGAAAGTTCGGAATTCGGTGAAAATTTCACCGAACGCCAAACATCAACTAAACATAATTTCTTGCCAAACTCCTAGACTCTACTGTATCATAACACAGCACAACAAAATGGAGCTTTTTAACATTTTCTGAAATAAAAATAGGAGATTCATATGTCTATTTGCATATCATTTGCATATGGGCATTTCCTGGGGCCACGAACGTACGTTCGTACGCTTTTGATGTACAAATAAAAAAAAAAAAGCTTTTCCTAGCATTTTTTTTTTTGCGATTCGATAGCATTTGGGTAGCTGTATGTTTAGTGCAAAAGATGGATTTCATCGAGTTTAAGTTTTCATAATGATAGTTATAAGGCTACTTATTTTTTCGATAGGGGCAGGGAAATTAGATGCCATAGGATGCCTATATTAAATATCGCATATCTTAAGAGCCGCTGCACGCATTTCGTTGAACTTTTGGTAGTAGGATCTTCTGAGCCCAAAAATTTAAATAAAATAGCAGCGGGGGAAGTGGTACCCCCCATAGGACGCCAATGTTTAATATCGCATATCTTAAGAACTGAAAAAGTGAGAATGTTCAAGCTTTGTAGAAGTCACTCTTATGGTATACTACACTTATGAAAATAAAAATAAAGCGGGTGGGCGCAGGGGGGAAAATACCTCCCATAGGATCCATATTTAATATCTCTCAACTGAAGAACTATTAACGGGAGAGTCTTCAAACGATGTTAAAGCAGTGTATCGAAGTACACCGGGTTAAGCTAGTAAGTATATACAAATGTCTTTAGAAATAGAAAATTTAAGAATATATAAAATTTTCCAGTTTCCAGTGCAATTTCCTCAAGTAAAACAGCTGAAAAATGATATGAAACCATTCTTTTAAACAAAATAGACTTTTTTTATAATAATAAACAATAAAAGACGATGATTATCAACATTTTATTTTTTCATCCTGGTAGACCATTCTGGGGAAATGCCCTTATGCTAATGATGATGATGTCGTTAGTTTTTCGTATCATCTCTAGTTTTAAAGTTTTTTATAACTAAAATACTTTTGGATTATTAATATACACAAAAATCTCTTTCAGTTGAGCGGATCACATTTGTTTCAGGATATTTTACTGTCGCTAAAAAAGGATGTTAAACTTCGTGTGTTTCTAGTTTAGTCCTTGAAATTTTTTTATGTAAATTTTCTGAAATCAAAAAAAAAAAGAGAAAATAGTCACACATCAATCTTTAAACCAAATGGTACTTTTTACTTTGCTAGATCGAAATTTATTTTGAATGATTATCTATTTGAATTGATTTAAACGTTCTTTTTTACTTTGGCTATTGACTGCCAGCCCGTCGTCATTGGCGGTGAGAGTTAAGCCGCAAGGATTTCTGAAGAGATATTGAAGTTACTATAGAAACTTGTCAAATTAAAAATTAACAATTAATTTTAATTCGTTTCATGTTGTAAAATTCCTATTTTCATAAAAATAATTTAATGAAAATCAAATTTAATGAAAATTAACCCTGGTTAAAATATCAAAATATAAAGCGAATAATACAAAAAATGTTATAAATGATGCAAATATTAAATATCACTATATCTTTGAAACTAGAACTGCTAGAAAAAAACTTATGATCGTATTGAGAACTCTCAATTTAACCAAAAACAATGGACAGATGTCTGGAAAATTTTCGTGTGTTGCCCTAAATAAAATTTTTTACAATATCTTTAAAAATAAGAAAAAATGTTTTATTAAAAAATTTTCGCACATTAAATTCTAACTTAAATAAATATTTATCACTTCACATTTGTTGATCTCCATATTTTTCACTCATCCTTCTTACACAAGTCCATAACGATGACGAGCGTTTAACTTCTCTCTTCTGTGGTTTTTTCTCATCTGCATGTTGTTGTTTTTTCCATTGTGGACGTATGTAGAAGGACTTGGTAACCAATTAATGGCAAAATTGCCGCGTGATGAACGTCTCTTACCGAATCCAACCTGCATCGAAAACTTCTTTTTTCCTCCTCCATCCATAGAGTTGTGTTCCAAAGCATTTGTTCTGTATTGTCGAGGTTTTCTTATGGCATCCTTAACAAAACTTCTAGACCAAGCAATTGGATCTAGACTGGCATCATAGTTGCTGTGATGGGAGCCCCAGGAATAAGGCGTTGCAAGTACAAGTTGAACAAAAAGTGTAAAGTTGAACAAAATTTCAATTAGTCGATTTAAATTCATTTTTAAAGGCGATTTTCTTCCACTCTCTTAAAGAAGTTCGTGCGTGCGTGCGCTAGAATGTGCAGTTGAATACTGTTGCACTTTGAACTTTGTCTGAGGCCTCTTATAGTTTGGGATTGACATGACCGGTTTTGTAAAGGTGCATATGCAACAACGTTTATTTTTACAATTTGATATCGATGTTGTTGTTGTTGTTTTTTTGCCTTGGTGATAGTGGCTGCATTGTTAGTTTATGCTGTTTGCGTGTGTGTCTTCATGAACTTTTGTTTATTTTTTTTTTTTTTTGCTTTAAAATAAATATTGGTTGTTTGATTACCTAAGTGATTTACCTCTAATTTAAGGTTGCCAACACAAGTGATATATATTTTTATCGGGATGGTTTTTGTTTAACTTCAGATTGAGTACTTTAGAAGAGTTTTTTAAGGTGAACACTGACTAATTGTACCTCGCTCTATATAGTTTTATACCAATAGTGTCCGGTTATGTAGACGAAGTCAGGACGCAATAAGAAAAGTAGCATTAATCTATGTAGATGCGTTTTATCTCTGTCAAAAAAATAAAATCAGAGAAAATTTTAAAATTTAGAAATTGCACATACGTGGAGTGCATCAACGCATCGAATGCATGAACTGGGACTATGCTTCAATTTGTGTTTTGAGAATTTAGGTTCATTATTTCTAGGGAAACCGCAAATCTGCAATTGCATATTTTTCTTGTACGACCAATCGAGGCAGACACATTTATCCGATTGAGAGCATTTAATGAATTTTTGCATCGTCTCGTTAGTGTACATTTTTGTTTTACCCTTTGCAGCATTTTTTTTTATATTCTAGCCAAAAGAGCATTTTTTAAGATTCTAAGTGCATATTCTACCTTTTTAAGGCATATTTTGAAATTTGTTGAATTTTTTTAAATGCTTCCGATTGTTTTCGCGACGAAACCCAAATAATTGTTTTAAATTTTGGTTAACAGTTGGCTTTGTAGTATACAGAATGATTGTTTTTAGACTCACCTTTTGGTATACCGACCGACTCAGAATTGCTTTCTGAATTCATCTGACGGCATTTGCCGGGTAATCTGTTCATGTAATCTTTTAGCCAAGACTCAGGTCGCAATTTTGGAGATAATTTGATGAAATTTGGTACAAACGAAGATGGTTAAAATCTATAACTTGGCTGCAATTATTTTTATAGTAGCTATTTCGCCAGGTAAAATATTGTAATGCAGGTCCAGAATCGTGCCATTTAGTTCCCGTTATGTCCAAAATTAAGGCACTTCCGCTACATACATTGGAATAACTTCAAATAAATTCAAAACTTGTCAACAATATTTTTAAGCCGTGCTTACATTTGTTTTAAATTTGCCCAGTAGTTTCAGACACATCGTTGAAATTTTGAAAAAAAAACAATTTAAAAAAATATTTTTTGTTCTTTAAAAATTCAAAAAAAAAAAAAAAAAAAAATGTGAAAAAATCACAGTTTTGGTCTAAATCATTTAGTTAAATATATTTCGAATGAAATATCGATGCACAACTTTGGATTTTGTTCACAATTTACTGGGAAAACTGAATTGATAAAAATCGCGATTTTCACACAAAAATATATATTTTAATATGTGTGTGTTTGCTTCAAAATGAGGTACCTTCACATAATTGTGAATAAAATCCAAACGCGTTCTTCGATTTTTATGATCTATGTCTCATTTTGTTCATAGGTTATGTGACTTTAATTCAAAGTAATAAGACTTTAACTTTTTCCCGTTTTGGATTTTTCAAGTTTTTTTAAATACAAAATTAGTAATTTTTTTTGCGTAGACAACAATTACTCAGCCATTTTTATGGTGGTTTCCAATTATGACAAAATTTAAAAATGACAAAGCTACAGAAGATTTAGTGAATTAACCCACATAGCTTTAAGTTTTTAGTTTTAAGTTTTTTAATATTTATTGTTATTAAAAATTTAGCTTTGTATATTTATTTGTTGTGTTTCTCTTTGATTTGATACAAATCGAAAAATGGGTTAATTCAATTAATCTTCTGTAACATTGTCATTTTTGCACCGATCTTGATTCTATTGAGCACAAAATGTTCGTATTAAAAGGGGCTAACGTTGTGATAAAACTTAAAAAAATTAAGTTTGAAATTTTGTCCAGCGGGCAATTTTACATAAAGACAATTTGGTTGATACTGAAACCCAAACTTTTCAAGATGGCCACCAAGCTAAATAAGCAGGGAAAACAAAACATGACGTAAACAATTTCATAATAAAATTGGGTTAAATTGCTAAGCTCTCATACAAATCCTTTTCCGGAGAAAGGGATTTTAAATCATAGTCGTCAAACAAGATAAGCTAGTGGAATAAAAATTATGGCTGCGGATGTAAGACGGCAAATCCATCTGACGAGATCGAGTGGTTGTGATTGAAACATGTCATGGTAAACTGCCAGCCAGGGTTCGAGCCCCGGCCACGGTCAAGAATGAAAGATTATCAATAACAATTTTAATTAATTTTCATGTTGTAAAATTCCTTTCTTCATAAAAATAATTTAATGAAAATTAAATTTGATGAACTTAAGCCTAATTAAAATTATTAAAAATTTGGATTAAAAACCATAAATACTTCAACAAAATATCCAAATATTTTCTATCAGCTCTTAATTTTACTTAGTCCCTATACCACCGTCCACCAAAATTAGAATTTATATGCGTAAGGTGGCCGTAGTAATCAGTGATTTATCACGGCCGATAGTGGTCTTCTCATTTGTTATAGTTTTCCTAAGAATTGTACAAACATTCTTAGGAAAAATACAACCGATTAGAATTATTGAATATTCACTGTCATGGCAACCCTAATTGTTTCAATCATTTTGCTATTCATAGATTAAAAATACACACATTCTAATACACATTTTTGTTATCTTGTGCCTTAAATCCATCAACACAGGTAAAAAATAATGTGAAATTGTAACTCAAATAAAAATTTTCCTTTTACAATTTATCAAGTGTGAAATTGTTAAAATAAGATATTCAATGAAACTAACGAAAATATAAAATAGTGTTAAATTAGCTTCATTGTTTAAGAAAACTATTTAAAAAAAACAGTACAAGGGCTCTAATAATAGACCTTTTCGGAAGACAGATTCTTTCAAATAATGTTTAACAATAAACTGCTGGTGGTAAAAGGGTTATAAAAATTTGAGAAACTCTTTGAAAAACTCCTTTTCTATTTCAATGTTTTTTTTTTTTTTATTTAACTCATAAATCAATCATCCGAAATTACAGTGCTGACAAATGATGGTGCCAATATGACGAGTTAAATGTCAATAGACTTATTTTCTACTGTCATCGACTATTTAAAGACGAACAACATCTGGCTAAATAGTGTAAATTCTTGGCACTACATAAAAGAGTTTGATGAACACTTTTTGCATGCTACACGGGTTCTTAAAAATAGCATTTGCTGCTTATAAGCTCTATAGAGCGTTTGTGGCTGTAAGAAAGTTTTTCAAGTATTTTTTTTTTCTAATCTGAATGAATCTATTACATGGCCGTTATTGCGACAAGAAAAAAAACTGATTTGCACTAAATTTTGTGACCATGTTTCCAAGGACATAAATTTAAACAATTAATATATTTCCTCTTAAAAAGCGCCAAAAGAACTGTGAGAATCAGTTGTCATCTCGAATTTGTAATTTTTTAACGAACTAGTTTTGCAACTCACCTACTCATAAACTACTAATAAAAAAATCGTTTAAATAAGAAATATTTGTTATGCTTTTTATCGCAGGTTTACACGCAAAGAAAAAACATGGTTGTGGTAAACATGTTCCTAGAGCAACATATTATTATATGATTCATGATTGTAGTCACCATATTACTATTATGACCAAAAATAATTCGTAAAATGACATTATAATATTTTTCCCTTAATCATATTATTATCCTGATAATAAAAATAAGTTAAGAAGTAATAAGAAGTTAAGAAGTAATCGTATTATTGTCAAGCTAATCATAATAAGGTTAGAAGTAATCATGTTATAAAATGGCATTACTTTCACAACAATAAAAAATAAAATTATAAATAAATTATTTTTTATTTTGTGGCATTTTACAATTTTTTTTTTTAATGAAAATACAATTTCTTTATTTGTTTTAATTTCTTTAAATTTGTTTTTTTTTAATGAGTTGATGGCTGTGAGTATTAAACGGCAAAACCCTCGGAATAGATTGAGTGGTTGCAATTGAAACATGTAAGGGTAACCTGTCCGTGAAAGCCTGGGTTCGAATCCCGCGGCAGTCAAGAATGAAAACATATCAATAAATTTTCATGTTGCATAATTATATGAAAATTAAATTTGATGAACTTTAGCCTAATTAAAATATCAAAATTTGGATTAAAAACCATAAACAGTTCAACAAAGTAACCACAATATTAACAAAAAGGTATTTTTTTAATTGTTTAGCCACTCACTAATAAATAATTTAAAAGGCATATTCAAAACAAACGACCCAACTAATGCAACATTATTTTACAAAATATTATTAGAGTAAAGTACACGTATAGAATACAATTAAATGGTTGAAGGGAATTTAATATGTTTTTAAAGTTATCATTATTAAGTTGTTAGAAAAATAATTATTTTTCAGTCAACAATACTGAAATTTATAACTGCGATAAACATTTAAATATTTACAGTAACGATAATATTGCCGATATTAAATAAAAATAACAATTTTTTGTGTGCGACAACAATATATTGTTACAATAAATATAGTGTTGTTGCCGTCAACATGCCTAAACATTTTTTTTTTCTGAGTGTAAAAAGTATTCATAGTATGTATATTCTGCGTGCTTATGAGAAGCGAAGCTCATTTAAAGACGTCCTTCAGTTCGTGTGTATGTTGAAATAAGTTTGCCGAAGACCCCAGACTTTGAGTCCATAATAGTCTGCAATTGAAGTTCATTAAAAAGCCACGACTGTCTCTAAAACCCACAACTCTTTTCTTTTTAAAGTCTTCTTATAGTCTATGTCAGAGATGATAAATGAGAAAACCAATATCGTACTAACGAACTTTCAAAATCGTACTTTTTCGACCCCAATAGTACTAAATCGTTTTTTATAATTTATTTTTTATAAAAGATTATGATTATGAACTAAATTTTATTAATGAAAATTTTTGACTCCCAAGAAAACTTTGAAACAGACTTTTGTTTCGGTTAGACTTGAAACCGTTGGCACATATACATATTCTAATTCGTTCCTTTGTTTTTTTTTTTAATATTTTGGCCTGATATTTCTTTTCACATTCGCCGAAGAGTCTAGAATATAAACTATTTCTTTGGTTATTCTACTAAGCGCTGGAAAAATAAACTGATCTAATTAATTTTTCTTTGTGGTCTCTTTGGACCATAATAAAACTCGTTATTAATTTTATCATAATTTGCACTTTAATTTAGAAATAATTTTAATAAAAGCTGTACTATACTGGTTTTTACTGAAATCACATTTTCTTGAGTAAATTTTGCTAGCCAGTTTAAAATTTCGTCGTCGAAGTTAACTTTATTTTTTAAAGCCTTACGCTTTAAAGCCTGTTATATTTATTATTATACACTGAAAGAATTTTCTTCGCAATACCAATGAGTTTTGACATTTATCCCATGAAAAATTGCATTAAAAAGGAACCTATGCAGCGCTTCGTTGGATCAATAAAACCTGTTTCATTAAAATGTATTTAATGAATCATTACATTAGTAAACATTTTTTTTTCTTATTTTATTTTATTTTTTTTATATTTTTTTTTTTATTTATTTATTTTTGTTTTTTTATTTAATTTTTTTTATTTTATTTTTTTTCTGATTCTGGCGGGAATCGATCGCGCTACCTCGGTGCTGATAGACTAGCTTACTACCAGCTAGCCTACCGGGGCAGTGTAGTTTTTGGATATAAAAAACTATGTTTTTTACTCAATTAAGAGCGTAAATATGAGATTAAATTGTCCTTAACAACAATAACAACGTTGAATGAAAGTGGATTGAAAGTTTTTGTTTCATTACTATAAACACATTTTTATTGTCATAATGAAAATTTAAATTTATGAAGGCAATTATTGAAATATGTTGCTTTTATAAAAAAATGTTTGATTTCATAAATTTAATGGCATATAACATTAGATGTATGAAATAATTTAATCTTACATTTTTTAATTAACAATAAAACATTTTTTTAAGGAAACTATAATTTTGTATTAAATTATGAATATAGTTATGTTTGTATATTGTTTTTTTTTTATGCTCCCAATTAAAATTTTTTGTTTAACTTGGACAAACTTAAGTTTTCATATATCCAATGAAAATTTTTAACGTAATTACGATATCCAATGAAGCGATTTTAACAAAAAGACTTCATTATAACTAGGAAATTCCATTTAGACAATGAAAATTTTCATTTAACCAATGAAAATTTTTTTATGAAAATCATTCATTAAATATATGAAGCATTTTTCTTTCAGTGTACTTTCAATGTTATTTCTCGAGATATACATAAATATCTGCAATATATATAACCATCGTTAAGTGGCAGATGATTTTCTTCAAATGCTTGCTTTGATAATTCGAATTTGTCTAAAAACTCTTTTTTCATTTGACGTAACAGAAATTTTAAGCGTTCTAAAATATATGCATACGAGCATCTTGGGATGGCATTTCCAAATTTATTGTGTTTACAATTTTCAATATGTTCTGCAGATAGAGGGAAGACATTTAATAAGCTGTAGTAGAAAGTCCGGATATAATAAAATTTAATTAAGCGCTTGTAAAATCTCCTTCAAAATCATTCAGAGTAAAATAATAAAAGCGTGACAACCAACTTGTTGACGAATATTTCAAAATATTATGAGTTTCCGTTCTAAAATAATCTTGAAATGAGAGGAAGTCGTCTCTTCTACTAGAACTTTTGAGGAAGTGGTTTTTTATATCTTTTAAAAACTGGTCAATATCATCAGAAAATGCACGCTTATACGCTGCCGCTGATACTAAATTTAGAATGGGGCATATGCAATTGTCCAATGAACAAGTGCAAAAATTCTATTCACAATATTCATTGGACAGTAAATGCGAGTTGCCATTTTAAAGCAAATAACAATACCCAATAAAAATTGAGCTTCAAACGAAGCAGGTTTGTAATGGAGAAATGGAAGAGTTTCACTTACCATCTCGCTTACGGAAGGCATGCATTTTATATGGTGAGTTCCCACTTTGAAGCAATACATTTTTGACACAAAAAGCGCTTTATTCAATGCATATAAAAACTGGTGAATGCAGCGTTCAGCTTTACACACTGAATGTGTTTTTACAGTTATTTTTTAGTATTCTCCCTTACAAACCTCCCTTTTCTTCTTTAACATCTGTGATACTCAATTGGATTTAAAAATGGCAACCATATTTTTGAAGCCATTTGCTTGTCTCTTCAAAGCATTTTTGAAATTTGGGTAATCCTAATGCCAACAAAGACTTTGATTCGGCAAGCATTTTGTATAAATTTAATCAAGCTGCATTTATTTTGCGACCTTTACTTGCGCACAAGTTTTAAATGGACACCCAGCCGGACGAACATCGCGAACATCAGCCGGACGAACATCGTTATCTCGATTTAGAAAGTGGGTCTAGAAGCAAAATACTCTATGTGCTACATGCATTAGTACAGTTGCTTACTACCCGCCCTACCTTTGTTAGTGAATGGTACAAATAACTGCTGACCTACTTGCTACATGTATTGGGTTATGACCTTCTAGCACTGAAACACATTTTTTTTTTGGTTCTAATGCCGCCATAATAAGCCAACAATGAGCCAGACAACAGGATACTTTTGAATGAAGGGCACACAGATAGATCTAAGATTTCAGCTAAACATCTTTTTCAGATTTTTTAAATTACACGCAGATGTGAGAAAATATCTTAAATCGATGGTTGTTGTTTTCACTTTTAAACAATGAATACACATTGTTCGTGCAGTAAAACAAAGTGAAATTTATATTTTATTATTATGTTTTTTTTTTTTCATAAATATTAATATACAAACGTTGATACACACATAGATATTAATTAATGTATTCAAGCAAAAGTAGAAGATATTCTCAATACCATGACAAATAAAGATAGATTATAAGTTCTGTTTTATTTTTATTATTAAAAAGTTCATTCAACTATATAATTGCGTTTTTATTACTGGGTACTTTTTTGATGATTGATGACTTCGTAACTGGTTTGAATTTCTTTATTTTAAAAATCCATTTTCATTTTCAAATGGATCGCTTAAAAAGGTCATAAATGCCTTTTATTTTATTTTTAAACAATGAACTCGAGTTTTTTTTTTTAACTTACTGCATTATCGTTCATGCGATTAGAAGGAGCACTCACTCCCAAAAATAAAGTCATAAATGCTACAAATGCATTTAACTGTGTCAAGTTAATTTTATTAGCTTAAGGCTAGTTTACACTATCTCACAAGTCTTACGTATTCCATAATACTTTGTAAGATAGAAATCTAATGAGTTCTGCTGGGGATGTTAAAAAATCTCATATAACATTACAGTTTGTAGTCATACATGAACATGCTTTTGTTTAAATGCAACCCTGATCAAATCAAAAGTTTTATTGTTTTGAAAAATTTCAAAAAACTAAGAAGTCGTATGGGATGTCAAATTTTTTTCGTAACACTTGTCATTTTCATGACACATTGCATTCACACTATCAGACTTTTACATATTACATGAGTTTTTGACATGGATTAATACAGAGTATAATAGTGTAAACTAGCCTTTATTAGTTATGTAAATTTTATTTTGACTTTGACTTGTGCTAGATGTTTAAAATTAAACATAATATGGTCACCTACAACCCTTAACCTACAAACAATCATGGCGTTTTGCTCTTAAATAATGGCTACACAGAAAGAAAAACACTCGTGATAAATTAAGTTTTTATACTTACTTTAGGTACGAGTCGTACTCAAAAATTTGAGTACGAATAACACTAAAACGTACTTAGAACAATCCTTAACGGGATTACTTTCGAAAATCAATGAATTTCTTTAAGTAAGTATAAAATTTAAAAGATTTTGTTAGTTGTGCTTAGTTCTCAATTTTTTATTCTTTATATTACTGAAATTTATTGTTGAAGGGATAAGCTATTCCTATGCGCATTTCACTGGTTGCCAGATCGTCAGGAAACTTTATCCAAAGATTTTAGAAAAACTTAAGATATTAAACAAATAACACTGTTCAGCGAATAAGAATTATAAGCAAATTCTTAACTTAAATAAAAAAAAAAGATTAAAAAATTAACATATATTTCTTTTACTTATGTTTTATGTAATGTAATATACATATACACATACATTAAGAGCAAGTAATAATACAATTAAAAAAAGTGTTTATAATAAGTTATTAAAAAAATTAACAAAAATTTGACGAAACGTTGGGAAAAAATGAAATTAAATGTGTTTTTTTTAATTTACAAATGAAAAACATTTAGGCCCAATAGTCTTACTTATAACCATATCGCTCTTTTATTGCAAAAAAGTCATATATCAAAAAATTAAAAAATTTCAAGTTACTTAAGCAAAACAGCTCCTTCATACCTTCTCTATATGTAAAACAAAAATCAGTGTTTTATCTCAAACTGAACCGCAGTTAAAGCTAAATATAATTTATTAAATCTGTATTTACATTTTGAAAACTTTAATCGCATTTTGCCAAGTTCGATTTTTTGAGATATTACTATGTTGCAAAAAAGGAGCGTTATCTAAAACATCAAAATTAACACCTTGGCCAAAAAAATAAATAAATAAGGATTTAACTTTTCGTTGGTGGTGCCACCCTGAGAGTAGAATTACAAAGTTAGCATTTTAATCTCATTTAATTTATCAAAGTTGGTTGCAAGCACTACAACAACACCACACAAGTAGTTAAAAAAAAGAATTAGCTTGTTGTCTGTAGAAACAACAAAAACAACAGAACAAGACGAAAACATGTTATTTTCATTCTAGGTCCGAATCACATTAATGATAAAAGTGTAATAGTTGTAAAACAAATCAGCAAATTTTGTTCTATTGAAGTTGCACAACATGTAACACTTCGAGTGATTATAGGTAACATTAGAAAGTGTTACATGTATATACTGTTACATATTTTTCTAAGAAAAGAGATCGCTATTAATTTTGAATGCTTATTTTTTGAATAATAATTTAATCAAAACAGTGTTTTGTAACTCTCGCGTAGAGAAACTTTTATATTAAAATGTGTGAAATGAAAGAAAAATGCCATAAGTTAAAACAAACATCTGTTTTCTCGCTTAACTGACCCACTCCCCTTAGTTGGCGAAAAGACCCTCACCTTCCCTAAGGAACCCAACCAGGGCCTTTGTCGATAAAGTACCGAGTACCGATTCGGGACGCACCCAGAATACCGTGCCCCAAGTGCCTCCTTCTGGCCCATGCCAGCGCCGGGCAGTCACACGGTATGTGCTTCGTCGACTCGTCCTCGTCTAGACATAGTCTGCATTCCTGATCCTCTGCCAGTCCCATCCGACAAAGGTGGTATTTCATCGTGTGGTGACCAGTCAGATAAGCCACAAACAGTCGCAGATCCCGTCTGGACCCATGCCCAACTTAACCCACATAAGGGTTCGGGACATGTAGTTTATTTAGATACGAATACAGTAAACTTTGGAACAACATTGTTTCACCTTATTTTTGTAAATGGAACAAAGTACTGTGCGTCGTCTTCTCGCCAGTGCAGGACATTGACATACATACAAGGTGCTCAACGTTCTCCTCCTCATCCTCTTCATCGCAGCTGCGGCAGTATTCATAGTGTCTGGCTCCCAGACAGTTTCCAATGACAACAGCTACCAAAAGTATTAAGTCCCTCTTAGACATCGATAGCGGAGACATTGTTAGCCCATGCCTGGCATGGCGGCCCATCTGTCATTTTGTAGATCACCGAATTTCGAGTTTACAGGAGAGAAGAGGCACTGCAATTGCCCTGGGACCCATATGGTACTCATGTTAAACGCCCTGGGACCGATATGATACTGATGTCAAACTGCTCAGCCATCTCGTTTTGAGATGAGCGGCAATCAAGAGCTGTGCAAGTTCGCAGGGAGAAGGAAGCCAAGGCCATAACAGCGGCATGGCTATCAGTGTAAATATCCACTCCTGGTCGTGACTTAGAGCCATTTGCGTTGAAGTTTACGCTTCTTCTCCTGCCCAGAACACTGTTACTCCACGCATTCCGGCTTGGTATCAGCGTTGTGTAGCGTGCAGTACCCACATCTATTTCCACTCCACTTTTGGGTGCATTTGAGGCGAATTGCTGAGTTCGTCACCATCTCTTTCCCCACCCAACCCGAAGCTGGTAGATAAAGGAAAATATGCAGTGCTAGAAGTGGTGCAAACAGCCCCTATAATGTACATTCTCTCCACTTTCCTCAGTCGTCCCAAGTGGGTCTTTCTATCCAAAATTAGCCTCCATACGAGTATGCGGTATCGAAGTATTGGACGAACTTTGGTCGTATAGATCCAGCAGATTATCTTTGGGGACAAACACCACCTTTTTCCAATGACCATTTTGCACGTTCCCGACTCGTTCCCTAACATTCTGCGAAAAACTCAACTTGTAGTCCAGAATGATCCCCAGATACTTTGAGCTTATTCCATATAGGTGTTATTCAGGATAAAAGGTCGGCCTGTCTAGACTAGACTTGATATGTGACTTAGAATAGAAATACTGTAGAGAGTTGACTTTGAGATCATCACGTTCCAAAAGTAGACATGGGCAATGGGTCTCATGCATAAAAACGAGTAAAAGCGCTGAGTTGAAGCAGGTGAGCAATTGCTCATAAAGTCGAGTTCTATCAAACAGCAACAGCTTTGGCTCAATTTCTTATGCATAAAAAAGAGTTCAAACCAATTGCAATTACTTGAGCAAAGGGAGTTCAAACGTGTAATTGTTATTGAAGTGTAAACATGTAGTCAAGTGAAAGTGAAGTAGAAATATAACTAAATAATAATAATAAAGTAGAAAATGACGACATTTCTAAATTTTTAGTGGAAAAAAAAAACAAAATAAATATTTATTCGAAAAGAGTCAGTTGCCAAGTATAAAAAAAAACAAACTATAGAAGAATGTGTAAAAGAAATTAAGCAGAAATTTGGAATTAAATTAACGGGGAAAAATATAATAAAAAAAAAAAGCTAATATGAAATGTTGTATAAAAAATAAAATAGACATAAATAAAACAGGCAATAAAAAAATAAATTTAAAGAACTGGGAAACTGATTTGTCACAATTGCTTTGTGCTAATTCAAATCCCTCAACAAACAAACTTCCAGGTAAGTGTAACGTTATCGAATTCAAATTTTGTTGTTGATTTCGCTCTTCGTTTATTTTTTTACAGTTCATCTCTCTCTCTTGGAACTAATGATGACAACTGTATGTTTGATACATTAGAAGAGATATCAGCAACAACATCCTCAGAAACAAAAAGAACAGCAACACCAGTAGCAAAACATCAAAGAAAGCGTCGTTGCACTAATAATGATGACCAACCTTTAATATTTTTTTTTTATTTTATTTTACATTTTGCTATATGTTGTTTATTTTGAAGGTTAACAAAAAGTCAACAGCAGTTTTGAGTCGCTATGAAACTGATGAGACAAGAGATTTGAACTTTCAAAGTCTGCAGAGGCTTGTTTTGTTAAAACAAAACAAAGTCCTTTCTGCAAAAATGCAAATTTTGCAAGAAAAACTTGTGGAAAGAAACTTGCAATTACATGAATTTTGATTTTTATTAATATATATTTAATGCCTTAAATTGAATCACATATATATTATTTTTGTATAAAACAATGAAATGTAGGTATTTACGTTTTTTTATTTTTATAGACCAAAAAAATATTTAAGATTTCCATTTATATTATTTGTATAATAAACTAATTTGATAACAAATTTGCGATCATCATCCTTTTGTTTTTTCAAGCTTCTGAATTTCTTTCTCTTTGTTGTTCGATATAATTTTCTAATTGGCATACATCATTATTGTTGTAATCGTCATTGATAAGGATATAATCGTCTTTTAAAAATTTAGCTATATTATGCAAAATGAAACAACTGGCTATTACGTAGGGCGCTAACTCTGTCGATACACGAATTTTGTATTGAAGTATCGAAAATCTTTGCTTCAATTGCCCAAAACACCGTTCTATAATGACACGTTCCCTTGTAAACACTTTGTTGAATGTTTTTTCTATGTCAGTTGTTGGGTTCCGGAATGGTGTCATTAGCCATGGGCATATTCCATAGCCCTCATCCCCGAGAAGTAATGCATCGTTTGTGGCATTTTGCATAATTCTACATAACTCGCTATTTCGTAAGATACGTGAGTCATGAACTGAACCAGGCCAGGATATGTCAACGCTTGTAAAAAGTTATTTTCCATCACAAGTTGCCTGCACATTTATAGAGTGGAAGCCTTTTCTACAAATATACTCATCGCTTTGATTTGAGGGTTTTTTAATTTTTATATGCGTACAATCAATCACTCCAATTGCAAATGGAAAGCAATAATTTCCTTGCCATTTCGTTTGAGCATCTTTTATTTCATCAGCATCTTTCGGGAATTTTATCCACTCGCTTGCTTGGCAGATATAAGTTTCGCAACTTCCGCAATAGTTCGCAACACAGTCGATTGATGGACTCCAATATCTGTGAGGGCACCACCACGTGTTTCTTATGACTCCTCAAAAAAGTAATTAGCCAACCAGCAGATGCTACTATCATCAAACCTATGTATTTATCATTTTATTATTAATTAAATAAAAAAAAGAATACAAACCTGTACAATTTTTTATCCTCACTTGCTAAATTTTTTTTACGCTGTTGATAACATTTTGTATTTCTTTGCGGTACAAAATATTCAGCCATGATTCCTTTTTAGTGGACGCGAGTCAACTTTAAGGCATGCTCAACAAAATTTGAGCAAGAGCTCACAAAAGAAAGCAAAAGCTTGTTTTTATGCATATGAAAATGAGCACATGCTCATCTAACTTAGTTCAAACTGAGCAAGACGAGTTCAAACGTAAGCAGTGAGTAAAAGCAAATCCATCAAATTTTATTATGCATACGACAAGCACCTTTTACTCAAAAAAACGAGTCAGAGCTCAAGCTCACGTTTTATGCATGAGGCCCAATGTTTCAATTATTTTGTACGATTTTTTAAGAAGTTATAGTAAAATGTCTTTTAGCGTTTCTCTTTTTAATGTGCAATCACATTTCGAACAGAAACTTTAGTTAACTTTCGATATGTTACATTAGAAATATTTAGGAATAAAAACTTAAGAAAATTATAATAGAAGTAAATATTTTTAAAATTGTTCCCCTACAAAACTAAAATATAGACTTAAGCACTTTTTCCTTATAGCCACAGTTACATACATAAATTGTTTAGTATAGTGTTTCTTAATAAAAATCTGCTTCGGGATCTAATGCAACATGTACAATTTTTTAGAAAAATTCTAAGCTTTTATATTATACATTTTTAGAACAACTGGTTATGCTAATTCCCGAAAGATTTATTGTTTACAATTAAGAGACATTAAACAACTTCATAAAAATAGTTCTAAATGTAGAGCATTGTGCCAATCAAATATTAATACAAAAATCAATCACTTTGGCTTAACTTCCTGTTTTACACTGCACCACAGTGCAGACACTCTATAATATTTCAAGTGGCATTATGAGTTGATTAAAACATAAGAATTGTTACACCTTCTCTGAGTTTTAAGTCGATAGATTAAAAAAAAGTCAATGTTGCCGTCATCTTAGTTGTTACCACTGAGGCGTGTCTTTAAGAAAAATCGAACCAAAAGTGTAATCAGTATATTTGACACATGATTAAACTTGATTTAAATAAATGTACGACTGACTTACTACAGTAGTGTAAAAAACTTTTTCATTTTTTTTTTAATACAATACAGGTTTGTATTAGTTTTAACACTAAAGTAGACTATAAAAGCATAACTAAATACACATTCAAGTACAATAGTTACGAAACTTGTTTTCTGCACTTGACATTTGAGACACAATTATCAAGTTGAACGAACGAGTATAAAAAACAAAAAATGTTGCAACGAAATTTCAATGAACATGAAATTATTAAACTGACATTAAACCAGTTCCGATGGAAAATTATTTAAATATAGACAAATTCTAACTGCACGCTGATTTTTTTTAGAAAAAAAAACCTGGTACGAGCAAAAAGGAGTAAAATCAAGAACATTTTTTGTTGCTGTCTAGGGAGATCAATTATTCGACTTTTTTTCAAAAACCGGGTTTCGGTTATTCGGAATAGATGATATTTTAAATAATCCGGGTTTCGCTTAAAAATTTAAAAAATAACCGGTTTTATTCAATTAAATAAAAACACAAAAATCAAATTAGTTATTGAAATAAAAAGTTTATTTAGTCACACTTGGGGTTTGAAACGCGTGTAAGCACTTCAAATTGACATGATTAAAACTAAATCATTTCATTAATCACACAGAATCCTCTGAACGTACCTCAAACTAAGTATGATGTAGAATCGGCCACAGGAAACGTACCTCTCTCGTGTAAAACCGACCACGATTTCTTTTAAATGTTTTTATTCCGTGTTTAAATAATCCATTCATTTTAACAATTTCATCTTTTTTATGTTTAAAATAATCTTTTGACAGCTACCTAGTAAAAACTTCGCTTACTTTTTCAAAATGAATAGCTTCTTTCACTCATTATTTTGTAGCTTTCTTCTAATTATAACTACTTCTATAACAACTTGTATAACTACTTTTTTCTGGATGTGTGTAGGTAAAAAAATAATGACTTACTTTTGAATGCGTTCATTTTGGGACTTCCCTTGTAAAATTCATTGGTTCTTTTTGTAGAATTGTAAGTAGTGCTTTTATGTTTTTCTGATTACTGTACATATTATTTTGTATAAGAAGTTTTTACTGGGTATATTAAAGTATTTCTTATCAATTTTTCATACTTTAAAGAAATATAAATGTTTGTAATGTGAACGGCTGTGATTAACTTAATCAACATTTTGCTTAAACGCGTTTAACCCAAGGTCTTCACTAAAGATAAATATCTCAGCAAGTTGGCAATAACGTCGGCAGAATAACAGAGCAATATTTCTTATTACTCAGCTTATGTTAAAGGCATGGGAAAACATATTAATGTTAACTTATAATTTTAAAGATTTTTAAGCTTGAGGTCTTTTTTTATATAAAAAAATTAATTATCAAAGTAATTTTGGGAATACACAATTTTTAATTTACAAGATTTTGTGTGTCGTGCTTAATTCCCAATTTTTATTCTTGATAAAAAGACTGAAATTTATTGTTGATGGGTTAAGCCATTCCTATGCGAATTTCACTGGTTGCTTAGGCCAGATCATCAGGAAATTCCATCCAAAGATTTTAGAAAAACTAAAGATATTATACAACTAAAACTGTTAAGTGTATAAGAATTATAAGGAACAGTTTTACTTGTAACAATATCAAAGCTTAAACAAAAACATTAACAATAAACGGTGAGTTTATCTTTTCCTACATTCCCCACTACAATTGGCTGGAATTCTCCTAACATTAACTGTAGTTGTAAGTAGGTTAAGAAAAAACAAAATAGAAGAAAATGAAAAAATAAAGCAAGTTGCCAGTTCAGTTTTTTTAGGCCGTTCACTTGCCAGTTTATTATCAAAGTAATTTTTTGGAATACAAAATTTTTAATTAATAAGGTTCTGTTTGTCGTGCTTAATGCCCAATTTTTAAAATTTAATCTTATATATTAAATCTTTTTAAGATTTGTGCATACTTATCAAAAATTTGATGTCCTTTGCTACATCAAACATCATTAAACAGTGTCTAAATTACATAATACAACTATTTTTTTTTTACAAACAAAGATTAATATTATAATAAAAATTGTTAGAAATGAAGCTAAAATTTGATCAACTTATGCCTAATAAATCAATAATGGTTTAAACGCTGGTTTAGTTGAACTAAACTTGAATTTATATGTAGTTTAAACTCATCAACCATAAATCAGTGTCCCATGTATTATACGTTGTTAAAAAAATAACATATGGCAGCACTACGACAAATGTTGGCAAATTCATATGATTTGTACTGGTAGTTTAAACGCCCAATTTCATGCGTTTAAAGATGGTTTATATGTTTAATGATTTATAGATTTGTTGGTTTAAACACATTTTAAACCAAAAAGAGAGTTTAACTTGCTCTGATTTTTTAGCCCTTAGTGGTCATGTTTTTTTCGGATTTTTTTTTGTCCAATATTTGTTAGGTGGGAACATACCTTTAATAAACTTTAACACAATTTTGTCATTTTTAAATTCATTGTATGTACTCGCATATGCTCAATTCCATACTGCAATATAAGACTTAAGTCTTGTGTACGGAACATCGAAAGGAGACAAACAAATAAATTTAAAAAATTTATTTTTATTGCCTTATGGGACATTCCTTCCCAGGCAACAGATCAGTAAATGAATCATTCTTTTTTTATTTTAATTCGGTACGAATTATTTTTTATTTTGATTTGTAACGAATAAGCTAAATTTTGAATAAATTCTTTTCCCAGCAAAAAAGAGTTGCATAAAATTTCAATTAATTTAAACGAATTTGGCAAAAATGTATTTCAGTTCGTTTCCAATTCGAATGAATTTGTTAAAGTGAATTGCAATTCATTTTACAGATTCATTTGAATTGAATTGATTTTGAATTCATTCAAATGAGTTTGAACAATGAATTGCAATTCGAATGAATGAAATCAAAAATGAGTTTCAATTAATCAAATTCTAGAGCAAATCTAGGGGAATTACTAAAATTTACTATTTTTATTGCAGTTGGAAGTTTTCAATACAAAGAGTAAAAAAAATTTCCAATTGTAGTAAAAGTTTTGTTTTGACAGCAAAAAAACTTAAAGTTTTCGATAGAAAAATTTAAAAAAAGAAATTTTCCACAATATACAAATACATATAAGATATTTTTTTTTTAAATTCCTTTATTTATTCCACTTGGGAACATAGGGCTTCTACAAGTAAATTCCAACTAATTCTATCATTGCATACATCTTTTATTTCATTAAACGATTTGTTTTGCATATTGAGTTCTTGTATGACTGTTCTACGCCAGGTGTTCTTTGGGCGGCCAGAGCGTCTGCTACCTTGAGGATTCCATTCCAATGCCATTCTTGTGATACTGCCAACTGGCCGACGCAATGTGTGACCTATCCATTTCCACTTTCGTCTTGCAATTTGGCGAATAATGGGAACTTCGTTTGTCAATCGCCAGAGATCGATGTTGGTGATTACGTTTGGCCAAAAGATACGGCATATTATGCGCAAACATTTGTTTACAAAAACTTGCAGTCTTCCCGCTATAGTACTCGTCATAAGCCATGTCTCGCTTCCATATAGCAGTGTGGATTTCACTGGCATTGAATATACGAATTTTTGTATTCTTTGAGATTTGGGGGGATCGCCATGTTTTATTTAGCCGACCAAAAGCTGCTCTTGCTTTGTTTAACCTGAGTGAGACGTCTTCTTCCACTCCTCCATCTACCGACATCATGCATCCTAGATAACAAAAGGATTTCACATATTTTATACGTTGGTTTTGTACTACAATATGGTTGTCAGTTGCGTTATTTATACGCATTGCATGTGTTTTGGCAATATTAACTTCCAGCCCAACTCTATTTGCTAACGCGACCAAATCATTTACTTTGCTCTGCATACCATTAAACTTATGCGATATAAGACAAATATCGTCGGCAAAGTCCAAGTCTTCTAGGTGTTTTTGGAAATCCCAGACAATGCCTCTTTTTTTCCTGCATACTTGTGACATAACCTCATCCAAAACAACGGCGAACAGTAATGGTGAAAGGTTACTTAAACAAAAAATTATTTGTTAAACACACTTTTAATAATATTTTCACACTATTTGATAAAAATAAAAATTTATGTTTCTTTTAGCAAATAAACAACATTTTTCCATTTTGATAGGATTTTCGCCTATACATAAAAATTTAATTCCTATTCTTCCACTACCTGACAATTCCATTCCATTCCAATACAAAATCAATTCAAATTCCAATCAATTCAATTAAAGTCAATTCAAATGAGTTGGAAAAGAATTGCTAATTTTTTTTTCTAATTCATTTGAATTAATTAAAATCAATTCAATTCAAATTAATCTGTAAAATGAATTGCAATTCACGTTTACAAATTCTTTTGAATTAGAAACGAATTGCAATTCATTCTACAAATTCATTTGAATTGGAAATGAATAGCAATTCATTTTTACCAAATTAGTTTGAATTTACTCAAATTTCATTCAATTCATTTTTTTTTTGTGAAAAGAATTAATTCAAAATTTGCTTATTCAATGCATTAATGATTCGCGAATTAATTAAAAAATGAATGATTTAATTACAGGTCTGCCAGGCAATACACCAATGATTTATTTTTGGCAGCGTTTTTAAGTAAAGTGTAATTTACCGTCTCCCTAGAACTTTTTGGACCGGAGTCAAGTTTTATTTGGCGTACATTTATGTCAAGCTTTTGCTCTAATTTAAGGTGATTAATAAGTCGTGGCGTCGAAAAATCCTTGCAACTTATCATTTTAAGATACCTTAGGCACCTAGCTTTGTGTTTTTAATCCCGTTCGAAACTAAATTCAGAGATGTCCTGTATATATACTTATCTATATATTAAATATTTTAAATACGCTTACACAAACTACTATTTACCTTGTTAACTGAACCCTTTTTTTTATAATATTATCAATAGTTTTTTGTTTTGTTTCTTAACAGGAAAACAAATTTTTTAAGCGATTTGCATTTACACAGTTCATTGTGTTTTTTGACTTTTGGTAGACCCCTTGCAGACTCGGCAAGTTAGTTAAGCAAGTTACTTGCCGAGTAAAACTAAGTCGGCTTATTCGATTTTCAAAAAATGAACATTTCAAAAAAACCGGTTTTAAACCGTCCGATCTCCCTATTGTTGTTACAAATGGAAATATTTGAAATTGGAATAGAAAATAAGTAAAAACTAAGACATGATAGAAAGTTACAAGCGTGATATTCAAAATTTTGTACACTCTACACAAACAAAGGTGAAATATTCTCATTTGTTTTAAATTGTGAAAAAAGAAAATTTTTCTGAAAAAAAACCCAAAATATTAAGCCTAGTAGTCATAAACGATTATTAAATTTAGCAAACGTTTATTAAGGGAACTTTTCATAGAAAATTTGTTTTGTTAACCTTTAATAAATTTAAAATATAGTTACTTATGAATACGGTCATAACTGTTTCAGACTACGCAACATGTCTCTGCAACTATATTCGTATTTTCTTTTGGTTTCGCTACGAAAATTCGTATTCGTCCGGACGATTTTTCGTCATTTTGACGATTTTTTTGAGAAAATACAGTAAAATGACGATTGACGATTTTTTTACTAAAAGTAATAGGGCTAGACGATTTGCTGGCATCAATAAAATACGAGGAATATTTGTATGTATATTGAGAACAGTCCAAAACGTAAAAATCATTTTTTCGAAATACAAAGATTATTGGATATTAAACAAAAAAAAAAAAAAAATCTTTCCCCACCTGGCTTTCATTAGAAGGATTAGTAATTCGAATTCTACAATTATATGAATACCATCGATACTGCAAAAAATATACACTAGAGCCCCGATTTACGTCGGTCCTATTTGTGTCGCTTTTTAAAAATTGTTTAAATCCGCTTTGCCTTTTTTATGATTTATGATTTGTGAAAAATTTTGAGCAACATTAATTATTTCACAAGAAAATTTTGACATCAATGTTAACTATCATGCGAGTTTGTACAATTTGACGTTTTTATTCCTGCAAAGTATGCGACATTGTTTTGCGTATGTAAACCACACCCATATGTATTTTACTAAAAATATTTTTTTTAAATATTTTGTTAAAACTTTTGACGATTTTTGAAGAAAAAAGCCTAGCAGCCCTGGTAGTGACGTTTCTTACAGTATGTCCAGAAAATGTTTTGACATGGTGAGAAAAGCTTATTTTCTGACCTTAACCGTAAAATAGTCTACAATTAGAGTTGAAAAAAAATCAATCAATTGTTGTCGGGATTGTAAGAAAAGATAAACTCACTGTTTGTTGTTGGTGTTTTGTTTAAGCTTTAATATTATTACGGGTAAGACATTTGAGTGTTTATAATTCCTATTCGCTTAACAGTTTTATTTGCATAATATCTTTAGCTTTTCTAAAATCTTTGGATAAAGTTTCCTGATGATCTGGCCTAAGTAACCAGTGAAATGCGCATAGGAATGGCGTATCCCACCAACAATAAATTTCAGTTTATCAATAGTAAGAATGCCCCGGTAGGCTAGCTAGTAGTGAGCTAGTCTGTAAGCCCCGGGGTTGCGGGTTCGATTCCCGCCTGAGACTCTGGTTTCTTTCCTGCAGACAAGCGTAGAGCTTCGCGGGATTTGCATAGGGAATTAAAAAAAATTGCGAATTAAGCACATAAAAACTAAATCTTATTAAGCTGTTTTTTTTTTTTTATTAAATCGATTAATCTATGTGGCGTTTCATCTCATATGACCCAACTTTTGAAGTCGATGTGTTTCGATCGGGATGAAATGTGCACCATGTTTTTTCTTGCTAAATAGTAGTTTGGACACAATTTTTCAACAAGATCGGTCAAGAACTCTCTGAGTAAGAGAGAGAGTGCCAAAATTTGGCATTTTGGCCAAACTGTTATTTTTTTTATCCATATAACTTATTTTCTATTGTTCTTAGCAAAATTTGTCCCAAATATTTTAGATAGCTAATTCTTTAATCTTTCGAAAAAAAAAAATTAAAACAAATAAAACCATTTTTTTTAAATTTTCTTTTTGCATAATCAAAAATTTTTTTTAATTTTTTCTTTTCAACATGGGCCTTTTTGTTTGATTTTGTTCAGGATTTTTGCTTTTTTATTTTTAAAATTTTCAGTAATGAATATAATTACTTTGGTAATAGGTGCAAAATCAGCAAAATGTTTGCTTGATTCTACGAATTCGGTTATTAAAAACAATTTTTTGTTTCTTCAGTGTAAATAAGTTTTTTTCTGTAAAGGTTCTAAAAGAGAATAGAAAGTTAAAAAAAAAAATTTAGACTATAAGAACAAAAGGCATGTACATGTAGTTTGCCGTACCTAACAAGCCTGTCATTTTCTAATCGCAACCTAAGAATTCTTCAAATTTAAAAATAAATAAACCAGAAATGCGTAAGTTGTTATGTAAGTTGGCTGGCATTTTTGTAACTGTTTTTGTTGTTGCTGTCTTCAAAAGATTTGCAAATATGACATGCATTTTTTTTTTGCGGGCAGACTTGACCAAACCAATAGTCAAAATTCATATAAAAGAAGAAGTGCAATCAAAAGAAGTTGGCAGTTTCCATTTAACTTGTGAGTCGTTGTCGTGTGTTCTATCAGGAGAAATGAAATACATTTTTTGTGTTTGGTTGTGTATTTTGTGGCTAGTGTGTCATGCTCAATATGGAATATTCGGATTACATGTACAGCAGGCACCAGAAATTATACAAAGAATTACAAGACAAGCTGCCCGCTACGGAAGTGGGGCTAGCGTTAGTGGTCAAAGTTATGGACCGCCGAGTTCTAATTTTAATGTACGAAATGCTGCTTCAGATCTGACAACAAGTTTATCATCTTCGCATTTGAATTCAGTGTCCAGCAATTCCGGCCAAAGACCTGTTGGTGTGGGAGCGTATAGTTTCGGTGGTATGGCAAGTGGACGTCCCACAAATGGAAATAGTTTTGTGGTTAGTAATTCTCTGAAAGGCTCCGGCGTACGGAACTCTCAACCTAATGTTGGCCAAACAATTGTTGGAAGTGGTAGTGTTGCTGGTAGCACTGTGGGTAGACCACAACAATTGCAACAGGCTTTGTTGCAGGCTGCACAATATCAATTGCAACAACAGCAGTATCAACAACAACAGCAATTGCGTAGACAAATACCGCAACAACAGTTGTATCGTCAACGTCCTTCCAATACTTATCAACAGTATAATTAAATTCGTAGTTTACAAAAAAATGTGTTAAATTGCTTCATAATTTCTATTTTTTAATTGTAAATGTTTATCCATTTCAATAAACAGTAAAATGGATACTAAAGTGTTAAATGTTTTATTAAAAATTATTATAAGCCAGTAAGAAGAACTCATATCAACTTAGTTCGCGTATTTTTTTCTAAATAAGTCTTATCTGGGGCTTTTTTTAAGTAAATATTTGTGAAAAGAAAAATTTTATAAGGGACGAAAACACAAAAAGGTTAAGTATTTCTACATATAAAAGTTTTTGGAAATGTTACCTTGAAATGTGATTTTTTTTGCACGTTAACAGCCACAAATGACAATTTGAAATGCTAATATTGAGCAGATACTAATTTAGATTTGGAGTGTTTGTTCCACGTTGAATAGAGTTCAAATCGGTTTATTATTGCAAAAATGTCCTTCAGAAAAAACGTATCGATAGATAAATAATGACTTGAAACATAAGTTCATTTCAATCTTGCCAAGAGTGTTAAAAAAACTATTTTTTTTCTTAAGGATTGAGCTTCATAATAGTTAAACACAGAATATCGCCGTTTAAAAAGCGATGAAAGATTTGGAGTGGATTTGCAAAGCTATTGAGGGTACTATCGTTAGCATCTATACTTCAGTTTCTAGCGGTCTATCGATTGCTTATTTTTTAATATTGACAGTATGATCAGAAGTAAATCGATGACTTTATAAAAAATTATTCAAAGGTAGCATGGTTCAAATCTAAGGTTCTCAACCTTTTCATACACCAAACGTATTTGGGACAATTTTATTTTGTTCAAAAGTTGAACACAAAAGGCATTTACTTATATGCAAATCGAAAGCAAAGCCAAAGTAGGGGACTACAAAACTTTTTTGGAATTTTTTGTTTACCATTAGAAGTTTGGCCTTAAAAGCTTTTTTGAACAACAAGTATAAGAGCATCGGAAAATACGCAAGTCATTTAGTAAAGTTGTACAAACTTTTTTAATTTTTTTTTTAAATATTGCAAAAACAATTGTAATTTAGTTGAACTGTTAATTTTCAATTTCAATACTTTTTTTTTTTAGTTAGGCTTGAGTTCATGAAATTTAATTTTCATTAGGTTTTTTTTTGCCGAAGGAAGGAATTTTACAACATGAAATTTTTATTAAATTTATTAATAATTTTCTTGGCTTAGCTGGGGCTCGAACCTGGGTTGAATTTACATGTTTCAAGAACCACCACATTCACTTATCTTGCTACGTAAGCAACAGCTGATAACTAACCTTGTGTCAAAATGGTATACCGTTCTGGTGGTTCTTAATTCTATAATTTTCGCTTAAAATTATGAAATTAAAAATTTTTTGAAGTTATTACATTTCAAAACACACAATTTGAAATTAAAACAAAATGAAATATTTTTTTGAATTGTTTACTACAGTGTTGTATTATTTTTGTCAAAACGTTAAAATATTTTACAGTGTTGTAAAAGTTTTCAAAATAAGACCACCTTGTATGAATTCGCCTTGAAGTTAATTAAGAAAATTGTTAAAGATATTAAAAAAATTTAAAAGATATTGTTATTCGTGCTTAATTCCCAGTTTTTATTCTTGATAAAAACACTTGAAATTTATTGTTGATGGGATAAGCTATTCCTATGCGCATTTCACTGGTTGCTTAGGCCAGATCATCAGGAAACTTCATCCATAAAGATTTTAGAAAAACTAAAGATATTAAACCAAAAAAAACTGTTAAGCGTATAAGAATAATAAGCAACAGTTCTACTTGTAACAATATCAAAGTTTAAACAAAAACATCAACAATAAATAAACAGTGAGTTTATCTCTTCTTACATTCCCCAATACAATTGATTGGAATTCTTCCAACATTAATTTTAGTTGTAAGTAGGTTAAGAAAAAACAAAATGCAAAAAACAACTTGCAAAAGCATGTTGCCAGGTAGTTTTTTTAGGCCGTGCACACAATCTTTTAAATTAAAATTTTGTATTCCCAAAAATTACTTTTGATGATATTAGAAAAATTTTAAAATTTTTATTTAATTACTTAAAAACTCTTGTGTCTTTTTTCCTGTAAAAGAGTTTTTTGATAAAAATAAAAATGCTTTTATTTAAATGATCAATGCATGGACTTAATATTTGAAAACAAATGAAGAAGTTGTCTTAAGGTTGCTCGAATCAATAACTAATTTCCAAAGTAAATTTGGATAATTTAATAACTTTGTTCAACAGCATTCGTGATGATATGCCAAAGTTTAGAGTTCATAACTTCAAAAAACGAGCCAGGATGACAGCTCGTTTGACAGCTCATGCCTTTTTCTAAGATCTATCTCCCTAAAAAACATCACATTTCACAAAAAAAAATTTAAAAAACCTTTTTACAAAAAATTGCTACCCGCACGTTTTTCCAGTTTGCTGTTCTCGAGTAAATTTTGGGGTTTATAATTAACCCACTTTTCAAATTTTAAGTATTCATAAAAAAAATAAAACAGATTTGAATTGTATTTTATGAAAAAGTTTTATGTACATTTTGCCTTAAAACCCACTTCAAACGTATTTTATTTTTTATGAATACGGCAGATGTAAAGCCTGTTGTAACCGGTCTTAAAATCATTCAAATAGAATACATGTTACTTGGGAACTTAACTCACCCCCTAACGACGAGCACAGCCGAATATTCCCTCCTCCTCCTATAAAATAAAACCCCGATGGATCGTTACAGAGATTTTTGGCGCCCTATGTGTTTGTTATTACAAATTATAACGAAATTTTTGATTTTGAATCGTTTTAGCTGTTTTTGTTCTATAAAACAAGTTTTTGCTTTAAAGAACTTTTATTAAAGGTTGCTTCTGGCATGGAACAGTTCAGTTCCATTCTTTAAATTTTTCGCAAATAATTCTGAAGAAAAACGTGTTTAAAAAAAAGTACCTTGATTTTTTTCATGTGCTATTTTTTTAAGGGTTTTATGGTTTTGTTGAAGTTTTTTTAATTTAACAAAAAAAAAAATCAATATTTATCAGCCTGGCCCACGATGACCATCGACAACTTAAGCGAGCGACAACAACTCACTCATTATCGTTCTCTCTAATGGCTGACTTACTTTCGACTAATGTAAAGGCCCAACCATAATGTGCATAAGTTGGCTTAAGCAAATGTGCAAATACATGTTAATTATATGAGGCAAACCATATTTAACTTAAGGAAACTTTTTGCTAAGTTTAATGAAACTGTCATTTGCCTAAGCAAGGTGCGATTCTAATCGCACATTCCGTACGGAATCAAATGTTTTTTTTATTTTGTTTTTGTCTTTTTAAATACATTTGAGAGACTTTTCGTTAATTTTTGACAGTAGGTTAGGCAAGGCTATGCATATTATGGTCAGGCCTTAATCCATTTTTTCATTGTCAAATAACAATATTGCCACATCAAATATTCCAAAAATTAAGGGCTTGTAAAAACGGAAAAACATGTAAATTAACATGGCGTTTACATTTGCCAGTACTGGCATGACAGTAGCAATATATGCAAACTTTTTTACTAATACATGCACACTTTTCCAACTGTCTTGTCTACTGTCTAGCAAATTCTGCAGACAGTAAAATTGGACAGTGATTAGACATTTTCTAACAGTAATCTGAAGTTTTATTAGCAAAAGGAAAAAAAAAACGTTAAAAACAAATATATTTTGCCTTGATTTTTTATGTTTTAGTTAAGTGTTATGTTTTTTTTACAAAATATAGTTATTTTAGGCTGTTTTTCAGTTTGTTTAGTTCATATAAAACACGTTTAGCTAAACTTTCACTGCAACATTCACGTTTGACATTTATTTAAAAGTGAACTGCCTTAACTACTATCTGGACGCCTACTTCACGAAGGCAGTAAACAGTGTTTTTGGCAACTAATATGTATTTTCTTACTGTCTTGCCAGTACTGTCAAATGTAAACGCTATGTAAGCCATAAAAATACAACTCTGTGCTACAAACAAAGTATTTAACAAAACAAAGTAGTAAACAAAAACTAACAAAATATATTGAATTGAATTTTATGAAAAATATTTTATAAAACAATAATTAGTATTGTGGTTATTTTGTTGAACTATTTATGGTTTTTAATCCAAATTTTTAATAATTTTAATTAGGCTTAAGTTCATTAAATTTAATTTTCATTAAATTATTTTTATGAAGAAAGGAATTTTACAACATGAAAATTAATTAAAATTGTTATTGATAATCTTCATTCTTGACCGTGGCCGGGGCTCGAACCCGGGCCGGCAGGTTACCATGACATGTTTCGATCGCAACCACTCGATCTCCTCAGATGGATTTGCCGTTTTACACTCGCAGCCATCGACGACTGCTGACGTCAATAGTCAAACGGGTTCGAGCCCCGGCCACGGTCAAGAATGAAAGATTATCAATAACAATTTTAATTAATTTTCATGCTGTAAAATTCCTTTCTTCATAAAAATAATTTAATGAAAATTAAATTTAATGAACTTAAGCCTAATTAAAATTATTAAAAATTTTATAAAACTATATAATTTTATGTGGTGTTTTTTTAAAAAGTGGTTATTGAAAATAATATTTATGGTGCTTTCTTTTCTACAAAAAAAGGTGACATTTTATTTTAAAAAAATGCAATTTGGTGTCTGTTTCTTAAAAATTTTGCTCCCGAAAAAGGTGGCTGTTTTATTCTAAAAAACTCATCCTTTTCGGGAGCAAAATTTTTAGGAAACAGACACCAAATTGCATTTTTTGTTTAAATAAAATGTCACATTTTTTGTAGAAAAGAAAACACAATTAGTGTTAGAGTGTAAAGAAATAATTTCGTTAATTGTTCCAACAAAATGCTTCTGATGACAACCACAACACCAGTGACTGAATTTGACATATTTGGTTTCATAATATTTCTAAGTGGCCCACAAATTTGTATCAAACTTGTTCTGTTACGAACGATAACGGTCGACATCGTTTTTAATTGGAGTAATTGTATCTCCAATTTCAAGTTTAAAGACTTATTTTCGAGAATGAACCGTATCTGAGACCCATGGCGAATCATGGACCCGGAAAAACTAAATTATGTTATCAGATTAAGATTCATATAAGAGTTCTTAATGCGGAATAGTATCTCAATTAGGGTTCAAATAACTGCTGTCGAAACCAAAAACTGTCGAACTAAAAAAACGAGAATTTGCATAAAACTTTTAGCTTTTTGATTTGGTTTGATAGCGAGTGTTTATATTTAATGAATCAGAAGTAAAAGCAAAAGTTTTTTTTTTTTGGCCAATGACAAATGAAGAAGAGAAAGATATGGCAGTTTTTCTATTTTACTGCTGCTTTTTAAACGCTGATCTAAAGCAATTCCGGAAAGGATGTTCATATCGGACCGGTGGCCAATTCTGAACGTTCCAGAAAAAAAATTTTGCCATGTCATATTCAGTAGTTGTTATAAAATCCATCGTCGTTAAGTTTTATTTCAATAACAACATTTATATTATAATTATCGCATTTAAAGCAGTTTTCGGGGTTGGTATTTGAATGGGAGCTACGGCCTAATACGGACCGATTTTACAAATATAATAAGATAGTTTATGAACAAAATGACTCTTAAAACTTCAGGTATATAACTTTTATATCACCAAACCTCAGAGCATGAGCAAAGTAATATCAAAAACATATCTTTGGCAAAATGAAACACCCTAATATTTACTTTATGTGTATATATATATGTATGTTTATGATATGTTCTATGCAGGTATACATTATTTTTAAGCTTTTTAATAAGTCTATGGTAATAATAAGAAAAGGGGTTTTTATTACTTTGTATTTAATTGAGATTTAACTTTTTCTAAATACTTTAAATAAATAAATAAATCTTAAACAAATAATTTTTTCTCTAGGGCAAATCAACTAACTAATCTTAATCTTTAGCCTCTAGAGAGCGTCTATTTCTTATAAATTCTGGCAATAAGCCTCCGGAGGCAACGAATCCACTATTTAAACCATTTTGTGTTGAGGCACCGAATGGAAGCATTCCAAACAAAGAACTCAATATTGACGGTTGTTGCAGTTGTGTTACCGGAGAGTAGAATCCACCATTTGACACATCTCCTGGCAATGAACCATAACCGATGAAATTGTTGCCTGTTAAAGATGCTTGCTGACCAAATATATTAGGGAAATCCGAAGGCCTTGTGAATTGATTGAAGTCAGGACCAGGGCTATACGGTAAACCGGGTTGTCCATAAGGAAAAGGTCCTAAGCTCAACAAATTACTGCCATATGGAGGAGGATAAGGTAGTTGTCCCAATTGAGGTAGACCTGGCTGTCCGACTCCATAGCCTGCAAAGTTTGGCGCATATCCATTGGGATAAGATTGCTGAGTAAATAAATTATTGTTTGCCTGATCCAAGGGACTTGAAGGCATATTTGGGTTGCCATAAAAATAGCCTGGGTTGCCCAAAGGTGAAAATGATGGCTGTGCTTGTCTTTGGTAGGGGAAATTATAGGCGTAGTTAGGCATACCTCCAGTGTTAAAAGGATTGTCCATTTGTTTAACTTGTATGGGTACATTTCGTATTACATTTCGCAATGGATCTATATTTGTTTGAATTGCTGCCAAATCATTTGCACTACTGCCGGCGTTATTTTGCGAACGCGCTAATTGGGACCTGGCAACTGATTCAGAGTCTTCTTGCTGATGTTGTTGTTTTTGTTTTTTAACACTTTCACTTTCGGATTTTCTTATATTTCTCTGCAAACGCAGATGAATTCCATTACTAATGGCTGTGGTCTCCGTTTCACTGGCGCGAACATAATAGATGATCGTTAATACAAAAATAGCAATACAAAATTTCCGTATGTTCCTCATCTTGACACAATCGATTTAAGACTAAGCTCAGATTTTAATTTGTCATCGATTTATATTTAAACCTTTTTTTGAACACTGTTTGGGTGAAATTATAGGTTTTGTCCTCCATTTAATATCCACTTTCTTTTTACCACTAATTGTCTACATAATGTAAATTTCGTAATCTATACGGTCGTTTTGAGATGACTATTTAAAAGCAATTTACACCTTGTGCCTAATATTTACGATAAATAAAGAATCTATTGTATTAAAGTTTAAATATGTTTTATGATTTTACTCTTAATTCGTTTAATTGGAAACGATAAAGATGCTTAACATTTTTCCCAATTAAGACAAAAAGAAAACCCAATTAAAAAAGACAGCCTAATTAATGTTTAAAAACTTAATAGAACGCGTTGGTATTGATTGAATAGATCTTATTCATTAGAAAAACTAAGACCTTTTCAAATTCTGATAAAAAAAAATTAGGTCGAAAATCACATCATGTTGATTTTCTAATAAAAACAAAAATGTTTTCCTATTTTAATTTTATTTAATGGAGCATAAACATTTTAATCAAGATGTGTTTTTTGGTTTTTTCTTCAATCTTTAAATGAGTTGCACGAAGTAATAAAGTTTGTGTCTAGAGTCTTTTATATTAAACCTATTTACTCCTACGTCTGCTTCTTAAGTCTTTTGTTTTCAACACATATTGATTAGGTTTATTGTTTTGTGTTCTAAACGAATTGGATTTTATTTTGTGGATGTTTAATATTATTGTACTATTGAACATGTTTTCGTTCATGTAACAACTGTGTTTTTATTAAAAAAAGCTTAGTATACTTTAGGAGCGTTTCATTGAAAGCTAGCAGATATGCTTCACTTTTATTATAGGTACACGGAAAGAATTACATATTAACTAAATATGGCTTCAACCAAGAAAATTTTGCATGATTCTCGCCGAAGCCAAAAATTAATTAGTCTAAATATATGTGTGGCTTGGATTAAGCAAAATGTTATTTGATTTAAGAAAATTTTACTAAAACGAATGAAATAAGTTTATATATATCAAGAAATTATTTTTGAATTTTCTTGTTTTAAGAAACGAATTGGATTACTATAGAAAATAAACTTCCTTCCGTGTATATAGTAGTGCTGGGAAACTATCGATAAAATCGATAGGCCTAAAATATCGAAAATATCGATAGGAAAAATATCAATATCCATATTATTTTATTAAGTATACTACTATGAAGACATGTAACAGCAGCTATACACACACAGTTTTTTGCCGCAAGTTTGTAATTGCTATTATTAAATCGCGCTGAATTACACCAATGAATACAAACAACAAGAATGGCATGTGGTATGGACTAGTGCTGGGATACTATCGATATTTTATACTATCGATATTTATCAATAGTTTAGATTCCACTATCAATACTATAGATATTACTATCGACTGAATGTTTGTATTTGTGCAGGAAAACTTTAACTTGTTTTTTATCAGGCTACAGTTCGTTTTTATAACTTTATTCGACGTATGAGACGTAGATATGTACGCACGTTATTTCACCACAGGTGGTGAAAAGGGTATATATAAGTTTGTCATTTCGTTTGTAATTTCTATAATATTGACGTTAGACCCTATAAAGTATACATATTCTGGGTCCTTATGATGAGCGAAGTTGATTTAAAGATATCCGTCCGTCCGTCTGTCCGTTGAAATGGAATTTCCGAAGACCCCATATATGATGGGGCCAGGTTATTTCACATTTATATCACATATGATCCGGAATTGTTTGCTATTGAAATTCAGAAAGATCGGTCCACAAATGGCTCAGATATGAGTAAAAAACCACGACTGCTTCAAATTTTTTTCTTTAAAGGTCCAATTTGACGTGACATTACCATACCAACGCTGTATTACCAAAACGACATAAACATACCATACAAACCAATTCAATTTTGGTTTCTACGGTCATACATTGGCTATGGTAATACAGTGTTGGTAGTGTGGTTTTTTTGTTGTTTTTTTTTATACCCTTCACTACAAGTGGTGGATTTTATTTGTATTGTGTTTAATTTTACGCATCCACATACACATTAATGCATGTGTATGATATGCCGCTTATACCCCTGATAGACATAGGATTTGTATACTATACTATCATGGTATACTACATGTGTGTCAACCTAAACTACAATTAAATCATGAAACAAAGTGGTATATTGATGGTTTATATACTACTGTAGTATGCATACTATGGTATTGAAACTATATGTCTGTCAGGGTATTAAATAAAGAAACAAACTAATAGACTTAATATACAGGCAAATCCCGGTATAACGAATGATAAAATGTCAGCCCCTTTCGTTAAACAGAGAGATTCGCAATACCGAACTTTTTTTTAAATAAAAAATTAGCTACATTTACCATTAAATCGAGCTGTTAATGTTATTATATTCATGTTTATTAAACTTAATACGTAAGTACATACGTGTTTACATATTGAGACAAATTATTTGTCTAAAAAATCTGTAATATATAGCTTAGTTAAGACAATATGTTGAAACAGCAAATGTATGCTTACACTCATATGCTTAAAAATAATAACAAATGTCTCTATCAGCGTATTCATATTCAATATGCGATATAAGAAAAACACTTACACCTTTTTTACATTCTTCTAAAAAATGTTTTTTTCACTGAATAATATTCTTTTTCTATTCACCATTTTGCTTTAACAACACTTCAAACAAAACTCTTTTATTATGCTTAAAACTAATCTACAATTTCTCTCACTTTGTAACAAACAAACAAAAAAAAAAGCACATCCAAACAAACGGTAGTGTAACAAATTTTTGGTTTTGCTTTCTTTTTCTTTACCATTCGTTAAACCGGGAGAAAAAAAAAGTTGATCGTTCGTTATATAAGGTAGCTAATGAAAATACTTGCTCATTCGTTATATCGTATTTTCGTTGAAGTGAGTATTTGTTATATCGAGCTTTGCCTGTATTTTAATTTAACGCTTCTTCAGTAAAAGCATTCGTAGCCGGGTTGTTAATTTCAACAACACATTATTTTGTTAATATGACAAATTTGGAAAAAAAATTTATATTTGATTGCTAACAAATATTTTTTTTTAATAATACAAACTCATTGTTAAAAATATTTGTGGAATGTAAACAATTTTTATTAACAAAAGTATTTATTATATTAACAATTGTTGGTGCCTTTTCAATTAAAAAATTAATTGTATTGACGAATATGGTATTCAATATTACAATAAATTTGTCGTTAAATTTTTTCTGTGTAATGAAAGCCACCTGGTTTGTGATGGGGAAAGAATTTTTTTTGTTAAATTTCCAACAATTTTTGTATATTGAAAAATTAATTGTTATGTTTTGGACTGTTCCCAATATAATTGTAAAAATTTCCTAAAGTGTTTCTAAACATGAAGGAAGTTTTAAGTACGCATATTGATGTTAGAAAATCGTCATAACATAATTATTTTTATTTCAAAAATCGTCAACTTTACTTTCTCAAAAAATTCGTCAAAATGACGAAAAATCGTTACATCTAACAACTCTGTTCACACAGAGTTTTATTTGCATAATATCTTAAGCTTTTCTAAAGTTTTTGAAAAGAGGTTTCCTGATGATCTGGTCTAAGCAACCAGTAAAATGCGCATAGGAACTAGCTTATCCTACAATAATAAATTTCAGTTCATTTACCAAGGACGAATATTGGAACCTTAGCACAACAAAGGAAATCTTATTAATTGGTTCTTTCAGTAGAATTGTAAGTAGTATTTTAATATATTTCTGATAACTCAACACAATATTCTTTACCGGCGAAGGTTTTACTGGGGTATGATGCACGGATTGGTATAAGATTTTGAACCAATTTGTTTTATTTACTTCAAAGCATACTGGTTAATTTCGTGAAGATCTGTCCTTTATCTACCAAAGGCCCCATATGAAGCCCACACTCGGAAAACAGTTAAAACGCCTAAAATTGTTACAAATAATGCAATTGTAGTAACATTTTTTACGTTACAGTTTTGTAGGACCGGATTCTCACAGCCGAATAAAGCAATCTTACTTTTTTTTTTAACAATTTCATTAAAAATTTTTAATATCGAGTCATTACCGCAAAAAAGCTTAAGCGACATCATGACTTTATTGGGAAGACTTGCGTCATCTCCTTAACTGTCATGGTCACATAAGGTACCGCTACGATTTTATAGCAAAAACTATTTTTCTTTATTGGCATCGTGCAAAGTTAAAGTTTGCTAAATTTTTCTATAAAGGAAGCCCAATACATATTAGATAAATACTTAAGTTACGGGAATATTTACAGCAAAAGTAAGGACAACGTTGCACATTTTTAAAATAGCCGGTTTATTATACCAAAGTAACCGGTTTATTCGATATTCGAAAAATTAACATTTCAAAATAACAGACTTGAGCAAAACTAAAAGACCCGGTTAAAACTGATCGAATATAGCCGTTCGATCTCACTACTTAATACTTTTTACCCAATGAGGAAAAAAATATCTGGTTCCATGTTTCGGAAACGCATACGATATCGATGTTTGAGTTTTCAAAAACATATCTAAACCTGTCGACTTTATTGTTTAAACTTTATAATCGGTTCAAATATTTATTTACTAGAGACACTACCCAATAAAAAATTTTATCGCGAAGCACTAATGGTACATATAAAAAAATAAGCGCACAATTATGCGCTACGCAAAAAGACATACGGAAATGCAGTAAAGTAAGTAAAGGAGCTCTTAACAAGTTTCATTAAAGAAAAAATAACATTGCATTCCCTTACTTGAGGGTTACACGATCAAGTTTTGCCTATAAAGTTTTTATACTCTCACACTTTTCTACCAATACACTCATACTTTTTAAAGTTGAAACGAACTTGCCTTTAAAATTCTCTTTTCAGAGAGTGCTTCAATTTACGTTCAAGAAAACAGCTGATTTCAAGGTTAGTGAGCAAATTTTTCGTTTGCCTTTATAAATTGTTTTCTTGACGACATCTTGAATGTAAATTGCTCAAAAATTTAATGCAGCCTACGTCACAACTTTCAATTTTTGTTAATTTTGACAAATAGTAAAGGGTGGTTAAATTTCAAGGGCCGATGTTGATTTTGAATAAAACACAAACTATTTAGGAAATTATTGTAATTTTATTTTATTATGATATATTGGTATTACTCAATTATGTATGGAACAAAATATCGGCCAAATGGGCGCCGCGACCATGGCGGCACACCTCCATCCGATGGTCCAAATTTTCGATGACCCTGAGGCATAATGGAGGTTCTATGCCGTTAATGTGCCGAATTATCTCATCCTTTAGCTCTTGAATTGTTGCTGGCTTATCGACGTACACCTTTTCTTTCAAATAACCCCAAAGAAAAAAGTCCAACGGTGTCAAATCACATGATCTTGGCGGCCAATTGACATCGCCATTACGTGAGATAACACGGCCATTGAATTTGTTGCGCAAAAGAGCCATTGTTTCGTTAGCTGTGTGGCAAGTGGCACCGTCCTGCTGAAACCACATATCGTCCACATCCATATCTTCCAATTCGGGCCATAAAAGTTCGTTATCATCTCACGATAGCGAACACCATTCACAGTAACTGCCTGACCGGCCTCATTTTGGAAAAAATACGGCCCGATGATGCCGCCAGCCCATAAACCGCACCAAACAGTCACTCTTTGTGGGTGCATTGGTTTTTCGACAATCACTCTTGGATTATTATTCGCCCAAATGCGGAAATTCTGCTTATCGACAAATCCACTGAGGTGAAAATGTGCCTCATCACTGAAGATGATTTTCTTCGAAATTTATCATCCATTTTCATAATAAGTCTGGATAACTTTAACACGTTGTTGGATTGTGTATCTCTCCATGGTTCAAATTGAGTAAGTCTGAAATAGAGAAATGTCAAATAAAATTCGGAAAAAAACTTGGCGTTTAGGTGTGGTTCACATTCAACATCGGCCCTTACAATTTAACCACCCTTAATATGTAAAAGACTATTAAGAAAATCTTGATCGTGTTACTACGAAGCAGGTTTGTAAAGGAGAGCATAAAAAATAACTGTAAAAAAACTATTCAGCGTGTAAAGCCGATAACTACGTTCACCAGATTTTATATGCGTTGAATAAAAAGCGCTTTTTGTGTCAAAAATGTATTGCTTCAAAGTGGGAACTCGCCATATAAAATGCATGCCTTCCGTAAGCGAGATGGTAAGCGAAACTCTTACATATCTTCCTTACAAACCTGCTTCGTTTGAAGCTCAATTTTAATGGGTAGGCACTAGCTGCAGTTTCGTCGGTTTAGTTTGTTTTACACTTTTTTTCTTCTAGTCCGTAGCTACAGTTGTGACAAAATTTCAATTGGCTTCCGAGATACAGCGGTTTGATATAAAACATGTTCTTTGGAAAAATCAAGTTGTAGCCAAAATAAACATCACGTCATAAAATCCGAACTGCGCCTAAAAATAGCAACACCTAAATTAGGCTTTGTTACTTTCGGTAGATACTTCCAGTAATTTAACACGAGAAGGAGTTTGTACTTGTTTAATAAAGCTTTAAAATTAAGAACTCTAAAGTAATGACAATCAAAATCCATGATTTTCTTATTTTATTTGCAGTTTTATTGCATATGATGAGTTATATATGACTATGGGTGTGTGTGAAACGGTAGCAAAGTACTCATGGAAGTAAAATTTTGACACTATTGAGTTGAGCCCTGGGGGCTAGTTTAAATTTTGACATTAGTGTAGAAATTTTTGACAACCACAAAATTATTTTTTTTCATCAAATTTGTTTCAACAAAATAAAAAATAATATGGAAGCAGGACCAGCGGCAAAAAATTAAAAAGAATTATACAACATGTATGTATTTACTTATGTATAAGCTTTTTTGCCCACACTTTTTGTAAAAATTGTTAATATATCAGAACGAAATCATCAACTAGTTGGGACGATCTCATTTCCAACAAAATTGAAATGATCATTGGTAAAAACTTGATTTATTTATTCATTTTTACAAAACTACTAATAACTGTTTTTTTCTGTATGTCAAAATTTTATGTTGTCAAAAATGTGACAATTTCACACATCACATATATGAAAATTTTCTACCACAAACAAATTTCATTTCACCATAGAACTTTGCTACCGTTTCACACACACCCTATGTATACAAATGATTGGAATACACTATTAAAAAAAAGCTGCATATGTCGCATGGGTTAACATGTTAATTTTCTATGTTCATTTGTGCAAAAGCACTGTTAAAATTATGCATTCAAAAGTGTCTTAATATCTCGTTGTCAAACATGTTTGATTGGCAATGCATGAATTGGCAATTACATGATGTGACATATCGTTGGCTTAATATGCAAACCTGCTAAATCTACTTTTTAAGTAATATGAGATTTTGATGTCATGACCATTTGAGTGTTGAAGTGTGTAAAGCAGACTATATTTTTGGTTTTCCTCTCAAGCTAAAAATATGATAAATAAAAAGTTTTTTGTTTCTGCGGTAAAATTTGATGAAAGGTAGTTAGAAGGTTTGCTTATTAAGCCGACGATATGTCAGTATGGTTCAACACTTGCAGGTTTTTATTATTTATATTCTTAGAACTTTCTCGTTATAATAAAACGAGAGACATTAAATGCCTACATCATCCTATCAGCCGAAAAATGCTTAATCCTAAAACGAAGTTTAAGATTGTAAGAGTTTTAATTGCAAAAAAATTTCAACTCAAAATTACAACTCAATTTTTCGGCTAATATAAAATATTTAATTCCCAATTTTTATTCTTGATAAAAACACTGAAATTTATTGTTGGAGGATAAGCTAGTTTCTATGCGCATTTCACTGGTCGCTTAGGCCAGGTCATCAGGAAACCTTTATTCAAAAACTTAAGATAAGCTATAGGATATTATGCAAATAAAACTGCAGAGCGAATAAGAATTGAAAGCACTCAAAAAGTCTATTTTGCAACGATATCAAAGCTTTAACAAAATACCAACGATAAACAGTAAGTTAATCTTTTCTTACATTCCCCACTACAATTGGTTGGAATTCTCCCAACAGTGTTCGAAAACAAAACACTAAATATCGCTCCTTAATGTTCGGCTCGGAAGATTTGTGGAAAACATAAACGCTTATAGTGGTTGTGTAGAAAATTATTAAAAAAAAAAATAACGTTTCACTGTTTGTCATCTTTCGAACACAAAAATAATACTGTTTTTATCCAATGCAACAAAAGATGAGAACATTTCATTCCGTTCGGTTAAAAAAAAAAAAACAACAACAAAATTCGTTGTGTTCGGTTCGGCTCATTAATGTTCGTCCCTTTCGGCTGGTAAAAAACCAAATATTTTTTACAAAAACAAAATACACATACGAAAAAAAATCCAGCAAAATAATTTTACACAAACAAAACATATACACAATGCACACACAAGCTGTTCGTGCTGCGGTCGTTGCTAAAATTTTTTGTTTGTTTATTTCTTTATCAATGTAAAAAAAGAAACACTATAGATAGCAATATGCCAAAAAAATTAACTTTTTCATTTTCAAGCTATGAATGCCGAATGATTTTTAATACTTCGGGGGTAGAGTCAAGTAACCTACTTGCTTATTAGAGTGCCCCTCACTTGTCCTAAAACAGATATTTAGGGTGGCCCTTAAAACTTGGATTTTTTGACTTTTTATGAATTTAACGCATTATTTATGTTAATAGCTACAAAATCAATGTTTTTATGTGTTGAATAGTTAGTTTGGGTAGTAATCTTCCATTTTTGGTTTTTGTTGGAATAATACACTGAAAAAAACAAAGTGGCAACAACAAAACTTGGAAGTAAGAAAATACTACTTCTAACATTTAGCGCGGCACAAATTGGGCTGAATATTATGGCTTGCCATGCAACACAGTAGTTAATGACATCAAGATCTAAAATTCTGCGGTGGTGCGTGGCGATCGTATTTTTCGTTTACAAGAAAATTAGGAAAATGTAAAAAAAGGCGAAAAAATGAAAAAATGGGGTTTTTTGACCTTCATTCACTTATAACTTATGAAGTAGAAATGTTATCTTCAAGCACCACCGCAGAACTTTAGATATTTTAGTCATCAACATCTATGTTGTCTCCCAAGGCATAATATTCAGCCGAATTTGTGCCGTATTACAAACAGTACAGCCTATTTTCGACAAATTTTATTGATTGATTAAAAAAACAGGGTGAATTTTAAAAAAAACGTAAATTTATGGTTATTATGGCTATTATCTGTTCTCAAATGATTTATTAAATAAAAAACAGACGAAAAAATAACAAAAAAAAAACAAAAAATTTAAAAAAAAAAAAAAAACAAAAATAAAAAATAAAATAAAAAATAAAATAAAATTTTTTCGCAAAACTAAAAATGTAAACTTTAATGATCAATTTAATAAAAGTTACATACATACATATTTTAATATAAATTTGATACTATTTCATTATCTTATAGATCTTTTCTTTCTCATTCGGTTATTTTTCATCAGATTTTCAAGTATTTTTTTTTGTTGGAAAGGTATTCAAATTACCATTCTAATTGTTGAATATTGTTAGCACAAATTATTGCCGCTAGATGGCGTAAAATTCATTTTTTTTAAATGCATCAAAACACCCTGTATTTGCAAATATCTTGAGTTCATATGTTCTGCAAAGGTACTCGCCATATGATTTTGTACGAAGTTGCCAAACAACATTTAGTCGAATTCTGGAAATTTAACGGTCAAAATTTTGATTTTCTTCAAGAACCTAAAAATAACGGTAGTTTTGTAAATAACGGAATTATAAAAAAGTAGCGGAACAAAAGTTGCTTCTGATACCCTAAAGAACCATTTTCAACAATAAAAAAGTTCTTTTTAGCAAAAAGTCGATTTTGGCATATTGCTAACTATAGAACATTAAAATACATATAATGTTTTTCTACAGTATCACTACAATTGTTCTATTTTTTAACGAAGAACAGAACACTATATAAAGTTCGGCTCTTTCTTGAAAATAGTTACAAACTGTATCAAGGGTTGTGTTCGTCTACACAAACACTAAGGCGAACGCTAAAAAATGTACTGTTTATTTTCGAACACCGGTCGTGACTGCTATTATAAATATTTTCATTATTCAATACGAAAATCAATTACTGCAGAAGACATAAAAAAGTAATAAACAAGAAAACAAAAAAAATGTTGTCTGTCAATTTAACACCGAATGTTGAATGTGTGATTTGGCAATAAGGCGTTCTGGATCTTACAACTGGGCTCTCTTGATTTGAAAACGTACGGTATTTGTCGTTTTAATTGTCCATTTAGAACCTTTAGCTTCGATAAACCTATGCTTAGTTTAAGGTTGGAAACGATTAATGTTGAAAAATTTACAATGTTTTATTGTTATTTTGACGTCATCAATTGACAATTGTTGAATATCTGTTTTCGCTCTGTGCATAGATCTGATTTAAAAAGAAAAAACTAAATAAGGCTCAGTTAGTCTTTACTTTCCGTTCTGTTACGAATCAGCTGATTTGTTTTTGTTATTAAGAAACCTGTGAAATTGATTAGTTTTTCTGTTCTGTTGCGATTCAGTTTGTTAAAATCAAAAACTTGTTAAGTAATTGTAAGTGACAGCAAAATAAATAATAAAAAATACATATTTATATTGAAATAAACTATTTTTTGATTTTAAGAATTCATAAAATTCAATTTCTTCAAATTTATGTGCATTAAAGTTATTGAAATAAAACAATGGACGGTGCAAAACTAATATAATTGTCATAAATGGCTGATAAGTTGCTACAGAAAAAGTAACTATTACAATTTCGTAACAGAACGGCACGGAACAGAACAGAAACGGAAAGTAAAGACTAACTGAGCCTTCAAATTTAAAGTAACTAAAAGAATAATCACGTGGGTTTTTATTTTTACAATAAAATATTTAAATTATTTGAATTTCAAATCAATTAAAGTCCAGAATGATGAAATTTTTATCCATTGTATTAAAATGGCAAATTGTAATTAATTACTACAAATTTTTGTGCAGTTTGTTTGTAAACAATTTTTTGTTAAACATTATTCTGTAACAGAAAAAAATAAATAAGCAAAAAAAGTACCCAAGACGTCAAATGATACACGTTGTCAAGTACAGTTGAAATATTCATATCAGTAACGCCGAAAAAGTTCTACACCAGTAATTGTACGCTGTAAATAAAAGTTGCATACAGGGGGGTACAAGTGATCTTTTTGTATTTATTTCAGAAATTATCGAAAATATTCAAAAGTTATTGGCATTAACAAAAATCTCATTTTAAAGTAGACAATTTTATCGTCAAGTAAAGCAAAGACATTTGAACAATACAAGTAAAAAACTATTTGTTTCCAATGCAATTTTCAAGACCAGAATTGATCTGGTTGACATTCTCTAGAAATGTTAATAAAACTCTTTTTCTGTTTTGTTTATTTCGGCTTGCAACTAATTGTGTAGTGTGCATTTCAAAATCGTTTTCAGTCACCTTCGTTATTTATCTTAGATTTAATATAAAATCACAAACAACTTTAACTGCTTCTAGCAGTGTTAAGCTTTAAAGTTCACATTTCAGTTGTTTCTGCAGTCAATTGCATTTTAATTGGAAAACAATTAATTTAAAATCAATAACATTTTAAATGCTTCAAATGCGTTTTGTTTTGTGTCTTTTGCTGGTGGCCATTGTTGCCGTTTCGGCCATAACCATAAAACCTCTCAAGGATCAAGAAGTTCAGCAAACGCTTTTCGATCTTGACGATGTAGGCCAAGGACATGCCAACACTGGTGAGCGTTTGGCACGTCAGTACTATGGCAGAGGCCGTGGTGGCTATAGATACCGCAACAGAAATCGTGGACGTTATTACGGTTAAGTTTTAAATCGTTTTTTTTTTAAATATTGCTATGAATTATGAGTTGTGAAGTTATTATTGTGTTTCAGGCAAAATAAAATGTTTTGATTGTTAATGAGTGTTTTAATTTGTAAGTAGCTAAAAACAAATAAAAGGTTTTATTAAATTTCTTTAAAGGTCTTTTATGATAAAATTCGATGTAATCGGGCAGGTTATAGATATTGAAATGAAGTGAATTCAAAATCGAACAAATTTTTAAAACGACCCTGTAATGAAAGTTCATAAAAATATTCAATTTTATCAACTTTATTTTTGCATTAACAGCTTTTAAAACCACGAAAAATTAAGTTATTTTGTAAATAATTGAACTAAAAATCTCGTTCGGTTTAAATTTCAGTTCATTTCGATTTCTAGAACATGCTTGAATATATTTTAGGCTTGGGCTTGAGATTTCTTGGGTTGAGATTTCTTTTAAACGTCAGACTGTGCGAAACTTTAGTAAGAAACTATTTTTATACGCCGAAGTTTTAAATTAAGTTTACATGTTATTTAAGCATTGGCTCCCTTTTCATCTGAAACAAACTCACAAGTGCCTCAAAAGACTTTAAATGAAACATTATTTGAAATTCTGAAGACGGAAATTTTGAGTTTTTCTTTTCATACGTATCGTTATACCAGCTTAACCCCGAGCGCTTTGATACCCCCATTGAAAAAACACTAGTAAATTTGTTTTTAAACAGACAACAAAGCAATTTGTACCAAATTAAGATACCTAAATACAGTTATCAATCTCCAGATATAACGAAATATATATACAGTTTTTTTGTATGGAAGGTGCCATGATTGAGCCTATGATGTGTATTGATAACACAGGCCTGCAAACTAACGTATGCTTTTCTAAAAGTTTAAGTTGAGCTGAATCTGAATCTGTACTCAGAATTTCTCCATCACATCAGGTTTTTGCGATATTTTTTAAACATCGTTTAAAGTTAAACATAACACGGTTTTCCGCCATATTTGATACGTCGTTATAACTGCGCGAATAAATCTTTATTTATAAAACCTGCAGCCGTATTCCGTAATTCGCTAAGGCTAAATTTCTATCGCTAAAAATCTATAAAGTTGATTTAGCAATTTTTGGCTACAAATGTAATTCAGTAACGTGCATTGCTAAATTTGGCAATGCAATACAAATTTAATTCGCCGTAATTTTAGCTTTTAATGTCATCACTGAAATTTTTAAATTTAGCTTTAGCTAAGCGAATTACAGAATACGGCAGCTGATATGTCGTCTGCAAGTCCTTTGCATTTCCTTTAATATAAATGTTTAATCTTTGTTACATCTTGTTCCTTCTCTGAGATATTTTAACCTGAATCTGAAAAAAATCCAAATTTTCGCTATATTTATTTTTTTCTCCCTTTTTCTTAAATTTTTCTTTTATTTGCATAGAACTGCTTTTATTACTAAAAAATAAATGCGCTAAAAAGAAAAAAATAAACCTAAAGAATCTTAAAAAAAATTAAATCAAAATTTTAATATAAAAAATACTCAAAAAAAAAAAAAAAAAAATGGCGAAAATACCTTTAGAAAAGTGTACTCTGGTCCACTCTTGGTCTGTGTAATCATGATATTTGCTCTAAATTTTGAAACTGTTACAGTTATCGTTGTCCAGATCTTATATATAAAAACGGGAACAATTTTTTTGTCGATGATTTTTAAGTATCATATCGTCCACCGATTTTAATTAAACATATATCGTTATATATTTTCAGGATTAAAGGGTTTAAAAAGCGTTTTAAATTTGATTGCAAACACACGCACATATGTACATTAGCGTGGCCGTTAGTTGTATGGAAAACTTTTTTTTTTGATTTCTTACACTCTCCCCCTCCAAATCGGTTCAGTTTTATGTAAAAAAAAATACAAAAAAATTTCGTAGCGATAAGTTGTGTTTTAGGGAGGGCGTCCGCCCCTCAAAGTTTACCATCAAGCCATTTATTCAAATGTAATTTGTTTGCGTATGACTAACTTCTAAAAACAACATTTTACAAGAATATGATATATGGCAATATTTTAGCTCTTCTAGTCAACAACATAAGCCTCCAAGAAAGTTTTTTGCTAAGACTAATATCTTAGAAAATAATTAAGAAAATAACAACAAAATACCAAACATTTTATATACGTTTTATATCTATAAAAAGGCGATTTACTGCCTGGCCCACGATTTCGACAAGAACCTTTCTTTCGTTTATTTATATTGAAAACAAAAACAAATTTTAGTTTTTTATTATTGTTTTCAATATAAATATGCGAAAGAAATGTTCTTGTCGACATTGTGGCCTGGCAGTTAATGTCAAGTGACACAATTTTGAAATCGATGTCTTCCGATTTGGATGAAATTTGCACCAAGGTTAGTCCTATTAGATAGTAGTTTACACACAAATTTTCAACAAGATCGGTCTAAATGTTTCAGAGGTAGAGGGGGTCAAAGTTTGCCATACAGGTGTTCTTTCTCATCCATGTAATTTATTACCTATTGGTGTTAGCAAAATTTGTCCCAAGTAGCTTAGATAGCTATCTTTTTTAAAAATATTTTTTTGTTTTTTTTTTTAAAATTTTAAAATTTTTTTTTTTAAATTTAAAACTTTTTTTTTATTTTTTTTAGCCAAGTGTTAATTTAAAAAAAAAAAATTAAAAAATTTTTTAAAAAAACAAAAAAAAATTTTTTAAAAAGTTTGATCAAAAAGCTTTCTAAGCTACTTGGGACAAATTTTGCTTACACCAATAGGTAATAAGTTACATGGATGAGAAAGAACACCTGTATGGCCAAAATGTCAAACTTTGACCCCCTCTAACTCAGAAACTTTTTGACCGATCTTGTTGAAAATTTGTGTCTAAGCTACTATCTAACAGTACTAAAATTGGTGTAAATTTCATTTAAATCGAAAGACATCTATTTCAAAATTGGGTCACTTGACATTAAATCCCCCTTTTATATAAATAAAACGTATATAAAATGTTTGGTATTTTGTTTTTATTTCCTTAATTATTTTCTAAAATATTGATTTTAGCAAAAAACTTTCTTAGAGGCTTATGTTGTTGACTAGAAGAGCTAAAATATTGCCATATATCATATTCTTGTTGTTGTTTTTAGAAGATAGTCATATGCAAACAAATTACATTTGAATAAATGGCTTGATGGCAAACTTTGAGGGACGGACTTAGAATCAATATTAAAACCACTTCATACAAAAAAAACATAGCACTTTTAAAACAAATGTAAAAATTTGTAACCGCTCAGTAAGGGAATTATCTCTTTTGCCCCCCCTAAAACACAACTTATCGCTACGAAATTTTTTTGTATTTTTTTTTTTTACATAAAACTGAACCGATTTAGGGCGGCAGAATATAAGAAATCAAAATAAAAAAATAACGGCCACCCTAATGTACATGTATAAATAGTGGTTGAGTTTCTTGTTATTCTCCCAAAATGTGTTTTTTTCTTAGGAATCAAATCCTGCGCTTGAAAAATGGATTCAACCAACAAAAGATCCGTCAAAAGCTTTATGAAATATTACATTTCAATGATTTTTTTCATTTAGTACACCATTCGGAGACTCAAAACATAAAAATGTATGGCGCCATTAAACGATGTTGTACTATCCCAACCAGTGCCCATGTTCTGTAACTAGGGTGTTCAGTCGATTAATTTTTGTTCGATTAATCGAACATTATTAGGCAATTAATTTTTCAAATAATTTTAAATTGCTAATTTCGATTAAAGGTCCAATCGAAGAATTTATACCGATTAATCTAATGAAAATAAATAATATATAGTATTTCTGTTAAATGAATAATTTTTTTAAAGTTCTAATTCAATTTAATATTTTTACGAAATTCCATTACAGGGAATTTTTCTCTTTAGAATGAGTTTGGTTTACAAATATTGTACGAAAGATAAATCTAATAATGTTAAATGTAACAGGTGTCTAAAAATGTATTAACGTAAATGTTCTTCAACAACTTTACTAATTTACCACTTACACAGTGACTATAAATATTTTAAACAAGATACATACTTCGATCGATTCTCTAGAGGAAATTATTTGCAGAAGCATAGCAGAGGTTGGAATGTCCGTGAAAAGTTTCAAAAAATCCAAAGTTATATTGACTTTTAAAATCTGAGCGCCCGAAAGTTAAGCAACAATTTGGAGCTACATACATTGACAAGTTTAATTTAAAAAAGAATCTTTATTTACTCAAGTACTAATTTTTTCTAAGATTATTGAAAAAAATCTCGTAATTTATGAAATTTCTGTATTTATAATTATTCGATTTATCGATTAGTTTTAAAATTTTATTCGTTTAATCGAATAAGTTAAAAATGGGAAATATCGATTAATCGTTTAATCGAGCAAAAATAAACCCCGATTAATTGAACACCCTATCTGTAACTCTCGCTTCGAGAAACTTTTCGATTGAAATGTGTGAAATGAAACAAACATGCCATATATTGAATCAAACATCTGTTTTTCTCACTAAACTGTGTCTGTAACATTTTATGGCGAGTACTAGCTGTGACGTAAGGAAATTACTCGCCAATTTACAGAAAAAGTGTGTCTGTTACATTTTTGAGAGAAAAGTTCCCGCTTTGAACTGTCAAATAAAATTTTAACACTAAAAAGCAATTAAAAATGCCAAATGCAAAGAAAAATAATAATATTTTTTTCTTGGCACATTTATTTTTTGTTTAATTATTTTGCTTTTAACATTTTCAACGATATGTGTTACTGGCATTCTCAACGTCTGCAACGGCTCAGAGTGGCTTCGAGTGTAATATTATGAAATTTATAACGTAACGACGTAATCTCTTTTGATAGTTTTCGACATGAGTTACACACACTTTTTTTTCACTTTTCGAGAAACGATGGAATATTTTGTTTCACATCTTTTCGATGCGAGAAGTTCTCACTAAGGTTACAGAACATGGGTACAGATATATCTTTTTCGCCAGATGTTCCGACAGAAACGTAAATTGCAAACGCAAATCTTGCTTTATATACCATTTTTAGCAATGAATAACCTTTGCGAAGCAAGCGTGTTTGTAAAAATAAATTCAATTGAATCGCATAAAACTCAAAATTGTATATAAAAACAAACATAAGAAGAATTTAACACTTTTTAAAAATGACTGTTCATATTTTTAATTATATTTACTGAAATGTTACATATTGTTATGTACATAAATATTTGTATACAATTTTTAAGTAGTAATTTTTTTAAGCATTATTATGTATATAATTTTTTTTTAATATAAATGAGTTTGAAGTACAAAAATGAATAATAAATGGATTTAAAACAGAACAATCGTTGATTTTTAAATTTAGCACTTTTAAGATCTTTTTGACTGCTCAGTCGGCACGTTTTGGGATTGAATAGTTGGCATCTCTGGTATAAACGTACATATTATGACAGGGTTACCGTTAGGTATTTTGAAAAATAAAGTCGCGCAAAAACGTCGTTTAAGAAAATAAAAGTCGGAAACTTTTTTTTTATGACTTTTAACGAAGATCTGTGTTCTCTTTTTTACTTTGATAATATTTTATGAAAGTCGTATAAATTAAATACGGGGATATGCACAATATAGTTTTTTTCTAAATTTTGGGAATTAAAGTGTTTGAAAAGCGTTTAAATTTATCTTGAAGCCAAACCATACGTACAGAGATAGATGAATAGTACATTTTGCCGTTATCTTAAAATATGTACGTTTTTATTGTATGACGCACAGGTTCTCTCGAAAGTAAATGTCAAGTGGTCGAATTTCGGCCACTGGGCGATCTTAGTATACAAAAATATGTGTTGTCTTTGTGGTGGGTGGTGCTACGCCCACTTCTCTAATCTAGCTCACATTAAGGCAGATCTTTTGTGTTTTGAAAACCAAGTTATTTGTTTGAAATTTTAAAATTTTGAAAGTAGACCTTTCCAACGCATGTACTCGTTTGAAACTCGGTTGAGTGGTTCTCGAGTTATAAAATCACGAACATAGGACAACTTATTTTTATATATGTATGTATATAGATTTAACTTTTATTCGCTTTCTAAAAAAATTCATGGGGACACTAACATTGTGACTTTACAATGTTCTGTATGAATAATAAAGTTAATTCATCCAATTGATAATTAACGCGCAGTATAGAAAATTTAATTTCTATGAGGAAAAAAACTAAATCAAGACAGTTGACGTAAATCAGGGCAATTGCAACAGGTTTTGGTATAAAAATGATCACAACCAAATAGTTTTGCATGAGACAATCCCAAGAATCTCTAAAAGCTTTCTAAGATTTTAAAAAATGCGCTTTTTGCTTTGTTTTTTAGTAAAATACCAGTTGTTAAGTCCCGTCGCTGCTCGGACTTCATGCTGGGAACACAACTGGGACGAACGACGAATTTTTGGCCGCGAGTATCCGTCGCCAAAAATAAAACATATTTGCGTATATGAAAATACACACAATCATGGCTTCGGCCGAAATTCGTCATACGCGACGACTTTGCAATAGATTTATTTCTATTTCATACGCCAACGAACGACTAACAAATCAGTACCACGTGACCATGTTGGATTTTAGTTTTCAAGTATTTTCGTAAATAAAGTTATTTTTTACTTTAATAATTGTTTTTTCATTATTTTATCGCATTTAAAATAAATATACACAGTAGATAACTATAAGAATAGTTTTTAATTGTGTTTTTGTTATTAAGTAAATTTTTTTATATGGTCACACTTTTTCTCTCTCTTTGCACAAACAGCAAACAACTTGTTCAATTAGTAAAGCTGTTAGTTATTCGTTGTTATTGTGTTTCATACGCAACCGTTGAGTATAATAAAGAAAGCGCAACACTTACGTCTTAAGAATGTACCCAATGTTTTGCCCGACCCTGGATACCCTCCACCCTCCACTGAGAGCAAAAGAATTTAAGCAGTCGAATTTATATGTGAGCTAAAAATTACACTATGCCACAAAACAATTAGATATTTTCTGAGCCAAATTGGGGCTGCTAAACACGAATATGGCATTCGGTCTATCTGAAAATACTCGATAGTTTAATATTAATCCACATCCTAAAAACCCGGCCTAACAATCAAATTAACATTAACAATAAAGAAACTACTAATTTAACGCCATAAAAAAGCATAATTTTTTTGTTTGCAAATTTTACAATGTTAAAGCAGATTTCTGCAAAGCAGTATTGCCATTAAATTGTTCAGCCATTCATTGCATATGCCTAAAACTATGCAAACTTCATATCTGTTGAAATTAATTGATCGTATATTTTTATTTAAGCCCTAGATCTGTTTTATGAAAAAACAATATTTAAATATTTATTTATTTAATTATATTCAATATTTCGCGGTTAGGTTTGCATTTTCAGGAAATTAAAAATTTTATTATATTATAAAAACTCTTAAAAATATTTGTCTTAATCATTCAGAAAAACAAATTAACATATATAATAAAATATTATAAACAGAGTACAAACATATATTCTTCTTATGGTCAAGTAAAACTTAATTAAGTTGATATTTATTTTTATAAAAGAAAAAACTAAAACTAATTGCTAAGTATGTTCAACAAAAAAAAAAAAAAAAAAAAAAAAAATTATAAAAAATATTTTATTGATTTTAAATATAAGACTTTGTACTTTAATATAATTTCGTATATTCTGCTGTCTGAATGTCATACAACTTTTTAAAAAAATAATTCAGAGGTTATTATAAAAATTGCGTGAGTCAATATTACCATGAATTTGCACAATGACGAAAAATTAAAAATAATTTTGGTTTTAATATAAAATTTCTACACTCTTAGTTTACCGACCAACTCAGAATCAGTATCTGAGTCGATCTAAAGATGCCTGCCCGTCCATCCAGCAAGCTGGCCGGTGGGTTGTCTGTCTGTCGTTGTAAACTTAGTGCGCAAAATACAGGCCGAAATTTTCAAGATAATTCAATGAAATTTTGTATATACACTTGATTGGCGTTAGAACGAATTCTATTGAAAATTGTGAGAATCGGTCTTTAATTTCATATAGCCCCAATACAAACTTCTTCCTGGAATAGAGTCTTTGTTCCACATATGTTCGTATCTCTTAATATTAAATTTGTTCTAAAAATATCTTTTTGGAATATTACAAATTTTATTGATCCAAAATCGGTCCATATTTGCCCATTGCCCCCACAAAAATACCAATCCCGAAAATAGCTTTAAGTGTCAAAACTTCCTTATAAATTATGGTGCTGGTATAAAGTGGCAAAATCTTATGATGGCAGGTCCATAATTGACCATAGTTCCCATATTAACGCCGTCTCTAAAATCGCCTTTGAATATAATACGGTATAAGGTATCAAATTATCAGGTTTGACCCACCATGCTTTAAAACCAGCATCTTTAAAACATGTTCCTATCTCATTTTATTCCATTCTACATCTTTCGATTTGATTATATCACTAGAAAAGTGGCAATAAGTTATTTTATTATTGTGGCATCACTGACAAAAATACTTTTGTTTTGAAAGCAGCCCTACAAGAAATGCATAACCAAAACTAAAAAAATTACTAACACACTTGCAACAATTTTACATTAGTCGTACACTAACATATATGTTAGAAGGCGGCATAAAATAGCCCCCAAAAATATAAGCCCCCAAAAAAATATTAAGAAAACGAAATAACACAAAAAACAAAAAGAAATAACCCCCCAAAAATCTTTGTTTTTGTGCTCTGTACAAACTTTTGGGGGGTTATTTCATTATTTTTTTTGGGGGGGTTCTATGTTGGGGGGTTTTTTCATGCCGTCATGTTAGAATGGTACAACTAACATTTCCCAAATAATGCCTATATTTTGATGTATTTTTGTCATACGCGTGTAAAAATTTGTGAATTTCTTAAATTTAATATTAAAGATGAAAATCAATTAAATTAATTATATAATTTGTAACTAAAGTAGTGAGATAAAAAATTTCTATAAAAAAAGTGAGACCACCAAAAAACTGCAATCAGAATGCTAGTGGAAAGGAGGGCGTACTGATGGCGGCTTCATAGGACGTGGTGGTGGATTCTTAGGAAACAACATAGGTAATTGAAAGGAGTGGTCGTGCAACAGGTTGCGGCCATGTTATTAAAAACCCTAACTATTCATTTGATTTTTTGGTCACACGTTCGTTTACCTCCATTTCCAGACCGATGCAAGAAGTTGAACGTCATAAGGCAGCCACAGAAATAAATTGGTGGTACATACTTTTCTCAAGTCTAATTTCCTATGAATTTAATTATAATTTTTTCAATAAAAAATTTAATTAAAAATAAATATTTAAAAAAAAATTTTATGAATTTTATAAAGGTTAGTATTAACCAATATTTACGTTATGAATAACTAGTTAGTGCTAACCAATATTTACGTTAAGGCTAACTAGTTAGCGTTAACCGCTATTTAGGTTATAATTGACTAATTAAAAGAAGCAGAGTAAGCAGTACAGATATATGTTCCGTAGTAGAGTAGAACTCATTAGTTAGAAAGAGAGGCTAAATCACATGTACACAAGAGTTTCGGTTAGTTTTTTCATTTTGCTCTTAATAAACTAATAGAAACTTTAATCAATATATCGGTCAACCCTACCGGTCATATAACTAGTAAAATGACCGGTAGTCTTCTTGTAGGGTGCGTTACCATTAGTCAGGTTTTCTCTTTTATTGCAATGTTTTTTTTTTGTTTAGTAAAAATTTTTTATATTTATAAACTTCAAATACATTTTTGTGTTTTCTTTTTTAAATTTGGCACTTTTGTAGAAAAAAACATTTTTTTTTTTTAAATTGTGACATTTTTCTTTGATGGAAGATGTTAGATGTTAGATGTTGATCAGTGTAAAAAGCCTTTTACTTGATTTTATTATTAATTATTCGCAATAAAAAACAAATATGCAACAATGGCTAAAAAGTTCCAGTAGGTCATTTATATTATTGTTGGGCCTAAAATCAGAAAGTGTTTTTTTCGCATTTTGGCGTAAACTCGCAACAAATATTGCAAAGTAAAGCAGGACTGTTATCAAACATCCGCCAGAATTTAGAATTAAGCTCTAAAATAACCAAAACAATATTATTTATCTGCAATAATCATAAATTTCCGAACAACTTGATTTTCACAATCGAAAATAGGAAAAAAAAAGAATAATAGTAAGTCATATCGTTAATAAAAACTCAAAATGCCCAAACTAACCAAAAATTAAAAATCGATTTTCCCATTGATTCTGTTGTATTGCATCAATACAAATGTCCACAAATCTTAAAAATTTTAAAACTTTCGATCAATATTAACCAAAACAAACGGCCCTATCTACAAAAGATTATATGATAAACTAACAGTTTGCCTAATATGCAACATTGTCAATTGTCAAAACAGATTAAAAACACTTTGGGATAATTTATCGATTTTTTAATTTAAATCATTTTTCTCCTCCTTTTCCAAAATAAGACCTAGGGTCTTTTGCGTTTTAGTTAACGATATATCTCCGCTTCCAGATGTCATATCAAAATAATTTGCCTGCAGTTATTATAATATAATAATTATATATAATTACTAGTCAACCTCATTATGAAATAATATGACTCTGAAGAGATATTTTCCAAGATATCCCTAGACGAAGTGAATGAGCGAGTAGTCAGTTTTTTCACGTTGGTCGTAAGAAAATGATAGAAAGAAATGACAGAAGACTTGATTTCGGTCATTTCATTCTATCATTTCCTTAACACCAACGTGAAAAAAGTGACAACTCGCTCATTCTCTTCTTGTAGGGTATATTTTTACAACGACGAGACCTTTATTTTAAAAACATATCATCACCTAAAATGCAAAAGGGGGTAACAACAAAAAATTAAAAATCTAGTTTTTGATTGATTATGATGCACTAGACTAATGGTGTTTTCTTTTCTACAAAAAAATGTGACATTTTTTTTAAAAAAATGCAATTTGGTTCGTTTCTTAAAAGAAATGCTTTGCTCTCTAAAAGAGTGGCTTGTTTTATTCTAAAAAACTCACCCTTACTAATGGCATATGGTATTGGCACTCTGCGCCCCGTATACATCGAAAGTGTTGATAATGCCCTGTAAAAAGGTGACTTTTGGTTATATATAGGGGCTACAAGACGTATGGCCATTTTCTCATTAGGCGAATATCTTTTTTCCCAAAGAAAAACTGCACATTAAATAAATTTGGTTTTCTCAATGTCTCATTTGCTTCTATTTTGTCGCAATGCTAACCGGCACTCATCTGCCAATTACTTATTTTCCTTTTATTTGACGTACAGATAAATTCAATCAGCTGACTCCCAACTTTTACATGTATTTTGAGTGGTGTTGCCAACTTAAACCTATATTTTTTGTCGGTATATTGAGAAACCCAAAATCGTTAACGGACAGTTTATCGGTATAATAAATTTATGTGACATTAAGTAACAGACAGTTTGTCGATACATTGAGAAAATAGCCAGTAGTCTGCTAAAAATTTTAAATTTAAAAAGTTATTTATTCCATTATTTTATAGTTAAAAATATAAGAAAGCATTACATTGTTAATGGTAGGTTGTCAGTGATATAAAATTTAAGTAGATTCGGTGTTATAAAAAAAGAAATTAGAATTTCATCATTTATTTTGTTCTTTGATTTATTTACACAGTACAACACATGATTTTGGAACTCAATTCTGAGAATTGCACGTGAAAGTAGCCCCAAAAATAATAACTTAATGGCCATACGAATTTTTTTGCTCAAGATGGATTTCATATCAAAATTGAGTCCCAAATCAATGAGCTGTTTTTTTAATACCAATCAATAAACAAATTTTGGTTTGTGTATTTACATATTTTTTATATTTGGAAGAACAAACTTTTTGATTTTCGTATGTTTTTTTTATATTTTGAAGAACAAACTTTTGTTAGCTGTTTAAAACAGGGCGATCCAATTTTGTTTTTTTTTTTTTTTGTAGAAAAAAAAACACGATAAATTACATGCATTTTGCATTTTGGGTGACGATATAAATAATAATTTTTCATAATCAAGTTTTAATAGTCTATTAGCTAAACTTTAAGTTTTAACCGTAAATTAAGTTAAAATTGCCCAAAGATAATGTAAACTTAAAAAAATTTTAAAACACATTTTACGAAAAAAGAAAAAAATGTAACGATCAAACAAATTTTACTAGGTTTTAAGATTGTCCTTAAAAAAGGCAATTTTATTTACATATGTTTTTTTTCTTCTTTTAAATCACAAATAATACAGTCATAAAAAAATTGAGCATTTTTTTCAAATAAACATAAATAGATCCTATTTAACCGTAAAAACCTCCACGGCGACCATAACCGCCATATCCACCATGGTGACCTCCGTGGTGGTGGTGGTGGTGGTGACCACCATAACCACCATAACCGCCATGTCCACCATAACCGCCGTAGCCACCAGGGTAGCCACCGTAACCACCGTAACCACCAGGGTAGCCACCATAGCCAAATTGACGGGCCTCACGGTCACCAACATTTTCATGACCTTGAACACCTAGATCCACATCGTTTAGAGTTTGGGGTACTTCCTCGAGATTGGCAGGAATAGCAGCTGCAACGGTGACAACAGCTAACAAAACACAGCACACTATGAAACGCATTTTGTTTGTTTTTTTTTTTAATTGAAATAAAGAAATACTTTAAAGATTTTGAATTGTTTTTTGTGATCTCTTCGCTAGAAATCTATTTTCGATTCTGTTGGCTTTGAAATAGCAGATGCCTTATTTATATATGAAAAATTAAATAATTTTTGCAGGTGACTATCATTCATTTACTAATTCTCTCGCAATCTGCTGTGGGGTTTTGGCAAAAAAAAAAAAAAAAAAACAGTTCAGTTCAGTTGTTGGATAAACAAAAAAAAAAAAAATAAACAAACAAACGTCAATCATTAAAAACGCATACTTACACACTTTGAGTCTAACACTGACACACGTAATATCTGGTGAAATCTATTCTACATAATCGGCTAAACAATAACAAGAAAAATAAAAAAAATTTAAATTAGAAATGGTACGAAGTAAAAAAAATTATATTTTGTAATCCGAAAACAAATTTTAAATCTTCTGCGCATCTTCACAAATGAACGGCAATAATTTCAAGCTGGCAAACTCAAAATAGTTTTTTTCAAGTTTTTTTCTGGAACCATCTTATTAGGTTGGTATGTAGATTAACTTTGTTCCAAAATTATATTTTATTGCAATCAAATCATCTTACTAAATTTCATTGGAATCTGTTCATATTTGATATATAGCTCTTAATGCCATAACTACCCTTTTGTTTTTATACCCTCCACCACAATTAGTTGTGAAGAGGGTATACTAAGTTTGTCATTCCGTGTGAAACTTTTTTATTATTCATCTCAGACCCCATAAAGTATATATATTCTGGCTGCTTGAGTAATTCTAAGTCGATTTAGCCATGTCCGTCTGTCTGTCCGTCTGTCCGTCTGTTGAAAACACGCTCACTTTCGAAAAACTCAAAAGAAATAAACAAACTAGGTGTCAAATTGCTTGTAGTTATCCTAAGCAGTTTGGGATTGAATTTCAGCAAAATCGGTTCAGTAGGACCAGAGCTATGAATCAAAATGTGGAACCACCACCTTCAAAAACTTGATAATTTTGTTACAAAAACTAACATAAATGATGCAAAAATGCACGGAATGACATAAGATTTTGCACAAGTCCGTTTTATTCGATTAGAAATGACACTGTAATTTCGTGAAGATCGGTACATAATTTACCCTAGGCCCATATATGCCCTACTCCCGGAAAACAGTTTAGTCTCCTAAAACCATAATTAATAACAAATCGTCACAGTTTAAGATAATAATAATAAAAAGACATCATACAGATATTACTCCTTAAACATTCGAACTGTCGGTGGAGGGTATCAAAGATTCGGCACAGCCGAATATAGCACTCTAACTGGTTCATATGCCAGTTAAATGATTGGTTATCCTTTCTTGGATTTTTTGTGCTTGTTCTATTTCCACAAATCCCAGGACCAGTCTGTTGGAACAATTGACACTAATTTCCTGCAGGGATATTATAAACTCAACTCTTAAGAAGAGAATTAACTTTTATTTTTCCATTATGTTGTGTGTAAATTTAAAACTTTAAAGCAGTGTTCGAAAATAAACAGCCCAACAAACACGAAGTCAAACCTTTGATATGAAACGACTTTATCATTTGACATCCAACACAATTCTCAAATGTTTTTCAATTGTTTGATTTAACATTTAATATATCTACATACATGTGTATTTATTACTATTTTTTAAAATATTTTATTAAAATTTTCATTCAAAACAAAATAAATTTTGAAATAATTTATGGAGAAATAAGTAAGTTTTCATAAGTCTAGTTTTCTCCTAGGTTTGACTATGTCATCTTGTTTTAGCAGTGCGAGAAGTTCACTGATGCCCTCTTCCCTAGATGCAATTAATTTTCAAATTTTAATATTTTTTTTTGTAAATTTATTTAAGTAATTCCTTGGAATGATTTGTTTATTTTTTTTCTCCAAACTTTAATATTACAATTAGGCTAAAGTTCATCAAATTTAATTTTCATTAAATTATTTTTATTAATAAACGAATTTTCCAACATGAAATTATTAAAAATTTATTGATAATTTTCCATTCTTCACTGCTGCGGGAATCGAACCCAGGCTTTTACGGACAGGTTATGCTTCATAAAAATAAGTTAATGAAAATTAAATTTGATGAACATTATTTAGTCTAATTGAAATATCAAAATTTGAATTAAAAATCATAAACAGTTCAACAAAATAACCACAATACTAATTATTATTTTTTTTTTTTAACTTTATAAAACAACACATTTATTTGATACTCAATTGTAATCTCCTTTAAATTTTGTAATTTTGCTTCATCTTAGGTGTAATTTTGAAATTTATCGGTGGTATCACTGCGTAATTCCCAGTATGTTCGCATGTTCTACGGCAACGCTTTGCCCGTTTAAACCAATATTGGTCTTAAAATATCCTTTTGAATTTATTTTATTTATTGTGACGTGTGCTTCTCGTTTAACCTGGGCCACGATTTCCTATCTCCTGCATGCCTCAAGATGTCTCTTTCAATGTGCCCTAGAGGTGCTGCAACCGGCATCGAATTCGCCTGTTCGTTGTCAGAGTACAAATGAGAGCATTTTTTTAATTCCGGACTATAAACTTTTTTCGCGTTTTAGGTACTTAAAAAGGGATCTAGCCCAAAAAGGGCTAAGTTCGCATTACTGTATTGGACGATTCAAATGTCCAAATATATTGAAAACTCACTTTAATAAACATTCTCAATGTGATCAGCTTTAAAAATTTTTAATATCTTCGCATTAGCGTGTAAACCTGGCTAACTTACTTCTAACAAAATTTACATTGCAGACAAAAATCTTCTAATGTTTTACATTTCTAGCTTAAGAAGCAAACTTTTTATATATTTGGTATATTTCCTAATAGTGTTTAATGTCCTAATTTGAAGTGCGGGTCTCTTTACCTTTCGAATGGTATCTAAATTTCATATAATGAAAAAAAATGGATTTAGCAGGTTAACACTCTAAGGCCTAAAAATCAGAGCAAGTTAAACCCTCTTTTTGGTTTAAAATGTGTTTTACCCAACAAAGCTATAAATCACTAAACATATAAAACATCTTTAAACGTAAAAAATTGGGCGTTTAAACTACCAATACAGGACCATATGAATTTGATGCATGTTATTTTTTAAACAACATATAAAACATGGGAGACTGATTTATAGTTGTTGAGTTTAAGCTACATACAAATTCAAGTTTAATTCAACTAAACCAGCGTTTAAACCATCAGTGATTTATTAGCCATAAGCCGGCGATATGAATAAGATGTGTAAATATTAAAAACAATTGGGTTAAATTTTGTTTATGTTAAGAATTTTTTCTTAATCGCAAATTTTTTATGACTCGTTTAAGTCTTCTGCCTATAAATTATAAATAAGTAGCTAGAACAACAATTTTTTTTAGGCTTAATTGTTTACTTTTAACTATTTAAGAACTCAAAACCATCAATAACAGCAAATCCCTCATTTATCTTGAATCTCTATGACAGCTTATTTTTATTTATGTTGTGAGTGAGTACGTACATATAAACAATTATTTGTGAATAATTTTGTTGTTGATCTCTTTTTATTAATTACACTGTGCTATTTGTAAAACTATCAAGCGGGCTACACGGCGGGTTAACCTAATTCAAGTACGGAGGTTGCACAACATACCGAGCCATAACCGCAAAAAAAGCTTAAGCGACAAAAACAAAATTTTACTAAAGAAGGTTTTTTTTTATTTCATAAACATTAAGTATGAAGGTTTTCGCTTGAGATAAAATTGTTTTTGCTATAAAATCGTAACGGTACCTTATGTTTCCATGACCCTACAAGAAGACTATTGATCATTAGTTTTATGACCGGTAGTGTTGACCGATATATTGGTTAAAGTTTCTATTAGTTTATTAAGAGCAAAATGAAAAAACTAACCGAAACTCTTGTGTACATGTGATTTAGCCTCTCTTTCTAACTAATGAATTCTACTCTACTACGGAACATATATCTGTACTGCTTACTCTGATGCTTTTTAATAAGTCGATTATAATCTAAATAGCGGTTAACGCTAACTAGTTAGCCTTAACGTAAATATTGGTTAGCACTAACTAGTTATTCATAACGTAAATATTGGTTAGTACTAACCTTTATACAATACATACAATTTTTTTAATTTTCGTTTTTAATTAAATTTTTTATTGAAAAAATTATAATTAAATTCATAGGAAATTAGACTTAAGAAAAGTATGTTCCACCGATCGTTTTTTTTTGTGGCTGCTTTATGACTTCTTGCATGGGTCTGGAAATGGAGGTTAACGTGTGACCAATTAATTGTAACATTATTTGTTCCTTTATTATCACCGGCAAATCTTAAACGATTATCCTGGTCAAATCCACTACCCGCATGGCCGCAACCTGTTGCACGACCACTCCTTTCAATGACCTATGTTGTTTCCTAAGAATCCACCACCACGTCCTATGAAGCCGCCATCAGTACGCCCTCCTTTACCACTAGCATTCTGATTACAGCTTTTTGACGGTGTCACTTTTTTATAGAAATTTTGTATCTCACTACTTTAGTTACAAATTATGTAATTAATTTAATTGATCTTTTTCTTTAATAATAAATTTAAAAAATTCACAAATTTTTACACGCGTATGACAAAAATATATTAAAATATTGGCATTATTTGGGAAATGTTAGTTGTACCATTCTAGCATATATGTAGAGTGAAACAACTAATGTAAAATTGTTGCAAGTGTGTTAGTAATTTTTTTAGTTTTGGTTATGCATTTCTTGTAGGGGATATTATAAGAAATGATGCAAGTGTTGCCAGTAAAGTCATTTATAAAAAAAAACGAAAATTGAAAATGATGTCGCTTAAGCTTTTTTTGCGGTAAGGGTTCGATATATTTGAGTTACTCAAAAACGATTAAACACCGAAATAAACTTACCTCTAAGTGAGGTTTAACTTTTTTCTGATATACGCAGTCGTTTTAGACACATAACTTTTTGCCAAAAAATATATAATTTTTTAGCAAAATTTCGAAATTTTTGTTCTTAAAAAATCATAAAAAATTGGATGCCCGCTCCTATTTGGGTCAAATATATGATCAACCCCACTTTATTTTTCAACCCCATCATTTTTTTCTTACGTACCTACCCGATATCCCCATTCCTTAAGGGGGCTCCCATACAAAATGCTCAATACAGAATGAAAATATATTGAAGAAAAAGTCCCATAACCTTTAAGGAGTTTCCCCTACGGGAATAAAATGTATGACCGAGCTCCATTAGTTTTTTTGTCCTTAACATTTTCTCAAAACATACTTGCCTTTATATGCATCTATTAGGGGCTTCCACATTATTAGGGCGAATTAATGAAATTCTTAAATTTGGTCCCTAATTTATGATGCTACTAGTCGGGTCAAATGTATGACGAACCCCACTCTATTTTTCATCCCCATCATTTGTTGGGGCTCCCATATAAAATATGCAATACAGACTAGAAATATATTGAAGAAATTCTTAAATTTAATTTAAATTTTTCATCCATTGTGAATTAAGTTAAAAGTGAATTTTTAAAAAGAAAAAAATGTGCCCGGCTTGAAAAAAATGTGTAATCTTCTAGCACAGTGTTATTTAACAACTTTAATGTTACTGTAGTTTATATAATATGATCAAAACTTTTAATGATTATATGGGGATTTTACGCATAGTGACCGCTAAATGCTAAATAAAAATTTTGTTATTTAAATATCAAACGTTTATACGAAGTAGATTGAACAAAACAAAATGTGTATAGACTTCTTTCTTCTTTATACCCAGATACTTACATACTTAGAAAATATATTGGAATAAATCAAACGAAAATCTTCCGAAATTATTAATGAAATAGTAGATACAAAAATTGGAAGATTTTTTAAGATTATTTCTTATAACAACAAAATGTTATGCTTTTACACAAAATCGTTACGAAAAAAATATTGTCATACTGTTCATTGTTGCGCACTTCTTCTTCGAACAATATTAGCAAAAAAGTACTATATTCGGCCGTGCCGAATCTTCACTACCCTCAATCGACAGTAAGAAAATTTCATTGGTGGCTTTATATGGGATTTTAGCATTATATAAAACAATCTTTATAAAAACTCCACAGCATTAAAATTCGTTGCAATTCAAGGCGAATTAAATAAACTCTATGCCAAAAGAACAAATATGGAACCATCTTCGCCAAATTTGGTAGTTTGATTTTTAGTCTAATGAAACTAAATTAAGTCAACTTTCAGCACAAAAGCTTTTTTCGTAACGGCTTTAGGCGTTCTAAAGTGTTTTCTAAGACTTGGCTTTATATGTACGGTGACCAACCGTACACTATTATAGTGGACAGTACACTATTTTGGCCTCTTTGACACTATTTCTTGTGTACGCTAATTGTTAATTTTTTTTGACATATGTCACTTTTGTACATTATCAGCCGTGTCAATGATTCCGTTCGGAGTGCTGTCAATTCCTTATTTGCCATTCCCTTTAAAATCGTTTTTGTTGCTTTAGATTCCAATCGTTTTCATCAACCCATTTCATTTTGTTTAAGCGATTTTTATGTTACCCATAAAGTTAGTTTTGTTATGTTTTTAAATCCATAAAATGTGTGCACTACTTTTCCATGGAATTATTGATCATCGTATTTATATGGGGCCTAACTTCTTTAATACGAATCCAATGGTACTACTTTTTAAATATTTTATGCTTATTATTTTTGTCTACACAACAAAACACTGTGCGTCTGTTCTTATTACCCAACCAAATTGAAAGTTCCAAAATATTCTTACGATTAAAAATTTTCCTGTTTGCAAAATAAAAAATAATGAATCATTAACATGACTTGCCAATTTTTCAAGGTTTATTTTTAATTAGGTTCTTCCCCCTGGCACAAATTTTTTAAATTTAAATAAATAAGTAAAAATGTTGTTTCATAATCTACGAATAATAAAATATTGTGATACCCATTAATTTTGTAAGAATACAGAAATAACCAATTCATTTATCTTATATTTTAAATAAAGCTAAAGTCTTAACAGGTTATTCTTTTTATAGTGTTGTTTACGAGTTTGTTAAATTAAATTTTAATTTAATTATGCTTAACAAATCATATTACAAAAGATACGTTTCGAATGTATGATAGGAAACATAATAGAAAACAAGTAGGGATAGTATGTTGGGCAGGGTCGAATCTTGTATACCCTTAACCCATGGTGCGATAGGAACATAAAATTATAAAAGTACATATGTAAATAATTACACACACAAGAATGATAAAAATACAAATTGCGTAGGTTTTATATTGTATACAAAAGTATGCTGTTAATGTGTGACGTCACATCAGCAGAAAAGTTTTTTTGGCGCGAATAAGTTAAGAGAAAATTTGTTTAAAAGAGTGGTTTAAAAGTTGGAAAACTGAACAGAAGTGAACAAAAAGTTAACAAAAACTAACTAAATAAAATATAGTAATAATGCGCTGTAGCTAATTTTAATAGCAACAACAATTTCAAGGCATGTGGAACTAGTTTTTTCTTATTTCCAAGTGTGCCTCAGACTACGCAGTCCTTAAAAAGAAATGTTTGCGAAAAAAGTTTTAAACAAGTAAGAGTGCTATATTCGGCTGTGCCGAATCTAATTTACCCTTCACCATTTTGCGAGCAGAATACAGAGCAACTAGACAAAAACAAAATAATTTTTACATATACATACATATTTACAATACTAAAAACTGCATTATAATTTAAATTTAAAAAGCGAAAACTGGTTAATATTTTTTAAAATCGTTTTTGAACATAAAAATTAAAAAAAAAATTAGTTTTATTTTAATTTAACTCAGCCATTTTTAAACCGATTTGACAGATTTATTTAAAGTAATAAAAGTAATAAAAATACAACAACAACAAGGGATTTTTGGAAAAAATTAGAGGTAGTCGTGGTTTTTTGTTCATATATCAGCCATTTTTAGACCGATCTGGCTGAATTTCAATAGCAAGAAATGGTGGACTATATGTGACATAAATGTAAAACAACCTAGCCGCTATAAAGTCTGGAGTCTCCGGAAAACACATATCAAACGTAAGACGGACGGACAGACGGACATGGTTAAATCAAGTTCTCTTCTCATAAGGACCCAGAATATATATACTTTATAGGGTCTTAGATCAATATTGTAGAAATTACAAACGGAATGACAAACTTAGATATACCCTTTTCCACCTGAGATGAAGGGTATAAAAACGTAGCCGCAGAGATGAAAACGAAAATTATAAAAGCAACTTCGGAACTTATAAGCATTGAACAAAAGCTTTCAATAATATTTACTTGTGGACAAATATTAAAACTAAAGAATCGCATAAGAAGACGAGCACGGATTGAAGAAGACAAAGCGCGGTCAATTACATTATATGCCACAAGCTCAAAGCTATACAAGCTTTTATATCGTAAAAAATTTCCTCTTCCGTCAGTTCGAACTTAACAGAATTGGACACAAAAGCTTCTGTGGGTACACATTTGTGGCAATAGTTTGAGATCTGGGTGTTGGAAATAGAGCGGTGCTAAATGAACTTATAGTAGCTGAAGAGGCTCCATGGTAAATTAAAACTGGCTAAATGGTTTTCACAATTTAACTGAATTAACTTTCAGGTTTTTGTTTAAAAACGAACAGTTTTCTCATTTGCAGATGTCTCGCATATGATAAAACTATTGCGCAACCACTTTATTGACAATGGTTTTATTATCAATCAGAAAATACCCCGAAAGGATATTCAGCCTGATTACGGTTGGGGTATACGCTTAAGTCGTTTTTTGTAGTAGATTAAAGAACACAGGATGTGTGTTACTTTTATCTTGTACAAAAAACGACTCAGGCGTATACGCCAACCATTATTTTAATACTCTTATGTCCATTTTCTCATTAGGCGATTATCTTTTTTCCCAACGAAAAACTGCACATTAAAGAAATTTGGTTTTCTCAATTTGCTTCTATTTTGTCGTAATGCTAACCGGCACTCATCTGCCAATTATTTATTTTCCTTTTATTTGACGTACAGATAAATTGAATCAGCTGATTCCCAACTTTTACATGTATTTTGGGTGGTGTTGCCAACTCAAACCAATGTTTTTTTCGGTATATTGAGAAACCCAAAATCGTTAACGGACAGTTTATCGCTATAATAAATTTATGTTGACATTAGGTAACAGACAGTTTGTCGATACATTGAGAAAATGGCCATAAGAGGTGACATCAGGAGATCTTAATATCACTCACAAAATATCGGAAACAAATCTAAATGTAACAGAAGCACTTAGACAAAAAGTTAAATTGACAACAAAACTATTTTCGCATACTGTTTGCACAAGCTACAACACGAGCAGCTACCCATGGATTGCTAGATGGGCGTTATTGGAGTGAATGCCACCATCTTCTCAATGTGGTAACGTTCTTACAGAATAATAAATACTAGCTTTAAATAATATTTTGGTGCTTTTTAGACTAACGATTGGTTTGCCGTTAATGAATCGTATGAACAGCATGTTTGGTTTCAGAGAGCGAAACGAGTGGTTTATATCGTCGTATGAGCATAGCATAAAGAAGCACTTAAAGTTATTGAAAGGCATCGCTTGAGACGACCTTTTGATTTTTGTACCAGTGTTCGAAAATAAACACTAAATATCGTTCTTTAGTGTTCGGTTCGGTAGATTTGTGAAAAACAAAAACGCTAATAGTGTTTGTGTAAACAAAAAAAGCGAGCTCTTGTTGTGCAAGCACAAAATTGTACTTAATTCACTAAAAAAAAATCATTTTTTGGCCAAAATTGTATCAAAAACCCATGAAATATTTTTTTATAGTTTAATTATTAGAATAATGACAAATGTATTAAAATTCACTTTTACTGTACATTTATATTTAAGCAAAATTAACAAAAGAAAAATTATGTAACTAATAGGGAATTTAGGCAAAGACTTTTTAGCTTGTTTGACTCGTCAAGTCAAACTTGACGTGTGTGAACCGGCACTTATTATTATTATGCAACTGAAAATCATATTTTGGCTGTCCCTTTCTTGTGCATTTAGTTTTATATGTCAAATTCATATAACTAATTGAAAAAGGCCAGCTAGATTCCTAGTGCTGCTGCTATACTATAATAAATTTATTAGGGTAAACATATTAGGAAAAAATTAATAAAAATGTTCGTAGTGACCACTTTTTAATCATGTTTTTTCTCTGCGTATATGTAAATTTTATAGAATCATACGTTATATAAACTAAAAAAGATAACGAACTAAGATTTACAGAATATAATGGAGGAAGATAACATTGCAAATAATGATACAGAAAATGTATGTGAAAGTGATATAATGGAAGAAACGATAAGGTCAATTCGTTCTAACTTTGAGTTAAATAGTATAACAGGAGTTCGTTGTGGGCCACATACTATTCAACTACATATGTGTATACGATGTTATTTAAACTCCAGTAGTGAAAACAGCTTTGGAGAAGTGTAGATCTGTTGTAAGGAAACTAAAGCTTTGTACAGACGATGGTCAGATCTTACAACATTGTCATTATTCTGACAATGGTGCTATTGTCAGATGCATTATTTTACACTTCTGCCAAATGAAAATGAGCTTACAACGTTCACACAGTTGCAAGACGTTTTTAGGCAATTTTAATGACATTATTGTAAGATCTGACCACCGTCTGTACGAAGCTTAAGAAACTAAAATTATATAAAAAATTTTAAGAAATGGTCGACATAAAAAACCGATATTAGATTGCGTAACGAGATGGAACTCTGCGTTTAATATGATCGAACGCTTAGTAGAAATGAGAAGTGTTATTCAGTCGCTAAGTTCCGAAAGTCCCTGTCTATATTAGAGTTCCGATGACCAGAAATTCGCCGAACAGTTTATTGAAACTTTTACCGTGATTTACGATGCCACATTGAGATTGCAAAGGGAATAATTATGTTTCAGAGAGCTGTACATCATTGTTAATGATATAATATTTAAAATTTACTCCCTATCAACAAGCTCAATGTCTACAGCGTTAAAAACTTCATTAAACAGGAGAACAAAGAAATTATTTGACATCGAATTATTTAACGCATCCATATTTTTGGACCGACGCATTAAAGTTTGCATTAACGCTGAACAAAAAGAAAAGGCAAAAAATGTATTACTACACTATATAAACGGATGGACACCTTAAAAGGTACTTGAGTAAATTTCAGTCATTTCGTATTCATCTCCAATTATTCATATGATCAAAAAATTCATATTTAATAGATTCCGAACCTCTGAAAAAATTAACTAAGGATGAGAGTTTGCAAAGCCCATCTGCTAAAAACAACTCAGGAACATCATTTAATGACTTTTTAGAAAATGTGGATCCATTTGAAACATAATCTATTCTATCTAATCTATTGCCATCCAACGTTATACAATTTTGGTAATCACAAAATAATACATTATCTCGTGTAGCTAACAAAATTTTGGCGATCCCATGTACATAAATAAGCGTCGAAAGGCTTTTTTTAGCTTTGAAATATGTATATATGTTTTATCTGACATAAAACATATCCTGTTGGTTAAAGTCAATGATGTTTTTGATTTCGACAATTAATATACATTTGTATGTATTTATGTAAATTTTTGTATAAAATACATAAATTACATTTATATCCTTTTTACATACTTTACCTTTTTTACTTTTTGTTAAACTTCTTTAATTTTTAATAAACGCACTCAATTAATTTAATACTTCAAAAAAATAATTTTGTTTCACTTTAAACTGCCTAATATGTATGTTTAAAAATTTTTATTTGCTTTATTAACATAACTAATTAATCAAGTCGTGCTTACATAATTCCCAATATTTATTCTTGATAAAAACACTGAAATTTATTGTTGGAGGGATAAGCTATTCCTATGCGCCAGGAAACTTCACCCAAAGGTTTTAGAAAAACTAAAGATATTAAGCAAGTAAAACTGTTAAGCGAATAAGAATTATAAGCAAACGTCTTACACGTAACCATATCAAAGCTTTAACAAAAACAACAACAATAAACAGTGAGTTTATCTTTCTTACATTCTCCACTACAATTCCTTCCAATATTAATTGTAGCTGTAAGTAGGTTAAGCAAAAACAAAATGAAAACAAAAACAACTTGCAAAAGCATGTTGCCAGTAAAGTATTTTTAGGCCGTGCACTTCACAGTTTATTATCAAAATAATTTTTGGGAATACAACATTTTACAAGATTTTGTTAGTCGTGCTTAATTCCCAATATTTATTCTTGATGGGAACTATTCCCAAAAATTACTTTGATAATAAACTGGCAAGTGCACGGCTTGAAAAAACTAAACTCTGGCAGCATGCTTTATTTTTGCGATAGCAATAAAGCAAGTTGTTTTTGTTTTCATTTTGTTTTTTCTTAACCTACTTACAACTGCAATTAATATTGGAAGAATTCCAACCAATTGTGGTGGGGAATGTAAGAAAAGATAAACTCACTGTTTATTGTTGTTGTTTTTGTATAAGCTTTGATATGGTTACAAGTAAGACTTTTGCTTATAAGTAAGTCTTATTCGCTTAACAGCATTAATATTAATATCTTTAGTTTTTCTAAAATCTTTGGATGAAGTTTCCTGACGATCTGGCCTAAGCAACCAGTGAAATGCGCATAGCTTATCCCATCTACAAAAAATTTCAATGTTTTTATCAAGAATAAATATTAGAAATTAAGCACGACTGACAAAATCTTGTAAAATTTTGTATTCCCAAAAATTACTTTGATATTTAACTAATTATTTTTAAATAAAAAAATTTAAGGAAGTTACATACATATTTTGTTTTATCTTTCTGTCACGCGAGACATTCAAATATCTTGTTTTTTCAATGTTTTTTAATATAAATAAATCTGGCAGCCAAAACTTGTATGTATGTACTTGTAATAAAAAAAAAACATTAAAGAACATTAAGATATAAGGTATGTCTACAGAACCACAACAATTGTAATGTTTTTTAACGAAGAACAGAAAATTATATAATGTTCGGTATTAAGGGTTGTGTATGTCTACACAAACACTACAAAAATAGCTATCGTTCGTGGGTGTGTGAGCCGAACGCTAAATAATGTACTGTTTATTTTTGAACGCTGTTTTTAACACATATAAAATGTGAGTACTGTTTTAAAGAATGTATAGAAAGCATTTGAAAACCTTTAGAGCCACTTCAAACAAATTTTCTATTCTTCTCTGGCCTACAGACCACAACATCATACCCCTATTTTTTCAAGGACCACACCGTATTGTGCTTATCCAAAAGATTATACACCGACAACACCAAAATCTGCCACCGAACCTGCTTTATAAATGATTCATCTAGAGGAGCCATTATAGTTAATATTTACAAACAACAAAAATTACAGGAGCAGCACAGAAGAATGCGCAATCCAATGATAACTTCAAGCTATCGGGTAGAAAAAGAAATAGTTGAACTATTTCTAACAAGGCGAATTCAACTACAGGTGGTGTCGGAACAATACAAACATCATAGGGTTTTTTGCATTGCATTGCGTTGTGTTGCTTAAAATGTTAACCAGTCTTAACAAAACACTAACGAATCAAAACAAATAGGTTCGAACTGTTAAAATCAGATGGCGTTTCGATATCACCTGGTTTCGATATCTTCAGGTTTCTCACTAAGCAGGAATTTTTATGCCTTTTAAGTCTCAAAGCCTGGCAAAACGTTAGTACAATTTCACTATAACATTTTATTTGTTAAAAACTCTGTAAAAATGATTAAAAAAAGGGCTTAACAGTAGTGAATTATGAAGGGGGGAGGAAGTTAGGTAGCATAAAGTTGCGAGGAAAATTTACAAATAAATTCGTTGATACAAGGTACTGTTTTTGTTGAATCAATAAATTTGTAAAACAAAACTGATCGTTAAATTAACGAAAAGAATTATTTTATTAAATTATTAATATACATAAAATCCTATTGATGAACTTTGTTCGTTAAATTGATGAACTTTTTCGTTATATTAACTAACAATTCATTGAATAATTAAAACAAAATCTCTTAAAGAATAGTTATTCATTGTCAGAACAAACAAAGTCATTGAACGAAAATTAATACATTTTTCGTTTGCTCAACGTAAATTTTCGTTGTCTACACATACCTTTTTGGTTCAGTGATAAGAAGAATGAATGAGCATATTCTTTTGTCTGACCCTTAATCGAACTTGCATTATTGTATTGTTTTGTAACATATTTATTCCTTTATTTTTTTCGAAATCAATTTTTTATTCTATCAATAATTCTTAGCAGATATTCCAGAACTTAGCGGCCAAAACCACCACCGAATCCTGATGCTTGTGCACTGGCTTGAGCACTAGCGGAAGCGCCACCGAAACCACCACCGCCACCAGGATAACCGCCATAACCACCACCAGGATATCCGCCATAACCACCACCAGGATATCCACCATATCCACCGCCAGGATATCCTCCATATCCACCATAGTGGCGGGCCAAACGAATGTGTTCGATATTGTCATGATTATTTTCATCCGCCCGACTGAAGCAAACTGCCAAGGAGCACAGTATCAAAATTGCTGCCAACAACTTCATTATAAATTAAATTTTTTTATTTTTTAAAAATATCACAAATGATGTTTCCTTTTCAAGTATCGATTGATTTCTATCGGTTTGATCACAAGATTACAATATTTATAGGTTTAATATTTTTAAATCAAATGTAAATTTTGCCATAATATATTCTAAAACATAATCAAAATGTTATAAAAACAAACTATTTTTAATAAAGAAAGGTGGTTAAACACTATAGTTTTTTGCGCATTTAATTTAGTTTTTTGTTTTTATTTTTGTTTTAATGTTAATTTAAAAAAATTCTTAAAAACAAAAAGTAGTTTATAGAGTAAAATGACGTCATTTTATGAAAGATGGTTTTCTGATCTATCTAATTATTAGAAAAGATTTTTAAAATAATGCGAAGAAATAATGATTTGAGTTTTAAAATATTTATAAACATATCGCTCACCTCACAGGCACAACAAAAATTAATTAAAATAGTTTCTTTTTTCATAAGCGAGTTCAGAACTCAACATTTTCCAGTATATTAAAGTCAGTGATTCCAGAAGTAATTCCAAAAAATCCCTAAGTGCCTAAACAATTCCCTTTTCCCCACAAAAAAAAAAAAAAAAAATTGCCCTTCACTTTTCCCTACGTTAAAAATTTATTGATTTTAGCAAATTTAGGCAATTTAGCAATTTAGGCAAACACAAATATATATTTTGTTTACTTTTTGTAAATATTATAATAAAATCATTGATTAATAACAAGAAAAAACAAAAATATGTAAATGACATACACGCACATATCGTCGCAAGAATTAAAAAACGCTGTAACTAACAAAACATAAAATGTTCACCAGAGCCAAAAACCTGTATGAAAGTAGAAAAAAATTCATGTCATAAAATCTATACAACTTAGGAATATGATTTTAAAAACGTATTTTCATTTTTTCTCGCTTGATATATTGGCTGTTAACAGTTCCTCTCAAGTCTATTATTCCCGGTGATTCTGCGGCTTACAGGAAACGATTTTTCTTCCACAGACCTATAAAATGTGGTAACGGCGTAAGTGATTTTTTTTTCATCATACAAATATGGAACCCGGACCAATCGACGCAGTATTTTTTCTAAAAAATGATGCAAAAGAACGTATATTCGATTTTTTGTCTGTTACAGCGTTCACTAATTCTTGCGACGATAGAAACATTCAATTGCAAAAATTCAAAGCCTGTGTGACAAATTAAATTTTTTTTTTTGGCAGAAACGCCTCTACATATCTTTTGATCTAGAGACAAAACACAGTCAAACTTCGTATGCATTTGTGAATATTATTTTTGTCAAGCTAATAGGGCCTTAATTTCTTCAATGTAAATAAAATTCAATTTTTAATTACAATATTTTGTTCCCGACGTTTCGTCGATTGTTTGTCGACTTTTTCAAGGGATTGTCTATTTAAAATTATAAAACAATAAAATAAGTACAATGATGTAACATATAAACAATAAAGACTTACGCCTGTATTTATAAAAAATTTTTAAATTTAATAAAGGTTTACAAAACAAATTTTGTATGAAAATTCTCCTTAATAAACAAAACTTTGACATAAACCTAGACAAACAATAGCTGCGTTCGTTTACCCCAAAATTTGTAATGGATTTTACTGAAATGCGTTCGCGTACACATAAATTTGTAAAATTTACATATATGTAACTCACCTACTGGATTTTACTGGAAAAGTAAACGAACGCACATAATGCAAGAGCAAAAAATCGTCATCTGGCGTAGTGCTGCCACCTGTTTATTTCACCATGATTCCTATATAAATTAGCTCGCATTGCTGTGTGTCATTTCCTTCACATTGTAATTCGTATATAATGTTACTTTGTTGTTGTTTATTAATTGGCGCCTTTACTCCAGAAAAAATTGTACTCAATGTCATATTGGATATTTGATTTTTCATTTGCTCATCTTTTTGGTCCATTTTAAAGAGCTTAATATTTTTCTAGAATACTTATTTAAAAATTTTTTTTTTTCACATAAGAATCTAATTATTTTTAGCAAACTTGGTACCAAATAAAAGGGAAGGTTTTGTAAAATTTTAAAAAAATATTTTCTTCAGTTCCACTGAACTAAAATATAAAAAAAAGTTTTCTCTTAAAAATTTATTCTGCTTAAAGCATTGTTCACAATTAGAGAAACAATGTTGTTTTTGCTTCTATCTTTTTTCTTCCCAAAGTATTTCATATAGTTTCCTTTCATTTTTAGAACAAAAACTGAAATTTTTTTAAAAATGTAACTGAAGTTAAGTCTACTTTTACTTCAGCAACAATTTGTATGAAATTGAAACTGACGTTAATAATTACATATTTGATTTAGTTTTGAATGAAACTTTCAACAAAATTGAAAACTTTCAGTAAAAAATCGAAATTGTATTGTTTTATTTCTCTTAGTTTAGAAGGTGTGATTGTTTTTATACATTCCACCCCAATTAGTTGTGAAGAGGGTATACTATGTTTGTCATTCCGTGTGAAACCCATAAAGTATATATATTCCGGCTCCTTGAGTAATTCTTAGTCGATTTAGCCATATTCGTCTGTCCATCTTTCTCACTTTCGAAAAGCTCAAAAGAAATTAAAAAACTTGGTGTCAAATTGTTTCTAGTTATACTAAGCAGCTTGGGATCGAAATACAGCAAAATCGGTTCAGTAGGATCAGAGCTATAAATCAAAACCACCCTAAAAAATTGATATTGTTTTTTAAAAAAACTAACATAAATGGTGGAACAATGCATGGAATGATATAAGATTTTGCAAAAATTCGTTTTATCCGTGAAGATCGGTCCATAATTTACTAAAGGCCCCAAATAAAGCCCACTCTGGTAAATTAATTAATGGCTCAAATATAAATTCCCCTCCTGAAAATCATTAAAGTTCGTCTTAAACTGTTACGAATCATGATATTTTACTCAAGCTAGTTAAAATTGCTAAAAACAAGCATAAAACTTTCTGATTGTCGGTCAATAATTTTATCTAAGTCTAAACCACAGAATACCACAGAACTGTAAAAAGTGACGTGTGAAAAAGGCCCAAATCAGTTGCGAGGGCAGCTTTCGAAGAAAAAGACAGAAAGCTTTTTTTGGACGTGAAGTGGCAATGTGTAAAAACAGGCAGCAACAACCAACACAAATGGCATGATCAAAACAAAAATAACAAAACACAGACCACGTTAAAAAAATGCATTAGTTCAACAAACGTTGTGTTTTGTGCAAAAAAAAAATGTATTTATTAATATTTTTTTGTTTTATAATGTTATTTATTTACTTAAATATTATTTACTTGTGTTGTGGTAAACTTAAAAGTTAATTTTTACAAAAGCTTTGCAAATAAATCTCAACTAAATAAATTTGTGTTCATTGTATTGCGGCATAAAAGATAATGCAAAGAGAAATGCAAAAAGGGCAGCATTCTTAAAAAGAGACAAAAAAAAAACGCAAAATCTTCCGTCTCGTGACAGTTCTGTGGTATTCTGTGGTCTAAACCGCAACCAATTTTAATGCAGACGTCTGTTTTTATAAAGATGAATTAAAAATATATATAGATATCACTCCTGAAATATTCGAATTGTCGGTAAAGGGTATCAAAGATTCGGCACAGGCGAATATAGCACTTTTGTTTAAAAATTCATTTATATGTATGTAGAAATTTCATTCTTTAGATATTCGCTTTCAATATTCGCATACATTTTTATCGCATGTGAGTGCGAATGCAAATAGCAAAAATAATAAAATAGTTCGCAAATGCGAACGCGAATATTTGTTGCCCCCTAATTATATATTAGTGGTGACACGAATATTCGGGTGCACGGTTTTGGCAATTGTTGAAGATTGCCAGGCTGTTAGGACTCATAGTATAGGGTTTCTGTTAAAAAATACTAAATTTTAATTTTCAAATGAAAATAAGACAAATATTTACGCCTGGTTTAGCAATATATTGAAAATGAGATAATATTTTGAAAATTCCCTACTTTTGCCTTTAAATAAAAAATCTGTCCTCTTTTCCCTACGCTTGAAATTTTCCGAAAAATTCTCTACAAAAAGGGAAAATTCCCTTCTGTTGGCATTTCTGATTAAATTTCTGATGTATTATGAAATGTAATATAGTTACTATATAATAAGAAATACTTTTTCTAAAGGGGACTAAACAGAAGTTTACACAGTTGAGCAGCTATGGGTCAAAAATGGTGAACAAATTTATAGAAAATTAAATTTTTTTGACATTTTAGCCATTTTAAGGCCGAGCTGCAGTTTTTCAGGTTGGATTGCTTTACACTTTTTGTCTCCAAGTCTACAGCTTAAATTGCGCCAAGGACAGGAAGAAAAATTCCAATTCGTTTTCGTGATATAGTCTAAAGCAAAATTTCATGTTCTTCGGCAAAATCAAGTTTTAGCCAAGATAAAATTCGAAAGGCAGCTAAACAGCAAAACGCCAAAAGGGATTTGTTAGTTTCGATAGGTACTTTAAGAAATTCCACAGAAGAAAGAATTTTCCCTGGATGACTTCAATTTTGAACAGTGTTATTATAATGGGATATCCATTTAGTGGTTTCTGGTCTGGCAAGTCTGTCACCTATTAAATATCTGTCCTCTGAAGTGCCATTTATTTAGTGAAAGGTTTGCCATTTACGAATATGGATCGTTTATTAACCGAAGAACTCGTAAAAATTGTTAAAACTTACTACAAAAAAGTGGTGCTTCACACGTTGCCACTTTTCGAGTACTAGAAGGAGATGATCATGGTCGTCATACTCGAGCTACTGCGCGAGGAATTGGCAAGATTATAAAAACATTTGAATAAAAAACTTGAAGCGTTACAGATGAGGTCAGGCCTGCGTATCATTGCAATGTTCGCACTGCCGAAAAAATCGCTTCTGTAAGTGAAAGTGTGGCGGATAATTCGAATTGGTCAGTTGCACGAACCAGACCACTCTATGACCGTATAATAACCAACATTTTTCTGGCCTGCAATTGAAGATTATAAAATGGCCTGTAATGTGGTTTTTATGGGAATTTTCCACAACGCGTATTTTCACGTTTTGGCAACGTCAATTGGCCGTCAAGACCATGCGATTTAACGCCGTTAGACATTTTTTGTAGGTCTTCGCCAGAGACTGTGTCTGTAACTGTGTACGCGGATAACCCTCTAAAGTTGGAACACTGGAAAACCAACATTCGTCAAGTTATCACCGAGATAACGCCAAAATGTGCAAAAAGTGGTAGAAAACTACCTTAAAAGAATCGAATGCTGCAACCAATTTAGAGGAGGTCATTGTATTTCGTACGCAATGGCCAGGTCCGAGCATTATAATGAAATAAAAGTTTCATCGAAATCATAGTGTTTTGTGTGTTTGAGAGGCTTTTTGCTAATTTATGACAGCAGTTTAAGCCTGCTCATGCACATCTGGTTGGGTCTTAAGTCATCGAAATGTTAAATACGTTTAGTATTGTGACAGTTTTTTCTTAAAATTTATTGTTATCGGCGAAAACGAAAGATTTTTTTAAAATAAATTTGAAATGTTTCAGATATTCGTATCCACCGAAATTTGGTGCATTTGCATTCGTATTCGCATTCCCGAATAATAAAACTTGATATTCGTAACATAACTAGTTCAAACATTGAAATTTGAACTGGCTCCAAATTCCCAAATTAAGTTTTCTTAAGAGAAACATATTATGCTAAGATTCATGATTGTAGTAAACATATTACTACCAAATATATTAGTAAAAATACATATATTTTTCCCTTAATCATATTCTTATCATGTTAATCATAAAAAGTTAAGAAGTAAGTTAACCATAATAAATTTATAATTTGGATAAAATATATTACAGCTCCACTTTCACAAAATTTAAAAATAAATTAAAATATTTTTGCATCGACTTTTTATTTTTCGGTACTTTACATTTTGTTTTAATATAAAAACAATTTCAATATTTTTTAATTTCTTTAAACTTGTTTTTTTTAATGGGTATTTTTTTTTAAATTGTGGTTCAACAACTCACTAACAAAAAATTCGATAGGCATATTTAAAACAAACGACACAACTTATTCAAAATTATTTAACAACTGTCACTAACAAAATATTATTAGAGTAAAGATATTTTGTTTTCATCTTAAGCATACTATGACTAAACGTATAGTAAGTTATCATGTAATGGCTATTAAATATCATTAAATGGTTGTAAGTAATTTAATATGTTTTCAAAGTTATTATTATTTAGTTGTTGGAAAAATAATTATTTTTCAGTCAACAATACTTATTTTTAATTTATAATTGCGATAAACATTGATATGTTTACAGTAACTATAATATTGCTTAAATTTAATAAAAAATAAAAGTTTTTTGTGTACGACAATAATATCTTGTTACAATAAACATAGTGTAGTTGCCATAACAAATGCCCAACCATATTTTTTCTCTGCGTGTACAAGCACTTGTAACTCGAAGAAGAGTCATTCAATAGTAAAACGCAATTAGAGACTTTGTTGTTTTTGTAAATTAAAATTGCAGCGTTTCATGATATACAACTTTATTGCATTCTTTATTTTGCATTTATGTTGTGTCTATTTCGGCAAACATTGTGATACTCTTCAGTCTGTCGTAGTAGACATACAGACATTTTTCAAGTGGCGTTATTAAAATGATAACCCCTTTATAAGCTTTTGTTACGGTTTAAGGCGTACTTTGGTACTTTCCAAGATTGTGCCTTGTATGGGGCCTATAATAAAATAATGGATCCCTCTGCACGGAGTCTGGTGGTATGATTCTAGTCTTATAAAATTAAATTTTCACTTTAAAACCCATTGTTGTTAACGGTTCTAAAAGCCTTTAAGTGTTTTCCAAGAGTGAGCTTTATAGGGGGCCTATAGTAATTTACAAACCGATCTTTGCGGAATTTGGTGGAGTGATTTGCAGTCATAAAGAACTAGACTATTTGTTAAACTTCTTTTTAGACTGGGCTTTAAATGGGGCCTAGTAAATTATTGACCGACTTTACGAAGTTTGGGGGTATAATTTTAGCTCTAAGGCGATTTAATGCATAATTTAACTTAAATTTATGTTAGTTTTTCTTTTTAACAGAAATTATAACTTAAAGGTTGTTTTTCTATATTTGGGTCTATAACTTTTTTTCTGCTAGATTGTGCTAGATTTACATCTAAAACTTTGTGGAAGAACTATAAAAAACTTGGCACATAAGCCGTTTTTGTTTTTTTTTTTTGTTAAGTCGTTCGAAAGTGCGATAAACACCTATATATGTGAACAGAACCCGTGATGAAGAAAATTTTTGTCTGGCACTGGCAGGACATAAATAAAATATTAGGATAAGATTTGATTAATTATTGTTAGTTCATATTTAATATATGAAGATTCAATAAAAAATAATGAAAAAAAAAAAAAAAAAAAAAAAAGTTCGAAAGTGGACGCGTTTTCAACAGAAGTATATGGCTTAATCGACTCATGACTAATAAACCACTGAACGTTTAAACGCTGGTTTAGTTGAACTTAACTTGAATTTATATGTAGTTTAAACTCAACAGCTGTAAATCAGTGCCTTATTTATTATATGCTGTTTAAAAAATAATAATAATGTGCCAGCATTACGACAAACGTTGTCAAATTCGTATGGTTTGTTTTGAAAGTTTAAACGCCCAATTGTAAGCGTATAGGGATGATTTATATGTTTACTGATTTATAGATTTGCTCGTTTAAACATATTTTAAATTAGAGTTTGAAAAACTGCAGTCGAAACCAAAAACTGTCAAGCAGAAAACGAAAATTTGTGTACAACTTTTCCGTTTTTGAGTTGGTTTAACAGCGACTGTTTATATTTAATGAATTAGAAGTAAAAGCAAGAGTTTTTTTTGGCCAATGACGATTGAAGAAGTGGATGAAATTGCAGTTTTTCCACTTTGACTGCAGTTTTTTAAACGCTGTTTTAAGCCAAAAAGAGAGTTGAACTTGCATTGATTTATTAGCCCTTAGAGTTACTCAAGACTTACCCATTGGATCTAAGATGAATATTAAAAAAAGTTTTACACGGAATGGCAAACTTCGTGTACCATCATTCACTACTAGCTGTAGAGGGTATAAAAAACCAAACAAAAACTGATTTAAAAGTTAACTTCGTTGAAGTTATTCAGAGATAATTTATATAAATATATTTTATTAATTAGTATTGTGGTTATTTTGTCGAACTATTTATGGTTTTAATCCAAATTTTAATATTTTTAATCAGGCTTAAGTTCATTAAATTTAATTTTTCATTAAATTATTTTTATGAAGAAAGGAATTTTACAACATATAAATTAATTAAGATTGTTATTGATAATTTTTCTTTCTTGACTGACCTGAGATTCGAACCCAGGCGGCTGGCCTGAGATTCGAACCCAGGCGGCTGGTTACCCTGACATGTTTCGATCACAACCACTTGATCTCCTCAGAGGGATTTGCTGTCTTACACTCGCAGCCATCGATGACTGCTGACGTCAATAGTCAAACATCAATCCTTAAACCAAATTGTATTTTAACTTTTGGTAGATCGAAATTTGCTTTTTTCGAAAGATTATCCATTTTTAATTGAGTTTATTTACATTTTATTTATTTAGCTCTTAAAAATCCACACCCATAAAGTTACTCTGACTTTCACTTATACAAAATTATATATGGTTGTTTTTTTTGGACTTCAGTATTAAAAAGGCATTTGCTAATTAGTTAAAAATTTTAATATCGATACTATCAATATTGCCATCTATAGTTTTGTATATCCTCTAATAGGGCGATACTTAATGTTGATGTCTATCATCAGCCATCACATTCCCATATATAGGAGTGCCTTAATGAGCTCATACTTTGACGAATTGTTTTTCAAATTTCATTATATACTGTGTGCCACTCATACAACCCAAACTTTGTCGTGCAATTTGCAGTTTTCCCATTACATCTAAGAAGGATCAGTGAATATATTATTTTTATACCCTCCACCACCACTATTGGTGAATGAGGGTATACTAAGTTTGTCATTCCGTGTGAAACTGTTTTATTATTATTTATCTCAGACCCCATAATGTGTGTATAGTCTAACTCCTTGAGCAATTCTAAGTTTATTTAGCAATGTCCGTCTGTCTGTCAGTCCCTCCGTGTGTTCCTCTGTTAAAAACTCGCACAATTACGAAAAACTGAAAAAGAAAAGCACAATGCTGGTGTCAAATTACTTCTAGTTATCCTGAGCTGTTTGGGATTCCAGCAAAATCGGCTCAGTAGGTTAAGAGTTATGAATCCAAATGTGGAACTATCACCCGAAAAAATTGATAATTTTGTTCAAAAGCTAACATTTATGATACTACAATGACTAAAAAACAAATTGTTAAATTTTGTGAAGATCGGTCTGTAATTTACCAAAGCCAAGTTTCGGAAAGAAGTTTAGTACGCCTAAAACCGTAATATAAAATGGTACCGTAGTAAAAATGTTAACGGCTCTGTTTTATAGGACTAACAAAAACTCTGTTAAATTTCGTGATGATTGGTCCATGTAAAGCCTACAATCGGAAAACAGTTAAGTACGCCTAAAACTGCAACGAATAATGTTTTTGTAGCAGAATTTGGTCTCTTGTAGTTTCAAAAGGCTTAATATCACAGTAGAAAATGTTGTGAAAACCGGTCTATAAGTCACAGAATACCACAGAACTGAAAAAAGTGACGTGTGAAAAAGGCCCAAATCAGTTGCGAGGGCAGCTTTCGAAGAAAAAGACAGAAAGCTTTTTTTGGTAGTGAAGTGGCATTGTGTACAAACAGGAAGCAACAATCAACACAAATGGCATGATCAAAACAAAAATAACAAAAGACAGACCACGTTAAAAAAATGCATTAGTTCAACAAACGTTGTGTTTTGTGCAAAAAAAATGTATTTATTAATATTTTTTTGTTTTATAATGTTATTTATTTACTTAAATATTATTTACTTGTGTTGTGGTAAACTTAAAAGTTAATTTTTACAAAAGCTTTGCAAATAAATCTCAACTAAATAAATTTGTGTTCATTGTATTGTGGCATAAAAGATGATGCAAAGAGAAATGAAAAAGGGCAGCTTTCTTAAAAAGAGACAAAAAAAAACGCAAAATCTTCCGTCTCGTGACAGTTCTGTGGTATTCTGTGCTATAAGTAACAACATTCCCCATATAATATCCACTCTGGGAAATCATTTATGGTCGGAAATAATAGCATGCAATAATGATCGGTCCAATATTTACCTTTGGGCTCGTATTAAATCAGAAATTAACTGCCCCCTAATTAAACTTGTATTGTTGCATTAATTTGTAAAAAATTTAGGCGTTTTTTTTTTGGTTTTTGGCGAAATCAATTTTTTATTATACCAATCAGTTTTAAGCAGGTATTCCAGAACTTAGCGGCCAATACCACGGCCACCACCGACGCTTATTGCCTTTGCACTGGCTTCTACACTTACGGAAGCGGCACTGAAACCTCCACCGCCTCCAGGATGACCGCCATAACCACTACCAGGATAACCGCCATGACCACCAACAGGATTTCCTCCATGTCCACCATGATGACGGGCTAAACGAATGTGTTCGATATTGTCATGATTATTTTCATCAGCTCGACTGAAGCAAACTGCCAAGGAGCATAGTATCAAAATTGCTGCCAACAACTTCATTATGAATAAAATTTATTAATTCTTTTTAAAAATATTACAAATGATGTTTCCTTTTCAAGTATCGATTGGTTTTTATCGGTTTGATCACAAGATTACAATATTTATATGTTTAAGAATTTCAAAACAAATGTAAATTTTGCCGTAATAAATTCTAAAACAAAATTAAAATATTATAAAAAAAAACTAATTTAAATAAAAACACTATATTTTTTGCATATTTTATTTAGTTTGTAACGACGTTACCCGCTTTATTATTTCGCAAAATAAGACCGCATTGCAAAAAATAAGAGCAAATGTTTCGGTTAATTGTGCTTTTGTCATGTTTCATGTTTCTGTTATAAAAATAAATGTTATATAAAATAAATAAAGAACCGAGTTTTATTTACATGGGGTTTTCGCTTTATTGCACAAATTGCTCAATTAAGCAATTTTCGTTTTAATTGCGTCGGCGTTTCAATTAACCGAGTACTGCTTAATTGAGTTCCCGTTTAATTGCGTCAAAAGTCATGCATTTTTAGAAACTCAATTAAGCGGCAATAACTATATATCTATTGTATGGGGTCTTAGATGTGTAATAAATTCACCACTAGTTGGGCTGGAGGGTATAAAACTTAGGTCAAAGTTAGAAAAATTTTAATTTAAGCTTGTTCTTTCCTGTCTTTTACAATAACCATATGTACGAGAGTAAAGAAATTTGCATAACTTTTAAGCTTATAGAGGTCCCATAATAAAACTTTAACAATATAATAAGGACACTAAATCCTTATTTCGGTTAAAAAATAAAAACAAAATTCGGACAAAGTTAGAAAAACTTTGATTTAAATTGGTCATTTCCGGTTTTGCAGATGATATTTTTTTTTCAAATTGATTTTTTTAATTAAAAGATCTATCGATTTTCTTTAAGAATCACTTAAAATATTTTTTGTTTGAATTTTTCTTAGTTTGAAAAAATAATTTGAAAAAAAATTTGTTTCAAAACGGCCCGTAGCTCGATAAATAAACATCATAAAAAAAACATTTCTCACACTTATTCATATCTACTAGAACTATAGTTATGTGAAATATAAAGGAATAACAACAAAAATTTTTTATTGGGTTGTCCGCTTCACAAATAATGCCCCATATGTATGCCTATGTAAATATTTCGAGTTGGCAATAAGCATAATTACACTATGTCACAAAATTAAAAAAATTTTACACACTTTTGGAAGGACCTAGTGCAAGATGTGGGCAGATATGCAGTAATTCAATTGCACCCCCAAAATCGAAACATGTTCGGAGGCAACCATAAAATGTCTGTAGCTTCTTGAAGGGGGATTAATTCTGATGACAATAATATGGTAAAATATACCATAATATGTTTAAAAACTTTTATTAAAAATAGTTTAGAAAAGAAAAGTCTAATGAAGATATATTTAATAGTTTTCCTCAGACATAATTATATCGCACATGGGCAGGAAATATGAGAAAAAACAAACCCTTTGACCGCAGTCAGTTGGAGATTTACTTTTAGTTTTCATTAATTGTAATACTTAAGATGATAGATAATCTTGATGCAGATAACTTTGGTGAGGATAATGATAATAACTAGGGATGAGATTTTTATGCACTGAAAAACCGAAAATATGCGCTTAAAATATGCACTAAAAAAATTCAAAATATGCACTATAAAAATAAAATATATGCACTAAAATTTAAAAAAATTTCCATAAAAATGGTTTTTTTATTTTTACTAAGAAGATAAATATAAAAAATTCAGTCTATTGTTATTCAAATATCTTTTAAAACATAAATAACTAATTTAAAGTTTTGTTTTACTTTTTGCAATATCAATTTATTTGACTTGAGTATTAAGTTAACTAAATCCCTCCTAATTAGTTATTGTTTCACCAATATATCCGTAGTTGGAAAATTCAAATGCTAATTGACTTCTGATGTTTTTTTTTTTAATTTAATATTTCTTTTTCTTTTTTAGTTGCATAATCATCAGTTTAAACAAGTTCTTCAAACATTTTTAAATTATTAAGTTTTTTGAATAGAATTCTTAAGCGTCTAGCCAGACCCCATCTTGTTACTACTGGCTACTGTGGAAAGGGAACCAAAGGGATACATTTAATTTCCTCTGTAATGCGGTATAACCCATGTGCCAAGCAAGTATCTTGTAACGGTTTTGGATAACATATTTTAAGACCATTGACCATCTTGAAAATCTTGTATTTAAAGCAAAGCTCCTGGAGAATTTATTTTTTGATTTTAAAATTTTTTGTATCAAAACAATTTTTTTAAGAACTTTTTTTTATAATATTGATATTAAAGAAAAAATCACTCAAAAGGTCAAAATATGCATTTAAAACCTAAGTATGCAAAAATATGCATTTTTACCAAAATATGCAACATTATGCAAAAACGAATCGATGCCATTTTAACGCAAATTTTATGCTTCGGAAAGATAATTCGTCGGCATCATTTTTAGACTAACGTCAAAAAACATGCATTTGCATGTAAATCGCATTCTAATAAAAACGTTTATGATGATAGTGATGAAGGGACTGACAGTGATTCTATTTCATACCCAATAAAATTTTCATCATTCAGCGAAGCACTAATGGTAAATTAAAAAAAATCAGCGCGTAATTATGCGCTACATAATAACACATACAGAGATGCAGTAAAGAAAGTGAACAAACTCTTAACAAGTTTTATAAAAAAAAAAAATTTCAAGTGCCCACGGCATTCCCTTGCTACAAAGCAGGTTTGTAAGGGAGAAAACTAAACAATAACTGTAAAACAACATTCATAAAATGCATGCCTTCCGTAACAAACCTGCTTCGCTCGAAGCACAATATATATATATATATATATATATATATATATATGTATGTATGTGTTTACTTTCTATGTGAATAAATTTTTTCTTTTACCAAAAATAGTTTTTCTAAAGTTTTATATATAATTTTTTTTAGTCTTTTTCTTTAACTTAGTGAGGCATAATCTTAAAAAAAATCTAAGTTAATTGCCTGAGTCAAGCGTCACTTTGAATTCAGTTCAATCTACTGTGCGGCGCAAACGAGAGATTTTTTTCACATAAATTTGAAATATTTCAGGTTTTCTTTAGTTTTTACATACATTTTTTTTAGCATTTTTTTTTTAACAAAATCTCGCATTTTTTCCTCAGTAAGTTTTGACAACACTGGTCGTTACGTACATTAAGACATTTTTTAAGTGGCGTTATAAATATGACAACCACTTTATTATTATTTGTTACGGTTCAAGGCGTACTTTACTATTTTCCAAGACTGAGCCTTAAATGGGGCCTAAAATAAAATAATGGACTCACGAAGTTTGGGTGTATAATTTTAGGTCTAAAGCGATTTTATGCAAAATTTAACTTTAATTTATGTCAGTTTTTGTAACAGAAAAAAACATTTTTTTGGAATTTTTTGGGTCCATAACTCTTTTTCTAGGAGAACTTTAAAAAACTAGACACCTAAATCGTCATTTTTTATTGAGTTGTTCGAAGGTGAGCGTGATTTTAACAGTCGTACTTACAGACAGATGGCTTATCCACTTAGAATAACTTAGGGGGGTCTAAGATGAATATTAAAAAAGTTTAATACAGAATGATAAATTTCGTGTTCCGTCATCAACTTCTACCGGTGGAGGGCATTAAAAACAAAACAAAAAGGAATTTCATCTGCAACTTAGTTCCACTGATTCCACACACTTGATGCTCATTAAAAATTAGAAAATCGATACTATCGAATTTGCCATCGATAGTTTTGCAGCTCTTATACGTCCAATAGGACGGTGCTCATTCTCAAATATAGGAGAACCTTTATTTTTTTATTTTATGCGCTCTTATGACGATTTGTTTTTCAAATTTTATTATATTCAACGACTGTGAGCCACTCATTACAACAATATGCAACCCTAACTATGCGCCACTTTGTCGTTGGCTTTTGCAGTGCTCCCATTTTATCTATGCAGGATGAATGAATATATCCTTTTTATCCATTTTTGAGGAGTATTTTAATCAGTAATTTACTGACCACTAATTAAACTAGTACTGTTGCACTCTTTTGTAAATGATTTAGATGTTTCTTTTTATTTTTGGTAAAATGAATTTTTATTCTATCAATAATTCTTAAGCAGGTGTTCCAGAAGTTAGCGGCCAAAACCACCGCCACCACCGTATGCTGATGCTTGTGCACTGGCTTGAGCACTAGCGGAACCGCCACCGTAACCACCACCGCCACCAGGATATCCTCCATATCCACCACCAGGATATCCTCCATATCCACCACCGGGATAGCCGCCATAACCACCACCAGGATATCCTCCATATCCACCGCCAGGATATCCTCCATATCCTCCATAACCGCCGCCTCCAAATCTACCATGACCATGGTGACGATGACGGGCTAAACGAATGTGGTCAATATTGTCATGATTATTTTCATCAGCCCGACTGAAGCAAACTGACAAGGAGCACAGTATCAAAATTGCTGCAAACAACTTCATTATGAATTAAATTTATTAATTATTTTTTAAAATATTACAAAAGATGTCTTCTTTTCAAGTATCGTTTGATTTCTATCGGTTTGATCGCAAAATTGCAATATTTATATGTCGAAGATATTTCGAATTACAATAAACCAAAATTAATTACTGTCCTAACACGTGCTTAATCGCAAAACAATTTTAAATAAAGAAAGGTGGTTAGACTTTGTCTTAATTTTTTTTTTTGGGTATTTTATTTAATTTTTAACTACTGGCTGGTTTTTTTTTTTTTGAATATTGTCTAAAAAAAAATTGCTAAAAACCTCCATCATGTTTCATAAATACAGAAAGAGTAGAATGCCGTCATCTTATGTGAGAAATAATTATTAGGAAGGAGTTTTAAATTAATCAGTTGAAAGATTTAGTTTTTTGTTTAAAAATATTTCAATTTATTTTAATTAAGTAAAGAAGGTATAATGCATTTTTGCTGTTGTGTGTAGGGTTTTTTCCCGGGAATTCCCGGGAATTTCAATTATTATATTTCCCGCTTTCCCGGGATTTTTCTGCCGGGATCCCGGGAAATAAAAAATTCCTCATAGTTTAAGAAAACAGCTTTTTATACTTTGAAATTTAGTTTTCTATTCTCTTAAAATTAGCACATATGGATGGGTTGTCGATTAGATCAATTACAAGAAGTGAGTACATACGTCAATCAATGTCTCCTAATGCAATAAATCTACTAAAAGCAGAACAGGCAGTGCAACAGTTGATAATTAAAAAATTTAGTGAATTGAAGAGTTAATAAAGTACATTAATTCAAAATAAGATGCAGGCAGTAAAGTTTCATTGTCCATGGACAAGTCTTAAAAATAGGAGATACCTAAACATATCGCTCCTTTATTGCAACATAGTCATATCTACAAAAACAAACGATCTAGGCAAAATGCGATTAAAGTTTTCCAAATGTACCGATTTAAAGATATATTTTGCTATAACTTCGGTTCAGTTTGAGATATAATACGAGAAGGTATGAAGGAACACTTTGCTTAAGTAACTTAAAATTTTTGATTTTTTGCGATATGACTATGTTGCAATGAAGGCGCGATAAGTTTATTAGGTGATAAACACACATTATTTCAATTTGTTTTGGTTTATATACCCGTGAAGTGCGGGGAAACCGAATAAAAAAAAATTATGGAATCTCGTGTAAGATACTACAACATACAATTTGAAAAAAAAACCATTGTCCTAACCCTTTTACGGTCATAGCGATCGGAATAGGATAAATAAAATCTGGTTTTGATTTAATGTTACTATTGATGACTAAAAATATAAAATAAAAAAAAAATTTTTTTTTTTTAGTTTTTGCTCTAAAATTCGTTGTAGTTTCGTGGCATTAAACGTAATTTCTTCCTCGGACTGCTCTAGATCTGATGGTAAACCGTATAACTCATTCAGCACCAACTCTATTTCATATTCTTTTAGTACTTTCTTGCTCATTTTCAGACAACCTATAGTATAAAAAAAAACAAACATGGTTAGAGGGAATATTCTTCCCACCAAGAAAAATCCCACAAGGAAAAACAATGTGGAAGATAAGTAAAAGATATGTCTCTTTTCTAAGATATTAAATATAAATCTATAAAACGTAGAAGAACTTACCATATATCACCACGAGATTTCGAAGATATATACCGATTTCGTTCGCAGTTGCAAAAACACCAGTTTTCAATTTACAGAAGACCCGTCTCGAAAAAATATTAATAATCTGTCACATACAATGTTAAGAAACTTTATTCCTTTCAATTAATGTTGCCAAATCAAAAAAAAAAAAAACAACTGCGACTGATCAGTTACCTTACCAATGAAGAAAAGTTGGTGGGAAAATTATTCCCTCTACATGTAAAAGGGCTAAAGATTACAGATAGACCTTATGAAATGAAAATGATACAGACGTTGTTTATAAAACAAATTGCTTCTTATTGTGAATCAAAAGCATTCTACAACAGTGCACTCTTAACTATTTGTCCAATCTCGGTAAAAAAGCGCTTTGAGAGTGTCAGAAAGTTATTTCCTAAGCCGTTAAAAAATGTTAATATAAATATTTATTCGAAATTTTTAATATTTTTAATTAGGCTTAAGTTCATCAAATTTAATTTTCATTAAATTATTTTTATGAAGAAAGGAATTTAACAACATGAAAATTAATTAAAATTGTTATTGATAATCTTTCATTCTTGACCGCGGCCGGGGCTCGAACCCTGGCCGGCAGGTTACCATGACATGTTTCGCAACCACTCGATCTCCTCAGATGGATTTGCCGTCTTACACTCGCAGCCATCGTGACTGCTGACGTCAATAGTTAAACATCAATCCTTAAACCAAATTGTATTTTAACCTTTGGTAGATCAAAATTTGCTGTTTTGAATGATTATCCATTTTAATTGATTTTATATGTTTTTCCTTAAGCCCTTATGACACTTAATTTTTAATGCATTGCTCAAGTTTTGGTGAGCAGTACAAATATAATGTAATACAAAAATTTACCAAGTGCAAAGAGTTAAGCTGTATTAAGATAAATGGCAAACCGTCAAAAATTTTACTAAAGTTATCGATAAAAAATGAAGTTATGTCAAAAAAAATGTAAAATTGTTTAACTTAAAATTGACATTTCCAGCTTGAAATATTAAAAGTGTTGCTGAATCAGCGGTTTACGGGCAAATTCAGCGATTTACCCCTTTCTGTTTTTAGGTTTCTCATAAACAAAAAGTTGGCAACATTTAATAAAATAAACAAAACAGGGATGGCTAAGTTGTTTCAATTGTACTTTTTTGTTGATACTTTTTAAACTAAGATTTATAATACCTTTTTTTGGTGTTTTTTATGAACATAAATAAAATTAATTTCAACTAAAAAAAATCTTTTAGTACAATTAGGGTAAAAAAGTAAAAGTTTTAAAGGTTGTTGGTACAATTTTAAAAATTCTCAACGCCATCCCTGAAACAAAACCATAACAAGAGAAAAAAAAAACAAAAATCTTTATTTACATTATGTATAGTTAGCTCTTTCTAACATTTACTGTTTCTTTCTATCAATTCTATATCAATTAATGAATAAAAAATGTAGTGTCATAAGGGCTTTTCTTCTGTTTTTTCCGTACTTTTGTCAAGAACTCTTCTTGAAGTCCAAAGTACATTTTATGAAAATTTAGTTTGATGAACTTAAGCCTAATTAAAAATATTAAAAATTTGGATTAAAAACCATAAATAGTTCAACAAAATAACCACAATACTTATAAATATTAATTTAAAATATTTGATCTATTTTATGAATTAACTTTTTGATCTAATATCTTGAGTACCTAAATTTTTGTTTGTTATTAGTATTGTTTTATAAATTAAATTGTTATGTTTATGTTATCTTGTATCTAGAGCATAATAATGCCGAATTTACATATAAAACCGTAAGGTAATAATAACTCCAGTTCCTCTTTTAATCTTGAATTAATTTTTGTAGTATTTAAGCATTTCTTTTACTTACTTTGTAAACAAGTTCCCTTACGTTTTTTTTTATAAAAGTTTTTTTCATTAATTTAAAAAAAAAATTTACTTTGTGTTATATATATAGAGCGGGATCCCGGGAAATTCAAGAAAATTTCCCGCTTTCTCCGGAATCGAAAAACTCCGGGAAAAAAAACTCTAGTTGTGTGCAACGGCATTTTAGCAATCGACTCGGAATCTTTTAACAAGTTGCCAATTTCAAAGAAAACTTGGCGTACATACGAGCATTTCCATGAGAATGTCAAACACGACTCAAATATAACAACCCTTGAAAATTTTTTTCAATTATGGTAGAAAGGAAAAAAATCCTCAAACTTCACTATGCAATTAATAAAAAATAAAAGTTGCAATCAACAATTTTCACTTTTCTGCCGATTTAATTCAGACATTGGTAAAATTTGAATTATACATTAAAATTAATGTTACAACAACAATGAACAAGATCTATGAGAAAAGACCAAATATATAGTTCGATTAGCGGTATATTATTTGGTTTGTTTGAGATGCTAATTTTTCATTTACTTTTTACTACAATTTCAGTCATTTTAAGTACAGAATATTGTGAGTGTATTCATTAGCTATTCATTCAGCTGTTCATTTTTCAAAACTAGGACCACGAGTTGAGGTAGGGGGAAAGTTTTGCCTCTCCGAAACTATCTAACAGATTTTACTGAAATCCAAAACATAGATAGATGAAGATCTCTAAATAATATTCGGCACAAAGAACTTTTACATGAATCTTAACCTCATTACATAATTTTGTTAAGGCGGGTCCACGCTACACTAGCAAAAATTGTTTTTATATACTGCGGTGTAGGGTATCATATGGTCTGGCTTGACCGACTATACGCTTTTACTTGGTTTTTTTTAGAAATTTAGCAAAAATCCAGGCCAATAGCTCGATATCATTCAATGCAATTCAAATTGATGACCCTTCATAAGGAGACAAACGTCCGGTCCATTAAGAATTCCTGTAAAATAAAAACATTATGATATGAAATATAAATCTAACTAATTAAAGTAGTAAGAGTACATACCATCTTTTACTTTCATGCCGCTTAGTCGTGGAAACATTCGACGCAATTAGGTAAAAGCAACAAAATCTGGGCTCAATGCTTTTATAAAATCGAAACGCGTATTCCATAAACACATGAAGCACATATTTTTAGTATAGCCTAATTCCATGCCTCTGAAAAGAGCTACCAGTTTTAAACCTCGCATATTTTCCACTTGTGGTCTTCATATTTAATTAACTGTATTATTTTTTTTTTCATTGATGCGTATGTCTCTTTAGTATTTGTGACTAGTGCTATCGGTAAAGGACTTTTTAAATTAGTGACATGTAGCAAAACTGCTTTTAAGCTACTTTTGGAAGAGTCAATGAATAAGCGCCATTCTCCAGGATTATATTCATTTTGCATTGTTTACGCGATAGAATTATTCTCAATAGATTTAAAAAAGTCGTAAATCGACTATGGCGATTTTTTTTAAATTTCCTAAGCTAGTCCCGCGAAGCCCTACGCTTGTCTGCAGGAAAGAAACCAGAGTCTTTTGCGGGAATCGAACCCGCAACCCCGGCGCTGATAGACTAGCTCACCAACAGATAGCCCCGTATATTTTTCCATCTGCTGCTAAATTTTTGCTCGTTTTAACTCTTTTGTCAAGAGAATGCTCTGTCTTTGAGACAATTGTAGGCGCCGTATCATTATATCCAGACGATCTTGCGTGATTTCATTGTGACTGCATGGAACCGTGGTGCATGACGGTTGATACATTGACGCACGCTTCAACAGAATGAATTATTGAGGTAATATGTTCTGTTGGTATTTGGCTATCCCGAATTAAAATTTCATTAGAATGCTGTTGCAGTGTAAGATATAGAAGTAATTTTTCTTCTGTTCATACCGGCTGTATAATTTATGCACGCATAACACTCATCTTCAACATAGAGCATGGATTCTCTTCAAAGCATTGGAACACCAAATGGCATGGCGTCTCCATTTGATTCCACTTATTTTAATGGTAATTGCACTGTGTACACACTATTTATGGTGACCAACCCTTACCATATATAACACTTCAAGAAAAATATCTTTCATACAAGTTATTTGTTTCAATAGTGATTTTACGCCGACTTGGCATATTTGCATATTTCGCACACACAAAACAAAAGTAATTAAACTTCTTACACGCCTCCATCTTAGATATTTCAATATAACTGATTAAGCCCTTATGACACTACATTTTTTATTCATTAATTGATATAGAATTGATAGAAAGAAACAGTAAATGTTAGAAAGAGCAAACTATACAAAAATGTAAACAAAGTTTTTTATTTTTTTTTCTCTTGTTATGGTTTTGTTTCAGGGATGGCGTTAAGAATTTTTTAAATTGTACCAATAACCTTTAAAAATTGTACTTTTTTACCCTAATTGTACTAAAAGATTTTTTTAGTTAAAATTAATTTCATTTATGTTCATAAAAAACACCACAAAAAGGTATTATAAATCTAAGTTTAAAAAGTATCAACAAAAAAGTACAATTGAAACAACTTAACCATCCCTGTTTTGTTTATTTTATTAAATGTTGCCAACTTTTGGTTTATGAGAAACCTAAAAACAAAAAGCGGTAAATCGCTCAATTTGCCCATAAACCGCTGATTCAGCAACACTTTTAATATTTCAAGCTTGAAATGTCAATTTTAAGTTAAACAATTTTACATTTTTTTTGACATAACTTCATTTTTTATCGATAACTTTAGTAAAATTTTTGACAGTTTGCCATTTATCTTAATACAGCTGAACTCTTTGCACTTGGTAAATTTTTGTATTACATTATATTTGTACTGTTCACCAAAACTTGAACAATGCATTAAAAATGTAGTGTCATAAGGGCTTTAGATACAAGACTGTCAAAGGCTTTCAACTTCACTTATTCCTTTCGCAAGCACTTTGAGGAACTGTAATTTTTAATAAAAGTACCTGTCGAGACCTTCATGACCATGTTTTGCAAAACAAGTAAGAGTGCTATATTCGGCTGTGCCGAATCTTTTGTATCCTCCACCGACAGTTCGAATATTTCAGGAGTGATATCTATGTATATGATGTCTATTTATTATTAATTTACCTTTATAAAAACAGACATCAGCATTAAAATTGGTTGCTATTATTTGCTTTAAAGTAGAGTAACATATTTTATTTTATCTTTTTGTCCCGCGAGACATTCAAATACCTTGTTGTTTAATGCTTTTTAAAAAAAATATATCTGGCAACCCAAACTTGTATGTATTTATAATAAAAAAAAAACTCTAAAGAACATTAAGATATAATGTGTGTCTACAGAACCACTACAATTGTTCTGTTTTTTAACGAAGAACAGAACATTATATAATGTTCGGTTCTTTCTTGAATATAGTTACGACCAGTATTAAGGGTTGTGTATGTTTACACAAACACTACAAAAATAGCTATCATTCGTGGGTGTGTGAGCAAAAAGGGCAGCTTTCTTAAAAAGAGACAAAAAAAACGCAAAATCTTCCGTCTCGTGACAGTTCTGTAGTATTCTGTGGTTCGTATCGCAAAACAAGCAAATAAAAAATAAACAGCTGGCTTTCCGAGACTACCTGTAATAAATATACCTTGTTACAGAATGATAAAACACCAACATCATGCCCGATATGGTTTTTACTTTAGAAATCTTATGTACATGTTTAACCCAAAATATAAACTAAATGAGAAGCAAGAGTTCAAATTTACTTTTTAACCCTTCGTAGTACACATGAGTCTGGCCAGACCTTTTTTCAATGTTTATAGAAAATCAAAACATGCGTAAAGCGAAGGGTTAAACACAACGAAAAGTTTAATCTTTTTTTGCGTTTTAGTGTTATTCGTACTTGAATTTTTGAGTACGACTCGTACTTAAAGTAATCATAAAAAACTTGATTTATCCCGAGTGTTTTTCTTTCTGTGTACCTGCTCCAGGTATAAAGGCTCATTTAGCCGGGAGTAACAGTAACCTAACCGTAAAAAAGTAAGGCCAAGCTATTTTTTACAGATTGAGACGTAACATCTTACTGCTAACTATTATCGTTTTAATTGCTTTGCATACAACAAAATGAAGCAGCTGATTTGCAACGTTACATAGCATCTTTACCTGACAATTTTTTGTCATACCAAACGTCAAACTTCATATTAAAAAAACGCTGACAAAAATTTTCGAGTTTTTTTTATATAGACTTTGACGTTTGGTATGACAAAAAATTGTCAGTTGAAGACGCTATGTTACTGTTAATCCCGGCTAACTGAGCCTTAACTATTTGTTGAATTTGTTACTTAAGTTTTTTACAGGACCGATTAGTTCGGTTTTGTCCGCACAATAAAATACAAAGATGTAAAAATTTATGACTTTATTCAGTAACATATTTAGTAAACATATTTTTTACCAGGGTTGTAAATTTTTTTGAGCTCCATCGCCAAACGGATGTCAAAAATCGTACAAAATCGCCAAACGTCAATTTTGTTAAGTTTTAGTACAATTTTTTTCTTTAAAAAAAAAAATAAATTAAATTTTGCATACAAAAAAACTAGTATAATATTACAGTAAAAAGTTTTGAATTTTGTTTAGTTTCTGTTATTTGTTAATAACATAAAATTGAGATCTTATATTCAGTTAAAAAAACTAAAATTAAGTGCACAAGTCTATAAGATCGTTCACTTTAGCCTCATCGATTTCATTACTAGTGTTTTGACCTGCATACAAACTATTAGAATTTAAAAGTGACTGAATATTAAATTCACTTAAAATAATAACAAAACAAAAATCATGTGAAAAAATGTTCCCAGATTTTTTTTAAATTAGTAATGATAACAAAAAATGAGAAATTGTTAAAAAAATCGTTCAAAAAACATAAATGGTAAAAATAGCCAAGTAAATCGCCAAAAAAAAGTCGCCAGTCGCCAAATGGAAAATCCCAGCGCCAAACACGTTTCAAAATCCCATCGCTATATCTGACAGCCCTGGGCCCCACTTAAGGCCAACTGCCAATTTCGATGACATTTCACATTGAATTTAAAGATTTTCTAAGGTTTTTCTCATATATGAAAGGTAAATAAATAAACAATTGTCAAGTGTTCTCATTAATTCTGACCGAACCCAGCCTAAACTACGGCAACAAATCAGTCCATATTCGGTCACTTTTAAATATCTCATTTTCTATTTTTATTATTATTGAAGTCTATTCTTAGCCCTGGCCCAAATATGGATCTGATAGGCAAAACTCTGAAAAGAACCAAGTTTTAGTCAATTTTAAGAAAATCGTAAGATTTTATGTTTTGAAGTCAAACATTTTCCACCTCCAAAAGAACTATTTTTAAAAAATATTTATAAAAATATTATTAACCATATTTTGTCATATTATTGTAATAAATTAGTCCTTCAACAAGAACCCACAACCATATTATGGTTGTCTATGAACATTTTATGGTAAATAATAACAAAAATATGGCTAGCACTTAAATTTAGCCATAACATGTTTAGTGGCAACCATAATATGGTTATGGCATCTTGATGGAAGACTTATTTAACCATAATATAGTTGAAGTAACCGCAACATGTTTTAAAATATGTATTCGTTAAAAATAGTTTTGTTAGAGGTGACAATATTGACAAATTTGTTTGCTCTGTTTTTGGCTGCAGCCGATACCAAAAGTAATACGTCCATTTTAGTTATCGATAATAAAGACATTGCACGCCCGTCATCCATGCCGAGCCACCATTGACTTGCAATCCTAAATCTAGTGGCACCCGGTAGGTGCTGCCAAGTCTAGCAAGCTTATCCGCCCTTATGTTTCCCTGTATATTCCCGCAGTGTTGTAGTATGGTAGGCTGCCATAGGATCGAGCTATACTAATCGACTATGCTCTTTTTATTATAAATTATATGCGAAAAAATTGAACATAAATATTTTTATTTCAGTTGTACAAAAATGTTAAATTAGTTTTTGTTAATATTTTGTAACTTTAATTTTAAAATTATTTGCCGTAAAAGCCGTTACCACCACCGTAACCGCCGCCAAAGGACGAAGATTGTGCACTGGCCTGACTAAATCCGCCACCAAATCCACTTCCACCACCAAATGGGTAACCACCGTAGCCACCGGGATAACCACCATAACCGCCATAGCCACCTAGACCACCGTATCCACCGAATCCACCGAATCCACCAAATCCTCCATAGTGACGAGCTAAACGTACATATTCAGCATTCTTCCTGTCGCCTCGAACTCCAGCGTCAGCTGTTTCCAAATCGTTTTTATAATGATCACCGAGTGGCAAGCCGAAACAAATGGCCAAATAGCAAAGGACCAAAGAAGCAAATAACACTTTCATTATTGAATTTGAATTAAATTTATTTACAAAATACGGATTTAATACGATCTGATGTTCTTATTTCGAAAAACGTTTGATTTCTGTGAAGTCGAAGGACAAACGATGATATTTTATAGGTCTGTAATATTCTACGTTTTTTTTCTAAGCCAAACACACACACTTGATATTTGCTTCAATGAATTTTTAATACAACAAAATCAATAATTATTGATTACAAACCGATGCTGAAGTCAATTTGAAACAGTTAATTGTGACAAAAACAAGTATTTTGCTTAAAATTTCTAATGCACTTGTATTTGTAGTTTAATTACAATTAAATTTATGCGAATTTTATAGAAAGAATTCAAAATGTCTGCAATTTGTCATTTATTTGTGTTTAAAATTTAAGTACTTTTTTAAATTTATTTAAATTGTCACGAGAAGGTAAATCGTGTTTAACGACTACGACTATTGTGTGTCCCAACCAAATGGTTCATTAAACTCTTAAGTAGTAAAAATGTATTTTACAATAACTGATCGAAGGCACCACTGAAAGCAAATGGCCAATTGCACGATAACATTTCGCGTTAAATACTAAGTGCCTTATTCATAAACAATATTCCATACTTATAACAGGTTTATGAGACGAATTTTATATAAAAATTTGTTGAATTAACCTTTAATAAAACTGAAATATTTTTTATGAATAAGGAGGTAAAGATTTATTAATGGTCAATAAGTTACGGAAAAAATCCGCTCATCTTCGGTCAATGTTAAGGTTGCCTTTTTCATATTTTGGGTGTTAATAGTACCACGTGTTCCCTGCTTTGCATTTAACCCCTTTCATATTCAAATCTTGAATTTGACCTATTTTGTTCTAAAGCTGATATTACAAAACGAAAAGTACGTTACAAACTTATTCAGGTATGTGATGAAAATCGTTGTAGAAAACGAAATAATCTAAGATCATCACACCATTTAAAAACGATCGTTTAGAAATCGATCGATTATCATCGAGTATGTACGATTTCCTGGCTAAAATATGGATTTTGTAGGCAAAACTCGAAAAATAACTTCATTTTTTGTTTATTTTTAAAGAATCGTAAGATTTTATGTTGTTAAGTCAAACACTTGATTCGCCTTTTATGCAGTTCATATTGACATTATTAAAAAATGTTTTTATTTTAGAAGAACATTTTAAGAAAATTTTTTTTTAGAAATACATTCTTTTAATTCATATACAAATCGCATAGAGCGCATATGCCAAAAAGTCGTAGTGGCATATATTTTAAAGAAAAATTTTAATTATCAAAAAGTAATTTCAATTTTTGGGAATACAAAATTTTAATTTCAAAAGATTTTGTTATTCGTGCTTAATTCCCAGTTTTTATTATTGATAAAAACACTTGAAATTTATTGTTGATGGGATAAGCTATTCCTATGCGCATTTCACTGGTTGCTTAGGCCAGATCATCAGGAAACTTCATCCATAAAGATTTTGGAAAAACTAAAGATATTAAACCAAATAAAACTGTTAAGCGTATAAGACTTATAGCAACAGTTCTACTTGTAACAATATCAAAGCTTAAACAAAACACATCAACAATAAACAGTGGGTTTATCTCATCTTACATTCCCCACTACAATTAGTTGAAATTCTCTCAACATTAACTGTAGTTGTAAGTAGGTTAAGAAAAACAAAATAAAAACAAACAACAACTTACAAAAGATGTTGTCAATTAAGTGTTTTTTAGGCGGTGCACTTGCCTGTTTATTATCAAAAAGTAATTTCAATTTTTGGGAATACAAAATTTTAATTTCAAAAGATTTTGTTATTCGTGCTTAATTCCCAGTTTTTATTATTGATAAAAACACTTGAAATTTATTGTTGATGGGATAAGCTATTCCTATGCGCATTTCACTGGTTGCTTAGGCCAGTGCCCATGTTCTGTAACTCTCGCCTCGAGAAACTTTTCGATTGAAATGTGTGGAAAGAAACAAAAATGCCATATATTGAAACAAACAGCTGTCTTTCTCACTAATCTCTGTCTGTAACTTTTTTTGGCGAGTAAAAGCTGTCACGTAAGGAAATTACTCGCCAATTTACAGAAAAAGTGTGTCTGTAAAATTTATGTCAGAAAAGTTCCCGCTCTGAACTGTCAAATATTCCCACAAATAAAAAGGCGGTGAGATAAAGTTTTAGAAATAAAAAATATATATTAAAAATGCAAAATGCCATGAATAAAAACACGGAAAAGGTAATTATTTTGTTTTAAAGTAAATTTATCAATGTAAATTATATTACTTTTATAATTTTAGAAAAATATGCGAATTTCTAAGCAACAAAAGGAAAAATTGGTAGACTATATGTCTAACAACTTGGAATTCGCCAGAAGACAATTTGATGGCATAAACTCCAATGCTAACTCTAAGGAGCAATGGGAAATGCTCAAAAATTCGTTAAACCCCCTTGGTGGCAGCGCCAAGTCTGTAGAACAGTGGAAAAAGGTATGTATGGATACTTCATTTACTTAAACTGAAATTTTCAAATATACACAAAATAAAATACATAATTGTTTTTAACTTGTATTTTACTCGTATATTTGTTAATTGAAATTTTGAGAAATGGATGCTAGTTGTTATTCTACGACTAATAAGTTCATTTGTTTCTAGTGTTGGACAGACTTAAAGGCAGGTGTAAAGAAGCAAGTAAACGCAAGACGTTCTTTCATTAACAAGACTGGGGGCGGAAGTCGAACTGACATACCTCGGGATTTGAGTCCTCTTGAGGAACAAATTTTAAGTATAATAACCACCGATGCTGTTGATGGTGATTCACGAACTCCAGAGTCTGGTTTTGCTCATTTGAAGTTTGAGGTAACTATGTGTATTTCATATAAAAATTGTGCCAGCCACCTCCAAGGATTAAAGAAATATGGTTCTTTTAAAACCATTAGCAACGATTTACAAAGTGTTTTTATCGCCCAAAAAATGGTGACGCGGTTTATAAAAACTAAAAAGGTTGTATACAAAGGCAAAAAGGGAAAAATCCTTGCACCTTATTTACCGAATGTTTAAGCTTAGGCGTTGATTGAATATTTCTATACCCACACCACACTAGTGGAGAGGGTATTATGCATTTGTGTTGATGTTTGTAAAACATTAAAGTATTGGTCCTAGACCCACCTTTTAGTATGTTTATCGATCTAACGATGTCCGTCCGGCTGACGATGGCTGGCTGGCTGTCCATGTAAACTTTGTGCGCTAAGTACATGTCACAAGTTTGCAAATAATTTTATAAGCTTTTGTACATAGGTTGTAATTGGCACAATGATCAAGTCTAATGAAATTTGGCGAATCGGTCCATAATTTCACATAGTTTCTTTTGGAAGTATGGTCTTTGTGCCCATAAACCATCTTATTATGTAGGTACTTAAATTAACTTTGGTACAAACATATTTAATTGCAATCAAAATCATCATATCAAATGTCACAAGTGAATCTGTACTGATTCACTATTGATATAGTCACCTTGTACTAGTGACTTATTATACCCCAGACAATACCTTTGGAGGCAAGTGCCTCCAAATCACCAGTTTTGTCGACAATTTTAGTGACATCGTCAACGAAGTGTCTACACTGCACTATATATGCCACTATATTTGCCTTTAATACGATATTCATAAAAATATTTTTTTATTGCTTTAACTTTTATAGGAATTATACTTCTTAGTTGTTATTGATAACATTTTTTCGTATTAAAGGCATAGTGGCATATGTAGTGTAGTGTAGTGTAGACACTTCGTTGACGATGTCACTAAAATAGTCGACAAAACTGGTGATTTGGAGGCACTTGCACCCGGGTTTCCTTCTGGGTTACATATATAAATTCAAATTCAAAAAATGTTTCTACCTACATATGTCCGCTAAAGACTTTGAAACCATCCAACCGGTTTCATTAAAAAGGCCATTTCGTAAAGATGGTTTTAGAATATAAAATTAGAATATAAATATGTATTGTGGTGTAGGGTTTCATACTTGTTTTATCCTGAATCTTTTTTAACCTTAATGTAAAGTGTAACAATTACCCATATATAATTTTTCTAGGAATCAATGCTTTCAATTGAAATTTTGGAGGAAGAAAACTTACCTACACCTGCTAAAAAAGTAAGAACTTCAATTAATGCTTCTAAATATAAAGAGTCATTAGAAGAAGCCAGAGAAATGACAAATAAAGTGCTTCAAAAGCTAGAAGCAATCGAAAGACAAAATGCACTAATTTTGAAAAAAATTGAGTTGCTTGAGACGTCCTTTAATCTTCTGCAATAAGAAACTGTTTGCCCTCTAAAAGTCTGTGGCAACCACAAAAAGCAGCTTAAGTCCTTATAAAAATTGATATTAAGCTTTATTTAACTATTCGCATGCAAAGTTATATTTATCTTCAGTACTAATAAGCGACCAAAAGTTAATATTTTTACAAAGAGTACAAATAACGACTGAATTTACAATGTTATATTTTAATAACTTTTTAAGTTTATTTTAGAAAGATTTTTTTAAAAAAATAAAAAATTTTAAATATGTATTTTGCATATACTCACTTTTTAAAAAGCAATTTTCTTCAAAGAATACAAACAATAAGTTTAAAATGTAATGTTTTAATTATTTTATTAAGTTTTTTTTATTATAAGCGTTCAAAAATGAAATAAAAATTTTATGTTTTTTTAATTATTAATAAAGTTTGTTATTTAACTTCTTCTCAATCTGTCCTTAAGCGTATTTCTTAAACGTGTAGCTTCACGTAAATGTTCTGCAACAGGTTCTGTGACAATCTCATTAAGAAAATGAATTGGATCGTTTGCATTATCTTGATCAAAGTCGTGGGATATTAAACCATTTTCTAACCTAAAGTTATGTAATACTGTGCATGCATTTATAATTTTTCCGGCGGTTTGGGGAGTGGTATGAAGGCCAACCTGCAAGCATCTAAACACCGCCTTTAACACTCCATTTAAACGTTCAATACAATTCCTTGCCTTTGCGTGAACATAATTGAAATTTCTTTCATCTTCATTTGTTGATGAACGATACGGTGTTATCAGCCATGGACGCAGAGGATAACCCGAATCTCCTATAAATTTAGATTTGGTTTTTATATTGCAAATATTGTAAACATATATAAACAAGAATTTACCTAGTAACCAAGATTGATCGCCACTGTCATGTTCATAACGTTGCTGCAACAAACCATTTATGCGCGATGCTTCCCAAATATATGCGTCGTGAGCAGCTCCTCCAAATCTTGCAACCCCACCAAGAATTTTCAAATTAAAATCGCATATCTGAAATTTATTAAAATACCTTTTTTAAGCTGAATAATTTATGTACCAATAATTTAAGTCAAACCAATTGAACATTTTTGGAGTGATATCCTTTACGATTCAAGTAGCAGCTTTCAACAGACTTTTGTGGCTTCTTTATCCGTACATGTGTACAGTCAATAGCTCCAATTACTCCCGGAAAACCTGTTTCTTCATAAAACCTTAAAATAAGCATAAATACATATGTAATAATTTACAATCCATTTATGTACATATCGCACCTTATCAACAAGAGGGTACTAATTCAAAATTTTAAAATTTTCAGTAAAAGAAAAACAATTTTAAATTTTACATTATGAAAAACAATTTTTAAACCAACAGTTTCTTTGCCAAAAAGTAAAAAATAAAGCACGATATTTTGACAGCGGGTAGATATGTATATTACGCATTGATATTTACCAAAAATGTGAAAAATAAGAATTTTGAGTTAATACCCTGTTGTTGATAAGGTGCGATATGTATACTTATTAAGAAATTATGAATTACTTTTGTTTTATTAAATCATATTCTCTGGATGAGGGAAATTTAATCCATTTCGACATTAGTTTGCTTTCTAAGATGCCAGCTACTTCTTGTACACTTCGGCAGACAACAGAACGGCTTATTGACACTACAAAATCTTGACCAATGTCTCTATGATAAGATCCAGTGGCAAAGAAATGTAGTGCAGCACACATCCGTATTGGCTGTGGAATAAACGTATTTCTCACACCTTCGGCCATAAAAGGTTTTAGCTCATTGAGCAGAATAGTAGCTGATGTTCTATTCAAACGATATAATTCCATAAATCGATTCTCGGGAATTTCAAATGGGTCTGTTGCATCTCTTAACCTTTTTCGATGAATCCTTAAGAAGTTTCTTTGATCTTCTTGATCCGCTGCAACCAATGCTTGACTATACATGCTATTATATATTTATGTTTACCACTTCAACAATAATATTTTACAACAAACACTTTTTTTGATTTTTTAAAACTTAAACACACAAATTTGTTTTCAAGTTATTTTCTTTTAAGAGTACAAAATATTTTTTATTTTATTTGGTCTAGCCGACGGTTGTATTTGCACCGCCGTCGTTAAAAAATTCAAAATTTTAGTAAATTTTGGTCGCCGTCAACAATGTTTGACTGCCGTTCACAACGTCTGCAATTTTACATCGGCTTGGTGTGTCATATTATGACAATTTTAACGTAACGACGTAATCTATTTTGATAGTTTTCGACATGAGTTACAGACACACTTTTTTCTCACTTTTCGAGAAACAATGGAATATTTTGTTTCACATCTTTTCGACGCGAGAACTTCTCACCAAAGTTACAGAAAATGGGTACAGATCATCAGGAAACTTCATCCATAAAGATTTTGGAAAAACTAAAGATATTAAACCAAATAAAACTGTTAAGCGTATAAGACTTATAGCAACAGTTCTACTTGTAACAATATCAAAGCTTAAACAAAACACATCAACAATAAACAGTGGGTTTATCTCATCTTACATTCCCCACTACAATTAGTTGAAATTCTCTCAACATTAACTGTAGTTGTAAGTAGGTTAAGAAAAACAAAATAAAAACAAACAACAACTTACAAAAGATGTTGTCAATTAAGTGTTTTTCAGTTCAGTTTGTGCTTTGTTGTGAAACGGACGTGTATTTTCAACCCCGCATACGATTTTAATTTATCATTAATTAAATTTGATTTTGGAATATAAACACAAAGCGAATGGACGCTGGAAAATATATGATATTTTTTATTTAAATTATTTAACATAAAAGTGAACAATTAAAACGAAAAATTAAATAAACATAAATAAAGCAAAAATATATACATATGTACGTATGAATGTTCATACATGTGTATGTATACATATTCTGTGCACAAACATTTTAGTTTAAATTTCTTATTTTTGGCGTTGTTGTTGTAAAATAAAATAAATAATAAAAACATTAAAAGCACATTAAACCGGTGAAAAACAAAAACAATTTCTTGCATGAGTAAAAACAATGTAACAACAATAAAATTAAATGATAGAAATGCTTATGTGACAGTGCATGCCAACGAAAATAATGTTGAAATAAATAAAACAAAACAAAACAATAGTAACTACTTAACGGCTAAGCCAATTTTTCGCACTCGTTCCCTCTCACCCTCTTTATTTACACAAACGGTGGATAGTGACTCATTAAAAAAACTAAAAATAGACTTGGTAACAAGTGTTGCCAGGCCAACAAGTATTGCCGCTACGTCAAAAATAAATTTAGTGGGAAATGATACCATGAACCAAAACACTAATGCAATGGAAAACCCCCCTGTAAAAAGTTGCCAAAAGCCTCAAGTCCAAGTTGGTATGGACAGGTATATAACAGTCCTTAAGCGGGGTCGCGCCCTACCTCTTCAGCTGTTGCTTCGGCATCAAAAGTGCCATCTTTTGACAAAATAAATTCCCAAAATCGCTTTGCAATTCTGGAGGATGAATCCTCTGAAGCACCAAACGTCATAAGATCGCCCAAGCCTCCCCCGATATATCTTAGGGAGCATAACTCAAATGATCTAATAAAGAGTTTAATTTCGTTGATTGGTGAAAATTCGTTTTATGTAGCCGCAATAAAGAGAGGTAGCATAAATGAAACGAAAATTCAAGTGAATCATGAAAATGATTTTCGCAAAATTATTAACAAATTTGAGGCACTTAAAAAAAGTTTTTATACATACCAACTCAAGAGCAGTAAAGGTCTCCAGGTGGTGATTAAGGGAATTGATTCATGCGTAGACCCAGAGGAAATTAAAACTTTCTTAGAAGAAAAAGGCTTCAAGATAAAACACGTGGTAAATATTAGAAATAGAGACAAAAATCCACAACCACTATTTCGAGTAGAATTAGAGCCCGGCGACATTAAGTTAAAAAAAAACGAAACGCATCCCATTTATAGTTTAAAATATATTCTACACAGAAAAATCACAATTGAGGAGCCGCACAAAAAAAATGGACCTGTTCAGTGCTTAAACTGCCAAGAATTTGGCCATACAAAGGCATACTGCTACTTACCCCCTGTTTGCGTAGTATGTGGTGAGCTACACGGTACAGTTTCTTGCGATAAGCCTAAAACCGACCCCAACGTTAAAAAATGTAGCAACTGTGGCGGTAATCACACTGCCAATTATAGAGGATGCCCTGTATATAATATCGTCAAGCAGACGGTTGGACCAAAAACAAATGCCCCTCAAATGCAGGTTGCAAATCAAGTTATCACAAATGCAATTCAAGCCCCCCAGTTTATTAATAACAGAACCTCTTATGCTAACGTTCTAAAATCAAACCATGAGCCAATGCAAGGTGCCTCGCCAAGTAATGATGAAACTCCAGTTTCTAATTTAAGTCGTTTAGAAAAAACCATGGAAACATTAGTGCAAACAGTAAATAATTTTACGAACACAATGGGTAATATGATGCAGGAAATTCTTAGAATGCAATCAATGTTATTGCAAGCTGTACTTAACAAGCCATGAACTGTATAAAAATTTGTTTTTGGAACGCAAACGGCATCCGCCAACATAAAAATGAACTAGAATACTTTCTTAAAAATAAACAAATTGATGTCATGATGGTTTCTGAAACTCATTTGACTTCAAAAAATACGTTTAAAATAAATGGTTATATACTATATGATACAAAGGACCCTCGAGATAGAGCTTGTGGAGGTTCTGCCATTTTAATTAAAACCAGAGTCAAACACTACCTAATGGGTGATCATCGTGAAGATTATCTTCAAGCAACAAACATTTGCGTTGAAGAACTAAATAGAAACGTAGTAATCTCATCGTTATACTCCCCACCTAGATATTCAATATCAGAAGGCCAATATTATAAATATTTCAAATCATTAGGACCCTGTTTCCTGGCCGCTGGCGATTATAACGCTAAACATACCTTCTGGGGGTCCCGACTTATAACACCAAAGGGTCGTGTTCTATTTAATACTATTACTAAAATGGATTTGAATGTGATAGCGAGCGGACAACCAACATATTGGCCTACTGATCAGCAAAAAATACCAGATGTCATCGATTTTGGCGTGGTTAAAAACATCCCCTTAGAAACGATTTATGTTGAAGCTTCCTTAGAATTATCTTCCGACCACACACCAACAATTGTTACTTTAATGAACCCCAATAGAACTGTATCTCCAACTGGTTACTTAGCGACGCCAGCTACACAAATCAATTGGCTAAAATATAAAAAATATCTCAGCACCCATTGCACAGAAAATATTCCGCTTAGTACACCGGAATACGTAGATCGCGCTATTCTTAATTTTGACAGTTTTCTAAAGCTAGCTGTACAACATTCCAGTATTACCCAAAAAAAAACTAAAAATATTAAAATTTATTCCACAGATGTTGAGCGTCTCCTGTCTGAAAAAAGAAGAGCCCGAAGAGAGTGGCAATTGCACAGATCCCCTCAACTTAAGAGTTTGTTAAAAGATTGTACAAGAAGGCTAAGAAAGTTACTACAGATACAGAAAACGGATTCTCTGCAAAAATATCTTAAGGAACTTGATGCAACTCCGCAATCAGACTACTCATTATGGCGTGCAGCTAAAAATCTAAATAGGCCAGTTATCTCTAAGCCACCATTAAGAAACTTGAACGGAAGTTGGGCAAGAAATGATAACGAAAAGGGAAATCTGTTTGTTTATCATTTAAAAAACGTATTTACCCCAAATATATCTCACGATACTGCGGTCGAGTTACCACCAGTTCCTGCTAGAGCAGCTATTCCCCTCAGATTTGAGATAAGAGAAATCGAACAGGCTATTTGTGACTTAAACACTAAGAAGGCACCTGGTATTGATAAAATCAGTAATAAAATGCTTTTAGAGCTACCTCGCACAGCAAAGAAAATTATTCTTTTTATTTTTAATGCTATTTTACGCCTTGAATACTATCCTCAAAAATGGAAGGTTTCCTTAGTTACCATGATACCAAAGCCAGGTAAAGATCATACAAAAGTTGAGTCATATAGGCCAATTAGCTTATTATCAAATATGTCAAAGCTGTTTGAGAAATTATTAGTTTCAAAATTAACACCGATTTTAAGTGAAAATAGATGTATTCCAAACCATCAGTTCGGATTTCGAAGAAAACACAGCACAATCGAACAGACTCATCGAATAGTAAATGTCATAAGAAAAGCATTTGAAGAAAAAAAATATTGCTCAGCACTCTTCATCGATGTTTCGCAAGCATTTGATAAAGTCTGGCATAAAGGCTTATTACATAAATTGAAACAAAATTTACCAGCAAACACACACAAGCTGCTAGAAAGCTACTTAGTCGGTCGTCAATTTATTATTAAAGAAGGAAATTTCTTAAGTTCACCTCAGCCCATTGGCGCTGGAGTCCCACAAGGCAGCATCCTGGGCCCTCTATTATATTTAATTTATACTTCGGACATGCCAACAAGTAACTACACCCAAACTTCAACATTTGCAGACGATACAGCATTTCTAAGCGTCCACGAAAACCGTTATGAAGCATCTCGTTTCTTACAGCATCATATATTTCAACTAGAAATATGGTTAAGACAATGGAGGATAATGGTCAATGAGCAAAAATGCGTGCATATAACATTCACCTTGCGCCGGGAATCTTGCCCCCATATAACAATCAACAATCAAATAATTCCTCAACTTTCGCATGTAAAATATCTGGGTATACATCTGGATCGGCGATTAACGTGGAAATGCCATATAGAGGCAAAATTAACTCAAATGAAACTAAAAGCCATTCAAATTCATTGGCTTATTGGTAGAAACTCTGTCCTTAGTCTCGACTGCAAACTTCTTCTTTACAACTCCATCTTAAAGCCAATCTGGTGCTATGGTATTCAGTTATGGGGCACTGCCTCGGCCTCTAATATAGAAAAGATTCAAAGGCGCCAAAATAAAATTCTTCGAACAATCACAGCTGCCCCTTGGTATGTAAAAAACTCAAATATTCACAGGGATCTCAATGTTCCATTAGTCAAAACTATGATTACGAAATATGCAGTAAAATACTTAAAAAGGCTCGAATTGCATCCAAACCCACTAGCACGAAATATTTTAAATGATAGCGGCCACACTCGCTTAAGAAGAAGAGACACTGCAGCACTTATCCAATTAGATGAGCGACAAACACCTAGATAAGTGAACAGAACCCGTGATGAAGAAAATTTTTGTCTGGCACTGGCAGGACGTAAAATAACGTATTAGGTTAAGATTTGATTAATTATTGTTAGTTCATATTTAAATGTATGAAGATTCAATAAATAATATTGAGAAAAAAAAAAAAAAAAAAAAAAAAAAATTAAGTGTTTTTTACGCTTAACAGTTTTATTTGGTTTAATATCTTTAGTTTTTCCAAAATCTTTATGGATGAAGTTTCCTGATGATCTGGCCTAAGCAACCAGTGAAATGCGCATAGGAATAGCTTATCCCATCAACAATAAATTTCAAGTGTTTTTATCAATAATAAAAACTGGGAATTAAGCACGAATAACAAAATCTTTTGAAATTAAAATTTTGTATTCCCAAAAATTGAAATTACTTTTTGATAATAAACAGGCAAGTGCACCGCCTAAAAAACACTTAATTGACAACATCTTTTGTAAGTTGTTGTTTGTTTTTATTTTGTTTTTCTTAACCTACTTACAACTACAGTTAATGTTGAGAGAATTTCAACTAATTGTAGTGGGGAATGTAAGATGAGATAAACCCACTGTTTATTGTTGATGTGTTTTGTTTAAGCTTTGATATTGTTACAAGTAGAACTGTTGCTATAAGTCTTATACGCTTAACAGTTTTATTTGGTTTAATATCTTTAGTTTTTCCAAAATCTTTATGGATGAAGTTTCCTGATGATCTGGCCTAAGCAACCAGTGAAATGCGCATAGGAATAGCTTATCCCATCAACAATAAATTTCAAGTGTTTTTATCAATAATAAAAACTGGGAATTAAGCACGAATAACAAAATCTTTTGAAATTAAAATTTTGTATTCCCAAAAATTGAAATTACTTTTTGATAATAAACAGGCAAGTGCACCGCCTAAAAAACACTTAATTGACAACATCTTTTGTAAGTTGTTGTTTGTTTTTATTTTGTTTTTCTTAACCTACTTACAACTACAGTTAATGTTGAGAGAATTTCAACTAATTGTAGTGGGGAATGTAAGATGAGATAAACCCACTGTTTATTGTTGATGTGTTTTGTTTAAGCTTTGATATTGTTACAAGTAGAACTGTTGCTATAAGTCTTATACGCTTAACAGTTTTATTTGGTTTAATATCTTTAGTTTTTCCAAAATCTTTATGGATGAAGTTTCCTGATGATCTGGCCTAAGCAACCAGTGAAATGCGCATAGGAATAGCTTATCCCATCAACAATAAATTTCAAGTGTTTTTATCAATATGTAATAAAAACTGGGAATTAAGCACGAATAACAAAATCTTTTGAAATTAAAATTTTGTATTCCCAAAAATTGAAATTACTTTTTGATAATAAACAGGCAAGTGCACCGCCTAAAAAACACTTAATTGACAACATCTTTTGTAAGTTGTTGTTTGTTTTTATTTTGTTTTTCTTAACCTACTTACAACTACAGTTAATGTTGAGAGAATTTCAACTAATTGTAGTGGGGAATGTAAGATGAGATAAACCCACTGTTTATTGTTGATGTGTTTTGTTTAAGCTTTGATATTGTTACAAGTAGAACTGTTGCTATAAGTCTTATACGCTTAACAGTTTTATTTGGTTTAATATCTTTAGTTTTTCCAAAATCTTTATGGATGAAGTTTCCTGATGATCTGGCCTAAGCAACCAGTGAAATGCGCATAGGAATAGCTTATCCCATCAACAATAAATTTCAAGTGTTTTTATCAATAATAAAAACTGGGAATTAAGCACGAATAACAAAATCTTTTGAAAAAAAAAAAAAAAAAGAAAAATTTTAATTTTTGTGAACGTTCGTGAAAGAACTTTATAGTATATTTTTGAAAGTAAAAATAATTTTATTGTGCCGCATACGCCACTTTCTAAATTAATTTCTAAAAAATAGCTTTTTGTATTGCATACTTATACTTACTGCTGAATTGTATTGTATTGTTGACATTTTATTTTGCTTTTACCTTTACCACTTACGGTAATAAATAAGACTTACATTAATGTCACAACTTCTTAAACAGAATTTCAGAAATTATTGGAGGACACAGAGCTACATCGTAAGAACCCCAAAGCAAAATAAAACGTGTGATTTTAATTTGTTTATTGGGTATAAGTTAAATATAATATCATAAACTGGGTACAAATCTGAAAACCTGTATAACTCAGAAACGAAAAGAGCAAATTCAAAAATATTTGTTTCTTAATTATTTAGAATTAATCGATATTTCAAACTGCGATGTAAGTTTTTTTCATCTTTATAACAATTTTAGATGTTTAAAATCGTTATTTACAAATGAAATTATTTGCAAAAACTTATAGAGAGAAAGCTTGTACATTTTTCTTTGAAATTATTTCCATAAAAGTAAAGAAATTGTGGTTTTAGACAGGGCAAACCCGATTTTTGGCAAAAATTTGACTTGAGCGACCTCTAAACCTCTTTCGAATAATCTCAAAAATACTTTACACTAGAAGCTTTGAAATTATGCTTGAGCACCCATGAAAATCAAAAATTTTTTTGGGACACACTAATCAGCATAGACTTAAAATTTTACTTATCCCCATAGAAAACAATCTAACTGCGTGAAATTAAATGAACAGGCAACAAGTTTATTTCGTAAAATTGATGGATATATCGAGCCCTAACCACGAAAACAGCTTAAGCGACATCTTTTGTAATTTTCGTTTTTTTAATAAAAGACTTTATTGGGAACACTTGCATCATCTCCTTAAATGTCATGGTCACATAAGGTATCGTTACGATTTTATAGCAAGAACAATTTTATCTTAAGGGACAAATTTCATACAAAATTTATATGAAATAAAATAAAAAAAACTCTCTCCTGTAAAATTTGACTTTTGGTGCTTACGTTATTTTCGCGGTAAGGGCTCGATAATTTCAATAATAAATACCTATTTGCATTGATAATATGATGTTTGACCATTTGATACATACCAGTTAGAAGATATAAAGCCAGTTTCAACAAAACACTCTCCGAGGATAAAGAATAAATCCAATAAGAAAATTGGAAATTGTTGTGCTTGTTTTAATCAATCAATTACTAGATTTAACATATCCGGTTATGGGCTTTTTTATTCGTTTTTGTAGGAAATTTATAATCTATACTCCGTTATTGATATTCAGCTACTTACTTTGATTAACGATTAATGCAAATCTATATCTATATATGTATATATATATATATATATAAAATTGTAACGTTACTGAATGATCATCTTCGCACGGGATTTTTGAAAATTCGAATGTTTAGGGAGTAAAAACGTGTAAATTTGGTAGCCTTATATCTCCAAAACTAAAAAAAATAACAAAAAACAAATTTAATACTTATCGTTGTTCTTTAGAAAAATAAGCGGACAGGTGTTTGGTACTTTTTGAAATTCGGCCATTATAAGGAGTAAATGGGTGAAACCTCCATTTTGTAACTTTTTTTCACCCCATCTTTCTTTTAAACCAATAAACAAAGAAATAAAGTTTATATTACATTCGAAACTTATAAAAAACGTACAAATACTAATTCGGTACTTTTTCGAAATTCAAACGTTTAAGGGGTGAAATTCTTAACTATTGTTGATATTTTTTTACAAAACATTTTTCTTTATTCATTGACATATAAGTATGTACGTATTAAATTATAGGCTCCCACTACAATATTGGAATTCTTGGTACTTTAATGGGGAGAAAAAAGTACCATAAAGGGGGAAATACGAGAAATTAAATTCCTTTCTTTAGCTTTTGGTTTTACAACTGGTACTTTCTTTAATTGTAGTTTTTATTCTAACTATAAACATAAAATTCAACATGAAATGTCCTGAGTGGAAAAGAACCTGTTAGTGAATTTTTTTGGTACTTTAACTGGTATTTTTTGAATTTCCGTTAGTATTTAACCTAGAAACATAAATCTAGACGTGCAAGATCCTGAGTGAATGAAACGTGGAAGGTCCTAAGTGAATAAGAATCTGCAAGAGGGCTTTTGGTACTTTTTAGTTCTTTAACTGGTACTTTTTGAATTTCAGTTAGTATTATACCTAGAAACATAAAATTGTACGTGCAAGGTGTGAGTGAATTAGAATCTATAAAAGGGATCTTTTTGGTACTTTTTCCTTCATAAACTGGTACTTTTTTAAATTTTCGTTAATATTGCACCCATAAACATAAAATTACCAAAAAAAACCAAAAAAACGGTCGAACAAAAAACGAAAATTTGTGTACAACTTTACGCTTTTTGAGTTGGTTTGACAGCGACTGTTTACATTTAATAAATCAGAAGTAAGAGCAACAGTTTTTTTTGGTCCATGACATATGAAGAAGTGGAAGAAATGGCAGTTTTTCTAATTTGACTGCCGATTTTTAAACGCTGCATGCAGTGTCCGCGAAAAAGAATAACTGTTTTATAATTTTTTGTTTCACAACTGGTCGTTTTTTAATCTACAAACATTAACTTTGGCATATAAATACATTTGTCCACGAAAGAAAGGGAGGAGCTCACGAAGTAGCGGAATTAATGCTAGTAATATAAAATACAAAAATTGTTTCTAACTATGTCCATTATAAACTCTGAAAACATCCAACTAATGTGGTCCAGATCAGTTTTATTAGAGAGACAATTTTGTGAAGATGGTATTACGATATGTATATTTTTCAAAACTAGGGTCACGTAGGGAGGTAAAGGTTTTCGGAACTATGTATAAGTTTTAGGTTTACTTTTATATAGACATGGCCGCTCTTTCATTCCTTACCACCAAAGCACAAAGTGTACGAAAAAGTATTAAGCTTACATACAATTATATGTACTTTGTATAATCGTTCTTATTAACATAAAGTACCTTTTCATACACAAAATATATGGAAGTGCCCATGAAATTAAAAAAAAAACATTTTTGTAAATAATTGTTTATTATCTTGTTTAAAATAATTTATGTATGTAATATGTTATATAATTGTATTAATAATAATTCTTTAACCTTTACATGCAATACCAATTTCCTTAGCAACAGGATCAGTACAGGAACACATAGCATGAGGTTTTTCATTATTTTTTCTCTAAATAGTACACAAGCACACATGTTATGCATTACAGGGTAAGCAACAGCGCTTCTGCGTGAAGTAGTTAGTACAATGAGCAAGTGTGTTACACTCAATTCTATACCACACCCAGCTCGTTTTCTCTCTGTCTGTCGTACTCTTTCATGTACATTGTACTATATGGAGTTAGCGAAAGAAAACTCTGTGTTACTCTTTGGCTTGCAATTCTGAGTTCTCGGAATATTAGTAAAGGCTAGTTTACACGGTAATACAATGTATTACGACTTTGTAGAATCAAAATAATATGTTATTCTCTCCGTGTTTAAAAGAAAAAAATAAAAGTCTGTTGTATATATATTTCATGTTTACACGGATGGTATAAGTAAAATCAAAAATAATAAAAAAAAGCAGATGGTTGCAGTTTTAAATTTTTACAAAGACAACATGAAAATTTTCTGAGTTGATTTTAGTTGTTTTTGTATCCACATATATAAAAATGATACCACCTTCAATATATGCTGTTAAAATACACCTCTGGTGTGATGAAAATACACAAGTTTCTAAAATGGTTTAGAAAAAAAGCATACCGACCGCTTGTCAAATTTTGCATTCGTACTCTCTCTTACTCCATACATTTTGCTTTTACATGATAAGATTTTTCTCATTCTACATCATTTTTTGCAATGTCGTAATACATTGTATTACCATGTAAACTAGCCTTAACTGGGTTTTTATGACCAAATATTATTCTTCATTGAGTTTAGTTTTTCCTTACAGCAATCAGTACTTTTTGCCTTTAATGCTGTGCTTTGGAAAAAAGGCAGTAAAGTGTAAAAATTTAAATCAGAGAAAATTTTAATTTTAATTTTGTATTTTGTTATGTTATTTAAAATATTTGAATCAACCTGTCCGTGAACGTGAAGAAATAAAAATTGTAAATAAATTTTATTCCTTTCTTCATAAAACTAATTTAATGGAAATTCAATTTAATGAACTTTAGCCTTATCAAAATAGCAAAATTTGGATTAAAACCCATAAACTAGTCAATAAAATAACCACAATACTAATTAATATTTTATTTTATAACACTACGTGACAGTTTTTTGACCAAATGAATTTGACACCTAATATTCATGTAAAATTTTCCGCTGAATCCGAATATGAAGTCAGAATTGTAAAAAGTAGAACAGTGAGATATTCCATTATTTATATTTGTGTTTTTAAAAAAATTGATTTCACTGAAATGCAAATATCTTCAAAAAGGATTATATATTTCCTTCTTTTTTGTGTAAGGTTATAAAATTTCTAAAATAACCATGGATCGTTTGTGCAGATAAGTCAACAAATGACAGAGTTACAGTGGACAAAATTTCAAACTTCATAAAATATTTTATGATTTTGTTCAATTTTGCATTTTTCAAGAAAACAATTTCTTGTCCAAGTTTGGTGTCAGTCGGTCCAGCGGTTCTTGAGTTTTAGGAGTACATACAAGGCACAAACGTTTTTATATACCTATCGTATGCTAAAATGCAAAAAGGCTTAACTAACAAACATATTATTTTACAGGAGAAGCAAAAAACTTTATAAAACTAAAACTTTAAACATGTCAGATAACATGCATTGATAAGTCGTCCATGGAATTCTTCAAACAATTTTGAATGGAAACCATTTCATTATATTTTGTTAGAAAAAAATGGATTGTAACTTAATTTTGCAATAAACACGTCCCTTTTGTTTTTTGTTAATAAAAGCGTAATTGTTGATCGCAGAAGTGTAAAAGTTTGTCAAGACATGTAGTTCAATGGCATTCAAATAACCAAACAAAAATACGATTTTGAATTTTTTGTGAGTTACGCCTTTTTGCATTTTAGCTAACCATATATAAAAAAGTTTTTTTTTTTACATTTTTCGAAAAGTTAAGTAATGTTAACACTTAATTGAACAGTCTGTTTTTAGTGATTAGAGATTTTAAGGTGCAATGTAATTTATATCTTACTAAAATCCTTTGAAAGAAGTTTGCTTGTTATCATACTTGCCGATTTCTATGAAGAAAATAAAATTCAGCGTACAGGTATAATTTTTTGGAACGAGAGCTAAAGACTGTATGAAATCTTAATTTAAATACACTTTTCTCTCCACGCCCTTTTTGTATGAAAAGTATATTTTTGCACACAAGTAAATTAAAAAGTTTTATCAAAGTTATTTACGGGAATACAAAATTTATCATTAATACGATTTCTGTATGACGTGCTAAATTCCCAATTTTCCATATTTGATAAATACACTGAGATTTATTGTTGAGGGAAAGCTAGCTTCTATGCGCATTTCACTGGTTGCTTAGGCCAGCTCATCAGGAAACCTTTTCCTAAGATTTTAGAAAAGCTAAAAATTAATTAACCAAAAGTTAATGTTTCTCAAAATCTCTCATGCTGAGGAAGATAACTAAAGTGGGCGTAAAAAAAGACACGGTCTAGGTTTTATTTTATAAAGTCTAGTGTCTTGGTGTTGATTTTTTGTTGACCATTTTTAAAGTGTCTTGGGGTTGATTTTTTGTTGACCATTTTTAAATTATTTTTCAAAAATCGTTTTTTAACAAAAAGTACCAAGAGTACAAAAAATTACCTTTTTTGACCCACCAATTAAAAATTTTCTAACTATATATGTTTCTAATGATAGTGAACCAACTTTTAAAATGTTGAGTCTGTAGATTGATTGTTAAAGTATTTAGTATGTTTATTACACCGGGTAGTAAAAGTCCCTTTGTAACTATTATGTCCCATATTACGCAAAATGAACTGTAAAATGTAAAAGGTATTTACAAAAAGTGCCATAAGTACGTTGTATATTTACCCTGTTTTGCTCCTTCAAGCTAAATTTTTTTAAATCTATGCCTATTAATAACATTAAATAGAATGTACCCAAAATTCCATGTTTACTCCTTAAAAGACCGTTTTTCAAAATTTACTTTTTTGTCACATGCGGCCGTAAGAATTAAAATTTTTTTCTATTTTGACTTAAAATTCCGGAAAAAATATAGTGTCGTTAGAATATTCTATATTGATGCCAAATTTTTTTTGTTTACATCGTTTGAGCCGCTTGAGCGTGGTATTTAAAATATTTCCTCATATACATCATATACGCAAAAAAAGTTAAATTCATTAAAATGGCTGTTAGTTATAAGTCAGTAAATATAAATGGACCATTTATACATATTTTTTTTTTTATTTCATTATTTATTTATTGAATCTTCATATATTAAATATGAACTAACAATAATCAATCAAATCTTATCCTAATTCTTTATTTTATGTCCTGCCAGTGCAAGATAAACCTTTTCTTCATCACGGGCTCTGTTCACATTTATATATGTGTTTATCGATCATCTTAATGGGTAAGTGCTGCAGTGTCTCTTCTCCTTAAGCGAGTGTGGCCGCTATCATTTAAAATATTTCGAGCTAGTGGATTTGGGTGCAACTCTAGCCTTTTTAAATATTTTACCGCATACTTCGTAATAATAGTCCTTACCAGTGGCACATTGAGATCCTTGTGGATATTTGAGTTTTTAACATACCAAGGGGCAGCTGTGATTATTCGAAGAAGTTTATTTTGGCGCCTTTGAATTTTTTCGATATTTGAGGCCGAGGCAGTGCCCCATAGTTGAATACCGTAGCACCATATTGGCCTTAAAATAGAGTTGTAAAGTAGTAGTTTGCAATCGAGACTAACAACAGAATTTCTTCCAATAAGCCAGTTAATTTGAATTGCTTTTAGTTTCATTTGGGTTAATTTTGCTTCTATATGGCATTTCCATGTTAAACGCCGATCTAGATGAATACCGAGATATTTGACATGCGATTGTTGAGGCACTAGTTGATTATTGATTTTAATAGGGAGGCATATTTCCCGACGCAAGGTGAATGTAATATGTACGCATTTTTGCTCATTGACCTTTTTTCTCCATTGTTTTAACCACAGTTCTATTTGAAATATATGATCCTGCAGTTATCGAGATGCTTCAAGACTGTTCTCGTGTACGCTTAGGAAAGCTGTATCATCAGCAAAAGTTGAGGTTAGTGTGTAATTATTTGTTGGCATGTCCGAGGTATATATAAGATAAAGAAGTGGGCCCAGGATACTTCCCTGAGGGACTCCAGCTTCAATTGCCTGAGGAGAACTTAAAAAATCACCTTCTTTAATAATAAATTTTCGACCGACCAAGTAGCTTTCTAACAGCTTGTGTGTGTTAACTGGTAGATTTTCAGATTCAGATGTCAGATGTCAGATTTTATACATATGAAGAGACGCATTTATGTCACCTTTTATGTTAAATTTCTAGAAACATAATCACTTTACGCATAACAGAGAGCATCAATTACTAACACAATGCAGCTTATTTTTATATATATATATATATATATACAGTGCAATCTCCCTTAACGGACACTTCCCATAAGCGGACACCCCCATTAAACGGACATTGTTGCTAGGTCCCGGCAGCGCTCCATAAGAAAAGCATTGTAGTCGCTTTCCCTTGAACGGACGCTTCTCATGAGCGGACGCGGACATCCGCTAGATAAAAAAAATTCTCTTGGACGGACACTTAGCTTTTTTTTCCCCGAATTTTTCATGTCATAATTTACAAATAAGCCTGCCAAGACTCTTTTAATTTGTTCGTTTTAACAACAGGGCACGGTTTATCATATTTACTACATCACATAACATAGTTAAATGTGGGTATGTTAAATACATATTTTCTCTCTTACATAATGTTTTCAATTTAACGTTTTTTCTACGATTTACGCTTCTGATTCGGAGAGTTGACAATACTAATTCTTGCAATGCTTGTGGTGCATACGCATGATGTACAAACCTATTTGACCAACAGCTTGTAATCTATGCCATTACTTATGCGATTTAGGGGATTCATTGTTCATTCGTTTGTATACATTAGTGCGGTAAGACTTTTTAAAATGGATAAAAAGAGGTCTGTATTAACTATTAAGCAAAAAATAGAAGTGATTGAAGTGTACAATAAAGAAAAATTAAGCGTGAGAAATTTATCGAAGTACTCATAAAACATTTTAAACTTTTATTACATATAGAACTACATTTAATGATTTTTTGTTATTAAACCCAATTGAATTGTTTATTTTTTATATTTTTTTTAATAAAAGTATGTATCTTTAAATAAAAACAAAAAATATAAGGCAAAGTTTTGTTGATTTAAATTTGTAGTTTTCTCTTGGCCGGACAGCCCCTTGTGCGGACACATTTCAACGGTCCCTTCGGTGTCCGCTCATGGGAGATTCCACTGTATATATATATATATATATATAGATGAGTAGAAAATTCTTTAAGCAGTTTATTGGCATCAAAATTAACTGCCCGTCTATACCAGAGATAAATATTGCGAAATATATTGCAGAAAATATCAAAATTATGTTATCTTTAATGTAGACACCACTTTTTTGTTAGTGAATTTTCGTTGGCAATTATTGCTAACATAAAACATAAATTTGGTTGTCAATTGAAAAAAATAAGCAAAACTAAAAAACAAAAAAGTGCAAATTGCATGGGAAAGAAATTAAGTTTGTGAAATGGTAGCAAATTTTAATTGAAGTAAAAAATTAAATAATTAAAAATTAACACTAAAATATTTTTTTTTTTTTGAAAATAAGCACTAAAAAAAATTGCAAGAATTATTTCTGTTAATATAAATTTTTTCTTATTCGATCTTTATTATATAAATTTATTTTATTTTTTTTAACTTAAGGTCTTTTTGGTATAAAAATATTAATTGTGTTTTAACAACGAAAAAAAACTCGTTTAATAAAATTAATATAAAAAAGACGTAAACCTTAAAAAAATAGTTTACATTGAATAATAAAGGTCGAATTGAAAAATGAATCTAAAGGCCCAACCATAATGAGCTTAAGTTGGCTTAAGCAAATGTGCGAATACATGCAATTATACGAGGCAAACCATATTGAACTTAAGGAAACATTTTGTTTTATTTTAAGAAACTGTCATTTGCTTAAGCAAAGTGCAAAACTGATCCCACATTCCGTACGGAATCAAATGTTTTGTCAGTTTTTTTAAAAACATTTGAGAGACTTTTTGTTAATTTTTGACAGTAGGTTAAGCAAGGCTATGCATATTATGGTTGGGCCTTGAACAACAATAATTTTTGCAAGATGGCGGAACTTTTACACGGCACACTCTTCCTCGATTTTTTCAAATAATGAGTTAATATAAATACGTTTTCCCATGCCTTTAACATAAGCTGAGCAATTAGAAGTATTGCTCTGTTATTCTGCCGATGTTATTGCCACATTGCTGAGATTTGTATCCTTGGTGTAGACCTGGGGTAAAACAAGTTAGATTGCTATATTCGGCTGTGCCGAATCCTTGATATCCTTCACCGACAGTTCGAATATTTCAGGAGTTGGGTCTATATTATATCTATAAAATATTAAATAGAATCTGGGAATTTATTTCTCATGATGAGTAACATTCATTATATACATTTTTATATTATTCGAATGTGTATTCTAAGTCAAATTACAATCCTCACCCCCGTATTTATAAACGATTATTAAATTTAACAAACGTTTATTAAGGAGAATTTTCATACAAAATTTGTTTTGTAAACCTTTATTAAATTTAAAAATTTTTTATAAATACAGGCATCAGCTTTTATACTTTAATAGGCTTTTTCCTTCAATATTTTCCAGGAATATTTTCTATGCACTATCAGAATTTTTCGTTTGTTATTTGACTTAGAATACACATTCGAATAATATGAAACTGTATATAAATTATTAAATCATCTTTATTAAAGGAGCATATAGACGACATGTTTTTGTCATCTGACATGTCAAATTTTCAATTCACATGTAATTGCGCATGTCTGTCAAAATCGCTGTTTTACATAAGCTTTATAATATTCGGTCACAAACGTACATGTAATTTGCTTCTGACATTGTCTCTGTTTTTTTCGCAGAAACCAAAGTAGTGCTCGGTTTCAAAATAGCTTGCTGCCGCCATTAAAAGTTTTATTTGCGCCGTAAAATAGTTTAGCCATCTTAACATTTTTTTCTTTTAATTCAAAGATACCAATTTAGGATTTTATAATAAAACGGTTTTTATATATATATATTCACATAAATTCTATTCAATGGTAAGATGATCAAACATATCTCGGTATTGTAAAAAATTAACTTCAGCCGGCTAATGATTCCGTCAATAGTGGACGCCGCTGCCGGTTTCTTGCCGGCATAGCTTTCTGATGTCAGATGGTTTGTCAGAAGAAAATAGAGCACGCTCTAATTGAAATTTTGTCAGATGACTTTGCGTCTGACTTTTACAGAAGCAAAGTTAAAAAGGTAACACACGACATGTATGTATTTTGCAGTGGAAAATTTGACATGTCAGATGACAAAAACATGTCGTGTACGGGCGCCTTAAAACGGACGTCTGCTTAAAATTATTGACCGACAATCAGAAAGTTTTATGCTTTTATTTTAGCAATTTTAACTTAAAAATAAAAATTGTTTATTAATTTTGTAGTAAAACTAACTTAAAATTACAACAACATAGATCTAACAAAAATATTATTTGTAGTATGTTTCGAATGTCTATCTTCCAAAGCCAAAGCCGCCACCGTAAGAAGATGCCGAAGCACTGGCACTGGCGCTAGCACCACCGAAACCACCTCCAAAGCCCCCAGGATAACCACCATAACCACCAGGATAACCACCATAACCACCATAACCACCCGGATAACCTCCATAGCCACCATAACCACCAGGGTAACCTCCATAACCGCCAAAGCCACGACGTCCAAAGTGACGAGCTAAGCGCACATGATCCACATTGGTGTCGCCTTGATCGCCAACATCAACGACTGCTTTTAAAGTGTTCTTTGTGTCATTTTCTACAGGCAAGCAGGCACAAATGGCCAAAAGACAAAGACCCAGAACGGTTAAAAATAATTTCATGGCGCTGAAAGTTTATGTGAGTTGCTGAACGTTGTTTTAAATTTGAAAAGCAAAATGACTCTGTGAATTTCTTAGTTATTTGACAATATTTTATAGAGCTGGCAAAAACCAAGACTACCAAGATATATTGCGATTTTTGGCAAAAACGTAAACAGAACGTCATAAAGCATCAAAAATATAATTTCTCTCCTTAATAATCGTAAACAAAAAAAAAAAAAAAGCCCAAAAAAAATAAACACTAAAACTAACCATTTTTTATTATTTGCATCGTAAATAGTTCTATTGAAATTTGTATTAAGTTTCCATTATTTAACAGGTTCTTAATTTATTTCGTCTTAATTTATATTTGAAGCTGTTTTTGTTGTTTTTTTTTCTCTCACTTTCTACGAGTTTGTGTCTTCAATGAAACGTTCTGTATTAATTAAAATTTAATAATCACATGTTTTCTTTTGTTTGAGATTTCCAAAAAGTGGCCCATCTGGTTTGGTCGTTTGAGAGTGTCAAATTAAAGTGTGAATAATATATAAGACGGCAATTTTAGTTTGTCGAACAGTAGGTTACATTTAAACAAATTTAAAAAGCTATCCCAGTATGTAATGCTTAGAGACAATTTTTTTTTCACCAGATGTTCAAGTGTTCCGAAAAAGAAACTTACCTTCTAGACATTTTTAAGCCTATATGTACTAATAATTTAAGATTCTAATATTATTTTGTTAACCTTAGAACGCACAACCAAGTACCCGTGAACCCACTAGCGGCTTCAAAAGCTCGTAGGAGTATTAAAACTTCGGATCTAGAAAATTAAAGTCTTTTTGTGTCGTTATTATGAAATTTGATTCCGTGGTTTCTTTACTTACCAGGGTACCCATGTACCCAATAGTTTTGATAGGGTAAAATGAGCAAAAACAAAAGCTGTTCAAAGAGTTATATATTTTTCTATAGTTGTATTTAACGGGTTCCTTGTTAGATAATTTTAATGGGGTACACGGGTATCCAGGTTATGTGTTTGCATTAAAGATTTGATCGTTTTTGGTTCTATGAAAAATCAGTATTATCTAAAATTTTAACTACAGATTTTCTAAAAAAAAAGTTTATACTTTTATTGCCATTACAAAATATTTTGATTGAGATACAAATTTAAATGTTAAATTTTTATTGGATCTCTTTTTGTTACTGGTTTAGAGTATGCAAGTTTCGTTATTGCCGGTAGCTAAAACAGATACTTAATGATTTAAGAATCTTTCAAATTTATTTTTGTGCTTTAACAAAAAATAGCAAACATTAAAATAACAATTAAAAAAAATTTAGAAACAAAATTAAAAAAAAAACCAATAATTCGGTGATTTTTGTTTGCGGTTTGCGGTTGATAATTTATTATGGCCAAAAACTTATTTTAAATGACTCGCAAATTAAAAACGCATGTGACAAATTTTTACCCAGCAAAACTTTTTTCAATCCATCCGTACTTAAGTCAAGCCGAAGCTGTTTCAATAGTACGGTAAGTACGGATTTTCTTAAGTCAAGTACGGAGCGCTTGATTCAAGAACGGATTATTCAATAATCCGAAAAGAGAATTGACTTATTTAAAAGTGAGGTAAAATGAATCTCAAACTGAGCTTGATTCAAGAATTTGTAAGACGGTTTAATCTCGATTCGTGTTTGAAATAATACGACAGTAAGATTAGATTGGATTCTAACCTAAACACTTAACCCACAGAGCCAGAGAGAATATTATTAGTTGACTTACCCGTTACATATTTTATTTCATTTTGTTGCATTCCGCCCTTTTTGTTTACAGAAGAGTTCTCAGTTATAAGACACCAGCAGCATGACCAATATGGTTTTCGTAATCATTCTAATCAAAAAATTTGATGTATTTAACTTAATAGTTTTAACAAATAGAATATGGGAATTATTGCTTTTTATTTTACCTTTTTAAACATGAAAATAATCTACATTTGTCTTCTTGTAGTTTTGTTGTTTTTGTTTCTTTACTAAGCAATTAAAACGTTTTTTACCTTCTTTTGAAGTTGTTTCATATTGGTTTTCGAAAGTTACCCCATTTTGGATTGTTTTAAGTACTCTTAATTGTTTTTTGTACTTAAATATTTGCCTACGACTCGTACTAAATTAGGTAGAAAAAACCTTAATTTAGTACGAGTTATTTCTTTCCGTTCCGTAGTTCTTTCACTCAGTACGTTTTAATGTTACTTAACGACTTGCTTGTAATCCCCTTAACAAACTCATTACATTTAGACGGACGGATGGACAGAGTTAGATCTCTTTAAAGCGATATTTTGTGTTGATTGTGTTGTTTTACACACTTTGGCACATTCGTATATAATTGATTTTTCCTCAATTTTTGCTTATGTATAAACTTTGTTAGTTTAAAACAGGGTTTAAAAAACTGCAGTCGAAACCAAAAACTGTCGAACAAAAAACTAAATATTGTGTACAACTTTTCGCTTTTTGAGTTGGTTTGACATCGATTTACATTTAATGAGTCAGAAGTCAAAGCAACAGTTTTTTTTGGCCAATGACAAATGAAGAAGTGGAAGAAATGGCAGTTTATCTACTTTGGCTGCAGTTTTTTAAACGCTGGTTTAAAATAACATTTATCTTTAATGACAACCTGCTTTGGCTTACAATTCTAGAGTGAAAATTAAATGTAGATGGCGAAGTCGGTTCAATTAGTTGAGTATACCGATAGAGATTTAAAACCAAAAAGTCGTCTGTTAACAAGAATTAATTTTTTTTTTCTCAACGAAAGCATGTGAGGGCAATTAAAACAATTTTACATGAATCGAAATATGCTTCAAAAAGTTGAAATACGCGCTAAATGTTATTTTTACTAAAATATGCATGAAAAGGCTGCAAAGGCTAAAATATGCAAAAATATGCACTTAGAAATCGATGCCAAAATTCATAAAACAGATAAATATATTGGTTGTGCCTTTAATAGTCGCACAAGGAAAAACATGCAATTGCATCCCTGCGGGAAATTTGTGTCAATTGGTCCAACAGACCGGTCCTGGGAGTTATGAAAATAGAACAAGTACAAAAAGAAAGAACTCATGACCAGTGATAAGAGAACCAATCATTTAACTGGTTTATGAAAAACAAAAAGGTAGAAAAAGTAATGAATTACAGTACAGTCTTCACCGGTGTAGTGACACTTTTTTTTTGGCACTTTCTAAAATTTTGTTCTTGAATTTAATACTACACTCACAATATTTTGTACGTAAAATTAACTGAAATTGTAATATAAAATAAATGAAAGTTCAATTAAAAACCGGTCTACCTATTTTTCATTTATTTTTAACAAAAAGTTCATTTAATTTTTATTGTCAAAAATTCAACACCATATTCCGTAAAATCAAATAAATGTTCAGTTATTTTGTAAAATTTTACTGTCAAAAATTCAACACCATATTACGTAAAATCAAATAAATATTCAGTTATTTATTACAATTTTACTGTCAAAAAATTTACCCCATATTCAGTAAAACCAATTAAATATTCAGTTATTTTATTAAATTTTCGTTTACTCCACAAAAGAGCCGAATTTCTAAAAAACACCAGGCAGACACCTGTCCGCTTGTTTTTCTTATAAGCGAGAGAGGGGGAATATTTTTATTTACTTACCCAGTTACACACGTTTGTTTTACTTTTGTTGTACTGACCACGTTGTTTACAGAAGAACTCTCAATTATAAGACACCAGCAGCATGACCGATATGGCTTCGCAATTATTTTACTTTTAAAATTTGATGTGTTTAACTGAATTATTTTAACAAATAGAAAATGGACTTGTTTTATTGAAAAAATACTACATTGTATTGAAATAAAACTACATTGTAGTAACTGACACTAAACACGTCCATTGAGAATAGATGTGTGACTGGTCAAATTGAGTGCCCCGGTAGGCTACCTGGTGAGTGCTATTATAGCGGGGTTGCGGGTTCGATTCCCGCCAAAGACCCTGGTTTCTAGCAGACAAGTAGAGCTTCGCGGGATTAGCTTAGGGAATTAAAAAAAAAATGGTGTCAATTGACCCCCTCCAATGACAACCCCATGTAAAAGTGAAAGGTCTTAATCATATAAAGTGTTAGAACTAGAACCGGTCTCCACCATCAAAGACCTATCACGGGACTACTTTGGTGTCAGTTCGCTTACCTCTAGGGATATTTATTGTTTCCCTGGCAATGAGCTTTTCAGCCAAGAAATTAGTATTATTTGCAATATTATTTTTTTTTATTTTTAATCCCCTAAGTTAATCCCCGCGAAGCTCTGCGCTTGTCTATAGAAAAGAAACCAGAGTCTCTGGCGGGAATCGAACCCGCAACCCCGACGCTGATAGACTAGCTCACTACCAGCTAGCCTTTCGAGGCAATTTTTTTTGCTGGGTACATTCATAAACGTGCAACCTTAAACGCACATAAACGCTCTTCTATAGACTTTGAACGATAAGTTTATGTAATTTTAAATTTAATATTTTTATCTTTATTTAATTAGTTAATTACTGTGTAAAAATTAAAGTTTTATTAAGATTTATTGATTTCAAAATCTAGCAGGTTTTTTGTTTGTAGTAAGTTCTAATTAGTAATAAATCTGGTACGCAGATTAACATTATCTTGAAATGATTCATAATGTTCGGCTGATGAGAGGGGAAAACCCTCAATATTTGCCAGAATACAAACATTTTATTGTTCGGATTGAATATTTATGTTCATACTTTATGTTGTTTCTTGTTTGCCTTTCAGTGTTAATGACATTAAAACTTGTTTTAAAATTTTGTATAAACAATACGAAATAACAAAGCTGTTATGATTAACTAAAGAATATTTAGATCTCTTTAAGGGTATGTTTTAATATGCAATAAAAGTTTAAAATTATGCGATCAAACATGAAACAAACATTTAAGACTTATCGAATCGAATATGTGCAAAAAATTTTTTAACGAAAACGCTTTTTTAAGATTAGTTCATACCATCTTGACAGCTGTTAAGTTTGTATCTCGTTAAGACATTTTTGGGTTGTATTGTTCAATTGGCTACATCGGTTCAGCGAGCGTCTGATTTTTAAATCCACATCACAATAGTGAAGACGATATTATGCGTTTTTTTCTTATGTTTGTGACATTTAAAAAATTGGGATGTATCGTTAAGCCTTTTTGACAATGCGGTAGCGATACTCAAAAAGAAATATCGGCGATACCGATAGGCATATTGAATTGAAAATTATATTAACAAAAATCATAATCAGTAATTTTTTTATGATACAAAATTACAGCGTAAGAAGTGATATATATTTATGGCCTTATTCTTAAAAAATATTTCAGGTTAATAACAGGTTTATTAAACGAATTTCCTATGAAAATCTGTTTTATAAACCTCTTATAAATCAAAAATATTTTTAATGAATATGGGGGTTAAAATTTAATTTTAAAATATTAATAAGAAATAAATCTAAAAAACAAAAGATAGACGATTTCGCAAATCGGCTTAAACCAGACTCTCAGTGGAAAAATTTTTCTCAGATTGTGGTACACCACGTACTAAGTTTTATGGCTTTAACAAAAGATAAAGTAAAGTTATAGGGAATTTGCCGAAATTTCCCACTGTGCAAAGTAGTAAAATATTCTCTCATTGCTAAATCACTTATGTATTTGTCTGTTTTATCCCTGCAAATAATAGGACTAGTCCAAACACGAGTGTAAAATGTAGCCAACAAAGGACTAGGACTGGTTTAAAAGTAACCCAAACGTATGGAAAAAGCATGATCTATTTAACATTACGATATCCTGGGGCAGGATCATATAACCCAGCTTTGGACTACAAAGGAGTAGTCTTAAAACTTCTCCATGGTATACTTAAGAGGATAAGCTTAGTAGTTTAAAAACGAAAACATGTCGTTAAAAAACGAATATAAGTCGTCTCACTACAAACAATTTTTAACAATGACATGATCCATGCTTGCATTACATTGGACCAGTCCATAGAGAAGTCCATTTTTTAAAAATGGATCAGGTAGTCCAATATTATTTGCAGGGATGTTTTATGATTTTATTTTTTTTTTTGCTTTCTATTTTTCATTATTCTTTGTAAGAATAAAAATCATTTTGCTGTTAATAGTTTTCGAACATTATTAGAGAATACTTTAATCAACTGAGATGAAGAATAGTTAATATTTAAACAATTTTGCAACTAACTTAGAGAATAATGAAACCTATTTTTTATCTACAGTTCTTGATACATTTCAAAAGCAAAAGACTTCAATCATATCAAAATAACATCCGATTGCGCTACTTAACATGACCCTGCCTTCCGAAAGTATTGCAAGCACGGTCACCCTTACAGCTAGTATAAGTTTTAATAAGTCTACGATAACCCGCGGAGCAAGGTATATTTATAGCAGGTAGTCTCGGAAAGCCAGCTGTTTATTTTTTATTTGCTTGTTTTGTGATACGAACTGTCAAATGTTGTATAGTAAACAAGTAAACAAGTTTTTTGTCTCTTATCTTTTGTCTTTTTTGTCTCTTATCAACCCCTTTGCTGTTTGACAGTTCGTATCACATAACAACAATAAAAAGCCCTGTTGTTTGTTTTATTGTACAATTGTTGTAATTTCGCGGCTACCTGGTATAAATATACCTTGGCGTGTAGGCTGATACTTCTAGAGACGCAGATCCGCTTGCTTACTGGCGCAATGACGTGTTATAAAAAAAACTTAAACAAAATGGCGCAGGAATAGCTTTTGATCCGATCAAAGCCAGTTAATGACTATTCAAAGGGTATACAGCGAAAAACACATATGGGCCGGTATCTGATAAATATGACGTGATGGGAGAAAACTGAGTTCATAATCGGCTTCAGCATTCCAAAAAAAAACATAGGAATCGGTTGGAATGGTTAAAAAACTTTTTAAAGGTGTTAAAATGTCTACCTGTGTAATTAATTATATTAAAAACTAATTAATAAAGAAATGTGCTAACTATTCGGCATTCCTGCAGTCAAAGTAGACTTTTCATTGCGATCGCAATTTTTAACTTCATGTTTTGACCTGTTACCTCTAATATTTGCATCAATAGGTCTGTTCAATAACAGAAAATTATTGCTTTTTTTAATAATTGTTACAAATTAGTGGTCACATAATCGAGAGAGAAACTTGCAACGAGAGAGTGAAATAAGAACATACAAATTTGAGAGATAAAACAGTTGTTGAAAATATAAATTTTGGAATAAAAAGAATCTCGTGTCTTACATCTGGATAATGTCAATATGCCTAAGTGCTGTTTCACAGTCTTCAATACTTAGCCGTCAAGCCTTGATCTTTTTGGGCGAAGGGAAAATATAATGCCATTTCTTTTACTCTCTCTTCTAGAAACTCAAGACTTGACGGCTAGAACTAGAGTGTGAACCAGCACTTACTTGTTAGTTCTTGTTGGTAAAGCGTTCGTTTACTTACACACAAAAAATTTGCTAAAAATTGTTCAATTAAATAATTAATTTGTGTACATTAATTTTTCAATTAATTTTTTGTTTGTTGGAATTAATTTTTTTTAATCAAAACACATAAATTTAAATGTTTGTGTTATGTATTTTTTTGTTTATGCAATTAATTTTTTAATCGACTAAATTCGTGCCGCATGACTCGAAAATACAAATCCGTTAATTGATATGATCATTTTTTTTTTGCAGGGGCAAATTAGTAAACAATTTAACTGTCGGAACGAATTGTTTAATTAAAGTCGATTTTCTATTTTTTCTGCGTAAATTTTTAATTTACTCTCTAGTAAATTAAATGAATATACATATGTACCAGTGATGTTATACGAAGGGAAAAATCCCTTTTTGTAGCGATTTTATAACAATGGTCGTAGGGAAAAAAAGCACAGATTTTTTTTAAATCATTAAAATGTAGGGACTTTTCAGTATTGTTAGAAAACTGTATACACTTGGAAAATTTTTTACTTATAAAATTGTTAATACGGCAACATTACAAATTGTTAAATTTCATTGAGTCATCGCTTGATTTTAACGTAGTCTTGTGATAATATCATATGAGCTCATTTTTCGATCACAAATGGTACTCTTGTTGTGATAAAATTGTACCCTACCGATTAATTACCTCAAGAATAATTTGTGAATCAATTCTCTGATCTCTTTCGGTGCAATTTGTGAGTATTTTTCGTCTAATTTTTCAATCGGAAATTAAAGTTTTTGATTATATTTTAAATAATTTGTTAATCTTCATGTTTTTAATATTTTTTCCAATAAAAGTAGCAACGAAGGCAAATACATTTTTCTGGTGGCGTTTAAAGCTCAGCTGTGCTACTTTTTTTTTGTATTTATAGAGAGGAATGTCAAAAGTTACTTGTGTTTTTGACATGTTGACCAACGAAAGCAACAAATAAAATACAATTTTGTGTTTTTGGTGTTGTACTTGTTGTAGTATCGGCACCACCATCTACATGAACTCGCCTTGGTAGCAGCAATATGGCTCTTGATTATTTGAACCAAACAAAAGTTATCCGGTTCTTGCAAAAAAAAAAGAAGAAACCTTTAGCACTTTGATTTATTTTCATTAATTGACAATAATTTTTGGTCTTTTTTTTTGGTCAATATTTTTAATTGTTTGGCAATGAATCATATTGATATCTGTGGCATTTTGACAAAACATCTTAAGTCGAGATAAGGTAGCAAGAAAGTTTTTCAAAAAAAACTCGGTGAAAAAATCATTTTTATCAAATAATAAAATAAAACAAATTAAAGAAAAATTTCGTTTATAATACAAAATTTAAAAAAAGTAAACAAAAATGTTTTTTAAATGAAAATTCGTATGATTAACAAAAATTTTTTCCACTTTTTAAATTTAACTTAAGATGTTTTGACAAAATAAAAGAAACGAGTACACAAATGCCTGTACTGTCTTTACGTTTTGCTTTTTCATTCGTTGTTTAATTTTGTTATTGTTTTCAATATCAAAAAAGCACACATGCAAACGCACGACTATACAAAATAAAAAACATGTCGTCAACATGACATAAATCATTTGAACGCCAATTCATGTTCAAAGAAGAAAAAGGAAGAATCTTGTCAATAAGAAAAGAGCCGTATGAACACAGACTTATATTTGCAAATTCAGTTGTTTGTTTTTCGAATTAACAAAATTTTAAGTTATGCGACATCTCTGTCAATAATAAAAAAATAAAATAGCGAAAACCACAAATCAGTTAAAAATACAAAAACAAGAAGTTAATTTATAATTTATTCCGGTCAATTAGAATAAACTAGAATGGTTTTTGTGTGAAACTACAAAAAATTAAAGTTGAAAAAGTGCTAGAAAGAATGAATTGTCTTTTTGTCCAGGGAACAACGCCTTCTCTGAAAATTTATATTTTTATAATAATGTTTATATAATATTTAAAGAAACAATTCACAAATTAAACAAAGCTCAAAATATTTTTATTCTTTCGACATTAAATTAGAAGAAGAGTTTGTTATTTTTTTGAAAAATAAAGCTATGTTCACATTATGTGTATTTGTCATGTGGAGTGTCACTTTTCTACACACATGTGATTTCATGTGCATGTCAAAATTTGAGTTTTACATAAGGTTTCTAATTTGCATGTTCACATGTTGGTATGTAACGTACATTGATATAACCTATCAAAAAAAAAAAAAAAAAAAAACATTTTTAATAATTAATTTGTGTATTTTTTATCTGTTTTATTGTACCCAGTTTGTCATTCCGTTTGTAATTTCTATAATATTGATGTTAGACCCTATAAAGTATATATATTCTGGGTCCTTAAGAGGAGCGAAGTTGATTTAACGATGTCCGTCTGTCCGTTGAAATGGATTTTCAGAAGACCCCATATATGATGGGGGCCAGGTTATTATACATTTATGTCACATATGGTCCGGAATTGTTTGCTATTGAAATTCAGCAAAATCGGTCCACAAATGGCTGAGATATGAGTAAAAAACCACGACTGCCTCAAAGTGTTTCTTTTAAAGGTCCAATTAGACGTGACATTACCATACCAACACTGTATTACCAAAACGACACAAACATACCATACAAACCAATTAAATTTTGGTTTCTACGGTCATACAGTGGCTATGGTAATACAGAGTTGGTAATGTGGTTTTTTTTGTTGTTGTTTTTTTTTATACCCTTCACTACAAGTGGTGGATTTTATTTGTAATGTGTTAAATTTTACGCATGCACATACACATTAATGCATGTATGTATATGATATGCCGCTCAAATATAGAAACAAACTCATAGACTCAATCTATTTTTATTTAACGCTTCTTCAGTAAAAGCATTCGTAGCCGAGTTGTTAAGTTCTCTCCTGAGACCAGTGTTGCCAAAACTTGATCACCAAAAATGGCTAAATTTACGAAAAAATGGCTAAAAAATGGCTAAAAATGTGCTAAAAAATGGCTAAAAGCTTTTTTAAATAAAAACACATTCAAATTCAATAACAAAACAGAAATAATTCATTTAAAGTTGTTTACGATGAAATTGTAAGTTAAGATCAATTTTTTAAATAAGAATAAACGTAAATTAATATTTTGATAAATATTTAAAAAATTAAATCATCGATAAAATCGATGTCGTTATTGTTCATCTCATAGGAATCACTTGTGCCTTTTAGTTTTAAATAACTTGAAGGCAAATCATTATCACGACAACATTAACCCAACCTTTTGAGTCCAGATCTACAGTAAAAAACAATTAAAAAAGTATAATCGGTCAACCCCGACTAGATGATACCCTACACCGCATTATAACCTATGTACCAAATTTTATTAAATTATCAGCAAATTTGCGACCTGCACTTTGAGCACAAGGTGTACATTTGCAGCCAGCCAGCCAGCCGGACAATCATCGTTAATTCTACTCAGAAAGTGATTCTGAGTCAATCGGTATACGTAAAGGTTGGCTAAGTATCAATATTTTAAGGTGTTACAAACATCATCATAAACGCATAGTACGCTCTCTACTATTGTGGTGTTGGTAAAAACATTTTATTGTTATGGTAATTTTATTAACCTAATTAAAAAAATCGAATTAACGGTTGCTAAATGTAACCTATTTCTTAAATTACTTTTAACGATGTTTACTTGGCAAAATACCCTCTCTACTTCAGCATTAGACCATGGAAATGAGAGTGCATCTCTTTATTGAAATACTTGCAAGCAGAAACAAACAGCGTTATTTGTGTTGATCCATTTATAAATTTAACATTGGAATACTGTTCCTTTATTTTGAAAGATGTTTCATGATTTTAGTTTATAGTGATTTTCCATATTTGTAAAAGTTGTGATTTAAATTAAGGGCGTTTAAATTTTTAAAAATGTTTGTTTTACTTTTATAAATTTTTATAATAAAATAAAAATTATTCTTTTAAAAGAAAAACGACAAATAAAATTTTATGGCTAAACAATTTGAAAAATGGCTAAAAAAATGGCTAATGGCTAAACTCATTTTTTAATGGCTAAACAGGGTGAAAAATGGCTAAACCTAGCCACTAAATGGCTAAATTGGCAACACTGCCTGAGACTGATCATATTGCCAGTTCGAATCCCAAAAAGAATTTTTTTTAATTTTTTTTTATTTAATTTTTTTATGTTCTAAAAAACGATTTTAAGATTATAAAACGAATTTCAAACATCAACTTTGGCAAAAGAGGAAACGGGCTTAGGTACATATATAAATTGTTTGTTTTTTATATTCTTCGGCATGACGAAATGAAAAATTGGCGTGGCTCAATTAATATTTATTTATACCTATCTTAAGAACGTTATTTATGTATGTAAATTTTTGTTTTTATCTCATCATGGTGAAGGGTGAAGATTCAGCATAGGCGAATATCGCACTCTTACTTGTTATTTATTTACTATTATTTTTGCTGCCACAAACAAATTTGTTAATTAAAAACAGCTGATGTCAAATGCTATGTCACTTGAAAATAGGACTCGTACACAGAGAAATAACACATAATATTGTTTGAAGGGGTTCAGACGACATGTACAAATTTAACATGTGAAATAGTGACAATTCACATGACAAATACACATAATGTGAACATACCCAGGAAAAACTTTTTGATTTTTAGTAATAGGTGGTAGTTATTTCATACGTTACCTGGTAAGTAGTTGTCATTACAATTGTCATTATTTTGAAAACTTTAATAAGTACTTACTAGTAATGACCACAACAACTACTTATTACTTCTATTATTTTCACTACTGAATATTTGCTTACTAATAATCAGCTCAATAACTACTTATTACTTGTGTTGTTTTCAGTACTGAATATTTACTTACTGGTAACGCACTTAATAATTACTTATTAGGTCTATTAACTAGTGATTTTTTGGCTTCTGGTAAGTATATTGTAAGCACTTACAATTCAACTTACTAGTAGTTAAATAATAACTAGATATTTTTTGACTTCTAGTAAGTGTATTGTAAGTACTGAATTCTGTGGACACCTCGAACAAAAATAAGTAGTTATTCAGCCGAAAAATAAGTAGTGTTTATTTTCTCCAACATTATTTGCTAACTTACTTGGTAAGTTAAGTTTTTGTGGGTACCTTAACACTATTAAGTTCTTGTCGTTTAACAAAAAAAAAAACGACTATACGATAATTGTAAAATATAATAGAAAATAGCAAAACCGTCAATTTGATTGTTAAGTTGTTTAACAAAAAGCAACTATTTGTTAAAGTTAAATAACCAAGCGCGTTAACGAGATATTTGCGAATCCAAAATATTTCTAAAGTTAAAATTTCTAGAGAAACAAATGTCTTTAGCATAAGAGACTGCATTCGTAATAAAATTTCTGAGTTGAATTTGCAAGGCACGTCACGTCACGTATTTTGATGCCAAAGAAGACAATAACATTTGCCCGATATATCGAGAAATATACGAGAAATATTTTTATACGTAATACAGCGTATGTTTAAGAAGGCCTATTTCTGAGAATATTAAATAATAAACAAAATTATGTTATGATGTTAATATTCATTTCGGGATGCGGACTTATATGGGACCTGTGGTAATTTTGGACCTACTAGGACAACATTTTGTCAAGAGAAAGTAGCTATCGAAAAGTTATTAACGGCAATTTTTATTTTAATACCAGCATTTATAAGGAATTTATGGCATCAAAATCCATTTTCGGGAGTAGTATTTGTTTGGGAGCCGTGGTCCAGTATGGATCGATTCCAATAAACTTTGGTTAGATGAATTTTGATTGCAGTAATCTAAATACCAACATAATAAGATGGTTTATGGACACAAAGACCCTATTCCAGAAATAAGCCTGTGTTGGGACTATGTGAAGCCATTTTTAATAGGCTTGGCATTGTGCGTATTAGAACCTCTGCACCAAACTTCTTCGAATACCCTCCAAAGTTGCGGCCTTTACTTTGCGCACAAGTTTACATGGACAGCCATCCAGCCAGCTAGCCAGCCAGAAGGGTGGACATCGTTAGACCGGCTCAGAAAAAGGGTTTTGGGTAGATCGGCATACTAAGAGGTAAAACTAGACCCAAACTTTAATATTTATCTACTCGAAACTAAAGAAAAGAATCGCTTAAATCCTAAACATTAAAGCCAAATTATTTTTATAAAAGATAATTTATAAGATCTCCTTAAACTTTTGAAAAATTTATTAATAAAATGATCTCACAGTTTATTTATTATTAAATACATATAAATTATAAAATATGAGGAGGTCCATTTGGATAAACGACAAAATGTAATTTAAGTAAGTAGCACATAATTTTTTTAAAAAACAATTATTGAGGTATTATTGTCTACAAAAAATAATATTAATCACAAATTTATTATTTTATCTGACAGTTTTTTTTAAAGTTATTTAGATAGCAAATTTGGAATTATTGCGTTTTGGTCCGAATCATAATATTTATTAATGTAATTATTGCGTTTTGTTATGGACCTCCTCAATTAACATAACAAAAGCGAAAGATATTAACTAAACAAAAATTCCTTACGTTTTACAGTTATCTAAGAGCTACCACCCCAGCATAATTTATTTATAAAGTTGACTTTTTTTAAATTTCTTGTAGCGATTTATTACAAAGATGAGTAATTATTGTATTTTGCTCAGAACCATTATATTTGATATTGAATTGCAGTGTAGTTATTGAGTTTTGGAATACTTTTTAATAAAGGTAATATATTGTGGCCGTAGGGTGACGTAGGGTGTAGAATAGGATTCAATCAAAAAATCAAAAAACCTAAATAATGTAATTATTGCGTTTTGTTATGGACCTCCTCATATGTATTACATATTTATGAATTCCTTTTTTGCTCATTTAAGTTCAAGAATTGTTTTGTTTGTTTTGTTATGGTTTATTTTACTAATAAATTCCAAATAATAAATAATTTTTGCATTTTTATTTATTGAAATTACTTAATTTATAACAAAACTTTATTAATCGGTTAACCGATCAATAACAAAATTAACCGATTATAAACCGATTAAACCAAAACCTCGGTTAATTAATCGAGCGATTAACCGATTAAAGCAAAACCACGATTAAATGAATACCCTAGTAGTTATATTGTATATAATAAGCCATACAACTGATTACAATTCATCATTAACAGCATATGCCGCATATGTCGCATGTTAAAGTTAATGTTGGCTTGTTAATTTTCCATGTTGATGTCTACAAAATCACTCACAGAAAAAATTAAAAATTGTCTCTAATCACCAAATTTATTCCAAATTCATAGAATCAAGCAACCCATTTGTTGATTTTGCACCTATTACCAAAATGATTATATTGATTACTAAAAATTCTAAAAATTTAATAATTTGAATATTGTTTTTTTCAATAAATGATATTTTCAATTTAAATTAAAAAAATTATCAAAAAATGTTGCCGTTTCAAGCAATGTGTTGATTGATTTTGACAAATTCCAACAACAATTTCACAAATTTAAATTATTTTATTTTAAACGAAATAATTTTTTATTATTTTAATTCAAAATTTATTAAAAAACAACTAAAATGTTAATTAAATCAAAATTATATTTTTAATTTTCTTTCAACAAAAAAAAATAATTGATTCAATTATCACATTAATTAAATTTAACTACTTTTAAAATAATTTTTTTAATTGATAAAAAACTACTTATAATTTTTTCTGTGCTGTAAAAACTATGCATAGATTTTTTTTCATTTAATTCGACAGTGTCGTATTTCGTTATTGTCAAACATGTATGACAACAAAATTATGTGGCTAAGTGTCATGTTTTATAGTTCAAAATTTGCAGGTCTTTAATAATTTAGTGATTGCTAAAGTTCATAGTGAAATTGGCCAGTAAAACTCTTTTAAATCTGTTCTGGGTTAACTTAGACTTCGGCTGTTTCAGCTGAATAAAAGAGAGTAAAAAAGACACCTAATGCAATGATTAACTCAATACTGCAAAATATTGCCATTAACCCATTTAGCATTAACCCATAGATAATGTTTTGAATAAAAATTTAAAGCCTATTTTTGTTTATTTGCTCCTATTTTCCTAAAGTCTTATTATAACCTCCACCACAATTAGCTGTGAAGAAGGTATAATAAGTTTGTCATTCTGTGTAAAACTTTTTTATTATTCATCTCAGAACCGATAAAGTATATATATTCTGGCTCCTTGAGTAGTTCCAAGTCGATTTAGCCATGTCCGTCTGTCTTTCCGTCTGTTGAAAACATGCTCACTTTCGAAAAACTCAAAAGAAATAAACAAACTTAGTGGCAAATTGCTTGTAGTTATCCTAAGCAGTTTGGGATTGAAATCCAGCAAAATCGGCTCAGTAGGATCAGAGCTATGAATTAAAATGTGGAACCACCACCTAAAAAAATTGATAATTTTGTTACAAAAACTAACAAAAATGGTGGAAAAATGCATGGAATATGATTTTGCAAAAATTCGTTTTATTCGGCTGGAAATCACGCTGTAAAATTTCGTGAAGATCCGTCCATAATTCACCCTAGGCCCCATATAAGCCCTACTCCCGGAAAACAGTTTAGTACGCCTCAAACCGTAAAAAATAATGCTATCACAACAAAATTCGGTGCATCACAGTTCTATAGGACTAGAAATAAGACTGTAAAATTTCGTGAAGATCGGTTGATAATTTACCCTAGGCCCAATATAAACCCTACTCCCAGAAAACAATTTAGTACGCCTTAAACCGTAATTAACAGCGCTAGTATAATATAAATTGTTACGTCACAGTATTTTAGGACTAGAAATGGTACTGTCAAATTTCGTGAAGATCGGTCCATAATTTACCAAAGGCCCCACATTAAGCCCACTCTGGTAAATTAATTGAATACGCCTAAAACCGTGGCAGATATAGATATTGCGGTAAAATTTCTTCCAACTTAGCTTCATATGGCCAGAAAAAATGTTTTGCAATTTTGTGACATACGGTCCATAATTTACCTAAGATCCGATATTTAGCAGCCATCTGAAATTCACTCTAAACGCTTAAACTAATTTCACCACAGTATTGAAATTAAGTGAAATTTATGTTTTTTTAATACCAGAAATATCTCTGCGGAATTTTGGGATGATTGGTTCATAGCTTACCATGGCTCCAATATCAATTCCCCTCCTAAAAATCATTTCAGTTCGGCTTAAACTGTTACGAATCAAGATATTACTCTCAAGATTGTCTGTCAATAATTTAATATAGGTCTAAACCGCAACCAATTTTAATGCTGATGTCTGTTTTTATAAAGGTAAATTAATAAAAAAAAGACATCATATAGTTATCACTCCTGAAATATTCAAATTGTCGGTGGAGGGTATCAAGGATTCGGCACAGCCGAACATAGCACTCTAACTTGTTTCTAATGAAGATTTAGTTGAAGGCTGGGCCAAAAGATGTTACCATTTGACCAATTTTCACTGCCAAACTTGTCTGTTATTTAAATGTCATATATTTCTTCTTCTTATATTAATCTTGCAACAGACGAACGAACCCACCTAGATCGTGTTTTAAATTTTTTATTGCGATCTCTTACAAACATAATGACATAATCAATATAACCCACATGGCATAACTTTGCAAAAATTTAAATAAATTTATTTTTAATTAAACGCAATATTTATAATAGTGACTTTCACCTGGTCTATTAAACTATAACGTTTGCTTAGACTATAAAATAAATTAAAAATTTGCTAGCAGTTTTATCTTTAATCTGTATTGATACCCTCTCCGATTGTAATAAAATTAAAAAAAAAACAAATTGGGTGCGCATCTTTTTACTTTTCGAAATTCTTTTTTATTACCCTAAAACTAATCACTGATGTTTGGCAAGATTTTAAAATATACAAAAATATTAAAAACAGAAAAAAAGTTTTAAAAGGCAAAAAAGGGTAAAAACCTACAGTTTTTTTTCGACAGGGTTTCAAAAACTGCAGACGAAACCAAAATCTGTCGAACGAAAAACGAAAATTTGTACACAACTTTTCTCTTTTGGAGTTGGTTTGACAGCGAATGTTTAAATTAAATGAATTAGAAGTAAAAGCAACAGTTTTTTTTTTGGCCAATGACAAATGAAAAAGTGGAAGAAATGGCAGTTTTTCTACTTTAACTGCAGTTTTTTAAAAGCTTATTTTCGAGTATTTACAGGAAAGTGTTCCAGACAATATTTATGTTCGATTGAGCGGAATATGTATTAGAAAAAGTTTTCTATATATTTGTAACAACTTAACAGCGATATCAATACTTTAACAAGAAGATATTAATTAGTATTATTATTCAATTAAGCTTTAGGTCTCTTTTTTTATAAAAAATATTAATTTTATTTAATCCAATATTTCGGCACTCCGTTGTGTGCCTTCTTCAGGGTTTTTTTCTTGAATTTTTGAACAATTTTTAACAAATTTAACAAATTAATAAATTAAACAAAATGTCATATACCAATTTTCAATTAAATACAAAAAAGGTTTTTCAATTCAAACCTAATCTATTACAGTATAAATAAATTTTTAACTTCCGTTTCTATTTTTATAAATTAGATGCCTATAATTTTGTGCTAAACTTTCAGTATCTGACTTAAAATTAATTCGCGATATTGTCGGTACATTAAATAATAATACTAATCAAATTTTGTAAAGGTCGAATAAGAGTCAATTTATAGAAGATATTAATTTTGAAAATGACTTAAATGAAGTCAACACATTGCCAATTGTGGATCTAACACACAACATTTAGTAACGTTAATAAGAGATAAGTGGAATTACCCACTGCTTACCAAATAACATCAAAATGTGTTTATTTAGAAATATTAATTAAATATTTCCATAAACGTCTTATTTAAATGATTTCTAAAAATTTGAAAATAATAATAAATAAACACGGTATCTGTTTACATAAATAACACTACACTAGGTGAAACGGTATTATCTGCTTGGTTTGATGTTTGTAGAATAAACTTGTTTGCTGTTACCAGCGTTGCCAGAAGGATTGGGAAGAAAATCATACTTTCTTGAAAAAGACATACTTTGTAGAGAAAAATCATTAAATTATTTTTAATTCAAACATTTTATTACAAAGGCACAATACATGCATACATACCAGAGAACTGCAACGAATACTAAAATTTGGAGTATATTCAATCATTTACTCTGAATTGTTATGACTCAAACCGTTTTTGTTCAACAACAAAAATGATTTTGGAGTAACAAGCTCATTTCAAACAATCAGTTTGAATTCTTGTACTCGCAACGAACATGAATGCTTGTAAATGTTTTTTCTGATATGACAACAGATCACCGCAAGGAAACGAAGCGGTGTTCGCATCATTCTTGTAATATTCGTTTTCAAATGCGATATAATGTTGATTTAGCTGCAGAATGTATGATGGAGTTGTTTCAATCATTTACGCGAAAATTTAAGTACGAACCAGTCATTCTACAGTTTTGTTCTCGTTTGAGCATCATACATCTATATGGGCATTTCTCCAGAATGGTCTACGATGATGAAAAAATAAAATGTTGATAATCATTGTCTTTTATTGTTTATTATTATAAAAAAAATCTATGTTGTTATAAAAGAATGGTTTCATAGCATACCTTAGCTGTTTTACTTGAGGAAATTGCGCTGGAAACTGGAAAAATTTATATTTTCTTATATTTTATACCTCTAAAGACATTTTTGTGTATTACTTTACATGCAAAAAATATGTTATGTGTACACTCTTTCTTCATTATCTCTCCATTACAATCAATTGCAAATTGAGTATTAAGTTGCTTGTTAAGCAAATTTGAAGATATTTATGGGAATCTGCATGGTGATAATAATAAAAAAACATATATGTAAAAAGTGTCACGTGCGTAATGTCACGTGCGTAATTTACAATTTATTTTTTTCTTCGCCAACCCATGCATAGTTGCTTTTGAACAAAACATGATTATAAAGGCCCATTACTAACCTTTATAAAAACATTTTTTCCGAAATAAAAACCTCCTACAATTCACTTACTTTCGCACTTTTTATTACGGTCCTAAAAGGCACTTCTATTTTTGTCACGTGAGTAAGTCAATTTTGATTGCATGGCATTTGGGTACCCAGTGCTCAATTTACCATTATATATACTTTTTAGAAAGAACTCATCACAAACAATATAACGATTCTAGAATTCATTCTAAAATTCCAATCCACTTCTATTTTTTTAATATTCAAACACAATAAAACGCGTACAAATGTCGCGTGCATAACCAGAGAAACACCCATATGTATCAGTGGATTGTATATAAACCTTTGTTGTTTTTTAAATTGTTAGGCAATATGAATATGTATAAAGAGAAAAAACTATTAAAAAAATCACAACCCAAAATTTATTTGAAAATAAAATTTGTATGTACTTGCATATCGTTACTTTAATATAGAAAAGCCCTAACTAACATTTTCCTTACTTTACAGGAGAAGGAAAAGACTTAATAAAAATTGTAGTATCGTAGTTGCGATTTTTTTTAAACGCAGTTTTTTATTAAATTGTTTAGAGAGTTTAATAAAAAACTGCGTTTAAAAAAAATCGCGACTGCAAGAATATAATTTTTATTAAGTTTTTTCCTTCTCCTGTAAAGTACGGAAAATGTTAGTTAGGGCTTTTATATATTAAAGTAACGATATGCATCTTATTGTTTAGGCATAAAAATAAACATTTCTATAGGACCAATGTTTTCCGAATTCGACTTTTTTGTATGAAAATTTTAGCTTTAGCCTATTATTTCTCTAATCCGCGAAATATATTAAATTTTACTCTAAATTTTTCGCCCCGACTTTGGTATGTTAAGTACATGTGTATATTAAAAAACACACATTTTTGGGATTTCTTAAATTCTAACTAGGTATTTAAAAATATTAAATTGGTTCAGAAGAAACAACGAATACAAAGAATGAACTTGAAATTACTTATATGCCTACATACATACATACATACATAAATAATACACAAAAAACAAGTGGCTCGAGCCTATAACATGAATTTTTCTACTATCGTACCAAAGAAATATTTACATTCATGTTCGTTGCGAGTACAAGAATTCAAACTGATTGTTTGAAATGAGCTCTTTAGATTAAAATCATTTCTTGATGTTGGACAAAAACGATTGAATCATAAAATTGGAGAAATCGTTGCAACTGATCACAATAAAATCATGTTCGAATCACCGAGCCGAAAGCCGAGTACAAGTTAGCTGTTGTTCATAAACAGATGCATCGCTTTTAAATAAACAAATCCAAGCACAATTTTGAGATCGATTCATACTTCTTCTGAATTTTTTGGTTCGTGATGACGTTTGAATGAGAACAAAACTGTAGAATACTTTTTTGATTTATACTGAATTTTTAGATGTAGTGATTGAGTCGGCTCGATCATACTCCTTGCAGCTCTCTGATACATACATACATGGCAGTTTTGTATGTATGTATCATACATACTTATACAAAATTGGGCAGTTTTGAATTGTACTTAAAGTTAAATTTTCAATACAAAGTTTTCTTAAAATACATTTCAAATCCATTTTAGTTTTCATGAATAAGACCGTTGCTACCAAGGCACTTCTGCTGCACGTCCTAGTGACTCTAACGGGGATTTCGAATAAAACACACAAAATGTAGTTGACAATGTGTATATGTATTAAAATTCCTACATTAAGTTTTAACAATTATGTAGGAACAATATTAAATAATAAATTAAGTTACATACTTTTTGATATGGAAACCAGAAGGAATTACAGCCAACTTGTAAGTATGCAATTCAGAATATAAGATGGCTGCAAAAGGGCGCATGTTCTAGAGCAAAACTTAAATGTGTCGTTAAGTTTTACAAATGTTTCAAACCGAAAATAATTAAAAATCCAACAAATATTTGGCGATGCCGGACTGTATATTATTTAACTTAAGCTAAATAACTATTAATTTGTAGATGGCGTTAAGAACCGTAAAAAAGTAAATTTAAATAAAAACGTTTCATTTTCTGATTTGATATTTGTATGGTATCACAAGATTTAAAGCGATTCATAATGATTCATTTGAAATATAAACCGATTCCAAATTTCCAAAATTTGGTATTGTAATTTAGGTTGCATTGCATTACCCTGGGCTAAAGTAACTATATGATGTAAAAACAAATTGTAACTTCTACGCCTGTTAATAATTCCCATTTTTTTTCTATTTCAGAAATTTTACTTGGGAGAATATATAAAAATGGAACGCTATACAATTGCGCAAACAACTATTATTGTCATTCTATTCCTTGAAAATAATCGTTCGATGGTGTAAGAACTGCTCCAACGGGTCCAACCATTCGTGCGTTGGTGGATAATTTTGCTGAATTTGGGACTGTCGGAGATTCAAGACTCACAGGCTGACCTCGAACTGGTAGATTGGCCGAAAATATTTATGCTGTGAGACAGAGCGTCGCAACAAATCCGGAACCACCAACAGGAAGACAATCTGCCCAGTTGTAGCTTTTTGGCCGCACTCTTCTGCGAATTGTGAAACATGAATTGTGAAAACTTAATCCTGAGGACTTTGCATTGCGCTTCGAAAATGCTAACGTAGTTTTAAATCTCGTTGATCAAAATAAAATGTTTTTTCTCGAATTTAATGAAGACCGTAAAAAAATAATATAAAATAAATTTTATTTTTATCATTAAATTGTTTGCTTTTTTCATTCCATTCAATATTTATTTAGAAAACAAAACATATAGCATCTTTAGCCGCACCCTGTATATACCAATATGATAAGATGTTTTATGGACTATAAAACCCTTTCCCGAAAATTATTTGTAATGGGGCTTTGTGGAAATATAAACCAAAACTCACCATATTCAAAATCCTTCACCCTTGTATACAAACTAATTTTTTTTTTGTAAACAACCATTTTTTTACAAGCAATATTTTTGACAAACCGACCACAGAAGCAGTGTTGTTGTAGAGTTCACCTTCTAGTGAATTCGCCTTGCCTTCATCGTTATGATAATAAAATGCATATGTACCAAATTTTTTCAAATGATCTTTAAAATTGCGACTTGGACCGGGCGCATTAGAGTTTCATAGACAGAAAACCAGCCACTCAGCCGGATGGAAGGACATCGTTAGAACGATTCAAACAGTGATTCTAAGTTAGTCGGTGTACTAAAGGCTGGGCCTTGAACCAATACTTCTGTGTGTCTCATACAGCAGCACAAACGCATAATACTGTTGGCTAAAAAAAATCGAATTTCGTTTTAAATGTTTGTAATAAACAAAAGACTTAAGAAACAAACATTATAGAGGAATTGCTAAAAAAAATGTATGATTTTTAATTAAATAATTAATCACATAATCTTAATATATTTATTAATAAATGATTTTTAGAAACAATTTAAATAAAATGGAAGATTTTTTAAGAAGCAAATCATTATTGAAAAGTAAATATGTCGTAATCAAAATTGCTAATCATGATGTTTGTGATGAACTTTTTAATCAAAAAAAAAAAAAAAAAAAAAAAAAATTGTATTTCACATATATTGTTAAAAAGCGAATAACAATGTACAATGTTGAATAGCTAAAATTAAATTAATCTTATTAAAAAAATACTGCGCATTTAAAATTAAACTAAATAAACAAAATAATTTAAACATTCTTAAACGTCATTACGAGCAAATAAAGAAGCTTAATTATTCATTAACTAAAACATGTTTTCAAGTAAATTAAAAACAAAAATTATGCTTAGACTTTTTATCAAACTACAGCTTAATTTGCAAAATTTGACTTTAATTATACTTTTATGACGATCTTGTAAACAAAATGAATTTTTTTTGTTATTATTAACTTAAAAATAAACATTGTTTGTACGTTCAGACTGATGAAATATTTGGTAGCAAACATCAAATATTTCTTTAACGTAGTCTGAACACAAAATATTTTTGAGTGTCAAATAAAATAACAGCTGATTTTGAGGAAATAAAAGTATTTGCCGGCAAACAAATATTAGTCCAATGTGAACATAGCGTGAACATAAAATATCAAATATTTTAGTAATTTTTAAGCGAACATTTATTTGATATTACAAAAAAATTGCAAGAGCAAACAACGACAAATAATTTTAGCCTTGTTCCCGATAGAATCAATTTTTCCTGTAAGTTTTCGGGTTCTTTACAGTTTTTAAGTTTTTTAATAATTATTAGACTTTGCTATCATGCCGCTATTATCACATTTTTGCGAATTTCCGCTAATTTAGCAATTTTTATTAAATTTTTGCAATTCTCTATAGTTCTCGCGAATTTTCGCTATTTTTGCAACACTTTTTTTCTCCGACATTTTGTTTTTTGTTTTCCAAGTTCGCAATTTTTCGCGAATTTTAGCCAAGGTCCCGTAACCCATTGTCTTCCAGTTTTTTTTCTTCTACATTCTGCTGTTCTAAGATGCTGCTTCACAGAATAAAACAAATAAATAATCTGTTGCGCTCATTTTTACTATTTGTGAAATATATTTTTATTTTTGAACACTTTCATCAAATAACACTATGCAACAAATGGAAAGTTCTTTTTTTACCTGAATAACCACTATATTTTTTTGATCCGTTATAGTCACCTAACTGCAAGAAACATCATTTTTTAAAATTCTATGGATTTTTTTCTAAAATTTGAGATTTTTGAAGAGGCTGCTCCATACATCTTATCGTAACTTTGGAACGACGTACCCGATTCTATAATGCAATCCGTCAAAACATTTTAAATTACGCCAGATTTAAGTTTATCAAGTTTATTATTGAGGCCGAAGTGGCAAAAAAAAATATTTTTTTTTGTTTTTTTATAACATTTTTGAATTCAAAAAATTCATAAAAAATTGAAATCAACAAATACTTTACAGTTTTAATACTTAAGCTCAAAGCTGCGTGTTTAAGAAGTAAAATAAATTTTACTTCATGAAAATCCATGGACGAACTCCTGTTTTATTCCCGATAAACTGAAAGTACCTAGTTTTGATCTTTTTTATCGCAAATTTGTGTAGAGCTAAAAATCACAAAGTTTTACCTTTTTATTACACAATATTTTTTTTTAATCCTTTACTTTAATTATTTTTTCAGAAAGCTGCATATAATAGAAATAAAATAAATTTTGTTTCATGAAAAGCCATGCATAAATTGGTTTTTTATTCCAGATAAACTAACTGAAAGTAATTCGTTTTAACTTTTTTTTATCGCAAATTTGTGAAGATCAACATGTTTATTTTATGATTGCAACAAGTTGCTCGACACAAATTTGAGATAAAAAATGTTATCGCTGTGCTTCAATTATTTGATGCAAATATTTGTTTTAGTCTGAACGCTTGGCAAACATGATTTAATTTATTTTATTTGACACTATTTGCCAACAGTTTTAACCAGGGCTGTGAAGTCGGAGTTGAGGTTTTTATACCAGAGTCGGAGTCGGAGCCGAAGTAACCACAAAAACTCGCGACTCGGACTCCAAAATTTTTCGGCATAAAAATTTGTTTAATTTTTTTTTAAAATTAAAAAAATTTTAAAAAGGTCTGCTTTAAAAATTTTGAAGGCAGAAAATAAGGACCAGTCAACTTAACATATGAATAGGTGAGTAGTTTTCAAAACTATCTCCTTGCATTTCCTGTAGAAAACTCGCTTGTTCATTGTTACCACCTTTCTGTTTAAAGTTCGCCAAGATATTGTAGATGAAATAGAGTCGAATAAGGGAATTTAAAAATGCCAATTTAAACACAAGTTCGCTTCGACATATTTTTTTTTTTATAAATCGTATGTATACTGAAAAATATTTTTGTAGCGATGTTCATATATATGACTCGAAATCTGCTGTAGCTCCTGTGGTGAAAGTACTAAGTGAACTGCATTTTAAAATCTAACCTTCAAAGCGAATTTGAAATAAAAGTCAGTAAATCTTTTTTCTAATTTAAAAGATTTTTACTTTCTTTGTGGCATTTGTGTTTTTGTTTATAAAAAAGAAAACCCTTAACTATATAAAACAACTGGTAAGCAAGTGTCTGAAATTACATTAATAAAAAAAAATTAGACATTATGTTTTCATAAAATCTTAAAAATCTAAATTTATGGACTTAAAAAAAATCGCATTTGCAATACTTTTTTCTAACTGGTATACTTTCGCTCAGGCACTGAAAAAAATACAATTTTGAAAATCTGTGTTATATATTTGTATTCAAATAAACCAGACTCACAGGCCGCAATCGAACCTAAAATGCCTGCAGTAATGGACTAGCACTCTCTCAACTCGCATATGGGGACTCCTAAAGGGCTGTGCAACCAAAAGGTACGATGTTTATTGTTTTTAAAACAAAAAGTTGTCAGAGAGGTTTTTTACTGCCTGGCCCACAATGTCGACATGAACATTTCTTTCGAATATTTATATTGAAAACAAAAACAAATTTAAAAAGACAAATAAAAGATTCAATAAAACGGGGTCTAACACATGAGCAAAAAAGTTAAAAAAGCCAATGCAGTTTTTGCTCTTTGATTGAAGAGAAAAACGAAAAACTTAAACAACAAACTTGGTTAAAATTGACGTAGAGTAAAAAGTGGTTAAACCAAAATGCACGATTGTAAATAAAACGAAAAGTTTTCAGAGAATTATCTTAATATTTTTTTACTATGATAGAAGGTTCAATGACAATTATATGTAAAACAAAACAGGTTCAGATACGAAAAAGTTATGACCGTAATTTATTTTTTTTTTAAATTGTTTATTATTTCATCTATTTAACGAAATAATTTTTTTTTTCATTTTACCAAAATTCGAACGAGTTTTGTATCTTACCTACTCATATGTAAATAACTATATTAAAGTTCAATGCGACAGGTGTTCGAATTAAAATATCGATTTAAAAATTCTACAGAATCGTTTTTTGGCTATGTTTAACCAGGGCTGTCAGACTTGGGGATTTATCCCCAAAGTTGGGGATTTGATGCGAGCAAAAAGGACAAAGAAAGTCATTTGGGGATTGGGGATTTTTTTGGGGATTTAAAAAAAAAATTCGGGGATTTTGTAGGGATTTTACACTCTTTTAATATATTTTCCCTTCTTTTATTATTTACGCTTATTTTTCTTTGTTTCGTATATAAAATACAAAAAAAAAGTGGCAAAACTTTTATCTTACTCTTATCAACAACTTATACGGTTTAGAAGGTCCTTTTTAAGATTCCCATTTTCGTTAACTGTGTAAAAGGTACTTTATAAACTTATGTTATTTTTCTTGAGTGAGTGTTTAAAAAAAATAGAATCTATGACCGTTGACAACACATACAATTTTTAAATTTTTTCAAGACAATTTTCAAGCAAATATATATGTCTTCCTCAAAAATAAGTAAAAATGAAAGGCAATATAATAAAGTTTAGGAAAAAGAATGCTGGGTTATTGGTTTGTAGATATGATGCATCGAACTATTAAATAAATAACGCATATATGTATTTTTATTGTCGATTCTAAGGATGATTAAAGCCGATTGAACAAGCTCCAAATTCTTATAAATTGGCTCAGTCGACTTCAATAACAGCATATTGTTCTGCTTGTAATTCCTTACTGGAATCGCATAAAAAGGATTTAAAAAAACATGCCGAAACCAGTCCCTACAAACAAAATTAAATAATTTTTTTTACTAAAAATTTTTATTTGGGGATTTTTGGGGATTTCTAATTAAAATTGTTGTTACTATTTTTACTATTTAAAAAAAAAATTTAAGTTTTGTCATAAAAGAAAAACAAAAAAAAAATATTAACTTTTTAAGGTTTTGTTTCTTAATTTGGGGATTTTTAGGGATATTTCTTTAATTTTTTGGGGACAAGGAAAAAAAGGACCTGGCAGCCCTGTGTTTAACCATTAAAAGGATTAAAATCAAATAATTACTAAAAAACATTTAGCATAAAGGTTAGAGTAGGAGTCGGAGTCGTACTTAAAAAATATCAGCGGAAGGAGTCGGAGTCGGACTTAGAACTATTTCTGGACGACTCAACAGCCCTGGTTTTAACAAACAAAAATTGTCAAATATTTGAGCTTAATTTGAACATTAAACAAATTTTTTTTATTTCTCACAGTTTGAAGCAAATATCAGAACAAATATTTTCGTCAATTATTTCATTAGTCTGAACGTACCTTCAAACTTTTAGTTTTTTTGTTTAAAGGTATAAAACTACAAAATATTTATTAATATGCGAAACATCTCTAGAAACTTAAAGAAAGAAGGCAATTCAAATTTTAAAAGATGACAAATTGAAAACAGTGAAATTTATGCATAATAAGCGATTATAAAGTAAATGCTAAACTCAATATCAAATAGAAAACACAAACAAAACAAAAATAACAAAAGCAGAAAAGGTGATTCCCCAAAACAAGATAAACATTTAAAAGGACAGGTATGTGACGCAGATATACGAGTAACTACCCAGCAGTTTTTGCAGTGGTTACGATAACAAAACATGTTTTCAAAATTTTTCTTGGGAGTCAAACACTTAATTAACAAGGTTTCGTTTAAATGTGCACACAGAAAACAAATTGGTTGGGAAACGGTTGCAGTAATAAAATATTGATCAAGTTACATAATTTATTATTGCAACTATTAAAAATGTATAGTTCTAACTGATTTTTAATTCTCTTGATTATTAAAACGTTATTCTAACTGAAATATGATTCCTTCAATTCTTTTGTTAGTTATGATAACTAATTTAATTTAGTTCTAAAAATTAGTACAAATGGTTAGAAACACAACCGAATTTAATACAGGGCAATACTAAATATTGGCAATAAATTTTGCAGATAACCGATCAAAAGCTAAAACAACGTAACTACACACGTGAAACAAATGTGGGGAAGTGAATGAAAAGAAAACCGCAGAATAAATCTAACATTAGTTGACTTTATTAAACGTTTTGAGATGGCACATGATTATGACGTTTTTGGAATTTTTGTTTACTTATTTGTGTTATTAATTTATCGATTTAGCGACAAAAGTGACTTTCATAATTTTAAATTGGTATTTTTTTTAATATTTGCATTTGTTTTTATTAAGCTCCGTATTTAATTCGAAAAATTTTAAGAATGTACAGTGGAGTCAAAAATATTTTACTTCTTAGTCAACAGCTGAATAATAGGTTTGTTTGTTTTTTTTACTTTCCTGGCAAAGTTCGGTAAAATGAGAATACAAAAATGTTTATTCACTGGAAATAGAAAAGTACAAAAGTACGGGTACGTCAAAACTCAATGTATATACATTAGGATGTTCCTTTAAGGGTCCAACATTTTTTTGTTTTTAAGAAAGTCGTTACGCATACATTCTTGGCACTTATTTGCAAAATATCAGCTCCCTTAAATAACGTTTACCCGTGCCTATGCTAAAATAACTTTAGCGAGGGATCAAATATGATATTCTTGGCTGGAATTGACCACCGTGCCATGTTTAAACGTAGGATGTTGCTAAAAATAAGTACATATTTTGAATGCTGTTCTATCATACGTAGATAACTTAAATTGAGAGCCATTGTTGAGAATATAAGTGTTTGTTTCATTATTATTCATTCATATATTTATTTGTTGTTTGAATACTTGTTATAATTTGTCATTGACAACAGTTTGGTTTTGAAAATGTTGTTTAATGTATTTTATTTTTAATCAAGGTACATTTACACAAGGTAGACTCATTTGGGGGAGCAATACAAAAATACCCGACTTGTCAAAATTTTCGTCAAAAAAAAAAAAAAAAAAAAAAAAAAACAATTTAACGCTCATGCATACGAAATTTGACAATTAGGGCTTGTGTCTATCCGCTAATTAGTCTACCTTGTGTAAATGTACCTCGTTTTAAATAAAATTGAAAATAAATTTTTGTCACTCTATCACAATTCTTTACACGAACAACATGCAATTTTTATTTTATTCTTCTGCTAACAGACATCCATCGATTTTGGTGTTTTACAACAGGGGGTCTAATTTTTGGTAATTTTCTTTCAAAATCGCCACCTACACTGAAAGAATTATTCTTCATAAATCTAATGAATCAATTTCATAATTTTTTTTTCTTTAATCCAATGAAAAATTTCATTACGGGAATGAAATTTTACAGAAATAATGAAGCAATTTCATTACCACTACGAAATTGAGTTTCGTAGTTTGGTAAAATTTTTCATTAAATTAATGACAACTTAATGTCTCTTTCAAAAGAAAAATTCAACTAATTGTTATACATTATTTCAATAGGTTTTTTAAGATTAAAATGAACAATTAATTAATGAATTCAAATATTTTTCAGTTAATAAAAAAAAGTGTAACTTCATATTTTCCATGAAAAATGTCACTAAATCAATGAAAACAAGATAAAGTTCTCTAACTTCAAAATACTTATAACTAGAAAATATTTTCTTCCTATAACTGCTGTAAAAACGTATTTTTAATTCCATTTAAGCGATAGACATGAAAATATATGAAAAAAATTGTAAATTTCTATGTTTCATAACATCAATGAAAAAATTCATAACGATAACGAAACACTTAATTTAGCTAAATGTTGGTAATAGGTTCAAAAACATACAACGAGAAAGAAAAAACCAGAGCAAACAATTCTCACATTCTTTTTTTTTTAATTGTTAATTTAAATACACAAAATTTACGTAGTAGAACAAACCAGCAAAATGGAAAGAAGCAAGATGAAGGTCGTCCCGGGCTGGAAAATGAATTAAATACAATTTACTTAAAGGTAAGCTTATACAAGTAGAACATAACATGATGTAACAGAAATATATAAACGAAATAAAATTAATATAAATTGATGATTTAAAACAGGAATATATATATATATATTGGTTCCTTTAGTTCCTATAAGGAGCATAGGGCCTCTAAATATATATATGGTCATAAAAATTACCAAATTTAATCAGCAATTTAATGAATTTATGTCATGAAACAAACTAAAATTTTTATCGATTTTATAAAACATTTCATTAACGAGGGGCTAATGTAACATTCTTCATTAACCCAATGAAACGTTACATAGGTTGAATTTGAAAGTAATTTTTCATTGGGTTAATGTCAAAATCCATTGGATCTGTGACGAAAACTATTTCAGTGTACGTACACCAAAAAAAAAAAACTCATACTAAATTTTAGTTTTTTCTTCTTATTTAGTGCGAGTCGTACTCAAAAATTTAATTACGGATAGCACTTAAAAGTACTTAAAGCAATTCGAAAACCTATATGCGTGCATACGCGTGTGTTTATGACACTTTGTTGTAGAGACAACAACAACACTACAAGATGAAAAATATAGATCATTTTCATGTTTAAAAAATAAAATAAGAAGCAATAATTCCCAGATTTTTTTTTTTAATTATTTAGTTAAGTTCATCAAATTTTTTAAATAGAATTTAACGGATACCAAATTGGGCATGCTGCTGGTGTCGGAATACAAAAAAAGTGAAATAAACATATGTAGCGAGTAAGTAAAAAATTAATATTCTCTCTGGTTCTGTGGGGTAAGTGTTTAGGATAGAATCAATCTAATATGACTTTCGGACTATTTAAAGTACGATTCGAGTTTAAGCCGTCTTATAAATTCTTAAATCAAGCACAGTTTGAGATTAGTTTTATGTCACTTTTAATTAAGTCAATCCGGTTTTCGGGTTATGTTAAGGACGAATTCCTAATTAAATATGGATAGGTTAAGTATTTCGCACTTAAATAATCCGTTTAAGGAAATCCGTGCTTACTGTACTATTGACAGCGTTTCGGCTTGATTTAAGTACGAATTGATTGATTGGTTTTTTCAGTGTATAGAATATACAATTCTATTTATTCACTTTAATAATATCTAATACTATTTTCCAATAACTTAGATTTGTAAATATTAAAAAGGTGACTTTGGAGTCCTTAAAGTGTATTTTCACCAGTCTTTCGCCAGGTTCAGTTTGATTTGTTGATTGAGAGTTGTTTTAAAACAAAAAAAAACATAGTTAAGATCTCAACTGAGTACTTTTATAAATGTTTTTTTAGAATTTCCTTTTCTTTTTGTACACATTTAGGTATACGATAGCCATAAACAACACACGTATATAGAAATTAACAAAACGAGATAATAACTTTCAAAATCCCTTATTAATTTTCATAGCCATATAAATCATTTTTACTTATCTGTTCTCATACTGTGCGTGTGAATTATTTGAATTGTGCGACGCACATCACAGCGCACGTTGTAACCACTTGAAAAAGCAAGTGTGACTTGATTTTCATCAAAAACGAAAAAAATTAAATTTAAAACTACAGGTAAATTAACTTTAAAACACGTAGTTTTATTGATAATGATTTAAAATTTTCCTGAATACGGAGGAAAAATTGTTTATGTGATCTATCTCGTATAATAATTACGTTAAGCGTAAATGGTCATTTTGTATCCTTTAGCATGCTTGTTTGCCCTTAACGAAATTAATGTACATTAATTGCTTGGAAACAACAAATTAGGCAAGACACATTTCAATTGGAGAGCGATGCATTTTTTAAGGGTTATGGGTAATTTTCTACCCTTTACCCTAAAAAGCATGCTTCGATACTTGTAAAAAAGTAAAAGTTCTTTATTCGGCTATACCGAATCTTATATACCATACCCTTCACCATCTTATGCAAAGAGCAGAAAGTTATATAAATACCGATCTTAATACATAAATAAATCTATATAGTGCCACACCCATTTGCCAATCCCACCCACATTTTGTCGAATGTTGTGTATAAATAGCCAAGATTCTTGGACCTAACATGCAAACACTTTAGCTCCTGCCGTTCTCCAGATATACAGAAATCTTAAATATCTTTGTACAGGACGTACCATGCCAAATTCTTCAATCCCGCCCAATCTCTAGATATAAAAACTCCTTTTTTTGTGCAACGCCCACTTCTTACATTGCGCATTTTTCGGAATGCTGTGTATTGATAACCAAGTTGTTTGAACCTAATTTGGTAACTTTGGCTCTATTCGTTCTTCAGAAATAAAAAAATTTTAATATGTTTGTATGTGAAGTGCCTCGCCTATTTCTCTAATCGCCCATTTCCTTCGAAAGGTTGTGTATTGATAACCAAGACGCTTTTAGCTAATTTCGAAACTTTGGCTTTTGCCGATCTGGCAAAACTGCAGTCAAAATAAAAAATTGCTTTTTTCCACTTTTTGATTTTTCATTGGACAAAAATAAACTGTTGCTTAAGCCTACAGTACACGGAATGTAAAAAGCCACATGCGTATGTCATTCTGACGTAATTTTGACGTCACTGCAAAGCCTCAATAGCAAGTTTGTGATGTGTGATGACGACAAAATTACGTCAGAACGACATACGCATGTGGCTTTTTACATTCCGTGTACTGTAGGCTTTATACTTCTGATTCATAATATAAAAACAGTCGTAGTTCGGCCAAAAGCAAAAAACGAAAAGTTGTACACTACAAAGAACATCGGCAGTCGACATGTTCGTAAGTGTTTGGGATGACAGACTGAAACTTTTAATAAATCCCGAAGTTAACGAAGATGGAACGTTGTGTTTTTATGTTGTCTTGATTTTGTTTTGATTATGCAGTTTGAAGCATGGTGAAATAAACAGGTGGCAGCACTACGCCAGATGACGATTTTTTGCTCTTGCATTGTTTGTCTAGGTTTATGTCAAAGTTTTGTTTATGTTTACAAAAAGTCCACGTTTTGTGCTGTGATTATTGTATTTTATTAAAGTTTTTGATAATTTTAAATTAAAATAAATAAGATATTGATCATAATTGAATAAAAATTGGCTAAAAATTTATTTATTTCATCACGTTCAGTGGCACGCTGTGATTTTTCTTAAATGTATTTTTTGACGTAAACGGTGATGTAATTTCCATTTTTGTTGTAATGTTGTATTTGTTGCCGTAACGATGCCACCTGCTTATTCCACCATGGTTTGAAGTGCGTTTTTCTATTGCGTCTTTAATCACTTGTTGAAAGAAAAAAAAAACTGTTGTTTGATTTATCTATGTTTGTTGTATATGTATTTTATTTTAACGTTATTTTTGTACATACCAAAAATTGTTTTTATTTAATTCATTTAATGAATCAGAAGTAAAGACAAAAGCTTATTTTTGTCCAATGACAAATGAAGAAGTTGAAGTTACAGCATAATCTTATGACGTTTACTATCTCAACTGCAGCTTTTTAAACACTGCTACAAACCATGTCTCCATCATATATTTAGGGTCTTCGGAAACCCATTTCAACAGACTGTCAGATAGACGGTCAACTGGACTTGTACTTCTCTTCTAATAAGGATCCAAAATATATATTTATACTCTTTAGGGTCTAATATCAATATTCCAGAAATAACAAAAGGAATGACGAAATTATGTATCGTTACCTGAAAAGCAAAAGAGACTTACTAAGCAAAAATTATAGATCTAGTTTTTCTTTAATTCTGATGTATTGCATTAACACAAATGTCCACAATTTTGGAGATTTCCGAAAAAAATTTTCCATTTTATTAGCAAAAAACAAAAGGCTTTATCTATAAAATGTGAACAAGAATAATAGAAAAAAATAATTTTAAGCTGTTTAACTCAATATATCATTTTAAATAGTTTTTGCTTCGCCTGTACAATTTTCAAAATGTTAGATAGGTCTTTTTGCGTTTTAGGTGACGATATACCCTTTTCCACCTGTAGTGATGGGCATAAAAATGATGTGTGAATTACTTTTATAAGAATGAACTATTAATCTAAAAAGTTTTATTCAAATCGGTGAGTCAATGTTGGATATGTTTTCTTCTAATAATACGAAATTGTACAAACATTTTTTGATTGCGATTCGGCACAAGTTAACGTTATCCAAATTTTGAAAAAAATTTTTATATAACAGCTTTGACCCAAATGGAAAAAAATTAGATGGTATGCGCACAAAAATTTTGAAGCCAGTTTATAAGAGACGCCCTAATATATTTGTTTATTACACCTATTGTAAAGGGTTTTATTACATAGAATTGTATAATTAGATAAATTTGTCTTGTACATACATGCAGAGAAAACACATTTTTCGATGAGCAATGTTTAAACATATGGGTAGTTCCATGTTAAATCGACCAAATATGGGACCCGCCCCCTTCGATTTTAATGAAATTTGTTGAGAAGGTTACTTTTATCCTATAAGGAACATATATTCAAAATGTCATAATTCATAATTTCGCCGAAGTAGCCAAATGTGTTGAGCTTATTTCCTCAATATCTCGAAAACTACTTTACATACGAAGATGATTTTTATGTAATTTTAAAGAGAATACTTGGGGCTACAAACAATTTTAAATTTTTTTTCGCTCATATATGTTCCTTATAGGATAAAAGGAACCTTACCACCAAATTTCATTAAAATCGAAGGGGGCGGCTCCCACTCTTGGTCGTTTTGACATGGATTTACCCATATTATGGTTGCTTAAACCATATTATTGTCACCGGCAGTCATATTATGGATATAAATAAGGCCTTAATCAAGAAGCCATAACCTTATTAGTCTGGGCATATAGCCTTCTTTCAGAAAGTCTGTTTTTATTGGTGAAAGGGCAAAGAAGAACAGCATGTTTTCTTTCCCTCTCACCAATAAACTCAGGCTTTATGAAAGAAAACTTTCATAGTGTGAACCCAGACTTATGGTTGCTTCCGAAAATGTTATGGTTTTTAATTTCAATGATTTCTTTAACTCTGAAAATTGTATGGCTTTTAAATTAACAATAACATTTTCATCTTTTCCAAGAGCACATGTTATGGTTAAAAAACCACATACTATTATTAGTTGTTGAGATATTATCGTTATTATTATCATAACCATAAATAATATGATTGTAGCTTTTTAATGGAGGACTAATATAGCCATAATATGGTTGCAGGTGCATATAATGTGGTTTAAAGATGTTTTGGTAAAAATAGTTTTGTAGAAGGTGACCATATCGAAAAATTTTTTCTTTACGTGTATCAACTTTGCTTTTATTCGAACTAAAAGATTTAAAATTTTTACCTTAAAACCACTTAAATAAACTTCTAAGAACAAAAAACCAACTAAATAATGCATCTTCTTTAGCGATAAATAATTTCGTACACAAATTCGTTAATTGTGGGGTACTCAGTGTGCATTTTTATTCTTCTTCGAAAAAGTTTTTTAAGTTTAAAGATTCGTTGAGCCAAATGAATCCAAGTCAACTTTGTAATTTGAAAGTAATTAGATAATCTACAGTTTATTAAACTCTCGAAAGCCGGATTTTTTTATCTTTTGTCTAGCTTCTCCCATGTAAATTTTTTTATTATTATTATTATGTTATTAAAAAATAAAAATCATTTATTTAAAATTTTTTTAAAAAGTTTTTATTAAAAAAATATTTCTATCAAACAACAACGCTTGATTTTAAATAATTCTGTGTAAGTACAAAAAATTATCAATATATTTGGTTTTTTTTTTTGCTAAACTAAAGATCAATTAGAGGATGAACAAGCAAAAAATGCAACATTTTTAAGAGAGCGAAATAAAAAAAAAGTTTTCAGCAAAAACGCTTATTTTTGGGTTCTACACTAGTGGGGGAATAACCAAATATTCGAATCGTCTGCTATAAATTCTAAGACAATTAAGGATTTCAAGTCAGTTTTAATTTGGAAGTTTAGCGAAAAACAAAGATTTCAACAATGAAATTTTTAGTTTGTTTGATAGTTTTGGCTGCTGTGGCATTTGTTAGTTGTCATCCTGCTTTTGACCTTCCTAACGCTGATGAGACATTAGAAAGTGTTGATGCTAATGCTGGAGTTGATGCAAATCCTGAATTAATACGCAAAGCTCGTAGCTTTGGTGGTCGAGGTTTCTGCTGTGGAGGCGGTAGAGGTGGTGGACACGGTCGTCGCTATTACGGTGGTGGTGGTTATGGTGGTAGACCTTACGGAGGTGGCGGGTTTTCTGGTGGCTCTGCAAGTGCTTCTGCATCTGCATCTGCCTCTGCAGGTGGCTTTGGCAAATAAAAAGTTTTGATAAGATGTTTCTAAGAATCCCAAAAATAAATGAGTATTAAATAATTTGAAAATGATGTGTGTGTCCAATATTTATAACTTTTAATTATGGAAAATGGTTTAATTAAATTTTTTACGATTAATAACACTTTAGTTTTCTTTTAAAAGCAAATGTTCAATTTTGTGGAAATTATTTGAAATCGGAAACTTATGCTCCATTTAAAAAACGAAAAATTTTCTGTGTTGCCAGTGGCATTTTAACGATTTTTGTAATTGTTCATTAGTTTAATAAAGTTAGAAAAAGAGTTCTGATAGTGTTCGTAAACATCATATTAACATTATTAATTAATCAATTTAACAGATATGTGAAAAGACTAATTGCTCTTAGAGACATTTAATAAAAAAATCGTGATTTCAGAAAAAATCACGATTAATATGTCGTATTTAACTCCCACGAGTCAGTTGTTTTACACACATCAACAGAAAGTTTTTTACTAGAGGTGCGCGCAGCGTCAAATTTTCATGGCACGTGTGATTAAAGTGCAAATCACTTGTTATTGTAATTATTTTAAATGTTACTCACTCTACAAAGAGTGTGCATGATTGCAGTTTAAATTTTGAGTGCTGGATTTTGTTTAAAAAATCTTGCCCGATCACTGAAGGAGACATTCCTAGCAAAAACTCTATTTACCTCCTAAGCCGGCAAATAGCATTGCAAAAAACTGTTCACTGCTTATTCTGTCAAAGAATTCATGTGTTCCCCTTCAATTTTGCATACTAAATTAGTGCAAATAATGTGTTATCTGCTGGCAAACGAACAGTTAAAAAAAAAACTGGTACATTCTACTCACTTGTATTCATCCGTATTATTTAATTAAGAGTTAAACAAATGAATTTTACTCACAAGCTGGGGTGGCAAACGTGAAGATTTTTCAGAGCGAATTTTCCAATATTACTATTGGCGATTTTTTTCTTCATTACCGCTTATACTTTAACTATTTTTTGACATCACTACCTTTCTCTCAACATAGATAAATTTATACCATGCAGATAAATTTATACCATGTCGAACTCCATAGAAAAAATATTTCAATACTGGTTTTCTAGGTGCATACAGAGTTTGACATTTGAAGCAAAGCCGCGAATAACGTTGTCAGTTACAAAATAATTCTTTTTCAGGAGAGCAAAACAAACAAAAGATTATTTTTTCTTAATTTCTTTTTTGAGACTATCAAAAATAATGATAATAAAAACTTTTATGCAAAAAATCTAGAATTTAATCTTAAAATTGCATGTAAATTTACTGTTTTGATTTTTTTTAGTAGAAAACCCTTTCGGATCCAAAACCGCGATCTAGTTGATTCTTGCTTTCGGAGCTTAGTTCAATCCCCAATAAAAAATTGTGCTTCGAGCGAAGCAGGTAAGGTAAGGAAGAAATGTAAGAGTTTCGCTTACCATCTCGCTTACGGAAGGCATGATTTCCCACTCTGAAGCAATACATTTTTGAAACAAAAAGCGCTTTATTCAACGCATATAAAAACTGGTTAGTGTAGCTATTAGATTTACCCACAGAATTTTTTTTACAGTTATTTTTTAGAATTTTCCCTTACAAACCTGCTTCGTAGTAAGGGAATGCCGTGGCACCTGATTTTTTTTTATTTTTTTTTTTTCTGTAAAACTTCTTAAGAGTTCGTTCACTTCAAAATTTTTAAATTTTGTTTTTGTTTTAAATGTTAAACGAATCACTTTTGCACTCGTGTTCTAAAAAGAGGGAATTAATTTACTGCATCTCTGTATGTCTTACTGCGTAGCGCATAATTACGCGCTTATTTTTTTAAATGTGCTTCGCAAAATAATACAATTTTTTATTGGGTAGGGACTTAGTAGCGCCAAAAACCATTTACGTGCACATCTCCAATTTTACCACAAAAGAGACAAATGTAGCGTGTTTTTTTTAATCTGAAATACATGAAACGATGATTCGCAACAATCGGGTGTGTTCTAGAATCCGTATCAACTCGAAAGTGGATTACTTAAGCATTTTTGGTGTTCTGCATTTCACATCCACATGTTCTTATTCGTTTTCAATTAGAATAGTAAGGGGCTGGTGAAAGTAAAACAAATCGACTTTTATTCTAATACGTGATAACTAGGGATGCGATTGCGATGCAAATACATGTTTTTGGTCGATAGTCTAAGAATGATGTTGACCAATTACCTTTCCGAATCATTAAATTTGCGTTAAAATGGCATCGATTTGATTTTGCATATTATTGCATATATAGGTTTAAAATGCATATTTTTGCATATTTTAAAATTTTAGAGAGATTTTTTTTTAATTTCCATATTATAAAAAAATTTTTAAATCAATCCATAAATTCTTTTGGAGCTAGATGATTAAAATTAACAATGTGGAAAGAAAAATAGCCTGACAAATTAATAAAAATCCAAAATGTTTTGCAAAAAAAATTAAGAATTTGAACAAAAATAAAATAAATTTCAAATATTTTTGATCTGAAATCAAAGAGGGATATGAAAATAAATTTTTTCAAAATGCATTGGCATTCCTCAAGTACAAGACAAAGTTTTACTTTTAATAAAACAATAGTCAATTATTTAAACAAACAAAAATTTTAATTAGTTATTTAATTTTTTTAAAGATATTTGAATAGCAATAGACGGAACTTTTATATTTTTGTTTTTGGTAAAATTAAAAAAGAATTTTTTAGGTTTTTAGTGCATATTTTTAATGTTTTTAGTGCATTTTTTAAGCACATATTTTCGATTTTTTGGTGCATGAAAATCTCATCCCTACACTCACAGTATTATTACAGTAACGGACTGTAGTTTATTTAAGAAGTATTCCGTTCAGTCATTTTTAAATAAATAAACATTTAAAATTACAAGCAAATTTATTTTTAGCTGATTCTAACATTTATTCAAAAAATTAAGTGCATATTAATACGGATTTTCAGTTGCAGTTAATATTGTCCGTTGATTTTTTGAATCCAAATTTTTAATATTTTTAATTAGGTTAAGTTCATCAAATTTAATTTTCATTAAATTATTTTTATGAAGAAAGGAATTTTACAACATGAAAATTAATTAAAATTGTTATTGATAATCTTTCATTCTTGACCGTGGCTGGGGCTCGAACCCTGGCCGGCAGGTTACCATGACATGTTTCGATCGCAACAACTCGATCACCTCAGATGGATTTGCCGTTTTACACTCGCAGCCATCGACGACTGCTGACGTCAATAGTCAATCATCAATCCTTAAACCAAATTGTATTTTAACCTTTGGTAGATCGAAGTTTTCTTTTTTGAATGATTATCCATTCTAATTGATTTTACATGTTTTTCCTTACCTCTGTTTTTTCCGTACTTTTGTCAAAAATTCTTCTTGAAGTTCAAAGTACATTTTTTTGTTTTCTCATTTTTGTCTTTCTTTTTTCTTGTTGACCTTTTTCAGCACAACTTGAAGGACAAATGAACACATAGAACTCGTGCCTTAGCTTTAACAATAATTAGTATTGTGGTTATTTTGTTGAACTATTTATGGTTTTTTAATCCAAATTTTTAATATTTTTAATTAGGTTTTAAGTTCATCAAATTTAATTTTCATTAAATTATTTTTTGATTAAGTTAAATTCTTCTTTATGTAAAATTAAATGAAAATGTAATTTAAAATAACGATAATAATTTTTTACTGTCAAAAGTTCAACCGCTCAACTTTTTGGAAGCAAGTGGGAACAATTTTTTTCGTTTTAAAAAAATAAACCTGGGGTAATTCTGTAACTTTTTAACGACAAAAATTTGTCGTTAAGTAGTAAATATTTAAAATTTTTACTTAAAATTTTCCACTTAACGACAAATTTTTGTCGTTAAAAAGTTACAATATTATTTCACAGGCCCCAGGTTTATTTTTTTAAAACGAAAAAATTGTTCCCACTGCTTCTAAAAAGTAAAATTTATGTGCAGATCAGCTTGCATAAAAAAACTTTTTCAATTAGATTCTAAAAATGCAGTATATGATTATTATTTTTGTAGGAGGTGAAAATTAACATTTAAGGACATTTTGAATGCAGCAATTAGTAAAGAAAACGCTGATTTGATTCGAAATCCGTTTTTTGCAAAAGGACTAAAACGTTTTTGAAGGAAGTGGTGAGAAAACTGAAAGTGATTATAAAATGTTCTTTTCACTATAAAGGTTATTGACTGAACTCTTCTTTATTCAAATTACAAATAGGCTGGCAAACGATTCTGCAAATGATTAGTCTGTATTAAAATCCTAAACTGGAAAAAATATTTTAGAATTTTTTTTTTTTTTTTTGGTTTAAATAAATTAACTATTTTGGTTTTATGTCAATCCTGTTTTGCATATAAAGTACTGGGGGCTAACTATGGGAGTCGTGATTGAATACTTTTTCGATTCGAAAGCAATTTTATTTCTAATTCTTTCAGTCGATAAATTCATTTGATCGGTTTTCATTGTTGTAAGAACTCAAATAAATACTTTACAACACTGAAAAAATTATTTCGATTCTGATTAGTCTGTATTAAAATCCTAAACTGGAAAAAATATTTTAGAATTTTTTTTTTGGTTTAAATAAATTAACTATTTTGGTTTTATGTCAATCCTGTTTTGCATATAAAGTACTGGGGGCTAATTATGGCAGTCGTGATCGAATACTTTTTCGATTCGAAAGCAATTTTTATTCTAATTCTTTCAGTCGATAAATTCATTTGATCGGTTTTCAGTGTTGTAACAAATTAAATAAATGCTTTACAACACTGAAAAAATAACTTCGATTCGTTCAGTATCAACTGAAAAATTAAAAATAAAATTGCTTTCGAATCTAAAAAGGATTCGATCACGACTGCCATAGTAAGTTCCCCTTTATTTTTTAAATTTATTTTTTTACTCACGTTTAATGTATTAATAAGCTTATTTTATAGATTCGTGAATTATTTGTTTTTTGTTCAAATAAATTAAATTTTGCTCTGTTTTAAATGAAGAGGGATTTCCCAGGAAATTAAAAAATAAATTCCGGTTTCTCGGAAAATGAAAAAGTACGAAAAAAGAAAAACTCTAATTATTACCAACATTTGTAAGTACGTAATGGCACTTAAAGCTATTTTACTTCGTGGTATTTGTATGGGACAAGCTCCCACGGACCAAAAAAAAAAAAAAAAATTTGCATGTTTTGGACCAAATTTAATCGTAAGATTGGCATAATAAGATGGTTAAATGACTCGAATTTTATTCCTAAAAGAAGTTTGTATGGGGTTGTGTAAAAATATTTTCAACAGGCTTCGTCCTTATGACAATTGAAGCGTATGTACCGAATTTCATAAAATTATCTTTAAAATTCGACCTGCACTTTGCGCACAAGGTTACATGGACAGACAACCAGTCAGCCAGTAGAACGGACGGACAGCGTTAGATAGTCTCAGGAAGAAAATCGGAGTTTATTGGACTACTTTAAGATGGGCCTAGGACCAATATTTTTATGTGTTATACACATCAGCACAAACGAATAATACCTACCCTCTCTACCATTATGGTGTGGGTATAAAAACATAAATAGGTTGTGGAATGCACAGATTGTCATTAAATTTTACATAAATGAGTTTTCTAGTCATAATCACACCACCAAATTTTATGAGGATCGCCTTATAATATACAATAGGCTTCATAGAAAGAACCTAAACTTTGAAAAATAATACTGTTATGTTTGATTCAATTTAGTTTTTTAAGACTTGAAATCACACTACTGTATTTTGAGATGATCGGTCCATATTTTACCATGTGTCCCAGATAAAGCCCCCTTCCGAAGAGCACTTATAGCAGTAACAAACTATATTGTTGTATGGAAATTTGGTCTTATTTAGTTTCATAAGACTAAAAATAACTCTACCAAAAACTGTCTTGATCGGCCCATAATTCACCATAGGTCCAATAGGCTTTACAACAAAACGAACATTTTTAATGGCTAAAAATTAAAGTTATTGATGTTCGGCGCATAATTTAATATAGATCACATGTAAAGCGAATTCTGGAAATAGATTTTAATTCTCCAAACACAGTCACAAATCATAAAGTGTGAGGTCGGATTTTATTAAGTTTAGATCAAAGTTTAAAGTAGATTCAATATCAGCGGATATTTCAGAATGTCTATCGTCACCAAGATTTTTGAATTCAGAGAAACGAAATATGCAAGATATGTGGAGGTTAAGACAGAGGCAAACACTAATGTAACAAAACTTTTTACCAGCGTTTAAAATTTCGCCCAAATAATCATTTTTAACTCTTGCCTTTGTTGTGTTTATAAATTTTTGTCGCTAGCTGATTAACAAGCTAATGTCAAAACATAAAAATATACAAAACAAGGGACTTTTTTGCACAAACTAAAGTCAACAACACTTTGGCAGTTGATAAAAATTTTGTAAATTTCAATAGCAAAAGCACAAAAGCTTCTGCTCTTAACTATGTGGTTTAATAAATATTTTATTTGTCGTTGACTGTATACCAGGGTTGATAAAGTTGGTACAATTGTACTTTTTTTGGTACAATTCAAAACTAAAAAGTACGCTGGTACTCTCGTGACGCAATTGGTACTATTTCCAAGTTTTTTCAACCTACATATTTATAATTGATATAAAATGGCAACTCGTATTTACTGTCCAATGAATATAAGCGGAGTTTAGTATTTGGTGCAAAAAGTCTTGCGAAAATGCAAAATGTTCTAATGAAATCTAAGGGAAACTCTATTTGTTGTTGTTGGATTTAACAAAACAGCTATGATATTTTGGATTTGCTCTTTTGCAAGACCATTTGCACCAAACACTGATCTCCGCTATTGTGAATAGATTTTTTCACTTGTTCATTAAACGATTGCTTATGCCAAATTCTAAATTTAGTATCAGCGGCAGCATGTTAGTCTGAGTTCATATGGCTCTTTTCTTATTGAAAAGATTCTTCCTTTTTCTTCTTTGAACATGAATTGGCGTTCAAATTATTCATGTCATGTTTACGCCATGTTTTTTATTTTGTATAGTCGTGCGTTTGCATGTGTGCTTTTTTGATATTGAAAACAATAACAAAATTAAACAACGAATGAAAAAGCAAAACGTAAAGACAGTACAGGCATTTGTGTACTCGTTTCTTTTCCCCTCGCCCCTCTCGCCTATAAAGTAGCAATCTTTTCAATAAGAAAAGAGCCGTATGAACACAGACTTAGCGTGCATTTTCTGATGATATTGACAAGTTTTTAAAAGATTTAAGAAACCGCTTATGCAAAAGTTCTACATAGTAGAAAAGACGACAAGATTATTTTGGAACGAATTCATAATATTTTCAAATATTCGTCAACAAGATGGTTGTCACGTCAAGAAGTAATCAACAGAATTTTGGAACAGTAGAATTATTTTACAATAAAGGGCTGCATGAACAACTTCATTCATAAACATACTGAAATGCTTATTCACTGAAAGTCGTGTTCGAATAAAATTGTGATTACCGAACAAACTGTTGTTTTATTCATGCTGCTATGAACACATTTCGTTTCATATCGTAAACACACAGAGGTTGTTCAATGAAACGGGCTTTGTTTCATAGTTTTCATTCTCTCTCATTTATTTTTATTAATACTCAATAGCAATGTTGCCACTTCAGTAAATTCATATAATTATTTGCATGCGTTGCCCATGTGTAATTTAAATTTTAACACATATGTAGATATACCTATGCACATATATGTATAGTATACATATTTGGAATATAAACAATAAATAAAATGCAAAATATTTTTTTTTTTTTTTTTGTTTGTCATTTGCATTTTTGAATAATACAAATCTTTAAAACATGGCAAGATTTAATTGTCTTGTAATGTACTGTACACGGCCCTGAAATGAAACGAACTCATAAAAAACACACACATTTTTAGGTGAAAGATGAAAAACAAAAGGAGGAATGAGTTTATGAGAAATTTAATTGTTAGTTTTGTAAGTGGCTTAGGAGTCTGACTACGTGGTTGTTTTCCATGAAGTATTTCATGATAGCTTTGATGTGTTACTATTAATGTATCTCTTAAACTTGTTGCATTTACCCCTCATGGTTATTTCTATTTTTTTTTTTTTTTAACTTTCTTATGTTTTATTTTTCTACAACTGGCAACACTGACATTTAAATCATACTGTTTTTTCATGAACTTATTCGAGATTTGTTCAATGGTTGTTCTGTTTCATGGTTGTTAATGTTCATATTCTCTTGTATAGGCAAATAAACTAATTTCATCTTATTCGTCTTTTAAATATCGAGTGTTCATTACTTTCATTTCATAGTATTTCATCTTACTGAATACGAATGAAGCGAACACAAAATTATAATGAAGGTTTCATGAACATCATTATTAAGTTTCATGCAGATGTTTATTTTACAAGCGCTAAATTAAATTAAATTATATTCGGGCTTTCTACTCCATCCTCTTTATGCAGTACATATTGAAAATTGTAAATACAATAAATTTGGAAATGCAATCCGAAGGTGCTCGTAAGCACATATTTTTAGAACGCTTAAAAATTTTATTTTCGTTTAAAATTTGAGATTGAAATTTGAGAAATATTCGTAAATTTTTCACAAAAAAACGATATATACTAAAAAATGTATGAAAGGGCTTTCTAGCGGCAATCAAAAATAAAAATAAAAATAAAAATAAAGGGGTTTCTCGACCCTGAAAACCGCATGATACAGGTCTGGCTAGACCTGTATCATTCTTGAATATTTTGGAAAACTAACTATTTTGAAAAATCCGGTGCTTAAATTTTATTTTTGACCTATAGTTTCTTTGGCAAAGTTTCTTGGAATAACTTATAGAACAAGTATCGAGATATGCTTTTGACGCGAAAAAATTTTACCCACTTTATTATTACGTATAATTAATGATCATGTATTTTTTTCTATCTTAACTTTACATGTACAAATGAATTTTAAGCACCTTTTGTTTTTGTTGTATTAAATTTTTATTTTTAAAAATAATATAAATAAAAATTATAAAAAAATGATTAAGTACTATCGGGGCCGAAAAAGTACGATTTTAAACGTTCATTGGTACGATATTGGTTTTCTCATTTATCATCCCTGCTGTTAACATAAATAGACACAATGTTTTTCCTAAAAATATGCTACGATTATAAAGTTTATTCTCTTTATTTCTGTTTATTTTTCTTTGTGTGAACTAATTTGTTTAATTATAATAAAATAATAAATCATTATGACTTGTTAAAAAATAAAATTTAACTGGCAATTCTGAGGCCATTAAACAGCCATGAACTCGTTAATTTGTAAGAATAATTCTGGAATTATTTTAAAATATAAATATTTGAAAATAACACAAGCGTTGCAAAATTAACAACTCGATGATTGTTAAAGAGTTTATTTTATTTGCTTTATATCGCAATATACTAAAAAAAACAATTAAAATATATTTAAGAAATTAAATTTAAGAATAATGATTATATTAAAACAAGATCTTTGTTATTTTAAGTAATGACATTTATTTACTTAAGTAATAAATGAAAAAAAAAAGAATAATCTTAATGATCATTGAAATGTAAAGATGTTTTTTGAGTTAATTTAACTGAATTAAACAACTCGTGATTTCTTATGCAAATTTAACGCTACTGGATATTTATTTATATTTAATGTGTTCAAACCGCTTCTATTTAATTAGCTGCCTTTTATGTTTTTCTTTCGCCTCCGTATGGGTTAAGGAACCAACATATGTATTGTTGTTTATTTAAATGTGGGTGATCCAAATTTGTCAAATTTATACAAATAAAGACCGAACGCTAACACAACAGATGTTGGGAAAGAAAACACCATCTGACGAGTATACGGAAGTAATTAAAAAGTTCGCACGGCATGTCTTTCGTGTTGGCAAAATTTTTGTCCAAATGCGAAAAATTAAATACAAACAAAAACCAAAAGTCATAATCAAATTTTCAATGTCACTGACGAAACTGAAAATAAAACCGCTTTATGACAGACTTGAAAAAAATAAATTAAGAACCGTAATTCGGCTGCACCGAAGCATTCGTACCCTGCCTTAAAAATAACAATTCTGTAAAATTAACTGGTGGAAAATTAAAGTAGGAAGAGATATATTTACATGCAAGCGGTGATCGAAGACTTATTTTTTCTTTTCTTTTGAAAAAATTTTTTAATGGAGGTATAATTTTAATGCCTATAATGGGGTAAACATTTAATATCATTTTTACAGATGAGTAGACTATTTTATATGTTTATTATTTTAAACTAAGACCCAAAGCATTTGTAAACATAGTTGGAATTAGCAAAGTAATTTTTGGGAATACAAAATTTTTAATCAATAAGATTTTGTTTGTCGTGCTTAGTTCCCAATTTCTATTCTTGATAAAAACACGGAAATTTATTGTTAGGAGATCAGCAAGTTTCTTTGCGAATTTCACTTTTTTTTAACTTTATATGAGATAATTTTATAAACTTTCAATAGGTGTATGCCTAAAATTTGTTTCGTGTCTAGACTTTTGTTACATGGTGTACATATCTGTGGCATATTGACAGAACATCTTAAGTCGAGATAAGATAGCAAGAAGTTTAAAAAAATAAATCGTTGAAAAAATCATTTTCATCAAAAAATAAAGTCAACCAAAAATAAAAAAAAAATTTCGTTTATATACAAAATTTTAAAAACGAAAAAAAAAGTTTTTTTTTAACGGAAACTCGTATAATTAACAACATTTTTAAAATTTTTTAAATTTGACTTAAGATGTTGTGTCTAAAAGCCGCCATTTTATTTGTTTTTTTTTTTTTTTTTGAAATGCCTCCCTAAGTAATCATCAATCTCGTACAAAACTCCGTAAGTTACGTGCGATTTCTGGGTAATTATTCAATACCAATGCACAACTTTCTTGCCATTTTAATTTTAGCAAAACTGTTTTAATCGATTTTCTCATCGATTTTCAGTTCATATGGCATCCGTAATCGACCTATTAATCTATTATATAAACTGATTTACTACTTCTCAACTTGATTTAAAACAACCCCCAAGATGACCAATTTCTTAAATTTATAATATTATTGTTACATCGTCAGGTTATTATACCAAGTCGGCTTTAAGAAAAACGATAAAATAGGTTTACAATCAATTTTCTCAAAAACTACTCGATAGATTTTTTTTAAACGCTCCTTATTAATTGCTACGTATGTTTTTAACAAAACCATACATTTTCATGAATTTACATGCAATAAACCCAAAGTTTTAACGGTTTTTATAAAATAACATTTTGTCGTTTTGTGGAGCTACGTAAGTCTATGGCAAAAACAACGAAGTTGATAGTTAATAGAGATTTATAAGGACAGGTTGGTATATTTTAGAATGGTGATAATTGCTAAACTTTCTTCTTTAAGCCCCAAACTGCAGATGCAACATAACATTCGCTTATACCATTAAAAGAAAACTGAAAACAAAAAGAAATCAAAGCTGCTTATAATGTTTTATGTTAGGTAGCGCATATGAATATTCAACGATTAGTTTTGTTGTGGGCTCCATATTCATCTCAAGTTTAACATTGTGTCCAATAAATTTTAACCATTGTGACGGTTTATTTGGACCAACGTTGTTCATTATGCGAATGGCGCAAAGCAAAAGTAAAGTACAATTTTGTTATGTTTGTATGCAAAATTTGAACCTAAAATGAATGAACCTAAAAAATGTGGATGTAGACCAAAGTAGATGCTAAATATCTCAGATTCTATACGAGATATCAAAAAATGGATTTTGGAATATAAAAGAGAACATTGATGCCATATATAATTCATTCCTAAGTAATTTTTTTCAAAAATGGCGTATAGGCTAAAACAATAATTACCTGATGACATGTGTTTAAGCACTGTCTTCCAAAAGGAATATCATGCTCAAGCTCTGCAAAGATACTTGTTTTATAACCAGTAAAAACATTAGAGAGTAGCAGATATGAACACAAATTTTTAAATTTTGAAAGTTGAATATGGGCAACGCTAATGTACATATCTGGAAAGAAATAAAAAATTCTTTCAAAATCAAAAAATAAAGGTACCTACCAGTGTTGCCAAAGCCTAATAAAGGAAAATTCGAGATTTTTGAAAAAAAAAAAAATTTAAAAATGACAAAAAAATATTTTGAAAAGCACAAAAAAATATTTGACTTAGTATTTTTATTATTTTTATACCCACACCACAATAGTGGAGAGGGTATTATGCATTTGTGCTGATGTGTGTAACGCCTTAAAATAGTGGTCCTAGACCCACCTTTAAGTATACCGATCTACTCAGAATCACTTTCTGAGTCGAATTAACGATGTCCGTCCGGCTGGCTGGCACGCTGGCTGGCAGGCTAGCTGGCTGGTTGGCTGTCCATGTAACCTTGTGCGCAAAGTACAGGTCGCAACTTTGGAGATAACTTGATAAAATTTGGGTCATAGCTTTTTATTAGCACAAGGACCAAGTCTATTGAAAATGGGCCAAATCGTAGGACCACGAGGGAAGATAGGGGGAAATTTCTTCCTCTCAGAAACTATCAAACCGATTTTAATGAAATTTAAAACATGAATAGATCCATATCTATATGGACACATAAGCTATACAGTTTTAAAAAATATAGGCCCACAAGGGGAGAAAGGGGCAATTTTTGCCTCTCAAACTGATTTTAATAAAATTTAAAACATAGGGAGATCCTTATCTATATGGACACATAAGCTATACAGTTTTTCAAAAATAGGACCACAAGGGGATGTAGGGGGCAATATATGGACACATAAGCATGATGTGTTTTTAAGTACTGTGGTGCTGGGTATCATATGGTCGGGCTTGAACGACTATACTTTCTTACTTGTTTTTAATGGCTTTTACAATTAAATTGGGAAATCAACTGCTTATGTTAAAATTAAATAAAATTACAATTTTCGTTTAGAAATTAATACCGAATATAAAACAAATTCGAGTTTTTTTTAATTGTTGTTTTAATGTAAACACCGAAACGAAAGTTTTTATTTTTGGGTGTGTGTGAAACGGTGGCAAAGTTCTATAGTGAATTAAAATTGCAAACAAGCCCGCAGAGCTAGTGAAATTTTATTCACCACAATTGTGTCAAAATTTTACTTTTATGAGTACTTTGCTGAAACTGTAGAAAAGTACTCATCGTTTATATGAAATGTCTAACTTAAATAAAATATCCTGTTTTTATTAGCGAATTAAAGAGATTTTCAGGAGGGGATTTAATATTGGAACCATCATAAATCATAGACCGTTCATCACAAATAAAAAAAAACTTAAATTAGACAAAGTTTTAACAAAGTAACAGCTTTTTTTTATAATTTAATGCTTTTTAAAATGTTTTTCGTAAGGCCGTTTCTTATGAGGCCTATGGTAAATTATAAACCCATCTTCAGTGCGATATTTAAGTTAAATATTTAATGAGAATCGATGCATTCTGTAAAAGGTAAGCTCCTCTGAAGAGATTGTTACAATCGAAACATGTCAGGGCAACCTATCCGTGAAACCTGGGTTCGGTTCCCAGTTGAGTCAGGAATGAAAAATTATCAAAAAATTTTAATATATTTGATAAACAAAACTAATTTAATAACAATTAAATTCAATGAACTTTAGCCTGATAAAAATATCAGAAATTTAGATTACAAACCATAAACAGTTCAATAAATTACCCACAATACTAATTAAAAATGAAACATTTTTTAGGGGGATGGTTCCACATTTGGTAACTATCATAGAATGAAACTGGTAATGGAACTTATTTTTCCTAAATTAAATTTGAATTACAACTTTAGTCTGTGTGCGGTATGGATTTTCACTTGCAGAGAAACCATAATTTTTTAACGCTACCAACATAAGCTCCAGTTTATAGCCACCAAAGACAGTTTAAAAGGTAAAAATAGGTGATACTAATATATAATTAATTAAAAAAAAAATAAACAAATATTTTTTACAAAACAATATAAAAAAATAAATAAATATAAAACAAGTTAATGACGGGGTCGCTTTAAAATACTTTTCTTGTTTGAAATACAGTGGTATCCCGGTTTAACGAATTATATATTGTCAGGCCTTTTCGTTATATCGAAAAATTCGTTAAATACCGAAGTTTTTTTTAAAACATTTTTATTAATAAAACAATTGGATTTTAATAAAACAAAGAAAATTCGTTTATTTCCATTCATAACACAAACAAAAAATAAATACATACTTCATATCATTTTCAATTAATGATTACATAATGGAGAACAAAACTAATAATAATGATCTAAAAAAACGTAAAAAATATTCAAGTTATTTAAAATAATCCTTTATATTTGTCTGTTTTCGAAGCAAACATTTGTTTTGTAAGCAAATTTTGTTTACACGCGGGAAAGAATTCCCGGGAATCCCGGGACATTTTTTTTAAATTAATCCCGGGAAATTTTTTTCGGGAATTTTCGGGAAATTCAAATTAAATTTTTTTTTAAATTTTAATTTATTAGCATCGTAAAAATCAAAAACGAGCAATAAAAATATATTCTTTACTAAAATTACTAAAAACTACGTACAAATCGAACTATTTTTCCTACGCCAATTAATTCCTGGTGAAATGTCTTCAAAATATTTTTTTATTCTAACCCATGAATTAATAAATTTAATTAGATATTATCTGAATATTTTCCATTTTTTAGACGCAAATCACAAATAAATTTTATTTTCTTTGTTTACCAAACATCAGAGTCCTAAGCCGATATAATTTGACACCGCAAATGTTTTGTTGCAAAAATTGCTAGCCGCAGGTTAAATTTGGATATTAGCCGGATAAAACTATACCATCAACGGCGACGGCTACAAAAACTAATACGGCATGGCTCAGCCGCTCAGCGCAGATCTCTTCTGATTAATTACGACAGCACAATAAACATAGCAAGCAAAGTTCTATTAATTTAAGACACTTTTTGTTAACAAAGCAATAACAATATGTTTAAACCATTGTAAAATGTTATAACATTATGACAATATAACATGATAGCACACCTTGTGAATACCCCAAATGATATTTGTATGATGTGCTCCTACTATAAAGCCAACGTCTGTAGAGAACGACAGCACGTTTTCGGTAACAGGCAATATACATATCAACAAGGATTAGAAACAGAATCTCTGATGAGCTTTTAAATGCTTATATAATACTTAAATTTTAAATTTTTCTTAAAAGAAATTATTAACGACCAAGTTAATATTACTCAAAGTAAAATTAAAATAATGTCAATTGCAAATTTAATAATTAAAAATTATTTCATTAATACGATTTCTGTATGACGTGCTAAATTCCCAATTTATCATATTTGATAAATACACTGAAATTTATTGTTGAGGGAAAGCTAGCTTCTATGCGCATTTCACTGGTTGCTTAGGCCAGCTCATCAGGAAACCTTTTCCTAAGATTTTAGAAAAGCTAAAAATATTATACGAATAAAATCCTAAAGCGAATAAAAGTTATAAACACTCAAAGTCTTACTCGTAACAATATCAAAGCTTAAACAAAACAACAACAATAAACAGTGAGTTTATCTTTTCTTACATCCCCCTACAATTGGTTGGGTTCTTTCCGACTCGAATTGTAGTTGTAAGTGGGTAAAAAGAAAAAACAAAATTAAAGAACAAATTGTTTCATTCTATTGTCTTCGTAAGAAAACAACAAAAAAAAAACCAATTTGCCAATTCAGTCTTCTGCACGGGCACATGCGAGTATATTATCAAAGTTATTTACGGGAATACAAAATTTATCATTAATACGATTTCTGTATGACGTGCTAAATTCCCAATTTATCATATTTGATAAATACACTGAAATTTATTGTTGAGGGAAAGCTAGCTTCTATGCGCATTTCACTGGTTGCTTAGGCCAGCTCATCAGGAATTTCGTTAACTTATATTTTATTTAATGTAATATATACACACTTTAAAAATGTTCCCCTGAAGAAGTCAACAAAAAATTGACGAAACGTTGGGGAAAAAATGTAATTGTGTTTTTAATTTACACTGGAAAAATTTAGGCCCTATTAGCTTACTAAAATATCTAAAACTTCGAAAATTAATTTTACCAAGTTGCTATTAATAATATCTACTAAATATTAATACGTTTTAGTAATTCGTGATCTCCAAAAAAAAATATATATACATACATATATAATATGCATGTACATATGAATGTAACAATTTATTTGGTTTTGTTTTGGGTTTCAGTGGAATTTATAAAGCTAATTTTTTTAGTATATGTGTATATTCTTTTAAGAAAGTAAAAACTTTTGTCTTGAACTCATTTAATGACACCATTGTTTATTTCAAAGAATCCCGGGATTCCCGGGAATAAGATTTTTTTTGTATGTTAAACCGCGGATTTGTTTAACTGAGTATACGTTAAACCGGGATACCACTGTATTTGACTTTTGGCAAGAATAGTTTTTGTTATTGACTTTGTGTGTGCAAAAACAATGATGGTACAAGCAACAAACAGTGATTCAAACAGCATGAAGGTCTTTGAGATTGAAAAACACCAAGTTAAATCATAACATGACAATTGTTTCTTTAATTTCTGGAAATTTTGAAAAATTATAAAAAAAAAATTCTCACATACAAAAACACAGATTTCTTTAACAATTAACAGATTTATAGTTTTTATAAAACTTTAAACAAGACTTCGTTTCAAATTTAGTTTGCGTGCAGTTTTAAGGCGATCGACATCTAACGGCACTAAATTAAATAACGGCAATAAATTAATAAAAAACAGTATCCGAACTTTTAACGAATTAGAAGTGAAAAATGAAAATAAATGTGGAATTGTTAGTGTTTATCTTATGCTCTAGAGTTGTGTTAAATTCAGCTCAAACCCGCTATCAAAATCAAAAAGCTGCAACAAACCGTATTAGATCATCGAATCACAATCGCCAAGATAATGAGCCGGTAGAACAAGGTCGTACCTTGGGCCTAATACGTCCACTATTGGGACTAGGCTTAAGTAGCATTGTTAGGCCATTAACATCGTTCGGTTATGATACGCCCATTATACCAGCTGATTCCTCATCGTCAGCAGGTGCTCAAGCTGATCCCTATTATGGTGGCTACGGCGGCTACAATCCAAATTATTATGGTGGATACAATTATTATGGCGGTTATCCATTATATAGACCGTCCTATGCAGGTTATCCTTTCTTTGGATATAGACGACCAGTTTATCCTGGCTATTTTGGAGGTTACCCTCAGAATAATGGTTACTATGGTGGCCAACGTCCTCTGTATAGCAATTCGAGGCCGAGTTCAATCGGTCAACGTCCCGCTGCTGCAGCTCCATCTCGCCCTATTACCACAAATCCTTCTGTTGGTAGTGGAACAGCATTAAATAGTGCTCAAGCATCTCAAGTAGCCAACTTATTAGGACAACTTTTAGGCCAACAACTACGTCCACTGTTAAATCAAGGTGCCGCATCACCTGCCAATGACACGCCGGGCATTGCGCCGAGTTATCTAGAAGCTAAACGTTATAGAAACGCTAACTATTAAGATCGATTTAAGTGCTTATTTAGTTTTTAATTAGGAAACGACTGTTAATCTATTGCTAAGTTTTAAAGTGTTTGTAAACGAATTGTAAGTATAAATAATAATAATAAATAAATAACGAAATGTTTTCGCATAAACTTTTAATATTATTTAAAGAGTTTTTCATTAATATTAAGTGAAATTAAGACACTTTTCCAATAAAATCGGTATAACACTTTTTTAAAGGCAAAGTTTTACTACGAAGGTCGGATTGTAATTCGTTATATTTATTATGTTTGTAAGCGGTAGTCCCCAAAGAAGTGTTTCTTAGGTTACATTAATTTTAACAAAGCTTCAAGCTTCGTGTGGAATTTGAATAGGATCTATGGCAATGATCCTGATGATCCTATAAGGAACATACGGCCTCAAAGATTTTTTCCCAATTATTACCGTTTGATGCCAATGTTCTTAATTTCACTCCAGCTCCTCCCTGTTTTTGTAACTTCAAAAGTTAATTTTCTGCGCCAGGTGTACGCCGGGCGTCCGATTCTTTTGTTATGCTGAAGGTTCCAATCTATGGTATTGCGGGTGATATCATTAGGTAGGCGCCGTAATGCACGTCCTATCCAGCAACACTTTCGTTTTAGTATTCTTCTAAGAATTCAAGTGTGGAGATCTCCCAGAGTTGTGTTCCATGTTTCGACTTAACGCTGAAATTGAAAATTCTTATTTTTGTGTTAAGAGAGCTGGATGGAGATATTCATTCTGTTGTTAGCTGGACAAATGATTCTCTGTCTTTTATGGGGCCTGATTCTGGCAGTCGTGATCGAGTAATTTCTCGATTCGAAAGCAATTTAATATCTAATTATTTCAGGCAATACTGAACGAATTGAAATTATTTTTTCAGTGTTGTAAAGCATTAATTTGAGTTTCACAATACTGAAAAAATAATTTTGATTCGTTCAGTATCGACTGAGATGAAATTGCTTTCGAATCAAGAAATTACTCTGCATTTAGAGTTGATTCTCATTATTTTTGTTTTTGGTTTATTTATTCTCAGGCCTTCCTTTGAAGATTCCATTTCAACCTTTTCCAAATGTTCTACCATATCTGAGTAATTTTGGGTGAGAGAGCAGACGATGTCAAGATTGGAAAGACGGTCGCTTAAGCCCCACGTGTTTCCTCTTCCGTTACACATTGTGTTCCTTATTACGATATCCAGAACTACTTTGAAGAGAAAAGGTGATAAGACGCAACCCTGTCTTATACCTACTCTAAAGTTCCTCGTATCACTTACAAAGTTCTCGTGTAATATCCGATTGTTTGCATTTCTATACAGTTCTGGAATGACATTGATTATCTTTCTAGGTACTCCCTACATAGCAATGAAAGTGATTCTGGATTTAAAATCAGTCTTGCTTATATAAAGTTTATTGAGGGCATAATTCTATTACAGTATTTATTTACTTTTTTTTTTTTTTTGTATACTCGGCCTAAATGAGCCAAAAATTCTTTATTTTAAGTATAGATTATATTTTTTTAGAACTTTATATAAAGTTTATGGCTAACTTTTATATTTAAATTGCCACTTAATTATACAAAAAAGGAGCTTCCGCCAAAATTATCGATCAACCTTAACCTTCGTTTACGATTTCAGAACTCGCTCCTAAATATAATCGCATTCACCAGCAAAAGGTCTGAGTTTTTATTGGTTCTATTCCAGTAATTAATCTCAGTTTTATATGGTACTCCACCAAATCAAATCCGAGTTTTATTTGCTTCTCCACCAGGTGAAAAATCTAAAAGAAATGTTAAAAACGATAGAAAATCTTTAATGTTGAAAGCCGAAAAACTGTATCCCGGTACAGTTATACGACGCCAAACTATAAGCTACTGCTAAATGAAATGCAAAGGACGGCCTGATTGCTTAAACAAAAAATTAAGGCAATGACTCGAGAGCTGCTCTCCCGCTCAGAGCAGCTTTACGACCAGTGTTGCCAGTGAAATTTCGAGAAAGATACATTTTAGTTTCCAAAAAGATACACTTTTTCCCAAAAAGATACGTTTTGAAAAAAAATTTAAAAATCCATTTTTAACGTTTAATGTTTATTAACATAACATTTTTATTTCATATTTAAATGAATATTGTAAATAAAATGATTTCGTGTGAATTCATTCTTATATTTATTTAAGTCATAAATATTAGGTACATATGTAATTTTTAAAAATACAGTAAGCAAACTTTAAAATTAATTATATCTAATTATCTTTGAATGTTATCAAAACAAATTCATTTTTGTAAAAATAAATATACGAAAAAATACTAAGGCGTTCAACGTTCATATAAATTTCCTGTAAATAAAAAAGATGTTCATATTTCCTCAGAAGAACTTTGCACTACTAGTAATCATCAATTTAGGTCTGTTGCAACCCCTTAATGTTTTCTTTCACCATTATTAAAGCTGCTATCAAGGCGAATTCACTAGAAGGTGGGCTCAAGTCAACATATGGATTTTTTTTCGGTGGTAGACTTGTCAAGGTGTGTATGCAAACTAATTGTTTATGCAAACTAACCTTTTTTACTAGCAATATTTTTGACAATCCGACCACAGAAGCAGTGTTGTTGTAGAGTTGACCTTACCTTTTAGTCAATGCGTCTTGTATTAGTATTGAGTCGGTTACGATGATCAGTCTTAATAAGTTTAAGTTGGCTAAAAATTTTCGAATGTTTTGTTTCTGTACATTTTGCGTACAGATTCAAAAGATACGAAAAATGTCAGGAGTATACATGATACCTGAAGTAGTCAAAAGATACGAAAAATGTATCTCTCGTATCCTAATGGCAACACTGTTTACGACTCCAGTTTGATGACTCTAAATTTTATAAAAGCCAATTTCAAAATTATAATCAATATATTGTAAAGAAAATATTTTTAAATTTAAGGACTCGATTAACTTAAAAGTTAAGTGTTGCACAGTTGGGTAAAATACTTTAGTTTTAGACAATATATCTTACATAAGCCTATTGACTCTTTAACGATTATTATCTACACTTGACTTTATATTGGTCATACTTAGACGCTGGATTAAACTTTTATTGTACTAACCATCGCAAAGACAGGAAATTTGGTCCAAAAAGTCGCTCAAAATTATTTTTTTTTAAAATTAGCGCTACAACCTTTTTACCGTTATTTTTTTAAGGTCAGGTAACCCCTCCAAACAATAGAACCAACTTGGCGCGCTGGAACCTTTCACCAGCTGCATGAAGTCAATCGGAAGTTACCGTTCGCCAAACGTGCTCGTGTGATTGTTCGATACGCTCAAAACTTTACTGTCTTCAAATATTCATTTTATGGTGATAAAGTAGATTTTCTCTAGATTTAGTAGATTTTCTCTACAAATGCAAAAAAACACATCTTCTTATATCACAAAGGTTTTAAACTATTTCTGTTCATTTCTGAGCTTAAAGTTTGATAGTATTTTGTAGAATAGACCCTCCCGAAATTTAAAAAGCAACAGCCACCCCAATCCACCCCTAAATTTTTAGCGATTTTTTTTAGTACATGGGCTTTGAAAACTAGGTTAATCAATAACTTCAATAAAATGTCATTTTTTTATTACAAAATTTAGAGACCAACTAGTCTTATTGGTGGACAACACTAATGATGGGAATACCAGTCGCCGCTTTTTTGAAGAATACGAAAGATCAGCAGAGATATCTGGGATCGACAAAAATTTAATATACCGGTTTAAAATAATACAAGAGGCCATGTGCTTTGGTATTAAAATAAACACCGAAAAGTACGAGGCTTACTGTAAGGAAACTGCTGAATTGTATGTTTCTCTTTATCAATTTCACCCTATGACACCGACATTGCACAAGGCGTTGCGCAGAGGTGACTCTGCCAATGGGACAACTCTCCGAAGAAGCGGCAGAAGCCCGTAATAAACATGTTCGCACATACAGGCTGGATTATTCTAGAAAATTTTCAACCAAGATGTGCTAAGCAGGTTGCTTTTGGCGTCAGACCCTCTTCTGGCAGGAATGAGGAAGACCAAATCGAAAAAGAAGAAACCCGTTTGGATTGAAGTCTTAAATTTACTTGAAGAAAACGACATTTGTAACGTTAATTTTGAAAATGACGAATAAATAAGATTTATAATTATAATTATCTCTTAGTCCAAAAAAATACTAATACAAAATTATGAATGAAAAAAAAGAATATAAAATTTTAAATGAAAAAAAAAATAAAATAGTTTTGAGCGAATTTTAGGGCCAAATACCTGTCTGTGCATCGGTAGAGTATTATTGGGATTCACTTTGAAAGAAAGTACCTGACTGGCAATTTGTTTAGTCTAATTATCGCAAAAATATTTTAACAACTTGCTGTCAATCAATTGATTCATCTTATTCAATAAAATGAGGTTTTTGAAATGTCATTACTTCGTTATAATTATGAAATTTTAAGAAGAAATGTGCTAGAAAAATAACACAAATTGTTGTACGCTTTAAGATATTTGAAATAACTAAAAAGGTGCTAATTGATTATTGTTTTTTTTTATTTAAATTTAAATAAATAAGATGAATTTTTATTTTCATAGTTAGGCAAACTATTTAGGCTCTATAATGATAAAAAAAATTATTAACATCAAATGACCCTAAAAAAATTATGTACCGCGATTTGGCAAGAACTATAGAAATAAAGATTAGGCCATCCCGAAAACCAAATTTAAATCTCCTTCGCATGTTGACAAATGACTTCACGCTAACTACATTCCTATTGGCTCATAATTTCATGCTGGCAAACTCAAGATAGTTGTTGTTTGATTGCGGGGCTGCCAGCTTAAAATCTTACCCAACAAACATGGAGCTTTGATTTCAAATTTGAAAATGATTTGAAATCAAACGTTTTCTCAAACGACAAACGTTTGATAATGATTTGAAAATCATAGCATTCTCAACAAAAAGGGGAAATTATTTTTAAATTGACAAATGCCTTTATTTTCAACTTGCTTTCAAACGTAATTCTCAAATGTTTTTCAAATCTGGATTGTAATACAATGTGGAACTTAAATAAAAATATTTTATTTTTTAATTTAAATTCATTATTTTTTTAAATAAACTTTGAGATAAACATTCGGCACCATAGCTTAAAGATGACATAATATTCTCTCCGTCCTCTTATTCTTGCAAAGACGAAACAATTAGCACCCTTTCTTGAGGATTGTAGCACCGCGATCATACAACAAACTTATAATTTCTTAATTTTCACGTTTTATTTTTTTTTTAATTCGTATTCTTAATCATTGTAATAACTTACAAATAATTTTTATTTTTTACAAGAAATAAACTGTTCACTTTATATTAACATTTATTTAATATTAAAACACATGTAACCACAGAGTAAAATATGTAAGTTTAATCGCCATTTTTAATGCTTACATTTATTTTTCGCTTTAGTGTTGCCAAGTTTATTTTTGATTTGAATTTAACATTTGACAAACATTTGACATTAACTCGATAAAACATTTGATATCAAATGTTTATTTTGAAATCATTATCAATTTGAATATAAATGTTAAATCAAACAATTGGAAAACGTTTGAGAATTGTGTTTGATGTCAAATGATAAAGCCATTTCATATCAAGGGTTTGACTTCGTGTTTGTTGGGTAGGGATTTTTTAACTTGGCAGCACTTGCCGTTGAAAGACTACACCATCTAACGGGGAATAATGCGCATGTCGTTATCTTTATTTATTTCATTCTTGGAGATGTGCTAAATATAGGGACTTTTTCATATGACAAACAAAGCCTTATATATTTTTTTGTGAAGACACAAACGTGGATGCAAGGGGAGATGGGTCGTGACCCTCTTTGCCCAACAAGATTAAGAATTAAATGCCCCAGGTAGTGTTAAAACATACACATAATCCTTAAACTAACCTGGTCAAACTCCTGAAAATTACTTTCGCAGAGTTGTATTAATACCACTTCTGGTTTTAGTAATAAATGAATTGCCAGACTGACTGTTTTTGGACTTACTTAGTTTATTTTGCGAGTATTTTGCGCTGAATATTATTATATATTAGATAAATACATTTGTAAGACATTTTTTCTTCTTAAAGTCTGGACCCACTAGCTGAAAACTTTCCGTTAAAATTTGGTAAGATGATCTAGGTTGAATTTTAATATGTGTCATATTTAATTTTAATATCAACAAAATAGTTTAATTTGTGAACGCTTAGACTATTTAGGAAAGAAGTTTATAAGGGACGTATGTGAAATTATGAACCCATCATTCTCACCATTTTCAATAGGCTGGTTCCTTTGAGCAACAGGTTTACAAGGATAGCCAGCCGGACGGATATCGTTAGAACGACTCAGAAAGTTGTTCTTAATCTTGGTCAATATTTGAAGGTATTATGCACATCAGCACAAGGGTATAATACGGCCTCCACTATGGTGGTGTGGGTAAACGGATTGTGACGATGAAATGCATCCCAATATACATTTTGTGAGTTTCTGCTGAGGTGTGTAACATATAAAACTATTGGTCCTTAACCTACTTTAAGTTTACTGATCGACTCAGAACCACTTTCTGAATCGATCGTACGATGTTCGGCTGTCCGCCTGTCTGTCCATGTAACCTTGTGCGCAAAGTACAGGTCGCAATTTTTATATTTGACCAATGCTCCCATACACATATCACTCACGAAAATGGCTTTAAGTGTCATAACTTCCTAATAAATGTTGGTATTGAAATACAATTTGGCAGTTAAACCAGCTACCCATTTAAACCAGCTCCCTAAAATCGCTTTAATAGAAAGAATTTTATATAGGTATTAATATTTGGATAATATTCGGCACAAGAAGTTCTTACTTTATAACACAATGTTTGTTTGCCGGGTCCATGATTAGCCATGGGTCCCAAATAGGATAACAGTGCGAAAAGTTGTCTTTATATACTGTGGTGTAGGGTATCAAATGGTGATCAACTATACTTTCTTACTTAAGTGAAGGCGCAAGCTTCATTCTCAGGAGAATCAAAAATTGTATTAGGGCATCAAATGCAGCAGACCGCCTTACAGGACTCGGACTTCACCACGTTCACAAAGAGATACCCATTCAAGTGGGCGAAGTCACAACTCGTTTCGCGAGAACAAGAATTATTGATTTTGTTATTTATTAAAACGTATTCATGTATCAGAAGAAAATTAAAAGTTCTTATTGAATTTCCACAAGTGTGTATGGTGGCATTTATACGATGACTTTTAGGGCATGTCTTTAAAGTTTTTTTTTACGCATTCCGTATTGAAGAAAGGGAGTTAGAAATAAGACAAGATATCTGTTCTTCGTGTCTTTTTTTAATTTTCTTTTACTGTCGTTTCAAATTTTGCTATTACGTTTTATTTTTACAACAATAAAAAAGTCTCCAGAGTCATCATGCCAATGTTAAAAGACATTTAAAAAAAAAAACATCGTAAAATGCCACCTATGACTTGATTTTTTGCGTCACTCGTAGACAATTCTTGATAGCGTTTACTTCAGTTATAAATCATAAGTGATTAAGCATACAGTACAACACCTTCATAAAATTTAAGAATTTTGTGGTTCTGAATGTTGTTTTCAAATCTGCGTCGAAGTCAAACAAAACTATGAATCCAGTTATGAATACAAATTCACTGGGAGTTTTACCCCTTTTTCAAATTTTCAACATAAGTTCAATTGTAAAAGGAAACAACTTTTATTAATTTTAATTATATCATCTTATAAGGTTTGGAAGAAATTAGTTTCTTTTAAAGCAAAAAATACTTCTTAGCATCGTAATTGAAAATAAGTGAAAATATATTTTACAAAATTAAATATTGAAAAGACTTTACACTAATTGTAGTGAAGTACATCACTCAGTTATACTTTTAAACTGCAATAAACCTAAAATTTGTATTAAAAAAAACCTTAGAGAATTCGTTTGTAGACAATATGAATAATTTTAAATGTTTGAAAGTGAAAAAGTAAACAACTCGTACTGCAAAAATTTACATGCGCATGCTCATCACTTCACATGCCCCCGTTCAGCAGAACTTTCGAAGATAAATACCTGAATTCAATTTTAAAATTAATAAAGTCATAAAACTAAGATGAGACAATTTTGCACTTATGAAATTATTGCACTCATATTGGCACAAATTAAGTGGCCATGTGTCGTCATCAAGTTCGTATTCATAAGTGTGAATTACAAAGATTTTGTTTACATTTAGAATTTAAGCCCTGGAAACATATAAAAGCCTACAATCCTTTACACAGATTGCAGTAGAAATTCGAAATTCAACGCAAAAACACATCAAGTGGATACAGATAAAACATTTAATAAAAGCAGCAAAGAACTAGGAAACACTATGCGTCTTCTGTTACTGCTCGCCTTATTGGGCCTCATTTTGGTCGTACAGGCAAATCCGATTTCTCCCGAGAACAAGGAAACAGCAAATAGCTTATTAGATGACGCTGATGCCGGAGACCTGGATTCCAATGATGCCGGTCGCCAAGCTCGCCATTGGGGTGGCGGATGGGGAGGCTGGGGTGGCGGATGGGGAGGTGGCTGGGGTCCTAGATGGGGAGGTGGCTGGGGAGGTTGGGGTGGTCGCAGATACGGTGGATGGGGAGGTGGTGGTTGGGGAGGCTGGGGTGGTGGCTATTGGGGCTGAATTCTTGCTTTCCACAATAAATGTTTATTTTGTAAATTATTTTTCTCCTACGAATACATTCAAATAAATATTGCAAATATATTTTTAAAATTATGATCTAATTTGTTTTTGTTGTTATTTTATTTTAGGAGCTTCATGCAGCTTGCTTAATTAAAATAACAATAGCTTAATTGACACCTCAGCCGGTAGTTGATTGCTTGTTAATATGGTAAAATTTAAAATGCATTTTCTTTTTTAAAGTTGTAAAATTAAGCATTTAACATTTAAACATAAAAAATAAAAATCAATAATAACACAGGTCAACAAATTTTTAAGCCATAGACTAGAGCATACCCTTCTTAATGTTTACACTGAAGCAGAATCTGTATTCAGAATTTCTCCTTCAAAGCAGGGGGCATATTCTGGTAGTCGAGATCGATTCGTAAGCAATTTCGATAGTGGTCTTATTTCTTTTTCTGTCAGTCGATACTTAATAAATCGCTATTATTTTTCAGCGTTGTAAAAACCCAAAAATGAAATCAAAACACTTTAAATTAAAACAAAACGTAATAAAACATGGAACTAGAAATCACACTTTTAACTTATGTGAAGATCGGTCCGTAATTTACAATAGGCCCCATACAAACCATACTCCCGGAAAATAAATTATTACGTCTAAAACCGTTATAATAATGATATCATAATAAAATTAATAAATAAATAAATTTCGTGATAATCGGTCCATAATTTACTATAGGCACGATATAAATTCAAATTTCTAAAATGAAATCATTAAACTTTCTGATCGTCGCTAAATAACACTATTTAACAAGCAAAAATTATAAAATGAATAAACACTTTATTTTTTTGATCGGCTATAGTCACCTGATGTCAAAAATCCTCATTATTTCAAATTCTATGTTAAGTTTTTTTTTTTAAATTTTTTTTTCTAAAATTTTAGATTTTTGAAGTGGCTGCTCCATACATCTTGTCGTAACTTTAGAACGACGTTCTCGAAAAATTTTAAATTGCGCCAGTTTTAAGTCTTTCGAATATCATTTTTTGATTTAGCCATTAGTTTTGGGATTATTGAGGTACAAATGGAAATTTTTTTTTTTTATTTATAAAATTTTTCAAATCAAAGTTTCAAAATCAACAAAAACTTCCCAGTTTTAGTACTTAATCGTAAAGCTGTATCTTTTGCAAATAAAAAAAATTTTATTTCATGAAAATATATGGACAAACTCTGTCTTATTTCCGATAAACTGAAGTACCTAAATTTGATATTTTTTATCGCAAATTTGTGAAGAGCTAAAAATCACAAAGTTTTACCTTTTAATTACACAATATTTTTTTTAATCCTTTACTTTAATTATTTTTTCATAAAGCTGCATATAATAGAAATAAAATAAATTTTGTTTCATGAAAATCCATGGATAAATTCGTTTTTATTGGCGATCAAGTGAAAGTACATAGTTTTGACATTTTTTTATCGCAAATTTGTGTTGAGCAACATGTTTATACTTAAAATAAACATGTTGCTCTAGACAAATTTGCGATAAAAAAAATCAAAACTTCACTTTATTCACTTCGTTCACTTTATCGGGAATAATGGATTTTCATGAAACAAAATTTATTTCACTTCTAATACGCGTAGCTTTGAGTTTAAGTACTAAAACTGGCAAGTATTTGTTGATTTCAAGAAACAAATATTTTTTTGCCACTTCGACCTCAATAACTCCAAAAATAATAGCTAAATTAAAAACTGATATTGAAGAAACTTAAATCTGGCGTAATTTAAAATGTTTTGACGGATTGCATAATAAAATCGAGTGCATCGTTCCAAAGTTACGATAAGATGTAAAGAGGAGCCTTTTTAAAAAACTCAATTTTAAGAAAAAAATTTAAAAAAAACCTTGCCATAGAATTTTAAATAATGATGATTTTTGCAGTTAGGTGACTATAGCGGATCAAGAAAATATAGTGGTTATGTAAGGAAAAAAAATACTTCTCATTTGTTGAAAAGTGTAATTTAATTTAGGTCTGAACCGCATCGCATTTCAATGCTGACCTCCGTTTTTATAAAGATTAAATTATAAAATATAGATATCATGTAGACCTCACTGCTGAAATATTTGAACTCTCGGTGGAGGGTAGCAGAGATTCGGCGTAGCCGAATTAAGCACTCAAACTTGTTTTGATTTTTTGGTTTTATGGAACAATGACACAACAAATATTATTTTACAGTATTATTGGTTACGTTTTAAACGTACTAAAGTGTTTTGGACCGTGAGCTTTCTACACCGATATAATTTTCTTCACAATACCAATGAATTTTGACATTAATCCCATGAAAAATTGCATTAAAAAGGAACATATGCAGCGCTTTGTTGGATCAATGAAACCTGTTTCATTAAAATGTATTTAATGAAACATTACATTAGCTCTATGAATATTATTCATTGGATAAATAAATATATTTTTATTAGATTCAATGATTATATTTCATAATATGTATTCATGAAAATGTTTATTAATTTGATGATAAATAAACAAGATTTTAACGACACAATTTCATTGAAAATAATATTTTTATATCACTATTTTAATGAAGACTTTAATTTTTTTTTTTTTTAATATTTTTAAATTTTTTTTTATAATTTCCCTAAGCTAATCCCGCGAAGCTTTACGCTTGTCTGCAGAAACCAGAGTCTCTGGCGGGAATCGATCACGCAACCCCGGCGCTGATAGACTAGTTCACTACCAGCTAGCCTACCGGGGCAGTGCAGTTTTTGAATAAATAAAACTATGTGTTTTGCCATTACTCAATTAAGAGCGTAAATATTAGATTAAATTGTTCATAATTACAATAACAACGTTGATTTTTTTGCTAGCGCCTAATAAAAAAAGACCACATAAAGTGAGAACAAGCTTTTTCGTATACATCATTTGGTTAACATCAGTTTAAAAAAGGTGTGTTTTTTTAAAGGAGAACATTTATTTGTTCATTACTTAGTACATACTATATGTATTTACATATTAAAGAAAACTAAAAACATACGTACTTATGGATTGAAAGTTTTTGTTTCATTACTATAATGACACTTTTCATTGTCATAATGAAAATTTAAATTTATGTAGGTATGCTTTTTCGAAATATTTTTATACTTTTAATTATTGAGACTATAGAGTTATTTCAATGTTAAAAATATTTTTTTTTTCAGTTATTGAAATATGTTGCTTTTTTAAAAAAATTTTTGATTTCATAAATTTAATGGCATATTACATTAGATGTATGAAATAATTAAATCTTACATTATTTCATTAACAATTAAACATTTTTTAAGGAAACTATAATTTTGTATTAATTTATGAATGTAGTTATGTTTGTATATTGTTTTTTATGTTCCCAATTAAAATTTTTTGTTTAACTTGTACAAACTTAAGTTTTCATATATCCAATGCATTCTGCCACTAATTTATGTCAGTTTTTGAAAAAATAAAAATTGTTTAGTGCAGTTGTACCAAATAAGCTGATAACTATTTTCATCATAAGCCGATTGTGGTCCCATTTTAGGACCGTATTCGTAGATCAACTTAAAGACAAACAAATTTCATATAGATGTTAATATGTTTCTTGATAATATATTGCACATATTACTGCTGTATAAATCTTAAGTGCATAATATTGTTTTGTGCTGTTGGCAACATGATTGTCCCATTGGTCCTGAATGGTGTTCACTATCGAAAATTCGTCTTACCATTATACTTAGGTCATATAATCTATAATTTGGCAGGAACGCACCATTACTTGTTTTCATTAGCATGAATGATGTGACAATATGTCCGTTTCGGTCTTAGATGATTATTATAAAAGTGGTGGTTAAATTTTAAGGGCCGATGTTGAATGCGAACCACACCTAAACGTCAAGTTTTTTTTCCGTATTTCATTTGACATTTCTCAAGTTCAGACTAATTCATTTTGAACCATGGAAAGGTACACAATCGAGCAACGCGTTAAAGTTATTAAGGCTTTTTATGAAAATGATGATCAATTTCCGAAGAAAATCATCTCAGTGATGAGGCACGTTTTCACCTCAGTGGATTCGTCAATAAGCAGATTGCCGCATTTAGGCGAATGATAACCCAAGAGTGATTGTCGAAAAACCAGTGCACCCACAAAGAGTGACTGTTTGGTGCGGTTCATGGGCTGGCGGCATCATCGAGCCGTATTTTTTTTTAAATGCCACACAGCTAACGAAACAATGGCTCTTTTGCGCGACAAATTCAATGGCCTTGTTAGCTCACGTGGTGGCGATGTCAATTGGCCGTCAAGGTCATTTGACACCGTTGGACTTCTTTCTTTGGGGTTATTTGAAAGAAAAGGTGTACGACGATAAGCCAGCAACAATTCAAGAGCTAAAGGCTGAGATAATTCGGCACATTAACGGTAAAGAGCCTCAATTATGCCTCAGCGTCATCGAAGATTTGGATGGAGGTGTGCCGCCGATATTTGGCCAATAATTTCATAATAAAAAGAAATGACAATAATTGCCTAAATAATTTGTGTTTGATTCAAAATCAACATCGGCCCCTTAAAATCAAGCCACCCTTTAGTACTTAAGGGTCAATCAGATTATCCCTTTAGAAGTAGAGATTTTTATGCTTAATGATCTAAAAAATAAAGCTTAATTGGTATATTCTTAAATATTTTAATTCAAATTAACAATTTAGTTCTTTAAAGCATTTCAATGGCAATTAAGGGAATATTTTTTCAAAAATTACAAACATTTGCGATTTAACGCAAACTTAAGTTTATTCACTCAATATTTTTTTTTAAATATTTTTATTAAAAATTGTTTTATAAGAATGGCCATCGTTTATTAAAATCAAATCATAATTATTCAATGTAGGTATGTGAAACTATTTTAAAAAAAGCTTTAGCCGAAGCTTTTTTATAAAAAAAAAAACGTATCTAGGCCGGTTATTGCAAAAAGCTTGGTTTAATGTACAGTAATAATATCAGGGTTGTGAAAGTAGGTGCATATCTATATTTTTCAATCAATCGCTCTTTTATTTTTAAAAGAAATTTAACAGTTTAACAGTAAAAAGTATTACAAAAATTTCTTGTCGTTATATGCAATCTAGAGTTTCAATTCCTCTTGTTCTGGGAGGGGGGGGGGCATTTGATTGCCAACGAGGTTACATTAGGGAGTGATTTAACTTTTTACACTATGCGGCAAGTTTTTTTTTTTTTTTTAATTTCCTAAGCTAATCCCGCGAATCTCTATGCTTGTCTGCAGGAAAGAAACAAGAGTCACTGGCGGGAATCGAACCCGCAACCTCGGCGCTGATAGACTAGCTCGCTACCAGCTAGCCTACCGAGGCACTCAAGTGAAAACTTTCGGAAAACACACGGATTCAACAGTAAAGATTCGATTGTATTACCGACGGGTAGTAAAACCCTGTACTAAGTTTGGTAATTATGGCGAAAATTTTTTTTAATGGGTCTTCCGAAATTCTGAGTCAGTGAGCTTTCAAAAAAAGCTATCATCAGTTTTTGGCCAACACCTTAACTATATATGTCAATATTGTAGCTAAGGCTCCGCCGAACAAATTGATTTTTTTTTTCGTTTAACTTACAGGGACTCCCAATTATACGATTCAACGAAGGTAAAAGGGTATAAATAAGCTTGCCGTTCTGTTTGTTAATTCCACAATATACATTTATTTTGGATCCTTAGTAGAAGAGAAGTTCAAATCCGCTTAAACGTCTGTTCGTCTTTAAAAATAAATAAGAAAAATCATTTGTTTTAAATGAAAAGTAAATGATCCGGTTTTTGATTAAATTTTCAGTTGTTTATATTAATTTTTCGTTTGAATTTACCGACATAATTTTATGAGTGCAGAAATCACTCTGCAGATGATTGGTTCATAGCTTCCTATGGGTCCAATATAAATTCCCCTCCTGAAAATCATTTAAGTTCGGCCCTAACTGTAACAAATCATTATATTTTACTCAAGCTATTTAAAATTGCTTAAAAAAGCATAAAACTTTCTGATTGTCGGCCAATAGTTAATAGACATCACATAGATATTACTCCTAAGACATTCGAACTGTCGGTGGAGGGAATCAAAGATTCGGCACAGCCGAATATAGCACTCTAACTTGTTTTTTTTGTAATAAGAGTTGCGCCATATTATAATGAAACCATTGTGCCACTTTTTGAATAATATGGGACAATATAAAATAATACTATGGCGAATAACATTGACAATAACATTGTAAATAGATGGGGTGCTTAAGACTTAATTTTCATTCTGTGCACATTAGTGGTCTTCAAAAACATATTTTTGTTTGTTGTTTTGAAGTCCTCAAAAGTTTTTAGAAGACATAAAAAAGCTCTACCACATGATTAACTCCATGGTTTAATTATACGCGACGCTCAGCGACTTTCAGTTTTTCCATACAAATAACATATGGGCAAATCCCAGAAACAGTCCACCAACCAAAAATTTTTCAAATGAATTTTTTTTGATGGAATATAAGATTAGATGTATAATTTCATTTTTATATTAAAAAATATGTATTTTGATGATCATTAAATACAATTATTTGTACCAAATACTACCCCACCCCTGATTTATTAATGTTATACGTAAATTTAGCATTATTTTAGGAGATTTTTGTGCTTAAAATAGCACTTACAGCAGACTCATCAAAATATAAATTTCGTTGAAAAAAAAATTGATATTCATTAGTTAAGAAATTAGTTTAAGAAATGCAATTCATAAAAATATAATTTGTTTTGTTAAAATAAATAAAATTTAACAATAAAATACTACTGGAATAACTGTAGCGTGCATTATGTAGCGTGCGTCACAAAGGGTTCACGGCTTTTGTCAGAAAATCACAACAGTTTTTGACTGCGAATAAGTGCATTGAGAATTCTCTTATAGTCATCTTTCTTTTAGGAATTCGATTTTGTATACCTTATGATGCAAAATTCGCTAAAAATTAGGAAAACACACTTCAAACTTTGAAGTTACTTCCACTTTTTGTAGCGTGCGTCACAAAACTTTGTGATAGATTATTTCGCAACAAATACTTGCTAAGAAATTATGACATATGCCATTCGTAAGTACATATTAACCCTCTACTGCATATGCAGCCATATATGGCTTTTGAATTTTAAATGCACATTCTCAGCAAAAATTAACAGTTTTGAAAAATAATAGTTTTTGAAAAACACAAGTAGGCCTTTGTGATTATGAGACGAATGTTTTTTTCTCTGTTCTTTACATAGGTGCATAGAAAACCTCAGTCTTGTTTATAAGTACACGTGGTCACTTCGTACAGTGAAAATATACAAAATAAAACATATATTTTTTTAATTACAAGTAAGTTGGTATGCTTATATATTTTTTTTTGTAGAGTATATAGCTTTGTGAATAGTGTGTATATAAATATTTTTCAATTGTGCATGTAGAACTCGTAAAATCACGCATTTTTTAGAACAGCCAAATATGGCTTCTCATGCATTCACAGAAAAATTCGTCCAACTTTGTCGTGCCATATTTGGCTTCTCATGCATTTCCTGATAAACATTACGGTATATGTGTTTTCATTTCTTTCATAATAGCAACACTTTCCATGGCATCCGCGATGACAACAAAACGTTTTTATTCGATTCCTTGAGTTAGACAATGAATCAGTAGCAAATCAGTCTTGGCAGGATTCACTGCTGATACCTGAAACGGATGTAAGTAGCGAATTTGATTCTGGGGATGATGAACCATTGGTCAGTTTAGTTTCGAAAGCGAAAAATGGTCAGAAGATACGATGGATGAAATCTAAATTTGGTGCATACAAGGAAGACGATTTACCTTTTTTGGGAATCAAGGAGTTGCCAGAGGAGATGTCTGAATTGGAAACACCAGCTGAATTTTTTCAGTTCCTTTCCCCCGATGAATTACTTGACATGATTGTGGAAGAATCCAACAGAAAAGCCTTACAAGACAATATCAACAAGCCAGCCAATATTACGCGAGCCGAAATGGAACAATTCTGCTAGACGTTATTGGAATTCAGAACTCGGTCAGCCGTTCTTTTTTAAAACCATGACCTGTAACAGATGGGAAGAGATAAAACGCTTTCTCCATTTTGCGAATAATGACGAATTTGTCCAACGTGGTTTGCCTGGACATGACAAGCTTTTCAAAATAAGGCCCTTTTTGAACAAGATTAGAGATCAACTACTTCTAGTCCCAAGAGAGGAATTTCTTGCAGTGGATGAGCAAACCATCCCCACAAAATGTCGTCATGAACTTATTATCTTTGTTGCATGAAACGCCATATATGGCAATAAATTTTTAGGGTGATACAGACAGGAGTGCATATGAAGCCATATATGGCAATTTTTTTTTTTCAGAAAACTGACATGCTTTTCTGAAAAAATTTTGTTTGCATATCTTAATTATGCCATTTAAAATAATAATTAAAAAAAAAAAAAATTAATTTGTAGCTGGATCATAATGCATGCAGTAGAGGGTTAACGCAACTAAATACTATACATAAGTTGAAGCTATCTCTTTTGAAAGGCCAAAAAAGGTTTATATATCAATCAGAGAACGCGTACGAATGTAGCGTTCGTCACGCAGAATTTGCCCATATGAGACATTTTTTTTCGTATTTTGCAAATAAGTATATAAAAATGTCTTTAGAAGTAGAGAATATAAAATTTTCCAGTTTCCAGTGCAATTTCCTCAAGTAAAACAGCTGAGATATGCTATGAAACCATTCTTTTATAAAAACATAGACTTTTTTTATAATAATTAACAATAAAAGACAAAGATTATCAACATTTTATTTTTTCATCCTGGTAGACCATTCTGGGGAAATGCCCATATGCAATCTAGAGTTTCAATTCCTCTTGTTCTGGGGGGCATTTGATTGCGAACGAGTTTACATTAGGGAGTGATTTAACTTTTTACACTATGCGGCAAGTGAAAACTTTCGGAAAACACACGGATTCAACAGTAAAGATTCGATTGTATTACCGACGGGTAGTAAAACCCTGTACTAAGTTTTGTAATTATGGCGAAAATTTTTTTTAATGGGTCTTTTGAAATTCTGAAAGTCAGTGTGATTTCAAAAAAAAGCTATCATCAGTTTTTGGCCAACACCTTAACTATATATGTCAATATTGTAGCTAAGGCTCCGCCGAACAAATTGATTTTTTTTTTTGTATAACTTACAGGGACTCCCAATTATACGATTCAACGAAGGTAAAAGGGTATAAATAAGTTTGCCATTCTGTTTGTAAATTCCACAATATAAATTTATTTTGGATCCTTAGTAGAAGAGAAGTTCAAATCCGCTTAACCGTCTGTTTATCTTTAAAAATAAATAAAAAAAAATCATTTGTTTTAAATGATATGTAAATGATCCGGTTTTTGATTAAATTTTCAGTTGTTTATATTAATTTTTCGTTTGAATTTACCGACATAATTTTATGAGTGCAGAAATCACTCTGCAGATGATTGGTTCATAGCTTCCTATGGGTCCAATATAAATTCCCCTCCTGAAAATCATTTAAGTTCGGCCCTAACTGTAACAAATCATTATATTTTACTCAAGCTATTTAAAATTGCTTAAAAAAGCATAAAACTTTCTGATTGTCGGCCAATAGTTAATAGACATCACATAGATATTACTCCTAAGACATTCGAACTGTCGGTGGAGGGAATCAAAGATTCGGCACAGCCGAATATAGCACTCTAACTTGTTTTTTTTTTTGTAATAAGAGTTGCGCCATATTATAATGAAACCATTGTGCCACTTTTTGAATAATATGGGACAATATAAAATAATACTATGGCGAATAACATTGACAATAACATTGTAAATAGATGGGGTGCTTAAGACTTAATTTTCATTCTGTGCACATTAGTGGTCTTCAAAAACATATTTTTGTTTGTTGTTTTGAAGTCCTCAAAAATTTTTAGAAGACATAAAAAAGCTCTACCACAAGATTAACTCCATAGTTTAATTATACGCGACGCTCAACGACTTTCAGTTTTTCCATACAAATAACATATGAAACATTTTTTTCGTATTTTACAAATAAAACTGCTAAAAAATGTATACAATTTTTATGGGCATGTTCTTGTATGATATTAGATTTTCCACAAAAAACATCTTACATGATGAACTGAACATTTTTTGCAAATGGTATAAAACCTTTGTTTTAGCAAAAAAAAAAAAAGAAAAAAATTTAGAAACTGCTAAACTCTGGCAATGTAGAGTCTGGTTTCACACTGTGAAAGTTTTCTTTCAGAAAGTCTGAGCTTATTGGTGAGAGGGGAGAGAATCATAGCATGTTTTCTTCCTCTCTCACCAATAAACTTAAGCTACGGTCACACTTATTAAATATTTGATCAAATAGGCGTAACCCCTACTTTTGTTAATAGTTAGTGAGATTAAAAATGGTCTAAATATTACAAAATAAATTGATTATACTAATAGGCATAGCAAAAAACAGTTTTTTGTAAGATGTGGTTTTTTAATCAAAATAAATAATGACATTAAGCGAAATGATTTTTAAGATTGGTTGTTGGTCCCGATTTTTTCGTCAAATATTTGATAAGTCTGACCGTAGCTTTAGACTTTCTGATAGAAATATTTCAAATATTTCAAAGTGTGAACCCAGACAGAAGGCGTTTGTGTAGTGTATGACGTAAAAATTTTAGTAAAATTTAGTAAAATTTTAACCAGTTTTATATTTTCACAAGTTTGTTAAACTGTACAGTCAACTTGTATCGTGTATGTTAAAAAGATTCAGTTCTGTCACGGTTTTTAAGAGTTGACAACAATAAAAGCGTGCGGAAAAAATTTAATGGGTAGAGTCTCTCGAATTATGAAAATAATCGCCTTCATATAAAGAAAATTATAATTACACAAAAAAGGTATGGATTTAAAGTTGCTGAAAAGGAATTATTGCAAAGAAAATAAAATTATTAAGGGTTTTCTTTATATCGCTTAATAGTCTCGCCATCTGTGTTAACTGTGCTTTTTTACACTCTCGCAAATGAACTGTCAAAAACTGTATGAGAATTTATTTACACAAACTTCTGAAATTTGCCGAACAATTTTGACTCGTAAACTTGCGCTTTCCAATTGTTAATTTGTACAATCAAAATTTTTTATGCTTACCGCCGTTTCAAGTGTTTATAAATCACAAACAATAAATTCTTGCAATAATTTGTGCAAATTACTCTTTTGGCTTTCTTTATGCGTTTTTATAAAAACAAATTTCACTTTTTAATCACAAATTTCAAATATAATTTAATATTTTTTATCAAAAGTAATTTTTGGGAATACAAAATTTTAATTTAAGAGATTTTGTTATTCGTGCTTAATTCCCAGTTTTTATTCTTGATAAGAACACTGAAATTTATTGTTGATGGGATAAGCTATTCCTATGCGCATTTCACTGGTTGCTTAGGCCAGATCACAATTATTGTTGGAAGAATTCCAATCAATTGTAGTGGGGAATGTAAGAAGAGATAAACTCACTGTTTATTGTTAGACGTTTTTGTTTAAACTTTGATATTGTTACAAATATAACTGTTGCTTATGATTCTCATACGATTAACGGTTTTATTTGGTTTAATATCTTTAGTTTTTCTAAAATCTTTATGGATGAATTTTCCTGATGATCTGGCCTAAGCAACCAGTGAAATGCGCATAGGAATAGCTTATCCCATCAAAAATAAATTTCAGTGTTTTTATCAAGAACAGTGTTGCCTGTGGATTTTTCGAAAAAATACCTACACATGCTTAAAAATACCCGATTTTTCCCTACATGTTGAAAAAATTTCCCCTACAAAAATTTCTACGCATTATTGTCATTAAGATAGAAGAAAATAATTAGTTATAACAAATAAATTTTACTCGGATATGTTAATTAGAGCTTTGACAAAAATTAAGTACAAAACAAAGAAAATAATAAATACAGGGTGGCGCAGAATGAGCTATATGTTTTAAATGGTTTATAACTTATTATAATTTTTTTTTTTTTTTTTTAAATACAGTATGTATATTATTGGGTAATTTTTTGCAATTAGCTTTAAAAAATGATATCCTGTAAGTGATGTCCATTTTCTGCTTCGCACATACGTGCTCTTTTTAAAATATTTTCCATGTATTTTTCGTTCGAGTTTACATTCATTTATAAGTAAATCTCTGAGTGTTCTTCACAAAAAGCTGGGAAAAAATCAAATCAAAAATAATAATTAAAAAAGTTATAAAGAATTCAAACCATATAGCACATACTGCGCCGCCCTGTATTGCACACATCCAAGACAATCACTTAAATCATATTAATTGATCAGGTTTAATTATCATTTTCGTTGTTCGATTGTACAGTCACTCATAATTAATTTCACAAATCTTTTTCGCAATATGCTGAAAAAAAAAAAAAAAAAAACTAATAAGTAAAAAAATTATACGTAATTAAAACCATATAGCTCATTCTGCGCCACTCTATATTTATGTTCTTTTAATAAATCCAATTAATCTTTAAGCAGCTTCTTTTTCTTGATATATGAATATTAAGTATACCTTAGTACTAAACAAAATATGTTATGATATATCACATTACCTATGTATATTACAACAATTTCGAAGGCTATAATTTTATTGCAATATAAAAGTATTGAATTGAAAATTTTACATGTACGTACCATATTTTAAACTTTTTTTGAACAATAAAATAAAATTTGAATTATTTTCAACTTAAGGACAATTCGTCAGCTCAGAATTGTCATTTATAAAAAAGTACCATTAGACACATCTTTCTGAATTCTGTCCGGATTCTTTTAAACATATCGTTACATAAATTCCCCCGATATATCTATGCGAAATCAATCAGAAAGCGGCCAGACAGTACGTATATTCAATGTCTGATAGAAATCTGAACGAAATCTCTAAGAATGAAGTCAGTCATTTGCAAGAAATGTCTGATTCAGACAAAGTCGGAGTATTTTTCTGGCTGGTAATTTGCTATTAATAATAACTTCTAAGTATTAATAAGTTTTAATAGTTCGTGATCTCCAAAAAAAAAAAAAAAAAAAAAATTTAATAAATACATACATATACATACAATATGTATGTACATATGAATGTAACAATTTATTTGGTTTTGTTTTGGTTTTCTGTGGAATTAATAAAGCATTTTTTTAGACTGTTGAATATGTGTATATTTTTTTAAGAAAGTAAAAACTTTTGTCTTGAACTCATTTAATGAAACCATTGTTTTATTCTAAGAATACCGGGATTCCCGGAAATAAGATTTTTTTTGTTTCGTTTCCCGGGAATAGAAAAAGTCCGTGAAATTAGAAATCCTAGTCTCGCCAGATAGCCCAATTGCAGAAATGGCAATTTTAAGCGATTTCTTGAAAACACTTATTACAAGAAATTTGTTCTTTTACCTAAACTAATCCCTCGAAGCTCTACGCTTGTCTGCAGGAGACCAGAGTCTCTGGCGGGAATCGAACCCGCGACCCCGGCACTGATAGACTAGCCGATAGTGGCTAGCTTTCCGGGGCACTCACTTCGTATTCTAACGAAAGAAAATACTGAAATGGGGGTTTAAGACCCTATTAAATGCGCTTACTCCTAATAGGGCTTTAATGGACACTCATAGGTAGTCTAACATATCAATACATGAGCTTAAATTTTAAACTTTCATCTTAAAAACGTTTTTAGTAGAAATAACTAATTTTAAGATTGCATTCTTAATACCCATCACAAGCAAAACAAAAGCTTAAGAAATTTTTAAAAGTTTTCAAAAAGCTTAATTCAATTAAGATCTACTTATCTCTATTGATGACATTAATAACATGTTTATTTCAGAAAATTCAGTATATTTATAATCGTCACAAAAACATTTTTAAAATGCGCTTAACAATTTTATTTTGTTTAATACTTTGTCTACTGTCACTGGTTGTGGCCAAACCTCAGCTAAATTGTAATCTTGGACTTGGGGCAGGCGTACCAGGAACAAACTTTGATTGCCCTCAAATAAGGGTACAACGCATTCCATCAAGAACACCCTTCGGAAATGGTGATCGATTTATGCAATAATTAAATTAAATTGTTAATATTTCAACTATTTTTTTTCTTTTTTTTTCAATAAAATAATTGAATTATTAACATCTGGTTTTTCCATTGGCACCACCACTTATTTATTAATCATCCCGCACGGTTGTTTGAGAGGCCACATATTTTTTCTATAACTTTTTTCCCTAGTGTTTTTCGCCTTTAGAAACATTTAATTTTATTGTTTCCAGAACGATCTAATAAACTTTCCATCTCAACTTTTCAGCTGCAGTAAAATTTCTGCAAAAATTAAAACAAAGCAATAAGTAGAGATGTGAAAAATATATTCTTCATTTTATCAGTTGTTATAGTGAACTTATCACCTTTTCTACATACATACACCCAAGTTTTATATATATTTATGTACATACATTTGAGGTAAAATTATGTTAATGTGAATTTACACAAAGCTATACATATATATTTAGTCATATTATGGATTAAAATTATCAGATTATTTATTAGAATTTTTTAGCAAAAAAAAAAAAAACCCTGATCTAGTTTTAATGTGCTAAATTCCCAATTCTTACTACTTATGAACTGAAATTTATTGTTGTTGGGATAAGCTATTCCTATGAGCATTTCACTGGTAGCTTAGGCCAGATCATTAGGACACTTCATCCAAAGATTTTAGAAAAGCCAAAGATATTATTCAAGTAAAACTGTTGAGCGAATAGGAATTATAAATAATCAGAAGTATTACCCGTAATAATATCAAAGCTTAAACAAAACACCAACAACAAACAGTGAGTTTATCTTTTCTTACAATCCCTACTACAATTGGTTGTAGTTATAAGGGGTAGTTATAAGGGGTAAACAAAAGGTAAAAACAAAAATAAAAACAAATTACTTTGTCTGAGTTCATACGGCTCTTTCTTTATTGAAAAGATTGCTACTTTATAGGCGAGAGGGGCGAGGGGAAAAGAAACGAGTACACACATGCCTGTACTGTCTTTACGTTTTGCTTTCTTATTCGTTGTTTAATTTTGTTTTTGTTTTCATACGCACGACTATACAAAATAAAAAACATGGCGTCGACATGACATGAATCATTTGAACACCAATTCATGTTCAAAGAAGGAAAAGGAAGAATCTTTTCAATAAAGAAAGAGCCGTATGAACTCAGACTTTATTTCATTGTTGCCAGTTGAGTTTTGTGCAGTGCCACTTGCATATTTGTTATCAAACCTTATTTTTATAACCTCCAGCACTAGTTGTAAATTAGGGTATATAAAGTTTGTCATTCCTAAAGATTCCAATCGACTACACAATATTAATGAGTATGTACTTTATTGCAATTATTATAATAGTTTTGCTCCACTCCATTTAATAATATATGGCGCAATTTATCATTCAAAATATGAGGCATTATTCGTGAAGCGGAAAATCAGAAAAAATATATTTTGCCGGAATTCCTTTATATTTGGCGCAACTATACCTCTAGCACCTCATAACTTGACAAAAAACACCATAAAAAAATTAGGCAAACACATTAATAACTGCTAGAGTTAAAGTTATGCCATATTTTAATTTAAATTAAAACAACTCAAATATGCGCGTATTTTACAATGTTGTCAACACATTACATTACATTACTTTTTGCGCAATATAAAAAAAGACTTTTGATTGTATCCAATTAGGGATCCCTTTAAGTTTAATAATTTGGTGAAAAAAATTTTTTTTTCATCGTGGTTTTAAAGTTTTAAAAAAATATTTGGTGGCTACAATCCCCTCCAAACAATTTATCAAAGAAGCCCCCTGACAACCCCTTCCACTGAAAAAAAGGAAGGAATCAAAGATAAGCACGATTCCCGCAACTACACCAAATACACGGAAGGCGTTGTTTCTAGGCAACGACAGATGGCAGCCCCATTATCCTACGACCTTCTGCAGCAGACCTTCTACAGATCATCTTCTTAGCTGGAACCACAACCGATTATAAAAAACTGCAACAAATGTGACTTGTGTTTTTGGTATTTTAAACCAGCGCCAAGGACAGTACAGATTAAGGCCCTAATTATGTAAAACGCGACGCAACGCCAAATAATTACATTGAAAGCAAAAACAAAGTCATAAATATATATTCTGGGTCCTTATGAGGAGAGAACTTGATTTAACGATGTCCGTCTGTCTGTCCGTCTTACGTTTGATATGTGTTTCCCGGAGACTGCAGACATGATAGCGGCTAGATTGTTTTGCATTTATGTCACATATAGTCCACCATTTCTCGCATTTGAAATTCAGCTAGATCGGTCCAAAAATGGCTGAGATATGGGCAAAAAACCACGACTACCACTTATTTTTTCCAAGAATCCCTTGTTGTTGTATTTTTATTACTTTTTCCTCTATATATCTGGAGAACGGCTAGAGCCAAAGTTTCCAAATTAGGTACACACATTAAGGTTATCAATACACAACATTTCACAAAATATGGGCGGGATTGGAGAAGTGGGCGTGGTATCTCCCGTACAAAAAATATCAAAAATTGTATAAAAACCAAATTTTTTGGACTACCATATGACTTATGGTTATCCCTTATTAATCAAAAAATCGGAAAACTTTAGTAGAAAATATTTTCTAAAAAGCTCGGAAAAATCGGTTCAGAAACGAAAAAGTTATGACAAAATTGGTTTTTGTATTAAATGTTAGTTAAACGAGTCACTTTTGCACTCACGATCTAAAAACAGGTTGTTAGTGTTGCTATAGTGTTAAAAGAAGACCGTTCTTCAAGTTTAACAATAAAAGATGCAACTCCAAGGTGCTCTGAGCATATCCAGAATGCTGCTATGATCGCCAAGGCATTGTCACCGACACAAGTTTCCATAGAAGGACTATTTTTTGTACACAGAATCATCAGATACGATTTGAGAGGACCGATTAAGCCATATATAGTTGAGACTATTCTATTTCTAAAGTCAAATGCAGAGTAATTTTTTATTTAAGGTTTACAATTTGAAGATTTATTATTTGAAGTTTTTGTTTCCGATATTAAAGTATTTTGTTTATTATTAAAAAAACTGATAAAAATAAATGAAATCCAAATTTTGATATTTTAATTAGACTAAAGCTCATCAAATTTAATTTTCATATAAATTTTTTGTATAAAGAAAAGAATTTTACAACATGAAATTAATTTAAAGTTATTGATTATTTTTCATTCTTGACTGGCGCGGAAATCGAACCCAGGCTTTCACGGACAGGTTACCCTTTTATGTTTCAATTGCAACCACTCAATCTCTTTAGAGTGTTTTGCCGTTTAGTCAAACATCAATCTTTAAACCAAATTGTATTAAACCTTTGGTAGATCGAAATTTGCTTTGAAAGAATATCTATTTTAATTGATTTACATGTTCTTCATAACTTCTATTTTTTCGTACTTTTTCGTATTACATACCAATCAATTTTAATTAATTTCATGTTGAAAATGCCTTTCTTAATAAAAATAATTTAATGAAAATTAAATTTGATGAACTTTAGACTAATCAAAATATCAAAATTTGGATTAAAAACCATATAAAGTTTAACAAAATAGACACAATACTAATTAAAAACAAGTTAGAGTGCTATATTCGGCTGTGCCGAATCTTTGATACCCTCCACCGACAGTTCAAATGTTTAAGGAGTAATATCTGTATGATGTCTTTTTATTATTATTATCTTAAACTGTGACGATTTGTTATTAATTATGGTTTTAGGAGACTAAACTGTTTTCCGGGAGTAGGGCATATATGGGGCCTAGGGTAAATTATGTACCGATCTTCACGAAATTTCACAGTATCATTTATAGTCCTATAAAATTGTGACGAGCCAAAATTTGTTATGATTGCATTATTTTTTACGGTTTTAGGCGTACTAAACTGTTTTCCGGGAGTAGTGTTTATATGGGGCTTAGGGTAAATTATGGACCGACCTTCGCGAAATTTTACAGTGTCATTTCTAGTCGAATAAAACGGACTTGTGCAAAATCTTATGTCATTCCGTGCATTTTTGCATCATTTATGTTAGTTTTTGTAACAAAATTATCAAGTTTTTGAAGGTGGTGGTTCCACATTTTGATTCATAGCTCTGGTCCTACTGAACCGATTTTGCTGAAATTCAATCCCAAACTGCTTAGGATAACTACAAGCAATTTGACACCTAGTTTGTTTATTTCTTTTGAGTTTTTCGAAAGTGAGCGTGTTTTCAACAGACGGACATGGCTAAATCGACTTAGAATTACTCAAGCAGCCAGAATATATGTACTTTATGGGGTCTGAGATGAATAATAAAAAAGTTTCACACGGAATGACAAACTTAGTATACCCTCTTCACAACTAATTGTGGTGGAGGGTATAATAAATAAAATATTTCAAAATAATAAGGGAAATAACGATGGGTAGGGCAAAGTGTGCAAACGATGCAAATTTGTGCAAAAATACACACATTTGCACAACACAACAACAAAATGTACGTATTTGCAATTTGCTCTATTTTACTTGGTTTGCACTAAAAAAACCATGAGCAAAATTAGAAGTATCTATTTGCTTAGTTGCAAACAAATGTAAACAATAACATTTGACATAGTAAGCGTCATATTGGTTTTAAGGAAACTAAGTGATTGAACATTATCGTGGGTTTTTATATAAAAAAAAATTATTTTAACATACTTGTGTATAATTGTAATCAAATGCAGATTTGTTACAGAGCTGTCAGAAGTTTTTTGTGTTACCAAAATAATTTTTAATAAAATAGCACATTTGCACAAAAAATAAAAGTGGTATGCTTAGTCCCAATTTCCACAATGCAAGTCTTATTGATCAGCTTGCTACTTTGTAGGCGAGAGTGACGAGGGGAAAAGAAACGAGTACTCAGCTTGCTGTACTCGTCATATGCGCTTTGTTTTCTCATTCGTAATTTTCAGCAGGTCTATTTTGACAATTATCTTTCATATTTAATTTCGTTGTACAAAGTTAATTTCGTAGCGTGTGTGATTTTGTGAGTGTAAAATAAGTACATATGCACATACGGCAATTAAAACACAAATTTTACACAACTTTAATTTTAAATTAAACAATTGTTAAAATATTCAACACGAATTTGAATTTAAATATATTTTAATAAGAAATATGTTTTAAGCGAAATGTCAAAACGCACATATACATTCATACAAATGGAATAACAGATAAATAATAAGACTTGACTCGTGGAAACACCGAAGCTGATTCAAAGAAGAAAATGTGATAAGTTTATTAATAAGACTTGCATTGTGGAAATTGGGACTTACGATCAATAATAATATGCAGTGCAAATTTACAAATTGAAAATTTGCACAATGACCATCATGGTTACCCTTAATATATTACATCAATTACCCACAGCATATACATTAAGCATGAAAGTAGAAGTTGAAGTCGGAGTTGGAACCATTTTTTGACGACTTCACAGCTCTAATTACTGTATTGCAATTGGATTCAGTTCTTGTTTTTCATACTAGAACTCACTCTTCGTATTTTAATTGTTTAAAATTTTAATTTTTTTTTGATTCAGCAACTCTGAATATAATTTTCTAATGTCAAGCGATGTTTTATGAAAACTCTGAAAACATAGAATTAATGTCAACAAAATATTGATATTAATTAAATAAACTTATTTATTAAATATTTTCTCTTTCAAAATGTCGTTTAAAACAACTTCATTTATGGCACCTCATGTAAGTTAATAATTTCCGCTTAAGATAAAAACAATTTTTTTTTTAAATTTGTTTGCTTATTGCTTAAAAGGCATCTAAATTTTTAATCGAAATTAAGATTGCAGCCCTCCAAAAAGACGCTTTCTTCCAGCATTCACACGAATTTCTACAATTCTTAAATCTCTTAATTATTTTTTTTTCAGTATCCGAACACTTATATGGAACAATTTTGCAGAGCCCTCCATCCCGACTTGGAGTTGGGAACAGTTTGTGTACAATGGTTTCGCCAGGCTACAAAATATTGCACTGAATTACTAAGCAATACCATTGCCCCAACTTCCATTTTTTGGACTACAGTTAAAAACTTTATTTTTCCCGATCGTTCGACGGGACTTGTATCTCAAAAATTCCCCATTACCATCCACCCCAATCGTTTGTCCATGCAAGATTGTCATTCATTATTTTTGGATATTGTCAAGGACTATGTACAGAGAGCACCAAGATATTCAGCTGAGTCTACCACAAATGTAATGCTCTGGCAAGTACTCTACTCTTTCATGGGTGTAATGGCCTTAGGTTCTCTTCTACTGGGTATAATTTTTATCTACAACAAATATTGCCAAACGAAACAGAAGATTAAAACTTTGGAGGACAGTTTTTCGCCGGAAAAACGAATGCAAGCTGCTGCCAAACGCAGCTTGGGTATGGCCAAAACTGAATTAAGGAATTTTAAAGTTAAACCAGTAGTTAAAGCAGAGGATATTCTATCACCTGATGGAGCTGAGGTTATGGTATTGAAAGTTGGCACCAAATATGAGTTTTTGGATGCAGTTGTTGAAGCTAGAGAGCATGTAATTGGAAAATTGCATAGACTTTCTGAGCAAAACAGCAAAACCAAGACAGATTTCAAAATTGAATCCTTAAATAAAGCAATGAAATTTTTGGATACCAATCATAATAAACTGCACCTTCTCCTAGTGTTTGAAGAAGATTTGCCCTACGAAGAGAATAAATTGGCTAGAAAGAGTACTAAGAGTACAAGTCCTAGAGTAAAAAGTTTGTCACCGCCTAGTACAGCATCATTTAGAAAATCATGTTTCAATTCAAATCGTATCTTGCCTGCCAGATTAGAGGCAGGTGGCGTTACCCAAAAGATACCAGCTATTGGAACAGGAATGAGTTCCAGCTCTCCACGTTTAAGAACAGTAACTACGCCTCGCTCAAGTGGAGTAGCCAGTTCTAGCATACCTCGTAATGTCTCAAAACGTTCGCCCATTGCAGGGAAATCAAAATTAAACTAACTTTGCATTTTTTCTAATAAATCTATTGAAAATTTAATTAAAATACACTTTTTTTAAGGTTTTTTTGCGCAATTTATTTGTTGCGTAGTTGCCATACTTAGTAAAACAATTTTTTTTTATTAAATCTTATTTCAATATTTGCTGTTTTTTGTTATTACAAATAATTTAAATAACTTTTTTTTTATATTAACAAAACAAATTACATAAAAGCTGTATTTATTAAAACCTAAAATAGATAATGAAATATTTATACATAAAAAAATTGATAATAAATTGTTAATTTATTTAGCTTCTCTTTTTTTTATTTTAAATAAAACCATAAAAAATTATGAAAAAGGCATAAAATATAAAGCTTAAATATGTAGATAATGAGAGTATATAAAGAGAAATTCGATCACAATTAAGAGGGTGAAATTAAATATAAATACAATAGTTAGTGAGAGAAAAAGAAGTTACTGTCATGGAAGTGATAAACAAGGGAAGAGACATCCGTGTAAAAGATAGATGTAGAAAAAGGTGTTACCACCGTGAAATATGGACTTAACTATTAAAACTTTACAATTTATGCAAAAATACAACTCGGTGATATAAAAGAATAAAATGTGTTGCTGGATTTGTGTTTTTGTGTGTGTTTGTGTAGTGGAATTAGTGATTTATATTTCGTGTCCGTGTTCTCGTTATGCAGGTATGTGTTTTGTTATTAGTGTTGCCACATGATTTATGTTGTTATAGTAGCCAACTATTTGCCATTTTATGTGTGCTATTAAATCTCTTTTTTGTTTTTTGCTTGGTAGTACTCTGTTGCTTTATATTTTGTTAATAGAGATTTAAAATTTAACGTATTTATTTAAAGAATCTGCCTCTAGGTCCACCAGGAGCAGCTACTGGTGGTGGAGTTGGAATGTGAGCACCTTCAGCACGAAACCCGTTTTCATCGGCAATGTAGGTAATAGTGTAAACGACACCGTCTGGTCCGGTATATGAGTAAGAACCCTGCATAACCTAAAAGTATTAGAAAAATTAAAAAAAAGGAATGAACAATTTTTTATTAAAGAACGATTAAAAAATATTCCTTAAAAACAGTTACAAATTAAAAAAAAATTTGTTGTGCATCAAATCAATTCTAAAAATCACACCGTTTTTATGTTTTACGGTGTGCTTTCGGCAATTCAAAATCACGCCGAAAAACACCAAAACGGGACGCCAAAATATCACACGTGTGATTTTAAAAGCCACGTGTGATTTGAAATCACGTGATTTTAATTAAAGTGGTTTCTAAAACAGGCCTGAATTATTGGCGATCAACTAAATCTTTGACACAAGTCGCTGTTTCATTTTTCACAATATCCAAACTAAGTGTTCTTTGGGTAATACGAAAACATGGCAGTTATACTTGACTTACACAGTAATATTTTCTAGGGGCCCAATCACGGCATTCGATACCGATTAAAATAATAATTTAAATGAAAAATAAAAAAATCCAACTGTAAAAAGATAATTTAAAAGAAATGCACTGAAAACAAAGTTTAAAGAAACTATAAAAAAGTTTACTCTACTACGACTTAATGGACTATATTATAAACTAAAAGCGAAAGTAAAATACCAGTACTAAGCTTATCAGGCAGAATATATTATTTTGATTCCGGTTTTAAATTTGCAATCGTGTCCCGCCTGCTGAAGTTAACACACCCTAATCCAATATACATTTTTTTTTTCTAATTTTAAGAAGCACGCTTATGCGCTACGCTATAAAGCCGGTGATAACACTATCCTACTCAGTCATACGATCATAAAGTAGGATAGTGTGGCTTAAAAATGAATTAAGTGACAGATTTTTTTTGATTAGTCTGTCCGACTTGCATATGTTTATGAAAATTTTTATAGCATAATAGGTTCTATGGGATCAGAGCTGCATTTTCTTGCAAAATACCTGAGTCATTTGAGCCAACATCATTTTCGTGGGCTAGTGTGGCATTGAAAGCAGAAGAGCCTTAAGAAATACAGAAATGCAGTAAGCGAACGAATTCTTAAAAAATTTTATAAAAATAAAAAAGCATTTAAAGGGCCACGGATTCCCTTAATACGAAGCATGTTTGTAAGTATTTAATCCAGTATTTAAAGTTGATTATTACACTCACTAGTTTTCATATTGGTTGACCGAAGAGCTTTTTGTTTCGAAAATATATTGCTTCAAAGTAGGAACTCGCCATATAAAATTCACTTTTTACGCTTGTCAAATATTAAAACAATTAAAGTGAGGTTGTTACAAATGGAACACACATATGGTTAATAAGAAAACTCAACAAACTATATCAAGATGCAGTTAGCGACTATCTATCATTAAATCCGGTGATTCGCTATCCTATTTAGTCGTATGGTGTGTCAAAGAAATCGTTTGTGCTCGTAAAGTATGATCTGTGGCCTGAAAATGATGTTGAGTGCCAGATTTGTTTGACTTGCAAATTTTTATGAAAATTTTCATAAAATGATAGTTTCTATGCAAACAGAGTTGCTTTTTCTTTCAAAGTATCAGAGTCACATGATTTTGCATATTTTTTGTGTGAGAGTGTGGCTTTGACAAGAGTTTATGCAGACATCTTGTTTTATTCCGGATGGTATTCTGTCAGCTTTTCGTGTGAATGAATTATACGGTTTTGTAGGATAGTGAATCCCAGCCTTAACTAATGCAAAAGTGAGACGTAAAACGCGCGAAAGGCAGACAACCAAAAACGACCTTATTGTCTCAAACCAAAAATGACAATGACGAGCGAGCTGCTACCCCAACCAGAGCAGTTTTACAAATATTGAAAATTTTTAGATTTATTTTGAACATTTTTTTTGTTTTAAAGCGATTTTCTTGTTAAACACTCTGGTAGCACATTCTAATTTAAAAACCCCTTAAAGTATGCTTTAGCCTTTTCCAGTTAACAATTGTCATTTAAAACATTTTATATAGCCATACTAAAGGCCAAATTATAATAGCTCTGTTTCTTTACTTTTTGGGTAAAGTTCGTGAAAATGAGAGCAAGCATGAATTTCTCTCATAAAGAGACAAAATTACACAAAAGTACGGGAACAGAAAAAACACAGTTTTAAGCACCAAATAGAAAGTTAGTGTTTTGACAGGCTTTACTAAACCATTACAGTTTACACCACTTTTGAAAAATTGTATATTGCCTGAACAAATAAACTACTTTTACCAAAAATAAATCAAAACAAACACTTTAACAATAACTAACATAATTTTTTCCTAATATGTATTTCAAAATAAAACTTTAAATTTAACTACATTATTTTACTCCAAAACACTTTTTCCAAAATTTGGTTCATGATTTTTTCCTTTGCATTTTATTGTTTTGTTTATGTTTTACAGATGTTTGACAATTTACACAATTTGCACTAAGAAAAAGTCTGGGCTGTTTTGTGCAAGAAGAAGAAGAATTTTCTTCTCATATAAGAGTTTTTTCTGTCTAATATTATCTAAATATCAATATTCAAATGAGATCTGTTCGTCTCAAAGCAATGTTGCAGAGGGGTCTTATTCGCTTAAAGGTTTTATTTGTATAATATTTTTAGCTTTTCTAAAATCGTTGGAAAAGGTTTCCTGATGATCTGGTCTATGCAGCCAGAGAAACTAACTGTCCCTGAAGAATAAATTTCAGTGTATTTATCGAATATAAAAAATTGGGAATTTAGCACGTCATACAGAAATCTTATTAATAATTTTATTTAGTTTATATGTTTGTACATTAGAGTGACCGTTAAAATCAAATGTTGGATTTCTTAAGGTCTCACCCGTCAATTTGGAGTGTATTGCTAAAAAACAACGCCAAAAAAATTTTAGGACGATCGACGAAGGCTTAGCCATCCCCCATGCCCACCAAAGCTTGATAAAATTATATTTTCACATGAAATCTGAATTTATGTTTTTCAACATATAAAATCTTAATTTTGTAACAGAAGTTGTTTGCAAGTTTTTCCTTAATCTCTTATGAAATAAAATAAATTGGAAAATATCGAATAAGCCACTAAAAAAAATCAAATTTTTAATTTATTAAAGAACCGCATTTTCTATGAATTACGTATCTTTAAATTTGTCGAAAAACCTTTTTATTATTTATTTAAAAAAAAAAACGGGCACCTGGCGTTTACACCTAATTCGGGTACCGTTTTTTTAGGTTAGCTCTTGTTTTCGAGATATTCCGTTATTTCGGGAATAGAGGAGGAACATATATTCAAACGGTTTAGTTAATTGAATAAACTAAAAACCGCAATAAAATAACCTTTAAGAAAGGTTAAAGGTTTTTCTAATGTGTGCAGTCTTTTTAGAAACATATTTTTTTTGGCAAAAAAAAAATAATTTTTTAGCAAAATTTCAAAGTTTTTGGAAAATTGGAAAATGTTGCTATGCTTATAATTTTTTTCTAGACATATTAAAAACGAAGTTAAAAACAAAACAGTCGTAAGTGATTAAGATCTGTTTAGTGTTCCCCTAGGGGCACTCCTTGGCAGTTATAGGGCTTTTTCTTCAATATATTCTTAGTCTGTATTGAAAATTTTGTATGGGAGCCCCCTTAAGGAAAAGAAATAGCGGGTACGTATTTTAAAAGCAAAAAATGGGGCTTAAAAATAAAGTGGGGTCGGTCAAACATTTGACCCGTCTAGGGACATCCTAGGCGCTGCTGGGGCCAAATTTAAAGATTTTATTAAACCGCCGTATTAAGATGGGATCCCCTAAGAGTTGGAGACATATGCCAAGTATGTTTTAAGAAAATATTAAGCACAAAAAACTTATGAAGGTCCGTCATACACTTAATATTCCTAGGGGCGATTCTTTGGCAGTTATGGGGCTTTTTCTTTAATATATTCTTAGTCTGTATTGAACATTTTGATGGGAGCCCCTTTAAAGAATAGAATGTTAGAAACAAATGATATTCTCATCAATGCTGCAGTATTTTTTATTTGGTTTTGTTAAAAATTAGATTTAGAGAAAACTTTTTAAGACAAAAGTTGTTGGAAGTGAAGTTCACCAATGAAAATTTCTTAGTAAACGATTTTTATGTAAAATAAATATTTTCCAAGTTAGGAGGCATAAAATCGAACTTTGCGATTTTTCTCAAACTTTGGCGGGTGTGAGAGACTGCTTAGCCTTCGCCGATTGTCTTAAAAATTTTTTTGACGTCGTTTTTTTATCAATACCCAACGAATGGGTGGGGGGGGGGGGGGGGGTGAGAGCTTGGAAAAATTAAAAACAAATATACTCCATACAGTTAACGGCAACCCTTATGTAGTAACATAAACTAGCAAATCTTATGAATTTTTTGTGACACGACAAGCATTGATTATGAGGCGTTACGAAGTTCGCTGTGTCAGCTAGTAGTAGATAAAACTCTACGAATAAATGTAAGAGCCGTGAGCAAGCTCTGTTTTTGTTTCTGTATACATATTAATAGCGTGTTCACAAATTTTGTAATATGATTTTTTTTTCTTAATGTAGATAAGCTGGAAGCATCATACTCAATTAAACTAATAATACTCTATAGTTTTAAGTTTTCTAAAAATTGTATGTTGGCAAATTTTGTATTATGATTAACTAACATTTTTCATAAGCCATGTGTAGCCTAAAAGTATACTAAAGAAAATTATTGCAATGCAAACTTACAAAATAAACAGATTTTTGAAGTTACCGCCCATGTCAATTTTAAACTGATTACATCTTCATGATGCAAATAACACTTTGGCATATACAAAGTATATTATTTAGGTCACACAAAAAAAAATCTAATGGAATTCAAACAGCAATAATTACCTGTGCTTCTAATTGAGGATTGCCCGGATTCTTAAGATAACCAGCTTCATCAGCACGTATTCCATTACTGGTTTCATAACTGTAAAATAAAATTGGAACAGAAACCAACAAGTACATTATTAAATTAGTTTAGTGACATTAAGATCGATCTAAGTAATTTTTTTATTTATGTATTTGTATGAGAATTATTCACACCGTGAAACAAAAAGCCCGAAAAAAAAGTAAAACACACCATATGCTAATATTCATTTGGGCGAAGACTGTTTGACGTAATCTCTGTTTTTATAAAAGGCCAAATATTTTGTAATTTTTTTGGCTTATGAGCATACAATTGTTTACTTAAAATTCATGGCAAGGTGTGTTCTTAAGTTTTTTGTTTTTTTGCGAATTTTGTTTGTTTTTACTTAAATGGGCGTTTATTTGATTAACGTTTTTCTAAAATTATTTCTACATAAATATTGTTAAAAGAAATCGTAAAGACATTCTGCTACTCACTTGTAGTTATAAGAACCATCTGGATTCAAATTGAAATCCTGTTTAAGTATCACAGCATTGGCATCGAAAGAATTTGAACGTGGAGGTGGAATGCCACGTTGAGCCGATACAACAGTCATACAGCAAAGGGCAGCAAATACAAACGATTTCATGATCTGTGTGTAAAACATGGAGAAAATTATGTTAATTTACTTTGAAATATTTAACACGTTTACACAGAAATATTTTTTACTATTTTGATTGACGTTTATAATTAAATTAAATTTTATTTAATATTTTTAGCGGAATCAGATACGTTTTTTGTTTTTAGTTTGAGTGTTTAATTTGTATTAAGTAAAATTTCATTAGAACTATGGGTTATCAATTAGGTGTCACGTTTACATTATTTTGCAATACTTAAGTTAAAAAACACATTTATATTGCACATTCTGAACCCAGTTTGCTTCGCTACCTCCTTTAAAAAAATAAGTTAATTTTTGTATTTCAGACCTTGTGAACGGATAACGAAGATATTTGTACTTAATTTGGATACCTGTACTGTTATAGTTCTCCTAATTTGAAAAAATCTATATTGTCTTCATATTAAAGATGCCACGCCCACTTCTTTAATTTATCCTACTGCATATTGATATCCAAGCTATTTGTAGCAAATTTGAAATACGTCTGCTCTTACCGTTCTCCAGATATACCCAAAATTGTATTGTCTTTGTATGGGAGGTGCCATACCCACTTCTCCAATCTCACTTACTTTTTGGCAGTTTCTGTGTACTGATAACCAAGTTTATTGCACAATATTTTTAAACGTTTACAGCCTGTTCAACGATTTCGAACGTTAACGTTCGCGTAGAAAATGACATTTAAAACAAAAACAAAATTCGACAATTTGTTTTTGTTTTAAATGTTATTTTCTATGCGAACGTTAACGTTCGAAATTGTTGAACAGGCTGTTAGTGTTACCGCTCTGCAAATATATCGGAATTCATACAGGCTATATATGGAAGGTGCCACGCCTATTTATCTAGCCAAACCAACTTTTTGCCAGACGATAACAAAAATATTTGTATTAACTTTGCAAACTTTTACTTAAACTGTTTTCCAGATATTCAGAAATCTATATTGCTCTTGAATGTAAAGTGCCACGCCCGCTTCTCTTACCCATAGCACTTTTTAAGTAAGGAAGAACATGTAAATCAATTAAAATAAATAATCATTAACAGCAGATTCCGATCCACTAAAGTAAAAAATACCCTTTGTTTAAAAGATTGATGTTTGTCCACTGACTGCCAGCGGTCGCCAATGGCGGTGGGTGTTAAAGGGCAAAGATTTCTGAAGAGATGTGACTTTATTTATTTACAAATAGCCCAAGTTATGCGCCGGGTAGTCAGGAAAATACGCCAACATTTTTGAAAAATCTGTTTAGTAGCTTTAAAAAGGGAACAAACAAACATACAAATTTGGAACTGCACAAACACACAAACAAATATATTTTTATATATAAATACCCAGCTAGCATTTGGGTGATTATTTTTTGTAAAAATCACCCAAATGATTCTTTTCAGATCAGTTTTGATGATTAAAAACTGATTTATCACTTGAGTGATTGAAAAAGGATTCATATATGATTCAGTGATATGATAAAATAATGATTTTTTTAAATATTTGTCTTGTCAAATCAAAAAAATTAAAAATAGAAACTTTCGTGTCAGCCAAACTAATAAAAAGCCCAAAAATTATTAGCAATTTATGAACATAAATGTTGGTACAAATGGTTTTTTCAATAACTTTCGTTAAGCCGTGTGTCCACTACCAAGTTTTCTTGCGGAAGTTGCTTCCAGAAGTGACTTCCAGAAGTTTTTGTCGTGTAAACACGTGTTAGAAGTCGACTTCCAGAAGTCACGGCTTGCAGAAGTTACTTGCAGCAATCTTGTGGAAACACGTGTTTGTTGCTTGCTGGAAGTAACTTGAACGACTTGCTGTGAACTACAGCAAATACTTGCAGAAGTTCTTCCGCAAGTGACTTGCTAGTAGAAACACGGCTTAACAAAATAAAGCTGGTTTGTATAATCAAAAGCCATAAGGGTGCTGATTTTATCGAAAAAAAAAATAAAAAACATGACAATTAAAAAAGTATATGAAATATAATCAAAAATAATATAATTTACGATTGAAAAATGAGACAAAAACGATTCAATAATGATTATAACAACGAACATTGTGAGAAAATGGTACCCTACAGATGTGAGAAAATGGTACCCTACAGATGAATCACCTCAAAGAATCATATGTGATACAATTTTCTGATTCCTTTTTGATCATTTCAATGTTCGTTTTTATAATCATTATTGAATCGTTTTTGTCTCATTTTTCAATCGCAAATTATATCTTATTTGATTATATTTCATATAATTTTTTTAATTGTCATGTTTTTTATTTTTTTTTCGGTTAAGCGCCCTTATGGCTTTTGATTATTCAAACCAGCTTTATTTTGTTACGAAAGTAATCGAATTTGGCAAAGAAGAGGAAAAACCATTTGCACCAACATTTATGTTCATAAATTGCTAATAATTTTTGGGCTTTTTATTAGTTTGGCTGACACGAAAGTTTCTATTTTTATTTTTTTGATTTGACAAAACAAATATTTAAAAATCATTATTTTATCATATCACAGAATCATATATGAATCCTTTTTCTATCGCTCAAGTGATAAATCAGTTTTTAATCATTAAAACTGATCTGAAAAGGCTCACTTAGGTGATTTTTACAAAAAATAATCACCCAAATGCTAGCTGGGAAATATATTTGTTTAAATATGTATACATACATTTTGATTTTATCAGGCCCTGATTTCTAAAACAAAATTAAGTAAGTTTCTATTCGAAATAACTAATCGAATCGTTTATTAAATTTTGCGCAAGTCACCTGTTTAGTGCACTACCTCAAACTCTGGTTTAATCTTATCCCACTAATATGAACATCCCAGCCAGCATTAGGGTGATAATTTTTTGTAAAAATTATATAAATGAGTCTTTTCAGATCACTTTTGACGGTTAAAAACTGATTTATCACTCGAGTGATTAAAAAGGTTGCAAATAAGATTCATTCATATGCTCAAAAAGGAACTAGATTGTTTTCAAGATATTCCGTTATTTCGAAAGTGGAGGAGGTTGCACTGCATATATTCGCGTAACTCAAAAACGGTTAAGTGTATTGAAATTACTAAAAAAAGCCGAAATTCCGCAATAAATAATAAAGAGGGGTTGGTCATATATTTGACCCCTCTAGGAGCATCCTACGCCCTGCAGGCGCCAAATTAAAGAATTTTATTAAGCCGCCATATTTGTATGGTACAGCGCGTAGGATGCTCCTAGATGGGTCAAATGTATGACCACCCCACTTTATTATTTATTGCGGAATTTCGGCTTTTTTTTAGTAATTTCAATACGCTAAACCGGAATAACGGAATATCTTAAAAACAAGAGCTAACCTAAAAAAAACGGTTAGCACCACTGGATTCAGTGTGCCCGAATTAGGTTAAAACGTTTAGTGCCCGGCTTGTCTGTTTTTTTGTAACTACACTGAAAGAATTTTCTTCACAATACCAATGAATTTTGACATTAATCCCATGAAAAATTGCATTAAAAAGGAACCTAGGCAGCGCTTCGTTGGATCAATGAAATCTGTTTCATTAAAATTTATTTAATAAAACATTACATTAGATGTATGAATATTATTCATTGGATGAATACTTTCAAAAAAGTAAAAAAAAATTTTTTTTATTTTATTTTTTTTTTTTTTTTTGATAATATTGAAAAAAAAAATTTGAAATTTTTTTTCGTTCATACATATATGTTCCTTATAAGATAAAAGGAACCTTCTCACCAAATTTCATTAAAATCGGAAGGGGTCGTGTCCCACTCTTGGTCGTTTTGACATGGAATTACCCAGCTGGGATGTTTGTTATAAATGTGAAAATTTGTATGTTTGTGAATTTGTGACTTTATATGTTTGTGGCGCAGTCACCCGAGAACTTTTGGATGAAATTTGGCGAACGGAGAGAATATGGCTTATATTCAATTACAGGGTACCTTTAAAGAGGAAAGAAAGGGGGAAAATTGGTACTTTTCGCACTTTTTCTCTTTTTTTTATAAATTGCATATGGGTCAGATTAAAATATGGGTTACTTTGAAAGCTGTAAAATCGAGATAAAATTGGTATTTTCTTCTCTTCGATAGATTTGGTATACAGAGAAATTATAGCCTGCATTTACACACAGTTTACTTTGTGTGAGGCTAAAAAGAAGAAGAGCTGATTTGTTTGTACTCTTTTAAATTTGGTACTTTTTGTACTCTTTCACCTTTGACCTAGATTATAATATAGGGTAAAATGGAAAAAGTTGATTCTTTTAGGTTCTTTTTCTCTTTTTGATAAACTTGATTGCATATGGTCCAGTTTAACCTATGGGGTAATTTTAGTAATTTTTTGTAATTTTTTTCTCTTCGATAAATTTGGTATACAAAGAGATTATAGTATAAATTAACATAAAGTTCACTTTGTGTGAGGCTTAAATGAACAAAAGCTGGTTTTTTGTACTCTTTTAAATTTGGTACTTTTGGTACTCTTTTACCTTTGACATAGATTATGTATAATATAGTGTACTTTTTATATGGAAAAAGTTGGTACTTTTAGCTATTTTTTCTTTTTTTGATAAACTTGATTGCATATGGTCCAAAATTAAACTATGGGGTAATTTTAAAGGGGTTAAGTCGTGATAAAACTGGTACTTTTTTGTCTTCGATAAATTTGGTATGCATACAAAGAGATTATAGTAAACATTAACATACAGTGCACTTTGTGTGAGGCTAAAATGAAGAAAAGCGAGTATTTTTGTACTCTTTTAAGTCTGGTACTTTTGGTAATTTTTTACCCTTGTTACTCTTACCTTTGGCCTAGATTATAATAAAGGGTACTTTTTATAAGGGTAAAAAAAATAAAAATAAGTATGTTAGGACTAACTTTATAAGGGATTAAAACGGGATAAAATTTGCCATTTTTTCTCTTCGATAAATTTGGTATGCAAAGAGATTACAGCCTACATTACCTTACAGTTTGCTTTGTGTGGGGCTAAAATTAAGGAAATCTGGTATTTGTTGTACTCTTTTAAATCTGGCACTTTTAGTTCTTTTTTACCTTTGGCCCAGATAAGAATGTAGGGTATTGGTCCTTTTTCTCATTTTAATGAATTTTATAACTATATAGATTGCTTATGGTCCAATTTAAAATGTGGGGTATTTTAAAGGGATAAAAGTGCACCTTTTCTCTCTTCGATAAATTTGGTATACAAAGTATCCTTTGTGTGGTGCTAAAATGAGCAAAAGGTGGTATTTTTGCTACTCTTTTAAATCTGCTACTTTTGGTACTCTTTTACCTTTAGTACTTTTTCTCGTTTTGAGAAATTTGGTATAGAGATAGCGTATTGCCCAGATTATAAAACAGGGTAATTTTCAATAAGGCTAAAACCGAAAAAATTACTACTATTCTTTCTTTTTTTGATGAATTTGGTATACAGATTGCTGCATATGGTCCAGATTAAAATATGGGGCATTTTTAAAGGGGTAAAACGGGATAAAATTGGTACATTAATTTACAGTTTACTTTCTGTGGACGAAAATGAGGAAAATTTGGTACTCTTTTACTTTTGGTAATTTTGCTCTTTTCGATAAATTTGGTATACAGATTGCATACGGACCAGTTTAAGGAATATATTTAGACACCCTTGCTTTTCACATGGACAGTTGAATGCTGTTCCTTAAAAGAATTAAATGCTCAAAACTTATGAATGTATGTGTGAATAAAAAAAGTATATGTGGATGTAGACAACTAAATAAAGTTTCTGTAAATATTTTATAGAATAAACCCTTTTCTATAAATCTTGCTCTTATTATTTTCACGTGAATGAAGCCACTAGTAAGAGCTCGTAGAATTTAAAAGAAAATTTTTTAAATTGAAATGAAAAATCTTGCATAAGTTTTATTCACGGAATTAAAGCAAAAAATTGCTTGTTCTGTTTTTAGCCTCAAAAGATTCTAAATACTTTTTCTTTATTCTAAAATAATTTAGGAAGCACTCGATGTGTTTGAAATACTAATTGCTAATATGTATCAAAAAACTTTTAATTTGGCAAAAATTAAAAAAAATGACACACATATTTTATTTCTTTTAAAAAATTATTTTTAAAAATTTTTTTTTCTGATTTACCAAAAAGTTAATATTTTCAAATGGGTCACTTCGAAAACCGAAAGCCTTGACTTAGATTTAAGCTATAATTGTCACACACGTTATTTAAAATTAAAATTTATTATTATTCTATACAACGGATTAAGTTTTATTTGTCTTTAATTTAGATTAATTAAGCAAAAATATTGGTTATCAAAGAATTACTTTGTATTGAATACTAAATTGGATATTCGATTGTTATTACAAAAATAAATGTAACACTAATTATCGTTATATTTAAAATATATTAATTTATTTTGATCTCAATCCAAGTTCTTTTAATCATCATTAAAATCACTTTGCATTTTTAATTGTTTTAGGAACTGATTTTGTTTAAAATGTTTTTATTAATTAGTGTTTAATAAATTAATAGATACTTGTCAAAATTGTTTTTATTAAGTTTGAAAATCCTTTTTAGAGGAACTCACTTTATAAATGATTACTTTTTTTTTTGGAATTGCAACAGAACACGTGATCGCAAGATGTCCTTTATAGACAAATATTTATGGAATAGTTGTAAAAAAGCACACGCGTTTTGGGAACGAGACACGTCTACGTTTGAAGGCTCGTCAAGTGTTATTTGTTGTTTGTTCAGAAAATGCAAACGTTTATATAGCGATGCAACTGAAATGAAAACAATGATATTGTTTGCAAACCTAATGCCGTTAGATTTGCTAAGACTCTTCTTTGGTTTAACTTGGCAGCACCATCATTAATAACCACAGCAACAACACCACCACCGCACCACACAGCAGCCACATCAAGTGCATTTATTGTAACAAGCAGCAACAAGCCCTACTGCAGCTTCTAATTCTCCTACACACACTACTAACTTGTACTCAGTCACACACACATACATTTAAAAAAAGATGCAACTGATTTTTTTTTTTGATAAAAAAAATAATTCACATACAGAGACAAAACGAAAAACTTAGACAACAAACTTCATCTTCAAAGAAAAAAGTGAGAGTCATGCGAAACAAAAAACTGGCTTTTTGAGAGAATGGCTTAAACTGGGATGCAAAAAAGCTTTAACTCAATTACAATTTTAGAACTTAAACCACAACAACAACAACAACAAAAGTTTTATGAAATTGTTGTTGCCCAATGTTTGTTGTATTATTTAATACGATCGGTGTGTCGTATACGTAATAACATTCAAGTGAAGGCAACAAGTGTGTTGGAATTTTTTTTCTTTTTTTTTTTGATGCTGTTGTCTGATTGTTTGGGTTTGAAAAAAAAGCAAACAAATAAATAAAACCAATAATAACAACAACAGCGGCAGCAGCAAAAAGATTCATAGGTTAAAATTGGGCGTTGCGCATGCTCAATTGGATGTTTGTGCGATCTGATTTTTTGAACATGCTTGTAATGTTTATAAAGCTCAATTTTAAGTTTATGGCAAATATTTGCAACAGGTTAGTCCTAACTGATGATTAGGAGTGAAAAATTGAAATCTTCTTAATGAAAAATTAATATTTACTTCAAGATCAAAATAATAACTTTTTTATGTTGTTAATTGAAAGCTGATGTTTTTTCGTCGAGAAAAGATTCAAGCTAACTTTTGATATTTTTTTGATATGCCCTTTAGTACCAAGACAAAAGTATATAAACATATGGTAACCTGAAATGCAAATGTAGGTTATTAAACTATAATAAAAAAAAAACGGTGGCATGTCATAACGTCCAGTGTCATAGACACTATGACACTTGGCAAATGGACATTATGACATTTTCAAAAATGTTATAAGGTCCATAACACCGCGTTACAAAAACGAGCTTTTTTATGTCCTGTGAACCAAATGTACTTTTTCGGAAAGGGGAGAAAAAATAAAAATACACGTGTATCGGCGATTTCCATGTACACGTCAGAATTTTTTTTGTCCGTCTGTCCGCCTGTGTGAACGACTTTGGATCGATTTTTAACCCTTTTTGCGTTATCCAATCGAGCTGAATTTTTGCTGGCAGACTCGTGAAAATGTCTGTATTACGTCAAATTTGTTAAAAAAAAATAGATTTTTTTTATCAATTCTCAGATTTTCCTGAATATTTTTTTTTTTAAATGGTTATCGGTTTTTTTGTAACGGTTTCAGTTCGTTAAAAAACTGAATTTTTGTATTAATTTTGTTATATTAAAATTAAAAATTGTTACATTAAAAATTTCAATGCTTTTAAAGAAACTTAGTCCTTTTATTTTTGCGTTTGTAAGCATTTGTGTCAGTATCGCGACAAATAGACCAACAGTATTCGCCAAACATATGTCTTGTCCTTTAAAGTGCTTTTCAATAGGCGCAATGTCCTGATGGAACCTTTCGCCATGCTGATCGCTACAAGCTCCTAAATCATCAGGGAAAAAATCTTAATTTTATTTTATTTATTCCAATTCTATACACAAGACTTAAAGCCTCTTATTGCAGTATAGAACATTGTGATTGTGAAGGAAATGGATCTTTAGAGACATTAATATGCCCATTTCGCCATATGCCGAAATCATTTCTGCGACAATATTTTTATAATTGTCAGCTCGTTTGTTGCCAAGAAACTGCTCAATAACGGCAACTGTGCCTTTCCATGCACAAATATATGGAGTAGGATGGATCGAAAAACAAATTTTTTTTGAGAGTTTTTTAAATTTGACACAAATGGCACTATGTTACGTATATAGGGACAAGTTTCGGGCTTCGTTAATATTTTGGCACTTTTAATTAATTATTTCACCGGGTTGTTCAATTACAAGAAACGAAAAAAACTTATTGTTTGTCGCTTAAAGTACAAGAAAAAAAATTTCTAGTAGATACAGCAGTCGTTGTCAGGCAACTTCGTATCATAAAAATCGGTCGATACAGTTTGTTATGCCCAAGAAGCTATAAGTAATACAACAGTGCACGGTTGTGCAATAATACTCGATTGATCATTAAAAAATTTATAAAAAATTTATCAAAGCCACAATTTGTAATGGGAAATTTTCGACAATGTTTAGCTGCCACGAATTCAAATGATTCTCATAGACTTGCCATTTTAATTCAAGCGCGTTAAACTTGCTATGAGATTGCCATTCGCAATGACAGTCAATAAGTCGCAAGGTCAAACGATGTCTGCTTGCGGCTTATATTTGGGCACACCATGTTTTTCACACAGGCAATTATACGTGGTTTGTTCATTTTCATTTTCCTATTTAAGGATTAAAAAAATACATATTATATTTTGTTACTTCACATTTAACTTTTAAGAGATGCATAAGTCTGTTACGTAAATGAAATACATCGAAATGAATAATTGGTGTTTTTAGTGTTTGTTTTGTTTTTTATCGGCGGTTATTGTCTTAAGCGCTACATATTTTTTGCTGCAATGACTCCCAGCCCTGTACTCTTAAAATACATTCGATATTTTTTCTGAACAACCAAAATATCAACTAGAATTAATTTGCATGACAGAGCAACGTTTGCCGGGTCAGCTTGTCTTTTTATATGTATGTTTCTTGATAGAATATCAATAAAAATATCCATGCAAATATTGCTTTAAAAGCCAGCCTCACCTAATATTTGTTATATTGTTAAACCAACAGGGTAGCCGGTCATATGCCTGCTAAATTGGTAAGTGTTGGAGGTAAGGAGTGGTCCGAACCTCTATAAATATAAAAATCTAACAAACGGCTCATACCGGACAACCGAAAATGAGGCTCAACCCTCGTCCAGGGAGAAATAAAACCAGGGAAAAAATAACAAGGAATCTTAAACAAACTCATTTGTCTCACACAAACGCGACATTCCAAATGGTGATGGTCACCTTATTTAGAGAATAAAATGTACGATTTTAATGTTTTCAATTATTAATCAAAACCATTATACATAGTCTTTTCCTTTTTCCATAGATTTGCAACCAGAAATTGTGAGAATCTTCCCTTTGGGTTGTTATAAAATTGGCTATGATTACCGGAAATTTTAAAATATCCTCGGGTTTCCTTACTTCCCGAAATTACAATTCATTTCTTTGAAACCCCACAAATGTTAAGAGCAATAAAGTTCCAGCAAGACAAATCAGTTGGTTTAAGATTTCTTGTTATTTTTTCCCTGGTTTTATTTCTCCCTTTTGAAATACTTATTTTTAAAAATAAACTTCCGTAAATATACGATACAAATCTATAGACAAATTTTTTGTGAAGAAAATTTTCCTTGAAATACATAAAAAATTCTAAGCCAACTATATGTGCCAGTAAATTTCTAATCGAAATTATTTTATTTTCTTTTTCTCAAGGTGTACATTTTTAAATTGAAATCAAAATATAACTAAAACCAAAAATATATATTTTCAACCAAATAATACAATTTGTCACCATCACTAGATGTGGGCTTTCTCATATATTAAGACACGATAGAAAAGTTTTGTGAATGGAAATTCGTAAATGGGCGAATACTCAGTTTAAAAATTAAAGAAAAGTAGCCTCTTCTTACCATTTTATTAATAAATGCAGCGAACGAAGATGATAGCATAGAGGCAAAAGATGAGTTTTTTGAAATTCTACAACAAACTTTTGAACATACCAACAAATGTAAGATAAATGGCAGGTAAGCTGAAGAAGTTGAAAATAACAAAGGCATATGTTTACTGCTATTTTGCAAAGTTAATGACCTAGTCATTACTAATACATTGTTTCGACATGAGTCCATTCACGGATTTACTCGAACGGCGCCCTCAAGAAGCGAAAGGTCTATAATTGATTATATCAAAGTATGAAAAAGCGTCGTTCACAGAAAAGATTATTGCTGAATTATTTTCAAACAAACGCTTGTTTGAAAATTTTTTTAATTTCTACAAATTTTTTTACTGATTCAATTAATATTTTTGTTTGATTTTTATTCAACCAACAAAAATGTTGACAACTATTCAAAAATATCAAATACGCGTTATTGGTTTCAAGTTTTCATAATTTTGTAGGAAATATTGAACGCTCTTTAATGCTGTCGTTTTTTTTGCATTTTTTATTTGATCGTAAGCAACATTTCTTTATGTGAAATATAAGAACAACAACAAAAAACACATACAGTCTATTTTTGGACGCTTTAAAAAAGGACAACAATAGGAAAGATGTCAAAAAAAAACAAAAACGTAAAAAACGTTTCACTCTTTTTAAAGAATGAAAAAAACCCCGTATTCAATTTTTTAAAACTGTTAAGTTAATAGGTACAACAAATACAACAAGTAAGAAAGTATAGTCGGTCAAGCCCGATCATATGATACCCAGCACCCCAGTACTTAAAAACACATCATGCTTATGTGTCCATATAAATATGGATTTCTCTATGTTTAAAAACTTCATTAAAATCGGTTTGAAGGTTTGTGAGAGGCAGAAAAACTGTATAGGTTATGTGTCCATATAGATATGGATCTACCTATGTTTTAAATTTCATTAAAATCAGTTTGAGAGGCAAAAATTGCCCCTTTCTCCCCTTGTGGTCCTATATTTTTTAAAACTGTATAGCTTATGTGTCCATATAGATATGGATCTATCCATGTTTTAAATTTCATTAAAATCGGTTTTGTAGTTTCGTGGTCCTACAATTTGGCCGATTTTCAATAGGCTTGGTCCTTGTGCCAATAACAACCTATGACCCAAATTTTATCAAGTTATCTCCAAAGTTGCGACCTGTACTTTGCGCACAAGGTTACATGGACAGCCAGCCAGCCAGCCGGACGGACATCTTTAGTTCGACTCTGAAAGTGATTCTGAGTAGATCGGTATACTTTAAGGTGGGTCTAGGACCACTATTTTATTTTAAGGCGTTACACACATCAGCACAAATGCATAATACCCTCTCCACTATTGTGGTGTGGGTATAAAAATAGAAAGAAGACGAGTCGGTCTGCTGCCGTTTTTGGTTACATTTCTTCTTCTTTAACCGAGGAAAGGATACAGCAACAGTGAGTGAAGAAGAAAAACATTGTGTGTATAAACAAGACTTGTTTCAAAAATTATTCCAACAAAAAAATGTGTCTCAAAGCCAGCCGCCGGCTCTGTCTGCCTTCATATTATCGTACAGTGCTTGCTTGTGTGTGCGTCATTGCTTGTGTAAAAACTTTTTTGTTTGATTCAGCAAAATAATTTGTTTGAAATTTATATGAATTTCAGTAAACTTTTTGTTTGATTCAGTAAAATTATTTGTTTGAAAGAAATCAGTGTTTTTTTTCAATAAACGAAATGCAAATAAATTGTTTGAATATGCGAATTTGTTTGTAAGCCCGATTTCAGACAAAAAATATTTTGATTCTACAAATTTTTTCCTTGAATTGGAAAAATAACTTTTTCTGTGTTCAGAGATGTAGAGATGCGAATTTTATGAAAGGATCAATAATTGGAAGTGATTTTTATCTTCTTGTTCTTCAATATGTAACGAGCTTACCTTTTCAAGGAAATCTAACTCGCAAAGGTAAAATGAAGAGCAAAATACGAGCTGCCACTCTAAAGCAATCATCAGTTCAAGAATAGTGGCGCATTTCGATGACCAAAAAATACAAGATAACAGTTAACATTAGCAAAACGTAGACGGGAACCGAGAAACTACGTGGCTGAAATTCAAGAACATGCTTTATATGCAGCTAACGATACATGTGGTACAGTTAAATGCATAGGAAATCATGTAAAATGTACCAAATGGTGTGATAAGGTGATAAAAGCGAAAGCGGAGTCGTACAATTTAAAAAATTATAAAAGAATAAAAGTCAAAGATCTGGTTCGCAAAGCAGAAGGAACAGCGTGGGAGGACTTCGGTCACCTCCTTGATAAGAACCTTGAAGAGAACAACAAATAATTGTTTAGCACTCTGAAGAAACTGAGGCGAGAGAAAGAGTGTCCTATGAAGTTTATTCAAAGCAAAGAAGGTATACAAGGTTTTCATAAACGGACACTGTCAGTTTTGTTCAGACGGTGATTTTGGTATGATAAAATTTGCAGTACAAATTAAATAAGCTTAAATTATAATCAATTTTACGTGTGCCAACGGATGGTTTATAATGCAATTAGGAAGACGTTTTGGTAAAAAAAATTCAAATATTTTTATTAGAAATTATAAACAACGCAATTAAATATTTATTATTTGAAGGTCATTCTGAACATCTGGTGGAATATATGTATGTTTCTATTTGGAAAACAATTTTAGGGTTTTCCAGGTATTATAATTAAAGCTTTCAAAAAATTTTATAATTGTGTTAAGATACTATTTAGAAACTGCAATATCTTCAATAACTTAGTTGGCCATACCAGCAGAAAGCTGAATATTCTGGTTTCACTTATTTTATTGAAGTTCCGCAGCATCTTTATCATCACGTCTACTCGTTCTTGATAAGTAGTTGTACTTTGTTTAATGCGATAGAAATCTTTTAATTTATGTTTTATTGGTAATATGAATTATTTCTATTACGCTACAAATTTACCAGTAACGTATGAGCTTTAAACACACACTCATTAGAACCTCTATGAATCCGTGTACTTGCCCCATACTAGAGTATTTAAATATTCTTTTGTATTTTAAAACTGAAATAAATTTTTCTGCGTGAATATAACTTCTTCAGCAGTTGTGTTCATTTATTTAATTTTGAATTATTATTTGAAACTGCCATCATCGAAACATGTACCGTCAAACACCACCGCTACCAACACTACTCACCTTTAGCACGAATTGCTTCTACATTGGGTATAGTGGTAGTGGTAGTGGCTGTTGCAACAACTACCTAAACATGCATCATTGCAACTGAAATTCATGATCAGTTGTAGATGATGATGATGATGTAGTTACTAACAACAACTTAAGAAAACATACGATCAAACAATTCAACAAATTTCAATTTAATACTCTCAAAAGCCATTCATAGCAACTAATTCGGAGATAATTACACTTAAGAGTACAGCGAGCCAAGCAACTGCCAATGATGAGTAATAATTTTATTTTAATGTAAAATATATTTCTTTAAGCTTAAATTAATTTAGAAAATATCAAATATTTGTTTGAGTATTCGTAAAATAACTTACATCGATTTTGTAATCTATAAGTCGGTTAAATAACTTAAGAGCCGCATTATTTTCGGCAATTCCAGCACTTGACATTTTGACATTATCGCAGAATAATCGTAGACAAATAAAAGAGAAACATAAACTTCTGTAAAAAACGCATTGGAGTCATAGAAACAGCTGAAGTGGTTAAATCATTTGATTGTCTTACTTTAAGTTTACTAAATAAAATTATTACAATATCACTCCTATTTTTTTTTTTTTTTGATTTACAAAAAATTGCTAATAAATTCTATAATATTAAAACTTAAGAAATATTTTGGTTTCACATTAATATCCGTAGCATTTTATACCCTACAATAGAGTCGTACTTAAAAATTTCAAGCATATTTTACTTTTTTTTAATGTGATATAAATCAAAAAAAAACTTTAATATATAATCAAGATTTAAAAAATATTGACGATTTTGGTATTGCAAGCCCAAATGTTTTTCTCTGAATCGAAATCATAATTATCTATATAAAGAATATCTGCAAAAATTACTTTTATCCCCATAAGTAGGGCAACCAAAAAGAAGCACTAAAAAAACAGTTTTAAGCTCTTAAAAAAAGCGTTTAAAAACATAAAAATAGGCTGTTAAAATTTAAAAATCGGATAGTTTCTTACGGTGTCCAAAACTATATTCACTTGGGAAACCAATAAAAGAGTTTTTGTTTCCAATTTTGTTACAACTTCGTGTAAAAACCCAAAAATTTGCAGAAATAAACAATATTTGTTCCGCAAATCACTTTCATTCCAATATATTCAGAGAAATTCTTAAAAGTCAAAACTATTTTAAAAAAGCAAAAAAAAAAAACAGAGAGAAGAGGAGCTAACAGACGTTACTTTTTACAAAAACTATATTTAAAAAGAAATAAGACGTTACAAACTATGATGGTTAAAAGACGTTACAGAAAGAGTACTATTATATGAAGTGACTGTGTGACTGAAGAATTTGATCGTTAGAAAGCAGCTATGGAATTTGCAAGAGAAAATAATTTAAACAAGCAAATAATAAAATACGTTGATAAAAGGGCTTAATACTAAGACCCTAAACACATAAAAACTATATACAACAATATAAAAAGTACGTTACATTACCGCTACGACAGAGTAACTTAAAATCAAGTAAGAAAGTATAGTCGGTCAAGCCCGACCATTTGATACCCACCACCATAGTATTTAGAAACAAATTTTCGAGAGTGTATGGCTATATGAATAGGAATCTATCTATGTTTAAAATTTCATTAAAATCGGTTTGATGGTTTCTGATAGGCAGAAATTGCCCCCTATCTCCTCTTGTGTTCCTATTTTTCAAAAATGCATACCTATTTTGTCTATTTATGGGGGTTATATGAAATTATGGACCGATTCGCCCTTCTGCCAATTAAAACCTATGAACCAAATTTGATTAAACTATCTTCAAAATTGCGACCTGTACTTTGGGCACAAGGTTACATGAACAGCCAGCCGGACGGACATTGTTAGATCGACTCAGAAAGTGATTCTGAGTCGATCGGTATACTTAAGAACAAATATTTTAAGATGTTACACACATCAGCACAAATGCATAATACCCTCTCCAGTCTTGTGGTGTGGGTATAATAACATAAAGAGAAAATATTAGTAGGTTGTTGGAATGATATTGTACAACGGAAACACAAAATATTACCATAACGTTGAACTTAATTTTTTAACCAAAGTTGATTTTTTGGTATTTATAAAAAAAAGTTGCATATCAAAAAAAAAAAAAAAAAAATAACGATTTTTGAAAAATTTATTAAAAAAGTTTTTTTTCGTATGAAAAAATTTAAAATTATCTTAAAATGGAAAAACAAGTAAAAAAAGCCAATATTGCAAAAATAACTAAAAATAAGCCGATATTGCTAAAATAAGCAGAAAAGCCCTAACAAATATAGCTAATTTTTCTTGCTTTTTCATGATCGGGATTTGTTTTCAATCAAAAACATTCTATCTTGTAAACCAAAAAATAATAAGAACATTTAAAAAAAATTTTTTTAAGAAACGCTTTTCTTAAAAAAGAACATTTTTAAAAAATTTTGCCCGCCCCCCTAGATTTTATCCTGGCTACGCCCATGTATTCGTGTACTGTCATCGGGAATATGTATGCCTGCAAAGTTTCATCCATTTGCATCGAGTAAAAGGCGGTCAAAAAATTGTTGCCTCCCCCCCCCTAGATTTTATCCTGGCTACGCCCATGTATTCGTGTATTGTCATCGGGAATATGTATGCCTGCAAAGTTTCATCCATTTGCATTGAGTATAAGGCGGTTAAATTAACGTTACAAGATTTGATTTTCCGAAGTGAAGCTAAAGAAATGGTTTTAAAAATTTTGCCCGCCCCCCTAGATTTTATCCTGGCTACGCCCATGTATTCGTGTATTGTCATCGGGAATATGTATGCCTGCAAAGTTTCATCCATTTGCATTGAGTATAAGGCGGTTAAATTAACGTTACAAGATTTGATTTTCCGAAGTGAAGCTAAAGAAAAGGTTTTAAAAATTTTGCCCGCCCCCCTAGATTTTATCCTGGCTACGCCCATGTATTCGTGTATTGTCATCGGGAATATGTATGCCTGCAAAGTTTCATCCATTTGCATTGAGTAAAAGGCGGTTAAATTAACGTTACAAGATTTGATTTTCCGAAGTGAAGCTAAAGAAAAGGTTTTAATAAGCATTTGCTTTATTTTGGTTTGCCTACCCATAAGCTTTACAATAAAAAAAAACTCAATACTGCCGCTTAGTTGTTCTTTTAGAAGATTTCTTTCTTTAAAGATCTGTTTTAATTTTAACCTGCACTCTCAAGAAAAAAACGGGCAGTAATTGTTTTTAACCCTTTCAGACATTAAATAGAACCAGTTGAGATAAAAATCTGAAATTTTCAGTATAAGCTAATTTGAGGGTGCTGATTCCAAATCTGAAGTCAGATTACAGGTAAGTAGTCTCACCTGTCCGCAAGGTGTTGTCCAATATATTGGACAAAATTACTCCGTGGATATATTTCTCCTAAGCAAACTTTCAGACAATACATGTAATTAAATGAGACAAAAGTAATAAAAACATTTATTTTGTATGATATTTAGAAAAGCAATTGCTTTCACGTTTTACACAAAGATAAACATTACATTTTTTGCAAATAATAAATGACTTTTTTGAACAACCGACCATTTTACAGCGACCAGAGTTTGTACTTTCCAAAAATTCTGGTAAGTGGTTGTGACCATCGTGCTGAGCTTCTTTAGCAGGAGCAATTTGGTTTGTTCTTTTGCGCTTCAGTGGTTTTTGTAACGGTTCAGTATCAATGGTTGATATGGAGCTTTTTGGTGTTGTTTCTGCCGGACATGTAGAAGTTTGAGATGGTCTGCCTCTACGCGGTGTATCAATGACATTATCTTTTTTCTGCAATTTTAATAACACATTTGCTACATCAGCTCGAAAATTCAAAGAATCCAAATATCTTTTTGAATAACTCCATTCACGTCACATGCTTTTTTATACTCCATCCACGAAGCTGTAAGCGCCAAATCAACAAAATGCATTATTACACGTACGGTCCATTTTGAAGTACGAATGTTGATTCGATAGTACTGTAGCATTTGATCTAGGAGGTCCACTCCACCCATATTTTCATTGTATAAACGAACAACTTCAGGACGACTAACCTCCACGTATTTTAATGTTTTTTTGTCCCATCTCTTCGCCATATCTGATATACCGACTCCTACATAGTTCGAAGCTAGGTTTACTACTTTGTTGTCAAACCACCTAATCAAAAATTATAAACTCATTCAGAAATAAATATGAGGATGAAACTTAAAACCTACCTTGTAAAAATCACTTTTCCATTTTCACTACAGCATTCTGAAGCAGAACCTCTTCCACGCTTACTTAATACTTTTTGATCCGGCAAAGGTGGATTGCTAAATCGATTGCTTCTAACAGTTCCTGCTGCATAAATACCTCTGTCCAGCAGAATTTCAAATAATTGAAAAGAAGGGAAATAATTATCAAAGTATAATTTATGACCTTTAGATTGCATTGGAATACGCTTTGCTAATTCTAATACGACTGCTGATCCACTTCCTACGGTCTTGACTAATATTTCGTTGAGTGGTGTTGTAGAACCTTGGTAGACAATGAACTCATAGGGCAATCCACTTTTACCGCACAAAAAGAACACTTTGATACCCCATGGACAAGGTTTGCCTTTAATATATTGCAGGCCGGTAAATTTTCCTTTGAATGGAATTATTTGCTCGTCCACGCAAAGATTTTCCTCCAAGGGCAATTGGTGAAGTCGACGACGCACCTGTTCAATTACTGGCCTTATTTTGTACATTCTATCCTGACATTGTTTTGGCCGAACTGAAATATCTGTTACATGAAGATAGTTGCGTAATAAAAAAAAAAAGATTGACCGTCATATTTTCATAGAACATAGGCATTCCCCAACGCTTATCAAAGTACATACGCACTCGAGGAAACTTTAAACAACTCATCATAATATGAAGACCAAAGAATATACGCATTTCATCAGCGTTGGATTGTTTAAAAGACGACTTGCCTTGCTGTACGGCACAAAATTTGTGTAATATGCGGCGTTTTCAAAAAATTCATCATCGAAATATTTTTGAAAATGTTGAAATGGAGTTTCTAAAATAATGTTATCATCTGGAGGAACAAATGCGACAAGTTCTTGATTTCGCAAGAGCCTATTTTTTCATACAATATTGGTGCTTTCAGAATTTTCGAAAGAGTTTTGTGGTACTAAATCCACCAAGTGGGTCAGTTCAATTCCCAGAGCCGTAAATTCAGTTTCCGAAAGAGTGGGCACCTCAATTTCTTCTAAGACTTCGTCATCTTCAATTTCTTCCGGCAATGTTTCATGGTCTTCAACTTGACCCACTTTTTCAGGCAACTTACTAAGAGGAAACTGATGGTCAACCTCATCATCTTCTCCTGCATCGCTTACGTCAGAAGATTCTTCTAACAGTTTTAAGATCTCTTCTTCACTTAGTAGTCGTTTTGAAGTCATTTCATAAAAAAACACCAGTATTGGCAAAAAATAAATGTTCTCGCAAATTCAAAAAACTGCAACCACAAAGTAAATTTGTCCAATATAAGGGACGTGTATTAAAATGCTTCTAAAGACTTTATTATTATAAAATTAAATGGAATAAACATACTAATAGCTTAAAAAATATTTAAGTAATACTTACAAATTTTTTTCAAAGCGTAAAATAACGTTATTTTCCTTTTAAACTAACACTGAATATACTAAATCGCACAATAGCAAAAATACTTTAGAAAACCACTTAGTTTTACAAGAATTAATTAAAAATAACACTTCTAAAACACGTGCGTTTAAAGTTTAACAAACACACTATTTATAACGGTAAATACTTTAAAAATCGGTTTATGTACGTCAAAGCTACATTACTTCAAAGAGAAAAAAACAAATGTCCAATATATTGGACAAAATGTCTGAAAGGGTTAAATATGCATGCGATAAAAAAAAATATATTAAAAATATCGCATACTATAAAAAAAATATATTAAAAATATCGCATGCAATAAAAAACAAATATTTACACGAAACTTAAAACTTTTTATGAAATATAAATAAATTTTATCGATCACTTTATAGCCTTTACCCACACAGAAAAAAATAAAAATTGATTTCAATTAAAATAGCTGTGGTATTAAATAAAAAATTAATTAAATATGCACCAGTAAACAAATTAAAAGTATCAAATAAATATTTCTTGCTATTAACAGCATTTTCTGGTAATGTTGTTGATATAAGTAATCGTTTAATCAACTTGATTAAATTTTTAATTAAAGCTGATATAATTTTTGATTAAAGCTTTGTTCACAATCAGAGAAACAATTTCGTTTTTTCTTCTATCTTTTTTCTTCCTAAAGTATTTCATATATTTTCCTTTCATTTTTAGAACAAAAATGTAACTAAAGCTATGTTCACACCTATTAAATATTTGACGTCCTACATGTAACCACCAGATTTATTAAAAAATTATTTGCTTAAGCAAAACGTTTGGCTAGAACAAACATCATTTAACATTTTCTAAATTACATTACACAATTATCTTCTTACAAATAAAGTTTAGTAAATCGATAGAAATTGTTATAAATAAGGCTTAAAATTTATAAATTTTCTGGTCACGCTTTTTTTGATTTTTTCGTCAAATATTTGTTAGGTCTGAACATACCTATACATATGTTGAGTCAACTAGAACTTCAGCAACATTTTGTATGAAATTGTTTCTGACGTTTAAAATAATTTTATTTAGTTTTGAATGAAAATTTCATCAAAATGTAGTAAAAGATAATAATAAATGCATAATATTGTTGTGGCTAAAATTTGCAAACGGTTTCTTAATGCAAAATGTGGGTGGTTGCAAAAGAAATTGTTGCTCTATTATGAACACCAAGTGAAAATGTTTTTTTGATTGTGAACGAAGCTTAATGGTTTAGTTGAAAGGAAATTGGCGATAATTTTTTGTGTGCAGGTTGAAAAGTTATTTATAATTAAGTTCGTTTTTTGATAAACTTGTGACTTCTTTTGAAATTTCTACAATGTGGATCTACAGTAAGGATTGATGATATATAAAGGTAGGTTGCAAAACTCGTTCGTTACAAAATGAAAAATACGAGATGACAAATTATTCTCACAGTACTTTTGAACTGTGAACTGTGTCTTTTGAAATATACTGACTGTATCAATGCATGTCCTTGAGAAAACATGGAAGAGGATATGCATTGATACAAATAATATATTTCTTCTTATAAATCGGCCTTCAAATGATTGAGATATGAGCAAAAAACCCCGACTGCCTCTAATTTTTACCTATAAAATCCTTTGTTGTTGTTGTATTTTTATATATATATTTTTTTGTTGCTTTTTTACATAAAGGGTTATCCAACCATAATGCACGATGTTAATTTTGAGTCACACTTAACGTCATGTTTTTTACCCAACTTAATTTGACATTTCTTTGTTTCAGTGTAGGAAATATGTACACATAAATAATTATATTTTGAAAATTTTTTATAATTTTTGGGAATTTGGGTAAAATTTACCACTATTTCCAAATCCTTCCATCTCAGGGATAACATGTTCAAAGACAACCATAATATGATTTTGTCTTCTTGACGGAGAACTAATTTAACCAAACTACCGGTGAAAATAATATGGTTGAATTAACCTTAACATGTTTGAAAATTTTCCACAAAAATAGTTTTGTTGGAAGTGACCATATTAGGTTAGGTTAGCTAAAAAGGCTGGTCCGAAGTCAACCTCACAGCCTCACCCAGAGACCAATATGGTCTATTGTGACTAGAGTTTTTTTTTTCCCGGACTTTTTCCATTCCCGGGAAAGCGGGAAATTTTTTCAAATTTCCCGGGATCCCGCTCCATATAAATAATACAAAGTAAATTTTGTTATTAATTAATGAAAAAAACTTTTATAAAAAAACGTAAGGGAACTCACGCCTTTATTCCCTATTATTATGCTTTTATTCAGTATTATTATGCTCTGGATACAAGATAAAAAGATAACATAAACATAACAATTTAATTCATAAAACAATAATAATAAAAAATATAAAAATTAAGGTACTCAAGATATGAGATCAAAAAGTTAATTAATAAAATAGATAAAATACTTTAAAGAAATATATAAAATTTTTTTAACGGCTTAGGAAATAACTTTCAGACACACTCAAAGCGCTTAGTAAGTCGGCAGAAAGTATATTCCTGATTTTATTTACTAATTATCATGTTTCCGAAAAATTTCGTTCATTTTTTACCGAGGTTGGACAAATAGTTAAAAGTTCACCGTTGTAGAATGCTTCTGATTCACAATAAGAAGCAATTTTTATCTTTTTTATAAACATCGTCAGTCAAATGTATGTCAAGGTTGATGAAAAAATAGCATCAACCGGACTGCTTCTTACAAACCTTTTCATTTCAATAGGTCCATTTGTAATCTTTAGGACAATGTATTTTTCAAGTTGTATGTTGTAGTATCTTACACGAGTTTCCAAAATGTTATTTTATTTCGGTTTCCCCGCACTTCACGGGTATATAAACCAACACAAATTGAAATTGAAAATTTGTGTTTATCACCTAATAAACATATCGCTCCTTCATTGCATATGCTATCATAGTCATATCTCAAACTGAACTCAAGTTATAGCAAAATAAAGGGCCGATGTTGATTTTGAATAAAACACAAACTATTTAGGAAATTATTGTAATTTTATTTTATTATGATATATTGGTATTACTCAATTATGTATGGAACAAAATATCGGCCAAATGGGCGCCGCGACCACGGCGGCACACCTCCATCCGATGGTCCAAATTTTCGATGACCCTGAGGCATAATGGAGGTTCTATGCCGTTAATGTGCCGAATTATCTCATCCTTTAGCTCTTGAATTGTTGCCGGCTTATCGACGTACACCTTTTCTTTCAAATAACCCCAAAGAAAAAAGTCCAACGGTGTCAAATCACATGATCTTGGCGGCCAATTGACATCGCCATTACGTGAGATAACACGGCCATTGAATTTGTTGCGCAAAAGAGCCATTGTTTCGTTAGCTGTGTGGCAAGTGGCACCGTCCTGCTGAAACCACATATCGTCCACATCCATATCTTCCAATTCGGGCCATAAAAAGTTCGTTATCATCTCACGATAGCGAACACCATTCACAGTAACTGCCTGACCGGCCTCATTTTGGAAAAAATACGGCCCGATGATGCCGCCAGCCCATAAACCGCACCAAACAGTCACTCTTTGTGGGTGCATTGGTTTTTCGACAATCACTCTTGGATTATTATTCGCCCAAATGCGGAAATTCTGCTTATCGACAAATCCACTGAGGTGAAAATGTGCCTCATCACTGAAGATGATTTTCTTCGAAATTTATCATCCATTTTCATAATAAGTCTGGATAACTTTAACACGTTGTTGGATTGTGTATCTCTCCATGGTTCAAACTGAGTAAGTCTGAAATAGAGAAATGTCAAATAAAATTCGGAAAAAAACTTGGGGTTTAGGTGTGGTTCACATTCAACATCGGCCCTTACAATTTAACCACCCTTTATATCTTTAAGTCGGTACATTTTTAAAATTTTAGTCGCATTTTGCCAAGATCGTTTGTTTTTGTAGATATGACTTTGTTGCAATAAAGGAGCGATATGTTTAGGTATCTCCTATTTTTAAGACTTGTTCATGGACAATGAAACTTTACTGCCTGCATCTTATTTAGAATTAATGTATTTTATTAACTCTTCACTTCACTAAATGTAATAATTATCAACTGTTGCACTGCCCATTCTGCTTTTAGTAGATTTATTGCATCAGGAGACATTGATTTAAATACATGTACTCACTTCTTGTAATTGATCTAATCCACAACCCATCCACAGATGCTAATTTTTAGAGAATAGAAAATTATTTTCAAAGTATAAATAGCTATTATGAGGCATTTTTTATTTCCCGGGATCCCGCAAGAAAAATCCCGGGAAAACGGGAAATAAAATAATTGAAATTCCCGGGAATTCCCGGGACTGGAAATCCCGGGAAAAAACCCTAATTGTGACGCCCTAGTAAGTAAAAAAATATTAATTAGAAAAGAATAGGAGAAATAAAGAGTGAAATCAAAGAATAGACAAAGTAGTAAAATATACAAATCGGACCAACCAAGCAAGAATGACCCTACTTAACCTAACTACCCTACATGTACCCAGTCCCCAGTCTACCCATTTTAGCCAGCTGTTCTGCAGCCTGGGAGAGTGACACAGATTGTGCTCAACTGTCTCCAACTTCTCTGGGTCTTCACACAACCAGCATATATTTCTCTGGGTCTTAGACTTCATTTTTAGTATGCTGTGTTACCGACTACTGGACTTGTCTTAATAAACTATGTACCTACATTCCTTTTTCTTATGAAAGCAAATATTAGAACGATACTTAATCTCGTAAATCTTAAAGCTTCTAAAATAAACAGAATCTCTTTCAAAAATATAATTAAATATGTATATCTGTTCAATGAGTTAAGGGTTCTGCTAGGGACTTATCCTCTTCATAACACGCTATGACCATAAAAATTTACCATGATAGTATCTAATTAATTTGATGATGTTAGTTACGTATATAAAAAATTTCATTTTCTTGAAGCCTGGAGATAAAAACTGGTCGACTTATTTCCATAAAATTCAGATTATGCTTTACTATCAATTATTGAATATCAAACCTTAAACGTTCTCTTGCGATTTCGTTTGCTTTTAAGTTTTAAATCTTTAAGATTTCTTTGCACACTTCATTAATAAAACACCTTAATTGTGTCTGTACAATTTTTTTATATTCGAATTTATTAATCTTTTAAATTTTTCCCTGAGTATGAATATCGCAAATCATAAAATGTGAACTTGTTTCTGGGTTACTATCATGAGATCAATCGCTTCTCAGCTCAAAGATGCCAAATTAATTGCAACAATCATTTGAATTTATTTCTTGCAATCGTTTCTTTGTTTATCGTTTCAGACACGCAACTCTAATATTCATTCAGTTTGTGATTTTTTTTGTTTTTTTTTTTAAGTTTTGGCTTTAACTAAAATTAAAATTATTCTCTTTTTGGTTTAAAAATTTTAATGTGCAGTTTGTAAAGCGGGGTGTGGGGGATTTTTGCTACGATTTGAAAACTTCAATAAGGCCAATTAAAACAAATTGCATTTTGAACTAATGAATATTCTTCTTTAAGGAACGATTTTGTTATTTACACAACTTGAAACACGTGTAGAATAATTGATAGATGGATGAATGGATGGTTAGATTTTCTTGTAGACTAGCTTTGCATTATTTCAAGCTGAGTTTTAATGGGAAAATTGTAACAAGACTGAACGATTTCAAATTGAGTAATCAAAAATTGCAGCAACATTTTAATTAGGGCGGAATATAAGATTTCTAGCCTAGTTTTTTAAGAGAATAAATGAGATGAGGTATATTTTATAAAGCGGCAAGTCGAGGTAACAAATTACACTATGCAACAAGCACAAATTCATTACGTCATTACGAAGCTTAACCAATAAAATTTTTCAATTCAAAAAATTCATAAAAACTTTAAATCCACAAAAACTTTCCAGTTTTAGTTCTTAATCGTTAAGACTCATCTTTTAGAAATAAAATAAATTTTATTTCATGAAAATCCATGAACAAATTCCTGTTTTATTCCCGATAAACTAAAAGTATTTAGTTTTGACATTTTTTTATCGCAAATTTTTGTAAATAAACATGTTGCAAACATAAAATTAACATGTTGCGCTACACACATTTGCGATGAAAAATATCAAAACTAGGTACGTTCACTTTATCGGAAATAAAACACGAATTTATCCATGGATTTTCATGAAACAAAATTTATTTTTATTCTAATACATGAAGCTTTGAGCTTAAGTAGTAAAATTGGCAAGTATTTGTTGATTTGAATTTTTTATGAATTTTTTTAATTCAAAAATTTTATAAAAACAAACAAAAAAAATATTTTTTTGCACCTTCGGCCTCAATAACTCCGAAAATAATGGCTAAATTAAAAATTAAAATTAAATGATGTTAGAGAAACTTAAATCTGGAATAATTAAAAAATTTGAAGGATTGCATAACAAAATCGGGTTTGTCGTTCCAAAGTTGTGATGAGATGTAAGGAGTAGCCTTTTCAAAAATCTCAATTTTTAGAAAAAGTTTAAAAAAAACCTTACCATAGAATTAGAAATAATGATGATGTTGTTTTGTGACTATAGGGGATCAAAAAATATAGTGGTTATTCAAGGAAAAAAAAATTCCCATTTGTTGCATATAGTGCACTGATAGAAAAGGCGTCATAACGCTGAGGTATTTTGACATCAGTACTAAGACAAGTGTCTTCGTTTTTGACCCCATGACACTTGTCATCATTGTGATGTCAACCTTAACATCACTTGGCCAAAGTGTCATCAGGGTCAAAATGAAATTATGTCATCAGTGGGATGACACATCGGCATCACAAAAATGACGAACATGTCCTCAGTGCGATGACGCAGTAACATCGGAGAAAGGACACATTAGCATCAATTTAATGACAGTTTGTCATTAAGTCAAAGTCATTGGAACTGACTTAAGTCAAAGTGAAAGAATATTATTATTTACTTACCCGTTGCATATGTTTGTTTTACGTTTGTTAATTAACGACCTTTGTTTACAGTAGAACTCTCAATAATAAGACACCAGCACTATGTCTCCTGTGGTTTTCGTAATCATTCTACTTTAAAAATTTCATGTATTTAACTTAATAATTTAAAAAAATAGAATAAAGGAATTTTTGCTATTTATAATACATAGTAATGATGAAAATAATGTTAATAATATACAAAATGTGGCATCGAATTGATGTCACTATAGTCATAAAATAGATGACACGTAAAAAATAACAAAATTGCACGAAGACGTTAGTTATTGGATTGATTTTACTTTTTGCATCATTGATGCCATTTGTAGTAACATTGATGTCACAATTCTGATGCATCATCAATATGAAGATGCATTTTTATATCAGTGTGTTAATTGACAATAAAGTAATTTCAGTTGACTTAATATACAAAAATATTAAAGATTTAAATTAACTATTTTTAAAATGAAAATCCAGTAGCAATAAAATTTTGCAGTCACAATTGAGAAACATTTGTACAATCAATTTTAATTGTTGATCATGGTCTTCAGATTTTCCTTAGTAGCACCCCCCTTAACAAGTTTTTTCCCTGTATACTCTTCACCACAGGCGAAAAGGCCACTGACATGAATACCTGACGTTTAGTTCTAACCCTACGATGCTTTTCGCACTGGATGAGAATATACGTGAGCGATAGAGCGAAAAAAAACACAGGTTGCAGTTTAAGTGTATGATCCGGAAGAATAGTATACCCACCCCTTGCTAAGAAGCTGGACCAATCTAGACTCCGCTGATTAAAGGCAAGCATCCTCTCCTGAACAGTAACAGTACATAGGAAAATCCGCAAGCAGGTCCCTTGATGGGTGGAAAATCAGCCCTTGAGGCAGACATTTTAAGATCTCCCTTCTCGCAACTTTGTTAGCCCGGCAATTCCCAGTGTCACCTTTAGGTGACAAGGATAAGCGATAGTGATAATGGAAATCTAGAGGCTGGAGATGACCCTGGCGACATCACACTGTATCCTATTGTGGATGGGGAGGTAGCCGAATATTAAAAATGTGTAGAAAATTATGTCACTTGTAGGTGACACCCGTATAAAATCTGAATTAGCAATATGTTTTTAATTTGATTTTTTAATGATATTATTTGAAAGAAAAAATCAGTTTTGTTTTCATTATTAAACGTATACGAATTGCCGGGTTAAACAAGGATAACTACGTGACCCCCTCTGCAGCAGTTATTCGGTTACCGAGTTGCCATTGGCAACTGAATTCCGGGGTATCAAGTATCAAGCCCCAATCCCAAGAGATCTGTCAATTTTTAACTCTACCGAGTTCCAGGTATTGGCTCTACCCATTTATACCACCGTGAATGCGACGGCAGGAGGTATAATGTTCCTCTTGGCGCTTAGTGCATGCCCAGGGGAAAGGTGAAGAGAGTATATACATATATATATATGTTTATCATTTCGTTTATAATTTTTACCATACTGAGGTCTTCTCTTACGGATAAGAAGTCACAAGAGAAATTATGTCTTATTCCTAATTTGAACTTGTTATTTTATACAGGACAGAATGTTAATCCACAATATAGCAAGAAATAAATTCTTTCGCAGAAAAGCACAGCCTCGACGGGTAAGACACTTTTTTTCTTCTAATGTTCAATGTTTTTTAAATTGAAGTGAGCTTTGGAAGTTCGGGTTGGATATAACAACAAAAATTCAAGGTATCAAAATGGAGTAATAGATCTATGTGTGAATGCAAAGCCAGCCAAAGAAATTATCTCATTTAAAAGTAAAATCATCAAAGTTATTTACGGGAATACAAAATTTATTATTAATGAGATTTCTGTATGACGTGCTAAATTCCCAATTTTTCATATTTGATAAATACACTGAAATTTATTGTTGAGGGAAAGCCCTGCGCATTTCACGGTTTGCTAAGGCCAGCTTATCAGGAAACCTTTTCCTAAGATTTTAGAAAAGCTAAAAATATTATACCAATAAAACCCTAAAGCGAATAGGAATTTTAAACACTCAAAGTCTTACTTCTAACAATATCAAAGCTTAAACAAAACACCAACAATAAACAGTGAGTTTACATCCCCCTACAATTGGTTGGGTTCTTTCCGACTCGAATTGTAGTTGTAAGTGGGTAAAAAGAAAAAACAAAATTAAAAAACAAATTGTTTCATTCTATTGTCTTCGTAAGAAAACAACAAAAAAAACTAATTTGCCAATTCAGTTTTCTGCAGGGCATATGCAAGTATATTATCAAAGTTATTTACGGGAATACAAAATTTATCATTAATAAGATTTCTGTATGAGTAAAATCATTTAAATTAAATTTCAAGCCTTTCCAAGTTCTAGTATATCTAAGCACCATTTTATTTTCTATTTTTTATTTTCACCAACTTCACATAGTGCGAACAAAAGCTTATGGCGATTTCTTTTCTGAGAAAAATGTTGCATTAATGTTACATGTTCTACATTTTGTGTTCGTTTGTACAAAAAATACAACTGTGGGAAAAATTTTCAAGTTCTTTTGTGAAAATGTTGATGAAAAACATGCAAAACATGTTACATGTTTTACCCTTACTTTTACTTAAGGGTTCATACTGCCCTGTTTTACAACTTTGGTACTTACTACTTTGTTTGTACAACCAATATTTTATTTTGTTTGTCATAATATTTTAAAAGTTTTGTCAAAAGATTTCTACATCTAAATATTCTTTGACGGCATACTTCATTTTGAATTAAATCGTTTATTTATTTTGGTGGAAAATTCTATGTATTTATTATCGTTTTAAATTTGTTCAAGCAATAAGTGATGTCAATGTCTGTTTCCAAACCGTAAAGTAAGTGTGCAGCAAATAGTCGAATAGTTTTACAAATCGCTAATGAACTACATTAATAATAAAAGTGTAATAGTTGTAAATAAAGGCAGCTAATTCTGTTCGATTGAAGTTGTACAACATGTAACACTTCGAGTGATTATAGGTAACATGAAAAAGTGTTACATGCATATACTGTAGCATTTTTTTCTCAGAATAGAAATCGCCATTAGTTTCTTTACCTTCTCTACTCTTCCAAATTAAAGTGTTACATATTTTCTTTACATTGTAATTCAATAAACCAGAGAAAAAAGATTATAATAATCATCTTCATGCTCATAACTGCTAAATGTCGAAATTTTTTTTCTTTATTCGTTTATTAAATTACAAATTGGTCAATTATTGTTGTTAAAAATTACCAAAAATATAACATTTTAAAATATTTAATTCAAACATACAGACGGACAGCCGGTAAGACTAAACTAAAAACACACAGACATAATAAAATGATGATCTTAAATCTTTAAATACTAAAACAGCAGAAAACCCCCAGAAAATTATCTATTGTATTTGTGGTAAATCGCATGAAATTTAAAATAAACGACCACAACACAACGATCGACTTCCAACTGAAGTGCAGTGCAGTGGAGCAGTGAAGCGTAGTTAAGTGCAAAAGTGGTACAACTTGTAAAGTTCAAAATTCCAGACACACCTCCGCTAGCAGAGCACCAGCATTTAGACTAAATTTTTTTTTTCATATTATTTGTTGGTTTGTTTTTTTAAAGGTTTTTTTTTTTTTGTTTTGTATGATCGTGTTTTTGGTTTAGATTTTCAAACGTTTTTTAAATAAACTAAAATCCAGCACATTAATATCAAATACAAAACGGAGAAGTAAAAAAAAAAAAAAATGACTTAGTGACTGAATTTTGATTTTGATGATGGCAATTTCATTTGGGTTTCTATTATATATTTTTTTTTTTTTTACTAACATCAAAAGTGAAAAGTTACATGCAAAAGGCGTTAAAACAATAGGACGGATATCGGATATATTATTTGTTGTACATAGTTATTTCTATGAATGGCTCACATTTGTGAACGTCTTGCAGATGTAATACAAAAAAAAAAAAAAAAAAAAATAACGGTAAATAGTTAAGTTATTGTTTATCCATGGACAAATTCCTGTTTTATTCCCGATAAACTGAAAGTATCTAGTTTTGACATTTTTTATCGCAAATTTGTGTAGAGCAACATGTTTAATTGTGTTTGCAATTTGCGATAAAAAATGTCAAAACAAGATACTTTCAGTTTATCGGGAATAAAACAGGAATTTGTCCAAGGATTTTCATGAAACAAAATTTATTTGATTACTAAAAGATGCAGCTTTACGATTAAGTATTTGTTGATTTAAATTTTTTGTGATTTGAAAAATGTTATAATTGAACAAAAAAAAAAAAAAAATTAATTTTTTTTCCACTTGTGCCTCAATAACTCAAAAACTAATGGCTAAATCAAAAAATTATATTAAAAAGACTTAAATCTGGCGTTATTTAAATTTTTTGGCCGGATTGCATAACAAAATCCAGTGCGTTGTTCCAAAGTTACGACAAATCTCAATCTCAAATTTTTGAAAAAAAAAAATTTTTAAAAAACCTTACCATAACCTGACGTTAAGTGACTATAGCGGATCAAAAAAATATAGTGTTTATTCAGGGAATTTTTGCTTGTTGCATAGTGTAGTTGAAGTACGATGTCGACCAAATATCTTCCCGAATCATTGAAATTGCGTTAAAATGGAATCGATTTGTTTTTACATATTGCTTGATATTTTGATGAAATGCATATTTTTGCATATTTAGGTTTTAAATGCATATTTTTGCATGCTTTGACATTTTTAATTTATTTTTTTTAATCTCCATATTACAAAAAAAGTTCTTAAGCTAAATTCTAAATACACAAAAAACCTTCCAAAAAAATTTTAAAATCAATAAATATATTCTTCTGAAGCTTTGCTTTAAATACAAGATTTTTAACATTTCGACAAAAGATCCTCTTTTTTTAACCAATGCAGCATTTAACATGGCTAAGGCTCCCAATGGGCTCAAAATATTTTACCCAATACTGTTACAAGATACTTGCGTGGCACATGGGTTATACCTAGAGTTTTTTTTTTCCCGGACTTTTTCGTTTCCCGGGAAAGCGGGAAATTTTTTTAAATTTGCCAGGACCCCGGGATCCCGCTCCATATAAATAATACAAAGTAAATTTTGTTATTAAAACATGAAAAAACTTTTATAAAAAACGTAAGGGAACTTGTTAACAACCCAGTAAAAACTTCGCCTACAAAATAATGTGTTAAGTAATCAGAAAAAAATAAGAGCACTACTTACAATTCTACTGAAAGAACCAATGAATTTTACATGGGATGTCCCAAAATGAACGCATTCAAAAGTAAGTCATTATTTATTTACCTACACACATCCAGAAAAAAGTAGTTATAGAAGTTGTTATAGATGTAGTTATAGAAGAAAGCTACTAAATAATGAGTTAAAGAAGCTATGCATTTTGAAAAAGTAAGCGAAGTTTTTACTGGGAAAGAAACTATAATAAATGGTTCAATACTAAAAACCCAGAAAAAAATGCGCTTACTTTTTCAAAATGAATAGCTTCTTTAACTCATTATTTAGCAGCTTTCTTCTTTAACTACATCTATAACAACTTCTATAACTACTTTTTTCTGAATGTATTAAAGTTAAAAAATAATGATTTGCTTTTGAATGCGTTCATTTTGGGACATCCCTTGTAAAATTCATTGGTTCTTTCAGTAGAATTGTAAGTAGTGCTCTTATGTTTTTCTGATTACTCAACACATTATTTTGTAGGCGAAGTTTTTACTGGGAAATTAATTGAAGATTAAAATAGGAACTTGAATTATTATTATCTCACGCCTTTATTCCCTATTTTTATGCTTTTATTCAGTATTATTATGCTCTGAATACAAGATAAAAGCATAAACATAACAATTTAATTCATAAAACAATTATAAAAACAAAATAAAAATTAAGGTACCCAAGATATGAGATCAAAAAGTTAATTAATAAAATAGATAAAATATTTTAAAGATATATATAACATTTTTTAACGGCTTAGGAAATAACTTTCAGACACACTCAAAGCGCTTAGTAAGTCGGCAGAAAGTATATTCCTGATTTTATTTACTAATTATCATGTTTCCGAAAAATTTCGTTCATTTTTTACCGAGGTTGGACAAATAGTTAAAAGTGCACCGTTGTAGCATGCTTCGGATTCACAATCAGAAGCAATTTTTTCTTTTTTATAAAAAACGTCTACATCAGTCAAATGTTTGTCAAGGTTGATGCAAAAATAGCATCAACCGGACTGCTTCTTCCAAACCTTTTCATTTCAATAGGTCCATTTGTAATCTTTAGGACAATGTGTTTTTCAAGTTGTATGTTGTAGTATCTTACACGAGTTTCCAAAATGTTATTTTATTCCGGTTTCCCCGCACTTCCCGGGTATATAAACCAACACAAATTGTAGTCATATCTCAAAATTTAAAGTAAGTTTAGTAAAGTTTTCCTTCATACCTTCTCGTATTATATCTCAAACTGAGCCGAAGTTATAGCAAAATATATCTTTAAATCGGTACATTTTTAAAACTTTAATCGCATTTTGCCAAGATCGTTTGTCTTTGTAGATATGACTATGTTGCAATAAAGGAGCGATATGTTTAGGTATCTCCTATTTTTAAGACTTGTCCATGGACAATGAAACTTTACTGCCTGCATCTTATTTTGAATTAATGTTCTTTATTAACTGTTCACTTCACTAAATGTAATAATTATCAACTGTTGCACTGCCCATTCTGCTTTTAGTAGATTTATTGCATCAGGAGACATTGATTTAAATACATGTACTCACTTCTTGTAATTGATCTAATCCACAACCCATCCACAGATGCTAATTTTTAGAGAATAAAAAACTAAATTTCACAGTATAAATAGCTATTTGCTGAAATTATGAGGAATTTTTTATTTCCCGGGATCCCGCAAGAAAAATCCCGGGAAAACGGGAAATAAAATAATTGAAATTCCCGGGAATTCTATTTAAAAAACTTTGAGTCAAAAGAGATGGTTGATACCGATGATTATGCAATTAAGAAATTAAAAAAAATATTTAATTTAAATAATATAAGAAGTGATTTAGCATTTGTATTTTCCAACTACGGATATATTGGTGAAACAATAACTAATTCACTTAATACTCAAGTCAGATTAATTGAATTGCAAAAATTACAATTTACAATGTGGAAGGAAGAATATTAAGTCCGACAAATTAAAAAAAAAAAATTTAAAACGTTTTGAAAAAAAATTAAAGATTTTTAAAAATTAAAATAAATTTCAAATAGTTTTGGTCTGGAATCAAAGTGGGATCTGAAAATAAATTTTTTCAAGTACAAGAAAAAGTTTTACTTTACCCTGCGATATAAAGATGAATTTAACACACATTATAAAGAAAAACAAAGCGAACAATTCTGCATCTCTAACTCCAAAATTTCATTTTTGAGTTATGCCGGTCTTGCAGCAATTGAGCGATATGTTTGTGAAGAAGCATTTATTAAGATGAACTTCATTAAAAATAAATTCCGGAACAGACTTGCCGTTGAACATCTCCAAGATTTAATGAGAATAGCCTGCACAAGCTTTACTTCAAACTTCAGACGGATAGTCCAAGACAAAAATTGTAATTATTCTCATTAATACCTTAGTACTTACTTCTTTGTATTCAAAGCATTTGTTTATTATTTAATAAAATAATGCACCGAAACCCATTCGTGTTATTTGTCCATTGGTACAGTATCTAAACGTATTATTTAAATAGTTCAGCTTATTACCTTTCGGAACGTGACTGCCGTGATTTTTTAGAAAAAGCGGACCCCAAATAAAAGTAGTTGGTGACCGCTGTCTTAAAGTCGACTCATACTCATTTCTGAGTTAATTTGTGCGCAAAGTACAGGTTGCAATTTTTGAGATAAGTTGATGAAGTTTGGTACATAGCCGGAGAAGGATCTTTGTGCCCATAAACCATCTTATTAAGTTGTTATTTAGTCCAAATTAAAGCTAAGGCACGAGCTCTTTGTATTCATTTGTCCTTCAAGATGTGCTGAAAAAGGTCAACAAGAAAAAAAAGACAAAAATGAGAAACCAAAAAAATGTACTTTGGACTTCAAGAAGAATTCTTGATAAAAGTACGAAAAAACAGAAGTAAGGAAAAACATGTAAAATCAATTAAAAATTGATAGTCAGTCAAAAAAGCAAATTTCGATCTACCAAAGTTTAAAATACAATTTGGTTTAAGGATTGATGTTTGACTATTGACGTCAGCAGTCGTCGATGGCTGCGAGTGTAAGACGGCAAATCCATCTGAGGAGATCGAGTGGTTGCGATCGAAACATGTCAGGGTAACCTGCCGGCCGGGGTTCGAGCCCCAGCCACGGTCAAAAATGAAAGATTATCAAAAACAATTTTAATTAATTTTCATGCTGTAAAATTCCTTTCTTCATAAAAATAATTTTATGAAAATTAAATTTGATGAACTAATTAAAAATATGGATTAAAAACATAAATAGTTCAACAAAATAACCACAATACTAATTAGTTGTTATTTATGTAGATTAAATTTGGTTCAAACTTATTTAATTGAAATTAAAATTATCTCACCAAATTTTTTGGAATCGGTCCATATTTGACCACAACAAAGGTATTTATATACTGTGGTGTAGGGTATCCGATTACACCTTCTAAATTGCTTAATTTTGACTTTGTTCTGAATAAATACAGGATGTCCTGATATAGGAACTTCTTGTTTACCAAATCGGAGTAAAACCCCCGGTACTGTCCACTCATAAGCCTTTTAGCAAATGTACTTATGGATATGAGTATATCAAGTATGGTATTGTAGCGACTATTTTTAATTGACTTTACATTTTTCTAATTTAAAAAATTGTTTGCATTCAATAAAACAAAGTTTGGTAAAACATTTAACATACAAAAGAAATACCACCTTTTTTACCGGCCGGTTTCAGTTAAAAGTGCTTATGAATTTTTTAGTACGAGTATCGATGTTAGTCTTGTTTTATTACATTTGCCAGTTATTTGTTTTTTTTTTTTTTGTATTTCTTCTTTTGTTCGAGATCAACTTTAAACTTTTGCTTTAGTTTGGATGGGGGTTTTTTCAGCTTTAAATTTCAGTTGAAAACAGAATAATCTTGAATGGTGTTTGGTTTGTTGGTAGTGGTGACCGACCAACAAACTTCATAGAAATTTTGTGTAAAATTAAACAGAAACCTAAAGAGAAATAAAAAGAAACGAATTAAATAAATGTAGGAAATGTCAGTTGAAATTTATTATTTATAACCACAACATGATCATTATTTTTTAAACTGTGTGATGATCGCTATATTTTACTTCTTTTTCTAGTATTATTATTTTTTTTACAAAATTATTCTCTCAGCCAACCCATCTACAGAGCTTTGAATATTATGAGTACTAAATACAAATAGTACTCGTGCATTTGGAAACATAATTTTTTTTACAACCGCCACCAACATGATCATCATCATATTTGATTGGCCTTCATGTAAAAAATATATAAATCAAAAGCTTTGAATGACTAATGCTGACGATAAAATACTCTACATGTATGATTGAATGTTTACACACGTTATTGCCTCATCGCTTATTTATAAAAATAATCCTTATTCAAAGGTAAAATTCTCATACGAGGATCATGCAAGTAGTTTTTTGGTTACTCGAAAGAGGCTTCTAAGATACAGAGGTAAAGGCGGCTATTTAGTTTGTATTTTCTATTAGTGGCCATATGAGTCCCAAGCATAATTTTTGATATTAAAACACTTTGTTCACACCAATATTGATTATGCATAATTTTGCATTTTTCCCCAAGTTTTTCGAAAATGAAAAAATGTTTATAAATGTAGTTTCCCGGGAATACAAAGGGTTCAGCCAGTTAAATATCATACATCAACCTTAAAAAGGTTAGAAATTTTAATAAGGCGAAAAATACAGTTTTTTAAACAAGTGCACTTAGGCTAGGTGGGCTAAATTTGATGCAGAAAATATTCGTGAAACATGTCAACCCTCTAAAGTGCCGTTTTGGTATAGTTTTGTGGGGAAGTTAAACAAGGACAAAATAGACCCTTTAAAATGAGTGTTAGAGGGTTAATTTATTCTAAGAAAAGAATCGCCATACAATTCTACTGCATCTGAAATAGTCTTTTAGCTCAGAAGTACATTTAGTATATTTTTTTTTGACTTATACCAACGCCTGTTCAAAAAATTCAAAAACTTTAGGGGCCGATATTTCGGGAACCCGAGCTAACTTTACAACCCCTTTTGGCAGATTTGCTCTACCAATAGTCTAGCTTAATTTCGAGTTGCAAGTTTTGAGGCTGGTTTATTTTATTGCACAGTGTTATTTAGAGGAGACACTCTTAGCAAAAATTTTTGATTCCCTCATTAGATCGCACATAATTCCCATTAGATCGCAGTCATGACAAAGCATTTTTATACTCTTCGCCCCAGGTAAAAGGCTATATATATGTAAGTTTGCCATTATGGTTGTAATTTCTAACATATTGTATATTTTTCAATAAAGTATAAAGTATATTCTGTTTGTTGAAATGGGTTTTCCGAAGACCCTAGATACGATTTGGACTGGGTTGTTATATATTTCTGTCGCATATACTCCGTTAAAATTTGCTATTGAAATTCGGCCAGAGCGGTGCATAAATCACTGAAATATAAACAAAACACCACAACTGCCTACTGCCTCTAATTTTTACCCATAAGTCTCAAATTTTCACCCATAAACCTTAACTTTTTGAAGTCCTCTTGTAAGTTATGAACTTAGTTTTTTCACTTTCATCTTATACAAGCTCAGTAGAATGCTGGCAGTGAAAATAAGCAAAATCTGTTCATAAATTTCCTAGTTAAAGGCAAATAACTCTCTTTTTCCCGAAATAATTACAGAAATGTGATTATGATTTTCATGAAAACCTGCTATATGACTTAATATCATATTAGAACTTAAGCACAAGCAGCTTTATGTATGCACTTACCAAATGCCCTAGTGTATGCCAGCATCATCTTTCACACACAGGTTACCATTTGAACGTATAGTCCGACAAAGATCTTACACTCTTCCATTATTTAGGAGCCGGAGCTATCTAACCTCCACGTTTAGCACATATGTCGACGTCCAAAAGTTTAAGTGCTCTACGTGCAAAAAATTAATTTTGAGATAATCGATTTTGAAGGTTCAGACATTTTTTCTGAAAAAACTACTCAATAGGATTTTTTGATTTTTATACCACATATTCGCCTTAAAAAGATAATTCTGAGTAGATGCTTTTTATCTCCAGATCGCATCTACAACGGTATATTTTCTAATGGTAATAAAATTTCTGTTTGCTCTATACGCCACCTTAGTCATATTTCCTTGCAAATACATACACGTGGAGCAAAATGGCATAAACAAAGCAATAAATGGCATCTTAAATTATTTATAAAAAATAATTTTCATTTGAAAAAAAAAATGAAATAAAATAAAAACAATTCATAAGTTATTATAAGATACATTTTATAAAGTTATTATAACATAATTAACTTCATAATTTATTTGACTTAGGTAGTAATTTTTGTCTTTTTCAGATATAAAATTGAATAACAGTTTTAGTTCGGAAATTTTTTCATTTTGAATTTTTTCTTAAATATGTTCAACTGTGTTTCAAAAATATTTAACTGTGTTGGTAACTGATTCCGGAAACCTCTTTTTATACCCTCCACCCCAATTAGTTGTGAAGAGGGTATACTAAGTTTGTCATTCCGTGTGAAACTTTTTTATTATTTATCTCAGAACCCATAAAGTATATATATATTTTGGCTCCTTGAGTACTTCTAAGTCGATTTAGCCATGTCCGTCTGTCTGTCCGTCTGTTGAAAACACCCTCACTTTCGAAAAACTCAAAATAAATGAACAAACTTGGTGTTAAATTGCTTGTAGTTATCCTAAGTTGTTTGGTATTGAAATCCAGCAAAATCGGTTAAGTAGGATCAGAGCTATCAATCAAAATGTGGAACCACCACCTTAAAAATTGATAATTTTGATACAAAAACTAACATAAATGATGGCACAATTCACGGAATGATATAAGATATTGCAAGAATTCGTTTTATTTGACTGAAAATCACGATCGTGAAGATCGGTGTATAATTTATCCTAGGCCCCATATAAACCCTACTCCTGGAAAATCGTTTAGTATGCTTAAAACCGTAATTAATAATGCTATCATAACAAAATTTTGTACGTCACAGTTTTATAGGACTAGAAATGACACTGTGAAATTTCGTGATGATCGGTTAATATTTTACTAAAGGCCCCTTATAAAGCCCACTCTGGTAAGTTAATTAAATACGCCTAAAACCGTAGCAGATGTATTTATTGTGGTAAAATTTCTTCCAACTTTCATATGGCCTGAAAACATGTTATTAATTTTGTTATATGCGGTCCATATTTTCCTTAGATCCCATAGTTAAAAAAAGCATAAAACTTTCTGATTGTCGGTCAATAATTTAATAAAGGTCTAAACCGAAACCAATTTTAATGCTGACTTCTGTTTTTATAAAGATAAATTACTAACAAAAAAAGATATCATATAGATATAACTCCTGAAGTATTCGAACTGTCGGTGGAGGGTATCGAAGATTCGGCACAGCCGAATATAGCAGAAAATATATTCTTAATATATCTGTTTTAGAGAAAATATACTGAAAAATATTTGCATTAAGCAAAACTAACTCCACGTAAAGCAAAATGTTCATCAGCAATAAATTTCCATGTTTTGTATGCCATTTAGTGGCGTATAAAGCAAAATTTCAGAAAACATTTTTTTTTGAAGGATATAGAGCAAAATGGACACGATTTATCTCAGCCATAGGACGAGATAGCCGAAAACGGATTGCAGATTTGAAAAATTTGGGGTCGAAAACCTAAGGCACTCAAAATCGTCAAAATGGCGTATGGAGCCTTACAACTTTCGGACGACGATGTGATCTTGATTTACGTGAATACCTGCACTATGGCCCAATTTCACGGTGGATCTCAACCACTTTGGGGTTTGTTTTGCTTATACCAAAAGCCCCTGCGTATGCGGGTTAAACAATTCATACAACCGGTAGCAATTTACGTCAAGACCGGTAAGTGTTGTACCGCCCCTTGTTTAGGAGTTGGCGCTATCTAACCTCCACAACGATCCTAGGATCAAGAATCCGCATTTTGATGAACCGATAACCAACACGTGCACTCTGCAAGCATCCCAATTAAGGAGTACCATACAGAGTCCTCACCATACAGTCATTCCAGTGCTGATTAATGGGATCTACATGATTGCCGTGGCGCCAAATGACTCATTAAGGGAGCTGTGATCAGCACCGCAGACTCAGCCAAATTGGCCCATTATTTGGCCTGGCCGCCATACAAGTTTCCAAGCGAGTTAAGGCTTTTTACGTCCACACAAAACAAGCCAGCTTGATTTAATTGACTTCAAATACACCCTTCTGCTCTTTTGAAACCATCGTGAAGGGTATATAGGATTCGGAATAACCGAATATAGCACTTTTACTGGTTAAATTTATGTTCAGTAGCACATGACAGCTGCAAGATGTAACCGTAATTATAAGTCCCAAGGGACCATTTTAACTCGATTTATGACATTCTTAGTTAAAAAGACTTATTTTAAATACGAATCTCAGCTCTAAAAAATCTATGACTAAACTTATTGACTCTTCATTTGCTGTCGCTGCAACATTCGTTCAATTTGTCGTTTGTTAAAAAGAAATCAGAAATCAAAAGTAAAAACATTTAATAGAGTAGAGTTAATTTTTCACATTTGACATACAATTATGGGCACAATTTATGAGTGTAATAAACAAAGATTATGGATGTGATGATACGTGGCTCCATGTACTCCAAAGAAGTTGATTATTCACAATGCTGTGTGTATACAAATGCAAGTCAATACAAATTCACTTAAATCGATTTTGATACGTACATAAGTAGTTGTGCAACAAAAAAAGCGTGAATTATTTTTATTGAATTGAAGTTGGCATTAAAAACATGAGGGTTGGATCGATGGATGGATAGATGATTGGTTGGTTGAATGAATGCTTTAGAACACACTCTTGGAATCAAGTAACACGTTCAGATCATGACATTAAGTATTGACGGAATGTATCTAAAGCAAGAGACTTGTATGACATTCTAATAACATGATCATAAACAATAATGGATGCATGTGTCTATTCAAGTGTGAAATGTTGCATTTTTTTCAATCCAATTCTGACAATAATAGAAAATGTTCATTGCAAAGAGTTTAAAACTATATTAACAATTAAATCGTACTTAGCAGATTTTGAAAAGATATGTATGTGGTTAACATAAACATAATTTTTGCAACAAAAAAAAAAAAAAAAATATTGTAAACTGACACTAATCAAGGTTTTTTTTTATTTAATTACAACAACTAAAAAAACGTCCTTGGCCAATTAGAATCAGTTCATACACCTACACACAGAAAAAAATCAAGTTAAAAACGTAGAAAACAAGGTTGATATAAAATTTTTCGGTGGTGATTTTGCTTTATACGTTTTTCATGTTAATTCAACCTGATTTTACAATAACTGCGAACAATATTTTTTTCTTTTAATATAACTATAATTCATGTAAATTTAACATTGCAGTAAAGTTAGAGCAAAATGTCAATTATATTGAAATACCAATCCGCATCACGTTGAATGAAAGTTATTTCAAGTTGAAACAACGTGAATTTCATGTTGAATCAAATTGGTTTGAGTGTGTTATAACAGTGTGAAGAAGCTTCAGAGACAACATATGCATTTATTTAAGAATAATTCAATACACTTACCCCTGTAACACATGTTTCACTTATTTTGAGTTCTCCTTTGTCAACAGAAGCATCAGCATCGCCCGATATGGATTTCGTCATAATATACTTTGAAAACTTGATGCACTATTTAAGTAACTAATTTTAATTAAAAGAATACGGGAATTGTCCTCTTTTTATAACATATTTTAAGAATGAAAATAAAAAATGTACATACTTACGTATGAATGCATGTTAATTTAACAAGATACACTTTTGATTTTAATATAAAACTGGTTTTTATGGATTCAATATTGAATCCATATTTATTTATATTTTAATATTTTTTTTTTTTTATTTTAACAGTGAATAATATTAAATAAACATGATTTAAGGTTATTTTATTTAAAATTATTACGAAATAATGATAAATTTTAAAAAAGGGCATACTTTTGCAGAAATTTACTATGATTCTCAATCAACATTTTTCCATGTTAATTTTACATTGGTATTTTTTTCTGTGTGTAATTGCATTTAACAAGTTGTTCTATCTAACTCTAATATAAATAAATTAAATCGGTAATTGGAAATTTAATACAAACGCTAACAATTTTAGTGAAGTATTTGAAATAAAGTCTGACATTTATTAAGCTTTTTTTGCACAAAAGATTTTCTGGTAAATCAATAATGTCAGAATTAGAGTCGGTGTAGAATAAAACTGGCGCCCTGAAATTTTATATGTTTTTTCCAAATCGTTGAATACACAATTTCCCACTTTTAATTTCATCTGAAGTCGCATTATGTGATTAATGTTCCTTGCTGTTGATGTAATAAAAATTCATGAATGTAGACTTTCTATCACGTATAATACTCTAGATAAACATTCATATCTTAATACGAGCATTTATTACAAATTTGTTTATTAACTAAATATTTTTTTCCTGTTTTAATTGAAGGGGCATAGTGGTGGTGGAGTTCCAGGCTTTCCTCCTATCCTGGGACTCAGGGGTATCCCTAATAAGTTTCTAACAATATTGTGGCAGCTTAGCAAACTCCCAGCATACCAATTTATGCAGAAGACAACAGAAACTTTTATTTTTCGGCAAGTCATCTGATTTTTTGTTGCCAAGGAAATTCATTGTGATATCAATACAAGCCTTAAAAAGACATCTTCTTTAGAATAGTACTGAACGAATGAGTTATATCTTTTCCCATAAAAAGGTACCTTCACATCCGATTCATATTATCCTGTCATTAGGCGTTCTCAGTTTTGGGGACTTGTCTCAAATAGGGGATTTTTTTTTTTGTAATTGGGACTAACATTTTCGTGAAAATCTCCAGGGAATTTTTTGGGGAAAAGCACTTTTTCCGCTAGGGATAATAATATTACTAGATGTTTTGCCCCGGCGCTGCTCAGAATTTTCTAACTAAAAATAAAAAATTAAATACTGTTAATAAGTTGACCCCAGCGCTATCTACCGGGTCAAAATTTTATAAGGAAACTTATTTTTGTTTATGGGTCGATTACGGATGGCAACGGAATTAAAGTTGTATTATAATATAAAATAAAAACAATTTTTGTATATTTAAACATGAGCGTCGTTGCCTGATTTCGCTGCTGGCAACAAAACTTCAATTGTGTTGGCATCCGTAATCAACCCACTAATAAATATATTTTGTGAATGGGTGTCCCGGTAGGCTAGTTGGTAGTGAGCTAGTCTATCAGGGCGAGGGTTGCGGGTTCGATTCAAGCCAGAGACTCTGGTCTGTTTCACTACAACGGGCTGAAGGCCTACGTTACTATTGCACGGTTAATTTAGTTAGAATGTAATTCGTAATTGTATTTGTAACTCTTATTAAATAAATAAATAAATATTTTCGGAATTTCAGTAAAATCGTACCATAAATAAAAAAAAATATATATCACGACAACAGCCGGCACGACACACGGACGTCTTGTGGAGTCAGCGTCATCTGTATCCATGGGCGGTATAGCTATTGAGGAATCAATGTGATGTTTGTTGGAACCAACATGTTTTTCGTGTGTCGAAACACACAGAAAAAAATCAAGTTAAAAACGTAGAAAACAAGGTTGATTTAAAATTTTTCGGTGGTGATTTTGCTTTATACGTTTTTCATGTTAATTCAACCTGGTTTTACAATAACTGCGAACAACATTTTTTTTCTTTTGAAATAACTATAATTCATGTTAATTTAACATTACAGTAAAGTTAGAGCAAAATGTAATTTATATTGATATAACAATCCGAATCACGTTGAATGAAAGTTATTTCAAGTTGAAACAACGTGAATTTCATGTAGAATCAAATTGGTTTGAGTGTGTTATAACAGTGTGAAGAAGCCTCAGAGACAACATATGCATTTATTTAAGAATAATTCAATACACTTACCCCTGTAACACATGTTTCATTTATTTTGAGTTCTCCTTTGTCAACAGAAGCATCAGCATCGCCAGATATGGATTTCGTCATCAATATACTTTGAAAACTTGATGCACTATTTAAGTAACTAATTTTAATTAAAAGAATACGGGAATTGTCCTCTTTTTATAACATATTTTAAGAATGAAAATAAAAAATGTACATACTTAAGTATGAATGCATGTTAATTTAACAAGATACACTTTTAATTTTAATATAAAACTGGTTTTTATGGATTCAATATTGAATCCATACTCATTTATATTTTAATATTTTTTATTTTTTATTTTAACAGTGAATAATATTAAATAAACATGATTTAAGGTTATTTTATTTAAAATTATTATGAAATAATAAACATGATTTAAGGTTATTTTATTTAAAATTATTATGAAATAATGATAAATTTAAAAAAAGGGCATACTTTTGCAGAAATTTACTATGATTCTCAATCAACATTTTTCCATGTTAATTTTACATAGGTATTTTTTTCTGTGTGTATATCCGACCAATAATGGAATAAAACTCCCATATCTGGGCAGGGGCTTCAAGGTCTATCTTGAGGCTTCTGGATCGTGTGCAAAGGATTGCGTTGAAGCTCATCAATGCCAGTAGGGTATCCAGCTCTACTTACTCATTGGATAATCGTCGGAATGTGGGTTGTGCGTCATTGTTCTATAGATATTCCCACGGTAATTGTACAGCTGAGATAGGCGAATCATCCCCCAGACGTAGGTGCATGTCTGTAGTACTCGCCTTTTCAGGAGATCACATCGGTTCGTTGTCGACTGTCCAATGTATCGCACAACGCATTACAGAGAAAATTCATTTCTTGGTCGCACTAGACGGATGTGGAATAGACTCCCGTCAGAAGTTATCCCAGTCGGCTACAACTTGCAAAAATGTAAATTAAATGTCCACAGACACTACTCCCCTTCACTTCTTCTAATCCAGTTTGCTGTGACAAATTTATTCTATCTTCCGAAATGCACTTAAAAAAAAAAAAAAAAAAAAAAAAAATGAAAAACAAAATTGCATTGGCTGATGAATCAGAAGATTTTGATTCTGAAGTTATTGAAAGGATAAGCATTGACGCGTTTACCCTTGTTACATACTTAACATGTGTAGAAATATGTGTGTAGATATGTAGAACAAATAATATTAGTTGTAATAATATTAAACAAAGTGATTTATTTGAATAAACAAATGTATGCATATTTTGCTTTTAACATAATATTATTTTATTTTTAGGTATATTTGGGGATGAGAAATCGCAAGTTGGGGATAAGGTATAAAATTAAACTGGGAACCCTGGCTAAAAGTGACATAAGTGTATCTTCCGGGACATTTAATTAAGACTCTTATAGCGGGAATCTAGCGATTTTTGCTCAACCAAAAACAAGCTTTATGATATAGTATTACTTAAGGCCGTTTCACACTATCCCACAAAGTCTTTAGTAATTTACGAAAATGCAACCCTGTCATACAAATTTGTTATTGTTTTTAAAAAATGTTCAAAGAATAATTAGATCAGGGTAGCATTTTTGAAAAATACGTAAGACTTTGTGGGATAGTGTGTAACGGCCTTTAGTAACTGTAAATTCAAGCAAATAGTGAAACCCCATTGAAACCACTAAATATAAATTATGGCCCCTTAATTTTCTTTCCTAAAAAGGTTTACCCCCTAAATTTTCCTCTTAACGAAAAAAAAAAAAATTCCCTTAATCTAGGGGGAAACCCCTTAAACTAGCACGTCTGATTCAAGCACCATTGCCGCCGTACGGCCAGATTTATTGGAAAATTGGACAAATCAAATCGAGCACATATTTCATTTTAACAATACATATTTCTGTATTGTTTTATCATTTTAAATTCTCATGCAGCTAAATAAAAAAACTCTATATAAAGAAACTCTTCTTCAATCTTTCTAATTTTTTAATGGTACAATTTTACCGCACTACTTCCGGCGTATTTTTTAATTTGAAAAGTTTTGAAAAATGATAGTATGTATGTAGTAATGAATTTTCCATTCCTGATTTAAATATGGATTTTTTTAGTTTCTTAGTCCCAAATTAACAGTCCTTATTTGGGTAATAGCAATGGTTTAACCAAAAAAATATTATTTCCAGCTTTTTGTTAACCATTAGTTCAAACGATTAGCCGTTGTTCCATTTATCGAATAATTTTTGGCAATTAACTGTTCGAATAATTTACAATTGCTTATTTTCGATTAACGAAAAGTTCAAAAAATTTATGTTGATTAATCGAAAATTTGATTTTTCACAGTATTTTTTCTTTTATGTAAAAAAAAAACAAGTAATAATTTGTTAAAATATAGTACAAAGGCTTTATTTATTTATTTATTTTTAAAAAAGTTTAGTACGGTGGAGTGCAATAATGCCTTACGAAATAAGGCCTTTAAGGCTTTATTTCACTTTCAATTGAGAAATAAGGCCTTTATTTGCAAAAAGGCTTTATTGCACTTTGAAAGTGAAATAAAGCCGTAAAGGCCTTATTTCACTTAAATTTCTTTTTAAATGAAGCAATAAAATTTCTTATTCTTCTTATATTTTATTGAACAATTATAAAAAAATTTCACTACGGCAGATAATGAGACGCGCGCAGGAAAACTGTATTCAGCGAAGCCACCTGCCGCGTCCTATGGAGGAGAAAACCCCTAAGATCGGCCGCAGGCCGCCACGCAGAAATACTGTATTAAGTGAAGATTAAGGTGGCTTTTTCCTACGTAGTGCATAAAAAAAATATAAAATAAAGGCTTTATTGCATAATTGGCTAAATTTAAATAAAGGCCTTATTTCACTTTCAAAGTGCAATAAAGCCTTTTTGCAAATAAAGGCCTTATTTCTCAATTGAAAGTGAAATAAAGCCTTAAAGGCCTTATTTCGTAAGGCATTATTGCACTCCACCGTTTAGTACAGACTTTTACCACAATGAGTCAGATGAAGAAAATGATTTTTTGAGACGAATGAAAACAAACTTCTACCAGACCTTTAAGAGAAATGTCAAATGAAATGCAGAAAAAACTTGACGATTAAGTGTGGTTTACATTCAACATCGGCCCTTAAAATTTTACCACCCGTTATATTGGTCGTAAGTAGAAATTTTGTAAAGCATGCCTTGGGGGCACTCTTAGGCATTAGAGGGTTAAGGCCCAATAAAACGTGACATTACCATAACCATGACTATAGAAACCAAAGTCAATTGACAATTTTAGAGTAAAAATATAGTTTAGTTCGCGAAATTGAAGCAACATGTTGGATATACAGATAAATATTTAAAACAGAAAAACCATCCATTAACCAGAATGTCGAAAAAAATGTTTTTTACCCGTCACCACAGGTGGTGAATAGGGTATATATAAGTTTGTCATTCCGTTTGTAATTTCTATAATATTGATGTTAGACCCTATAAAGTATATATATTCTGGGTCCTTATGAGGAGCGAAGTTGATTTAACGATGTCCGTCTGTTCGTCTGTCCGTTGAAATGGATTTTCCGAAGACCCCTTATATGATGGGGGCCAGGTTATTATACATTTATGTCATATATGGTCCGAAATTGTTTGCTATTGAAATTCAGCAAGATCGGTCAACAAATGGCTGAGATATGAGTAAAAAACCACGACTGCCTCAAATTTTTTCCCTTAAAGGTTCAATTAGACGTGACATTACCATACCAACACTGTATTAGCAAAACGACATAAACATACCATACAAACCAATTCAATTTTGGTTTCTTCGGTCATACAGTGGCTTTTTTGTTGTTTTTTTTTTGTACCCTTCACTACAAGTGGTGGATTTTATTTGTAATTTGTTTAATTTTACGCATCCACATTCACATTAACGCATGTATATGATATGCCGCTCAAATAAAGAAACAAACTCATAGACTCAATATATTTTAATTTAACGCTTCTTCAGTAAAAGCATTCGTAGCCGAGTTGTTAAGTTTTCTCCTGGAATGATGATATTGCCTGTTTGAATCCCAAAAAGAATTTTTTTTTATTTTTTTTAATTAACTTTTGTATGTTCTAAAAAACGATTTTAAAATTATAAAACGAATTTCAAACATCAACTTTGTCAAAAGAGGAAACGGCCTTAGGTACGTACATATATAAATTTTATGTTTTTTTATATTCTTCGGCATGGCGAAATGAAAAGTTGGCGTGGCTCAATTAATTTTTATTTATACCTATCTAAAGAACGTTATTTATGTATTATATTATGTATTATGTATTTAAGTTTTTGTTCTTATCTCATCATGTTGAAGGGTATATAAAATTCGGCATAGCCGAATATAGCACTCTTACTTGTTTTGTTTAGCATTTTTTTTTTTTTTTTTGGTTTCTATAATATTTCGGTTTTTTTTCATATTCAGAAATAATAAAAATGTACACTCACAATATTATTACAGTAACGGACTGTAGTTTATTTAAGAAATATTCCGTTCAGTCATTTTTAAATAAATAAACATTTAAAATTCCAAGCAAATTTATTTTTAACTGATTCTAACAGTTATTCAAAAAACTAAGTGCATATTAATACGGATTTTCAGTTGCAGTTAATATTGTCCGTTGATTGAGTTAAATTCTTCTTTATGTTAAAGTAAATAAAAATGTAATTTAAAGCAACGAAAAGTTCATTTAATTTTTACTGTCAAAAATTCAACCGCGAATTCCGTAAAAACAAATCAATATTCAGTTATCTTATATTAATTAATTGTCAAAAAATTAACTACATATTCCGTAAAAACAAATAAATATGCAGTTATTTTATAAAATTTTACTGTCAAAAATTCAACACCATATTCAGTATATATTTGTTAAAATAATTTAGTTAAATAGGTACATCAAATTTTAAAAGTAAAATAATTGCGAAGCCATATCGGTCATGCTCAGGGCTGCCAGAATTGACGATTTATCGTCATTTTGACGATTTTTTGTTCCGGAATTAGCGAAGTGCCGATTTGCTGATTTTTTTCTTTAAAGTGACGATTTTTTTCAGTCTCCAGTCTGAATAAAACATTAAATTTTCTGACACGTTCGTTTTTAAATCTTGGAATGTTTAACAGCCGTACCTTAACAAGAGCGGAAGCCGGAACGTTTTCTTTCGCTTAGCTTTTACCTTGATATGCCATACCTAAGCAAGAGCGTCAACGTTGTGTAAAAAACAGTAGTGATAGCTTTCTTGTGTAATAAAACCCACAAATTATAAATAAAAATAGAGATAAAAACGCTAGATTGATCAAAAAATAGCTAAATTGCCTTTATTAATTAACAATAGCGCCAAAATTCACTATTAAACGAGCTTTGAAAATCGGTTTTTCCAATTGCAAAGCGTTGAGACCGCTCTATTCAAAAACTAGAAAACGCGTGGCGCTTTTGTTTAGGTACGGCCATAATATGCAAGTCTTAAGAAAATCTTTAAATGATTATTTTCAGAGTACAAAAACAACAATGTTACACTTTGTTTATCTTTCGTCAAACCATCAGCGAATGAATCTTTTACGACTCTCTGTATAAATCATATTTTCAACAATTATACGGCGAACATTTCACGAGTTGTGAGATATTATCTACAAGAGTCTCATCCCAGTAAAAAATGTTAATATATGCGCTGGCTATTACATACTACTAAGAAGCAGCAGATAAGCGAATACCATTAAAGTGAATTTTTAATTTAATGATTGAATAACTTCGCATTATCCCTTATACGAACAATGTTTTATGTGCTTTTGTTATTCCCTTACATCGAAGCAGGTTGTATTGCAATGATTTTAAAATGTGTTTACGATCATTTTTTGAAATATTACCGAACATAGAAATTTAATTTGTTTCATAACGCAATCAGTTATCAAAGTGCTTCCAAGTGGGAATTCGCCATATAAAAATCATGCCTCTTGTAAGCAGGTTTTGTAAGGGGGTATTGTGCTTCTCTCCCTTACAAAACTGCTGTAAGCTCCATTTTTTACTGGGAAACGATTCTTGACATGAAAGACTCGTTAGATAATCTTTACCCACATCTTAAACGATTCCCACAACGGTTGAAGAAGCGTCTTTCACTGTGCTATGGATTAATCTCAGTCGTGTTGCAGTTTTCCCATGTGAGGAATCTTCCACGATTAAAAAATGCGGCATCGACGATCAAAGACGCTTTGTATGAGACTCCCAATATCTCTTACACAATTGAAAATGCTAGTATGAAGTAATTATGTTTTTGTTTAAATGCTTTTTTATAAAAAAAATCAAACAAAAACTGTTTAAAAAAACTAAATTTTAAGTTGTGCGATTTTTTTGGCGATTTTTCGAAACGTGAAAGACGATTTTTCTATTCTTTCTCAGGAAATTGACTATTTCCTCACAAATTTATCTGGCAGCCCTAGTCATGCTGCTGGTGTCTTATAATTGAGAGTTCTTCTGTAAACAATGTGGTCAGTACAACAAAAGTAAAGGCCTCGTTACTCTTACGTAAATGTTGCGGATACGTAAACGTTGCGGTCGACTTGAAATGTTGGTAGTTACTAACAATACGTAAACGTATCATATGGTGTTGAAGTGTATGTGTGTACTCGTACATATGTATGTATGTTAATTATTATTTGTTTTGATTTTGCTCACAGTCTTGTTTCAAAACATGTTGCTAACATTCCTGTTTAAAAACGCCAATACATAACGATATCGGCGCTTTTCTACAAAAAAGTAAATTACTTTATAAATATATATTTACATATACAGCACTGAAATTGCTTTAAAAAATAAAATTTTTTATCTAGTTTTTATTGCGCCTGAGGATCTCGTTTTAGAGTTATGGACCTTAAAATATTTTAAGCCATTACTAATATCTCTTTAAAAAAAGCTTGATATAAACAATATGTGTATAAGTAAAAATTGACAAAAAAAAATTTTTTTTATAATTTTTTATTGTAAATTTAATTTAATTTCCTAAAGATGCTAACCAAAGGTTAGCGAAATATTGAGAAAAATAACTAAATATAATATAGTTTTTAAAAAAGACCTCAAGCTTAAACAATTCAAAATAATTATAAAAAAAGAAACTTCAAATAAAACAAAATAATATATTTATTTAATATAATTTGGTTAAGGCGAATATTCGGAACTATGCGCTGATATTTTTCAATTTGCATTCTCTAAAATGTATGCAAATACAGTAGTTTTCCGATTTAACGAACCTAATTGTTGTCAGGCCTGTTCGTTAAAGTGAATTGTTCGTTATATCCAGTACTAAGTTAAAAATTAATAACGTCCTCTATTTTATTCAAAACTCAAAGTATACGTAGTATTTTTAATATTTTATTAAAAGAAAACAAACATATTTTATTAATATACATTTAAGTAAAAGACAAATTCATAAAGTAATTTAATACTTTCTCTTAATGGCTTCTCCTTGAAGCTCTCTCAAGAGCATTAAATTTGAGCTACTTATTTTGTTTTGTTAATCCCATTTAATAAAAATTAATAGTTAATACAAAGAATATGACAATTGCGTTGCATGAGGAAGGAACCATTGAAAAAGTTAGTTTACCATTCTTGGGAATTCACCTTGCTTTAAAGCTCTTCTATTGCGATACCCAAAATTACTGGTTTTTAACTTTATCACACACCTGACTCTGAAATGCTATTAAACAAATCCGTCAAAAGAAGAAAATTAACGGTACATTTTTATTTACATTCTTTTTAAGTTATTTTTGTGGTAGCAATTATGTTTTATATTTAATTTTACATTTGTTCGTTATACCGAGTACAAAATAAAAATTTTTGTTCGTTATATAAGGTACTCAGTAGAAAAAATTTGGGTGTTCGTTAAATGCGATGCTCACTAAATCGAAGGTTCGTTAAATCGGAAAACTACTGTATTTATTTTATAATAAAACCGATAATCGAATCAGCTGTTTCATGTTGCATTTGTTGTTTATATTCGTGTAATTTTATTGTTTTGTAAATATATAAAGCGAATTTATTAAAAATACAAATATATTTGGTGTTTAAACTTATAAATAAATAAAATGAGCATAGAAAATTGAGAAAAAGGCTTTTGCAAATTTGCAGCAGCCCGCTGCCGGATACTGCCGGAAACATGCAAAAAATACTATTTTAACTATTTATCAATTTTATTTACTTCCATCTATGGAAATAATCTCACTTTTGAATAAAATAAAATAAAAAATAAAGCTTTAACAACAATATTTACTTCCGATAAAAAAAAACAAGAGCTGTATGCTGCTTGGTTTATTTTCAATAAAAACACGACAACATTGTTTTCTGTGACACATAATTCAGTTCGAACAAAAAACCCATAACATTGGATTTCATGACATCAAATTTAAATTAATGTTTTGATGAGAATCTTATTAACAAAATTTTAAAGTAAACCGCTGGTTAATAAGTTTTGTTGACAACACTGCTAGAAAACAAAAATAAAATTCTTAACAGCTGATACGTAAAAACGGAGAGAAATTTTAATTTTATCAGGTTCATCCGCAACGCAACGTTACGTTTACGTGTGAGTACCTATTTACACATAAGCTTGGTAAGGAAAACGGAACAGCTGATCCGCAACGAATACGTTTACGTAAGAGTAACGAGGCCTTAAAACAAACGTGTGTAACTGGGTAAGTAAATAAAAATATTCTCCCTCTCTCGCTTATAAGCAAAACAAGCGGACAGGTGTCTGTCTGGTATTTTTTAGAAATTCGGCTCTTTTGTGGAGTAAACGAAAATTTAATAAAATAACTGAATATTTAATTGTTTTTACTGAATATGGGGTCAATTTTTTGACAGTAAAATTTTAATAAATAACTGAATATTTAATCGTTTTTACTGAATATGGTGTTGAATTTTTGACAGTAAAATTTTACAAAATAACTGAATATTTATTTGATTTTACGGAATATGGTGTTGAATTTTTGACAGTAAAAAATTAAATGAACTTTTTGTTAAAAATAAATGAAAAATAGGTAGACCGGTTTTTAATTGAACTTTCATTTGTTTTATATTACAATTTCAGTTAATTTTACGTACAGAATATTGTGAGTGTACAGAAAAACACTGCTACCAACATCGCAATTTGGTATTTTGATAGAACTACCATCAAATTTTTTAGTTAACTAAAAAAACACTATGCAACAAGCAATAACTCCCTGAATAACCACTATATTTTTTTGATCCGCTATAGTCACCTTACTGCAAAAATCATCATTATTTAAAAATTTTCTAAAATTTGAGAGTCAAAGTACTTAGTTTTAACATTTTTTATCATTGCAACATGTTGCTCGACACAAATCTTCGAAAAAAGTTACGTATGGAGCAGCCTCTTCAAAAATCTCAAGTCTTAAAAAAAATTTTTTAAATAAAACCTTACCATAGAATTTTAAATAATGATGATTTTTGCAGTTAGGTGACTTTAGCAGATCAAAAAAATATTGTGGTTATTCAGGAAAAAAAAAAATTCCCTGTTGTTGCATAGTGTAATTAACTAATGACTGTAAATTTGGTCCTTAGTTAAGGCTAGTTTTCACTATCCCACAAGTCTTACGTATTCCAAATTACTTTGTGAGATAGAAATCTAATGAGTTTTGTTGCGACTGTCAAAAAATCTAATTTAACACGACAGTTTGTGTTTACACCATCACGCAAAGTATAAACACTCAGACATGAAATAAAATGCAACCCTGATCCAATGAAAAGTATTATTGTTTAGACATTTTTCAAAAAACGATGAAGTTGTATGGGATGTCAAACTTTTTTCATAATACTTGTCATTTTCATCACACATGCATTCACACTATCAGACTTTTACATATTACTTCAGTTTTGGACATGTATTAATACAAAGTATAATAGTGTAATCTAGCCTTTAGTTAATACATTTTAATTTTCAATGTAAATATTCCCAGTCTAAATATAAATGAAGTGCTCAATATTATTTTTTATATGTATTTGTTTTTTGTTTTTTTAACTTAATCTATAAGGGGTGTCATGGAAATCGAAAACGTAAAACGAAAGAATTTGGCAGTTCTTTTTATTAAACTTTTAATCTAATTTTTACAATTTTTGTTAAAAAATTCTGTTTAATAGAGCATTATTTGTATAATAATTGTCATAAAATTTTTTTATTACAGAAATCTTAATGAAAAACGACTCTTAAAATTCTTTCGTTTTACGTTTTCGAATTCCATGACACCCCTGTATATTTATTTATTAAACTGTATTAAAAGCCATTAATTAATTTTTTCTATACACATTAATACAACTTAAAATACCTTTAAAAAGAGTTGAGAACTTTTCTTCTTCGTTTTCTACTGTATTCCCTGAGTGTAAAATACATGAAAGAGATGTTTTAAGAACTAAATTACAAAGTTAACTTGAGTTGACTTAAAATTTAATAATATTTGAAATGCTCATATAATATAAAAGATTCAATAGAATAGAAGAAGGGAATAGGTAAGTTCAAAAGATTAAAATGAATATCTAATCGGAATTAATTGATCAGTTAGCCATATCACATTTCTATTTGTCTCTAAGTTTTTCACAGTTTAGGCAGTTTTTGCTTTAGCTTCTTCGTGCACTATTATAACGGGTACTGTTTCTTCCTTTTTAACTTTAGCTTCTTTGACTTGAGTTGCTTCAGCTTTTTTTTCTTCAACTTTAGATTCTACTACTTTTGGTGCTTCGACTTTGTGCTCTTCAACTTTAGATTCTACTACTTTTGGAGCTTCGACTTTGTGCTCTTCAACTTTGGGTTCTGCTACTTTTGGTGCTTCGACTTTGTGCTCTTCAACTTTTGTTGCTTCGACTTTAGATTCTTCTACTTTTGGTGCTACGACTTTGAGCTCAGCAACTTTAGATTCTTCTACTTTTGGTGCTGCAACTTTGTGTTCTTTAATTTGAGATTCTTCTTGTTGTGGTTCAGCGGCTGTGTGGCCTGCGACTTTCACTTCTTCATCAAGACTAGAACGACCCCTGCGTTTCAATTCTTCTTCACGTACTTGGGGTAGATCAGCAGCAGCCTTTGCGGCTTCAGAGATTTCGGGAAGAATGTTGGTACCAACGGGTACGAAACCATTTTTACCAGCTGTATAGTGGACTTCTACGGTATGACCATCTTCATCGATATAACGGTAAGAGCCAGATACTTCTAATGCTTCATCTTCAGTACCGGCATCAACAACATGGGCAGTTTCTTCACGGAAGGTTTGGTCGCCACCTTCATAACTAAATTTGAAGGAACCGTCGGGATTGTTTTCACGTTCGAACTTCAGAAGCGGTATAATTACTCGTTTTTCTGTGGTGCTTTCAACGTTTCCAATGCTGGCGGCAAAAGCAGCAGAGATTAAAGCAAATAAACAGATCTGCAAAATATAAAATTAAAGAAAAAAAACAAATTTGTTTAAAATGTGTTTTTAATTTGAAAATTTTCAGTTGTCTCAGAAGATGATAAATAGCCAGTAGCTGTATGAAGAATTAAATTTATGCAGTTGTCAGTTTGTAAAGAACTGCAGTTTAATCTTAATTAAATCTTAAAGTGTTATTTTTTTTTTTAAAAAAAAGTTGAAATATAAATGTTGTTTAAGTTTTTGTAGTGTTGAGTATACAAACTTGGTACAGTGGTGATGAATCAATACAATATTTTAAAAAATGGCAGCAATATTTTAGAAACATTGGCCAAAGTAAATGGAGTTATATTAAATTTAAATATTTTTTTTTTATTTTAGTTACATAAAATATTTATGTATGGGAAGTAAACAGAACTTTCAAGTTGCTTCTGAATTATTATGCGTTGTTACAGAATGGGGTTTTGCTAAAATATTGTTTGGATTTTTAATTATTAATTTAATCTGCCAATGAAACTATTATTTCATATGGCCAGTATGCTAAAACTACTTAAATCTAATGTATTTATTTCAGCGAAAACTTTGCAGAGTGAAGACGTTATAAAAGAACCATTAAAATAATTTTAAATACATAGTAAATTAATTTTTTTTTTCCAAAAAACAGCCGTTGCTTAAATCACTTTTAACTCTAAGTTCTTTGCCTTTATTTTATATTTTTTCTCCGTTTTAAGCAAAATGCAACAAAATTGCCGCAGCACTATCGGCGTCTGCATTCATTGAAAACAAAATAAAAATGAAAAATTAATGTTTCACGGAGTATATTTGTGTTGTTTATTGGCAAAGACAAAACGGTAACAATGTGTGTGTTAGCCAAGCATTTTGTGCGGTCTATTATGCCCTTAAGGACACTTAAGAAATTAATATGAGTTCAACAATTATTAAATTCAGAACTCATTTTGTGGATAAGATCAAAATTTGCATAATTAGACCGAAAGTTTTGAATTCCTAGGGGAATATATAAATTTTGGACGGGCAAATAGGAACTGAAAACTCAATGTTACAAAGTTGAACAAATTCAGCATAAAGAAGATGTTCAAATATATCCTCTGATTTTTTTGGGTTTGTGTGATAAAAAAGTTTTAAACGGTTCTCATACGCAAGCGAGTTTAAATTCGAAACCCAATGTAGTGTTCTGAGGCAAAATAAAATGTATTGCTTCTGTACGGAACCCATTTTTTTTTAAATGTATATTATACTGGAGATTCCAAATGACCGTTATGTATTCCAGCTAGGGCCGTGGAGTCGCAGCTAAAGTTTATGTTCCGGAGTCTGATTCGAAGTACCCACAAAAACTCGCGACTCCGACTCCAAAATTTTTCGGCATAAAAACTTTTCCAAAATAAAAGAAAACTTTAAGAGGGTCTGCTATAAAAATTTTGAAGTCAGAATATAAGAACCAGTCTACTTTACATCTGAAAATAACTATATTTAAGCTCAATGCGGCAGGTGTTAGAATTAAAATATGAATTTAATGAATTTTTACAGAATCATTGTCTTGCTTAACTGAACCATTTAAAAGTTACTGCATAAACACAACCAGAGCTTAAACTTAAATAAGGACCAGTCTCATATACATTTAGCATCAAGGTTGGAGTAGGAGTAGAAGTTGGAGTCAGACTTTTTTTGACGACTCCACAGCTCTGATTCCAGCATAGGTCTCACTTAAGAAATATATAAGAGTCTTATGACATAGTGATCCTCCCATCACTATGTATGTTGACAGTCTGCGATTTGTATGCATTTAAAAATAATTTAGGATCGTGTGATACACCTTTATCGAGAAATACCTCTGCTCTTTGAAGTTGATGCTTTTTTAGTGTAGAGCTACATATGACGGGATTTTTTCTGAAGAATAACTTATGTATGAATTTTCTCGAGATCAGATCATTAAAACTGAAATATCACACCATAAGTTAAAACTGTCTAGATCATTTTGGAGTAAAAAGAAATAGTTGAGCTTTTGCAGCTATGGAAACACTTTACATTATCTGCATACATTAACATTTTTGAATATTAAATACGAGAAAGAAAATCACTTATAAACAATAGTAATAATACAAAGGCACTCCGGATGGAAGAGGAAGTATAGCGTTAGAATTAAATTTTCGAAGAAATATGCACTGACACCTGCCCTACAGGTAGATGGAAATCCCTTTAAGAAGAACAGGAAAAATACCGGGTTTTTTCAACTTGTACTTTAGAAATCTCTTGATTTACTTTATTAAATTTTATACTAAAATCGGCATATACAAACGGTATCAGTTTGCATCGCAGAATAGTATTAGAAAATCACTGAAGTTATAAATTAAAAGACTAGTAGAAGACGAAAATTTTTTTTAAACCCATGTTGGAATCGTGATAGCAAGGAAGATACTTGATGTAATAAAATATTAGTCTCGAACTGGGACCTGATTCTGGCAGTCGTGATCGAGTAATTTATCGATTCGAAAGCAATTTAATATCTAATTATTCCAGTCAATAATGAACGAATTGGAATTATTTTTTCAGTGTTGTAAATCATTAATTCGAGTTTCACAATACTGATTCGTTCAGTATCGACTGAGATAAAATTGCTTTCGAATCGAGAAATTACTCGATCACGACTGCCAGAATTAGGCCCCTGAGTTTCGTAATAACACTCAATTAAGCTTCAGCTCTATAGTTTGGTATATTGTTTCTGCCTCCGGATTTATAATGAAAAATTTTTTCCAGTAAAAACGAAATTACTGATTATAAACATAACTGAGGTTCACAACTGGGACTTCCATCTGCGCATAACTAATAGGGTATTAAATTTCTTTGACAGCATTCATTACAGTTGATTCATGTAATATTTAACAATTTATTATTGAAGATTAAGATATTCGATATATTCAGATAAAAGATTAATTTCCTTATTGGAATATGAGATGTAATCAAAATGATAATGTCTTAAAGATTTTTTGAAAAGTTTAGTACACAATGTTTATTGTCAACACTAAATCCTAAACAATTGTCAAAGTTTCATCGAGAAAGTAAATCGATTTTTTATAAATTGTAACACCATATTCAGACCGTGATTTAAAATCATGTCTTTTTTTAATTCCTTTTAAAAGTTGCTTTCAAAAACACAACCGATTCAAACGATGATTTTTTTCCCATGGTTTTAGAGTTGATTTTTCCCCGTTATCGGTAATTCTTCTTTGCTTTCTTATTTGTAAATACAAACAATTTAAATGCGCTCCGTGTCCTGTATTGTAAAGAGATGTTGCAACATTGGAATAAAAATTAAAATGAAGCATCATAATAAAAATACGAATGTGTGCAAAGGAAAACATAAAAAAAGACACAGAGAACAGAAAATTTGATTTGTTTTTTTCTACCCCGCTTGGTTCTCTACACCGTTCGCCTACAAACACCAAAAATCATGTCTTAAGAATCATGGAAAAAATCATGGTCTGAATCTGGTGTAAGTCACACCTTAACGTCAAGTTTTTTTGCCCAACTTAATCTAATATTTCTTTGTTTTAGTGTTTGACATACTCAAACATTTAGTGGTACACAATTGAGCTGCGCCTTTTTCGAAAAGGGGCGTTGAAATCAAAATGCATTTTTTGCATTTCATTATTTTTTTGGTCAGCATAAGCGACCTCAGAGGATTCGTTAACAAGCAGAATTGCCGCATTTGGTAAAATGCGAATTCACGAATGATTGTTAAAAAGCCCATGCATCGACAAGGAAAAACTGTTTGGTGCGGTTTATGGGCTGGCGGAGTCATCGGGCAGTACTTCTTGGAAAATGAGGTCTGCCAAGCAGTTACCGTGAATGGCGTTCGCTGATGCGAGATGATAACGGACTTCTTGTGGCCAAAAATTGAGTATACGGACCTGGACGGTAAGTGGTTCCAACCGGATGGTGTCACTTGACACAAAGCCACCGAAACAATGGCTCTTTTGCGCGAGATATTCAATGGCCGTGTTATCTCACGTCGTGACGATGTTAATTTGCGGCCACGATCATTTGATTTTCTTTGGGAGTATTTGAAAGAAAAAGTATACGTCAATAAGCAAAGAACAATTCAAGAGCTAAAGGATAAGATAATTCGGCACAATAACGACTTTGAACCTGAATTATGTCTCAGAGTCACTGAAAATATGGACCATCGGAAAGAGGTATGTCACCGAAGCCGTGACGAGCATTCACACAAAATTGTCATAGATCCTTTTTTCATTATAAATAATATTATGATAATTCTCTGAAAACTTTATGTTTTATTTACAGTTGACATCGTGCGTTTTGGTCGGACCACCTTTTATCATCAAGTCTATATTTTTAATTTAAATTCGATTATTTCCTTTTTGAGGAAACGTATTAAAAAAAATTTCTGTAATATTTAAAGAAAATTTCGGTAAAAACTCAAGTAGAAATTAAACTAATTTTTTATCAAAGTATTTTTTGGGAATACAAAATTTTTAATTTACTTAATTCCCAATTTTTATTCTTGATAAAAACACTGAAATTTATTGTTGATGGGATAAGCTATTCCTATGCGCATTCCAGTAGTTGCTTGGGCCAGATCATCAGGAAACTTCATCCAAAGATTTTAGAAAAGCTAAAGATATTATACAACTAAAACTGTTAAGCGTATAAGAATTATAAGCAACAGTTTCATTTGTAACAATATCAACAAAGTGTTTTTATCAAGAATAAAAATTGGGAATTAAGCACGACAAACACAATTTGCTAATTTTTTACTTAAGGCAAGTATTTAACATTTTTTAAAATTTTCTTTAAAACCAACATTTTCGTTATCGAGCACTCGCATTCGGGGGAATTTGTACTACAATAAGTATTAATTGTTATAAAAAGTAAAAATATTATTCATCATCCCTGTCCTTAAGTAGAGTTTGAATTAGTTTTTAGAATTGCCGGCAGTTTTCTACTCCAAAATAAATTCTGGTAAAAGATTAAAAGATTTTTTAACACTTGCTTCAAAATTACAAAACGCGATTCCACTTTATTTATTTCGAATAACAAATTTTTCAAACGTAAAGGAAACAATTACAAAGCTATGAATGATTACAAATCATTATCCTATTACTTTTAAAATTCTTTAGCAACATGTAACTAAGCACACTAGATATTTAACATTTTCCGTATGTTGCCAAGTATTTACAAATTACATTCCGCACAAATTATACAATTTCACACTTTTATATTTATTAATTGAATTAGCACAATTTATTTAAGTGTAAAGTTCTTTATTACAAATTTTTCAACACTTACGAATTTGAACATTTTTATATTGAATTAATAGTTTTTTTCTTTCTTTCTGTGATTCTATCGCAACACTTTACTGTGCCAACTTCGTATCTAGACTTAAATCAAAATCCAGAATTCCAGCATTTTTATACATATTGACAAAAAAATACCCAAAAATTATAAAAAGTATATTCGTTTACTAAAATAAAATAAAAGAAAAAAAAAAGAAACAAATAAATAATAGATTCTAAATAAAAATATATTATTAAACAAAAAAGCAAATAAAAAAAAAATCAACAACAGATTATACAATATTTATTATGTTAAACAAAAACTTACATTCTTCTTCAATACATTTTGTTGTTATTTTTAAATTGTTTAACGTTTTTTTCTTCTTCATGGATTTTGTTTTTATCTTTATTTATTTATTTTGTTTAAGTCTTTTGGAATAAATTTGCATACAAGTGACTCAGGGCGTTTCTTATCACAAAAACATGTGTTTTTTGATACCAGAATCATTCAACGAAACACGCACAGTAGATACTAGATACTGACTCAGTCTCTCATCCACCTCATATTGTAGATACAGCAAAATGTGCTGCGCATGCGCCTTTTAATTTGTCTAAATTTTTATTCCCAAGAAATGATGAAGAAAAAAAACCAAAATTTTATTTTTTTTTTAGCTTTGAAGTGACCATTAGATGGAATTAAGTTGTATGTGTTTTAAGTGAATAATTGTGAGTTGTTGATTTTTATAAATAAACGAAGTTTTTGTTAGGATTAACCCTAGAATGATAAAAATATTTGTTAACCTCTTAAATGGGAAACTTCACACTTCACTTAAAAAAAAATAACAAAAGTTTTTTAACACAAAAACTAATTATCTTATTTACATGTTTAGAAGCAACAATATAGAAAAACAATTTAATTTTTTAATAACCTTTAACATATGTTCGCCAAAAGAGAAAATAGTTTGACGAGCTGTGTGAGCTATGACTCCATTTTGTTGGAACCACAATTCTATATTGTGCTCTACCTTTGACCTTAAAAAATTTTAAATCATTGCCCAGTATCGAATGATTGTTCAGAAGTTAATTATTTTAGAAACACTTATGCCAATGTAGTATGTTAAAAAAACTCAGTGTTTATTGTTGGTGTTTTGTCTAAGCTTTGATATCGTTGCAAATAGGACTTGAATGTTTTTAATTCTCATTCGCTTTTTAATTTTATTTGTATAATAAATTGAGCTTTTCCAAAATCCTTGGAAAAAGGTTTCCTGATGATCTGGCCTAAAGGCTAGTTTCACAGTAATACAATGCATTACAAAATGTCCAAAAACGATGTAGAATGAGAAAAAATTATCATGTAAAGCCTAGTACTCTGTTCAAATTTGTGAAAAATGTTGAGCAACATTGATTATTCCACACGAAAATTTTAGCATTTATCAATGTTACCAATCTGGCGAGTTTGTACAATTTGACGTTTTTATTCCTTCAAAGTATGCTACATTGTTTTGTGTATGTAAACAAACGCCACATGTATTTTACTAAAATTATTTTTTTTTTTATTAAAAAATTTAATAAAAAAAAGGAAATATGGATAAAAAACTGTTACCGATTGTGTTATTTTAATTTTTTACTTCTTTTTTAATATTAAGTTCATATTTTTTGCTTTTGCTTAAAATTCCACGTGAAATAAAGGCAGCATACATTATTTCGCAGTTGTAAAAAAATGTTGCCAGAAACATTTCGGAACTTTTTCACAAAATAAACAGAGTACAACTCCATCAACATTATTTCGTAGATATTCCGTACAAGTTTTTTTCATATGCATTTTGACAGCATTTCACGTGAAATGTTGAACAGAGTACCAGGCTTAAAAGCAAAATTTTTACTTTTTACTTATACCATCCGTGTAAACATGAGATATACTTACAACAGATTTTTATTTTTTTGTTTTTTAAACACGAAAAGAATTTCATATTATTTTGATTCTACAAAGTCCTAATACCTTGTATTACCGTTAGAGTTTTTTTTCCCGGACTTTTTCGATTCCCGGGAAAGCGGGAAACTTTTTAAAATTTCCCGGGATCCCGGGATCCCGCTCCATATAAATAATACAAAGTAAATTTTTTTATTAATTAATGAAAAAAACTTTATAATTGAAGATTAAAATAGGAACTTGAATTATTATTACCTCACGCCTTTATTCCCTATTATTATGCTTTTATTCAGTATTATTATGCTCTGGATACAAGATAAAAAGATAACATAAACATAACAATTTAATTCATAAAGCAATAATAAAAACAAAATAAAAATTAAGATACTCAAGATATGAAATCAAAAAGTTAATTAATAAAATAGATAAAATATTTTAAAGATATATATTACCTGTTATCTTTAGGACAATGTGTTTTTCAAGTTGTATGTTGTAGTATATTACACGAGTTTCCAAAATGTTATTTTATTTCGGTTTCCCCGCACTTCACGGGTATTTAAACGAACACAAATTGAAATTGAAAATTTGTGTTTATCACCTTATAAACATATCGCTCCTTCATTGCATCATAGTCATATCTCAAAATTTGAAGTAACTTTAGCAAAGTTTTCCTTCATACCTTCTCGTATTATATCTCAAACTGAACCGGAGTTATAGCAAAATATATCTTTAAATCGGTACATTTTCAAAACTTTTATCGCATTTTGCCAAGATCGTTTGTTTTTGTAGATATGACTATGTTGCAATAAAGGAGCGGCGATATGTTTATGTATCTCCTATTTTTAAGACTTGTTCATGGACAATGCAACTTTACTGCCTGCATCTTATTTTGAATTAATGTACTTTATTAACTCTTCACTTCACTAAATGTAATAATTATAAACTGTTGCACTGCCCATTCTGCTTTTAGTAGATTTATTGCATCAGGAGACATTGATTTAAATACATGTACTCCCTTCTTGCAATTGATCTAATCCACAACCCATCCACAGATGCTAATTTTTAGAGAATAGAAAACTAAATTTCAAAGTATAAATAGCTATTTTCTGAAATTTTAGGAATTTTTTATTTCCCGGGATCCCGCAAGAAAAATCCCGCGAAAACGGGAAATAAAATAATTGAAATTCCCGGGAATTCTTGGGACGGGAATCGCTTACACTGTAATTTTGTATAGTAAAAAAATTACTCTGCTTGGGTTTTGTTAATTTTTTTATCTTAAATTTTAATTCAATGTTCGTATCGGTATCGCCAATGTTTCTTTTTGAGTATCGGTATCGTATTAGCAAAAAGGCATATCTTTACATCCCTGGTACACATACACATTCTATACAACAATACAAAATAAAATTTTTTTTTTTTGCGAATTTGAATTTGTACGCAAACAAAATACGGTTCACAACAATTGGGAGCTGATGAACACAGATACTGAAATAGTGTAGCGATCTTTTTTTTTGTGAATTTGAACGCAAACAAAATACGATACACAACAATTGTGAGCTGATGAACACAAATACAGCAATAGCTTTAGCGTAGAAATTGTTTAAGGGTACGTTTAGTGTTCTTAATGCGTACGCGTTCTGTATTTTAATGCGACCTCTATCACATGCAATATCATTCATGAAGAAACCTAAATACAGCAAACGTATGGTCAGCACACTACGCATATTAAAAAAAACAAACAGAAAGCGTACGCTAAAACAACATCGGTACGTTATCCTTGTATTTGTGTTCTTCAGATCGCACTCATTGTTTACCGTATTTTTTTTGTGTACAATTTTACAAGCATAAAAGAAGTTCTAGAGTTTGTGTTTTCAAAAAGCACAACGTTAGTGTACAGTTTTTTTCGAACTCTGCTTACAACACTCAACTGTGTTGGCTCGCTTTGTTACGTTCAGAAAATGTAGCCAAATCAAAAAAGAAATATTTGTCCCACAGCCGATGTTTACCATTCTAGGGTTAATAAAAGATGAATTGGATTTTTTAATCATTTTTTTTTAATAATTTCGTTATTTACATACAATAAGTAAGGTGATGATTTAATAAAAATACTTCAAAACGCTTCAAAACTCGATTTATTTTTCTAATGTAAGCTGATTTAAAAAATCATTTTCCTATCATCTGATGTAATTAATTGATTTTTGTAAAGGAAATTTCGCAAAAATATAAAAAATTATTTAATGCCTGTGATTCATTGTTAGGTACTTTTTTTAACTCCAATATTGTCGATAAAAAAACACCCTACAACCATTAAGGGCGGAGATAACTTATCAACTGTATCTCTTTCTGAGCTGATCTTAGCATGTTTGCTCTTCTAATATTAATGTGTCCAATGGAACTGTTCACGTAAATATCGTTATTGTTAAGGACGAAGTCAATTGCAGTTGGTAAAACCCGGTTTATGATTTGACTTGGCAGTAGGGTGTTCAATAAATCGGGTTTTATTTCTATTCGATTAACCAAATAAAATTTTAAATTTAATCGATTAATCGAATAATTCTAAATCCAGAAATTTCTTATATTACGAGATTTTTTTTTTTTTGATAATGTTAGAAAAAAATTAGTATTTGAGTAAATACAAATTCTTTTTTACATAAAACTTTTCAATGTAGCTCCAAAATTGTTGCTTCACTTTCGGGCACTTAGTTTTATAAGAGTCAATAAAACTTAGGATTTTTTTAAACTTTTCACGGAATATTCATCCTCTGCTATGTTTCTGCAAATTTATTCCTCTAGAGAATCAATCGAAGCATCTTGTTTAAAATATTTATTCATTGGACCACTTGTAGCCCCCTTTGATTTAGTTGGTAGAGCAGCTTCTTCAAGTACTTTGTTGTAGTCACTGTGTTAGTGGTAAATAAGTGATGTTGTTGAAGAACATTTACGTTAATACATTTTTGGACAACTGTTACAATTAGCATTATTATATTTATCCTTCGGACAATATTTTAAAAGCAAACTCATTCTGAAGAGAGAAACGCATGAATTATTTTGTTAAAAAATACGGGAGTGTTCTAGAAATCGAAATGAAGTTGATTTAAAATCGAGCAAATTTTAAAACGACCCTGTAATGAAAGTTCATAAAAATATTCCATTTTATCTTCTACATGCTTTAAGTATCTATTATTTTTGCAAGAACAACACTTAAAACCACAAAACTTGTAAATAGTAATTGAATTAAAGTAATCGTTCAATTTCACTTCATTTCATCAATTAATATAAATCTTTGAGTTAACATACCTTTGTCGTTTTTTCTTTTGTGAAATGAATTATTAAATTGTGTTGAAAAAATTTAACAAAAATATAAGATAAATTGCTCACTAAACATGACTGTTTTTTAATTCTAATGGACACATATATTTGGTTTTTTTAATCGACTTAAAACTTCAATATATTTAACAGAAACACTATACATTATAATTTTTCGATTAATCGGTATAAAGTCTTCGATTTATCCTTTAATCGTAATTATCAATTTTAACTTATTCGAACAATTAATCGTTTAAAATTATTCGACTGACCGAACAAGAAATAATCGACTGAACACCCTACTTGGTAGTCATGCAAACAATCCAACAAAAATAAGACTCTAGTTCACATAAATCTTCCAAAGTGGATATATCAATAAATAATTTGGCCCGAATAAGTAAATTTCAAATGTTAATCGTAAATCAAAATTTGATGGAAGTGGTTCTAAAAGGAATCGTAGCTCCCATATAAGTCCGTAGCATAACCCACTTTCACCGTTACACAGTGGGGTCAGTTGCAAAAAAGTGGTAATAAATCGGAGTCTCCTAAACTACTGGTCGGATTGTAAAATGATGTATGAAGAAGACATAGGCTTTAAGAAAATGGTATTCGCAACCACCCTGTTGGAGTAAAAGGGGAAATACAGGGTGTTAAAGTTCTCCATCTCGGGTTATGTTAACTTTTTTAGACAGGTCGAAGCCTGCGATATTTTCATTGTCACGGTAAAGCTTAAGGAACATAAATTAAAGATTCTATTGCGTTGGGATGTTTTTTTAAAGACGATTGCACCGCTGGCCATACCTACAGTGCAAAAAACAATTAACTAAATATGATATCCTACACCACAGTATTTAGAGGTTGACTTGTTGTCTGCGTGTGTTGAACTTTAACCAATGGATTCTGCCGTCTTAATCTGCTAGATTAGCCCTCAACTAGCAGCCAACTGTAGAACTGCCGTAGAACTGTGCCGAACATTTCGTTTATTTTAGGCATTATTGGTGACCTTTGCTCTGGTTTCTCAATCAACAACATAAAATTTAATATTTGAAATTTAATCTTCCTAACCCGTTAAGAAGGATGTGTAACGAGTTCACCAAGTTTTATAGATTTACTAATTTTCTTCTTCTCCAAACTGATGTTAAAACTAATTTATTATTCTATTTAAGCCACGGTTGATAAAGTTGGCATAATTGCACTTTTTTTTGGTAAAATTCAAAGCTAAAAAGTACGCTGGTAACCCCGAGACTCATTTGGTACTATTTCCAAAGTTTTCAAACCTTTTGTTGTTTGATATTAAATAGAAACTCGTATTTTCTGTCCAATGAATATTAACGGAATCAGTGTTTGGTGCAAGTGTTCTGCGAAATAGAAAATGCTTAATGTAGTAGCTTTTTTATGAAATTTAACCTAAACTTTGTGTATTTTGTTGTTGGATTAAACAAAACAGCTATCATATTTTGCACTTGCTTTTTGCAAGTGCATTTGCACCAAACACTGAACTTCGATATTGTGAATATATTTGTTGCACTTGTTCATTACACAATTGCATATGCCACATTCTAAATCAAGCATATAAGCTTGCGTCTTCTGATGATATTGACAAGTTTTTGAAAAATATTGGTAACCACTTGTGCAAAAGTTCTAGTAGAAGAGACGACTTCCTCTCATTTCAAGATTATTTTGGAACGGAAACTCATAATATTTTGAAATATTCGTCAACAAGTTGGTTGTCACGCTTTTATTATATTACTTTGAATGATTTTGAAGGAGATTTTACAAGCGCTAAATTAAATTTTATTATATCTGGACTTTCTACTCCAGCTTATAAAATGTCTTTCCTCTTTCTGCAGTACATATTGAAAATTGAAAACACAATAAATTTGGAAATGACGTCCCAAGATGCTCGTATGCTTATATATTTAGAACGCTTAAAATTTTTATTTCGTCCAATTGGGCGCAATTTTTGAAAAAGGAGTTTTTAGACAAATTCGGATTATCAAGGCTACACTCAAAATATTGTGTAGTTAAATTCAAACGAAAATTCTGTAATTTACTGTAATAATTTTATGAGTGTAAGATTTAAAGAAAATAATTTGCCAATTGATGATATTTATATATCCAAAAATAACATTAAGAAATAAAGTTAACTTCGACGACGAAATTTGAAACTGACCAGAAAAATTAACTCCAGAAAATGCGATTTCAGTAAAAATCAGCATAGAACAGATTGTATTAAAAATATTTCTTAAAGAAAGTGCAACTATTTATAATGAGTTTTTAGCTTTGTCGAATTTAGATGCTTTACCTAAAAAACGAATATATTTTTGTTTTTTGGTCCAAAGTGATCACAAAGAAAAATGAATTAGATCAGTTAATTTTTCAAGCGCTTAGTAGAATAACCAAATGAATATTTTCCATTCCAGACTCTTCGGCGAATGTGGAAATTAAATCTTCATGCCAAAATATTATAAAAACAAAGGAACGAAATAGACTACACAACGGTTTCGAGTCTAACCGAAACAAAAGAATCTTTCTTAAAAAAAAATTATGAAAATAATTTTATTGGGGTCGAAAAAGTACGATTTCAAAAGTTCGTTAGTACGATATTGGTTTTATCATCCCTGACTTAAGCCCTTAACTTTAGTAAGTTTTGTTTCACATTCGCAGCTAGCATTTGGGTGATATATATATTTTTGTTAATCACCTAAATAGGCCTTCTCAGAACACTCTAGATGATTAAAAACTGATTTATCACTTGAAGGATTGAAAAAGGATTCACAAACGTTTCATTAATATGCTCAAAGAGGAATCAGTAATTTGTTTCACATATGATTCCTTGAGCAGATTCTTCGGTAGGGTACCATTTCGATAAATTTATCTTTATGAGATTTGTCTGCCTTTAAGCGATTTTAGGAATAAGGTTTATATAGAGTAAATTGTCAATTCAACACAAAATTTTGATACGACACATAAGCTATCGGCATAGTTACTGTCGCCAATAATCAATAATCGTGGTTGGCGAATTTAAAATACGCCTGCGACTGTTGGTCAATAGATTAAAGAGACCGAGAACTTATTTCCTTTTATCTATTACAAAACAGTCGCAGGCTTATTTTAAATTCGCCAACCACGATAAGGGTGAACATGTCAACACCAACATTTATAAGGAAGTAGTAATGTGGATCTATTCTAACAAAATTTTTAAATATAATTTAGATTGCAATAGCTTAAGTTTGGACTAAATTAAATCTTAATACCAACATTAAAAGCTTATGGGCACAAAGATTATATTCCGAAAATATGCTTTAAAGGGGGCCATCAAAAAAGTACACAGAAAAAATTATCAGAAGTTTTTTTTATCAATTAATAACATAGTTTAAAATGTATTTCAATTTAATTAATGCGACAATTGAATCAATTATTTTTTTTTTGTTGAAAGAAAATTAAAAATATAATTTTGATTTAATTAACATTTTAGTTTTTTTGAAATAAATTTCAATTAAAATATTAATTAAATAACAAAAAATCTTAATTGATTTTTTCGTTTTAAAAAAAATAATTTAAACTTGTAGAATTGTTGTTGGGAACTGTCAAAATCTGAGCTATATTTAATTGAAACAATTTAAACATTTGGGGGACTCACAAGGTAGACATCAAGTTGTAAAGTCATGTGTCTTAAAATAATTACCGCTTATAATTTAGATTTCTACTGTACAGTTATGACGAATGAATGAACACAGCATTAATTTTTTTTTTTTTTTTGTTTTTAATTAATAATCAAAATAGCATTTATTGAAAAAAAAAAAAAATATTCAAAATTTAAAATTTTTACAATTTTTAGTAATCTATATAATCATTTTGGTAATATTTGCAAAAGCAACAAATTGTTTGCTAAATTCTATGAATTTGGTGGAGACAATTTTTAATTTTTCCTGTGAACGGACAGATTCTCACCATTTTCATCAAATTATCTACAAAATTTCACACGCGAAGCCAGCTGGACGGGATGGATTTTGTGAGATCGATTCAAAGAGTGATTCTTAGTCGATCGGTAGGTGGGTCTAGGACCAATATTCTCCTTCTTAAAGTCGTGTTATTTAATTTTCCATAAGGTGCATTCAATTTTAAAGATACGTAATTTTAGTGAAGCCTTTTTAATCAATAAATATAGAAATAGAAATTATATCACTAGAGTAACTCATCTAAAAAATACAAATACGTTTTTTAAACTTGAACGATTAAGGAGTAAAAATCGTACCTATTTTTGGTACTTTCTTTACAAAAAATGTTTCTTTTCACACTGACATATTCATTAGGGTGGGTCAAAAAAATTACGACTTTTAAGCTCGTGAAAAAAGTGTCAGAAGCATCCATGACTCTCTATCAAGAGAAGGTTTAATACAGACGAAACTTGAATCAAGACGAGAGATGCCCAGAAATGACAGCAAACAAAATTTTGTGTCCAAAAAATGATTTTATTGTTGTATTCATTTATTTATTTGATTTCCAATACAACAAGATTCAAATCTTATTATTATAGTATTGAATTTTTGTATTGTAATTACATTATTGAATAAAAAAAAGATATAGAGCAATTCCATATGAAAGCGATCACCTTTTGGACGACCCCTCTCCGATTTTAAAATAAATAGTCTCAATCGATTGCCCAGCAAAAAATAATGTACCTACATTTTTTTTTTTTTTTTTATAGTGACTGGTTTAGTGGTGGTGTACACCACTGTCATGTGACAAAATTGAAGAATTCTTCATAAGGGACCTCATTGAAAGTTGTTTTAAAAAATAACTACTAAAGCGATCGCAACGAGTGATAGCTCGTTGGAAAGGTATTGAATCAGGCTTTAATTGAAAAATAAAATTTTTCTAATTTTTCTTAGAAATTTACCTTTAAATTTTCCCATGAAAATTAAATTTTCCGATTTTCCACAGAAGCTCCTAAATTTTCCGGCTAATTTTTTTTTTTGGATTCCTCATAATTTTTGCTTTAAGAATCAGCAATAAAAAAATGGGCCCCGACTCCATGTTTGGACAGGAGAAGAGCATTTAAGAGACCACCTTGTTAAAAATACATTTTAAAAATTACACTGTGCATGAAATTGACACTTTTTTTCGTAACAAGCCGGGCACATGGCGTTTTAACATAATTCGGGGACGCTGAATCCAGTGGTGCCCGCGGTTTTTTCAGATTGGCTCTGGTTTTCGAGATATACCGTTATTTCGAAAATGGAAGAGGTTGCTCAACATATATTCGCGTTACTCAAAAACGGTTTAGGTTATTGAAATTACTAAAAAAACCGAAATTCCGCAATAAAATTTCATCTCAGAAAAGTAAAACTCTTTTTCTAATATGAGTAGTCGTTATTGAAACATAATTTTTTTTTGAAAAAAAAATTAATTTTTTTATAATTTTATGATAATTTCTTCGACCTTTTTAAAATATTATTCTTCTTTATTAGTTTGAGCTTAAGGTCACTTTATCAAAATTTCGAAATTTTTGTTTTTTAAAAATTCATACAAAATTAAAAAATTTTATTCACAAAAGTCGACAAATTTTAATTAATTTAAGAATTTCATAAAACGCAATATTGGTATGGGAGCCCCCTAAGGGAAATTCTTAAATTAATGAAAAATTTGTCGACTTTTGTGAATAAAATCAAAAGTTGCAAACAGATTTTAATCATTTATGGCTTGTTTTGTTTGTAGCTTCGTTTTTTATAAGTCTGCAAAAAATTAGAAGCCTAGCTGCATTTTTTAATTTTGTATGAATTTTTAAAAAACAAAAATTTCGAAATTTTGATAAAAAAATTAATTTTTTTTTCAAAAAAAAATTATGTTTCAATAACGACTACTCATATTAGAAAAAGAGTTTTACTTTTCTGAAATGAAATTTTATTGCGGAATTTCGTTTTTTTAGTAATTTCAATAAACTAAACCGTTTTTGAGTTACGCGAATATATGTTGAGCAACCTCCTCCATTTTCGAAATAACGGTATATCTCGAAAACCAGAGCCAATCTGAAAAAACCGCGGGCACCACTGGATTCAGCGTCCCCGAATTATGTTAAAACGCCATGTGCCCGGCTTGTTACGAAAAAAAAGTGTCAATTTCATGCACAGTGTAATTTTTAAAATGTATTTTTAACAAGGTGGTCTCTTAAATGCTCTTCTCCTGTCCAAACAAGGAGTCGGGGCCCATTTTTTTATTGCTGATTCTTAAAGCAAAAATTATGAGGAATCCAAAAAAAAAAAATTAGCCGGAAAATTTAGGAGCTTCTGTGGAAAATCGGAAAATTTAATTTTCATGGGAAAATTTAAAGGTAAATTTCTAAGAAAAATTAGAAAAATTTTATTTTTCAATTAAAGCCTGATTCAATACCTTTCCAACGAGCTATCACTCGTTGCGATCGCTTTAGTAGTTATTTTTTAAAACAACTTTCAATGAGGTCCCTTATGAAGAATTCTTCAATTTTGTCACATGACAGTGGTGTACACCACCACTAAACCAGCCACTATAAAAAAAAAAAAAAATATGTAGGTACATTATTTTTTGCTGGGCAATCGATTGAGACTATTTATTTTAAAATCGGAGAGGGGTCGTCCAAAAATTTGCCAATTTTGATCGTTTTCATATGGAATTGCTCTATATTATTATGAAAAATAATTTAATAATTACTAGAAATAAACAAATAAGTTTAAATTAGTTAAATACAAACATAACAAGAAGGATACAGTATTAATTTGGGATAAATGATTTATATGATTCTTTCTCAAGGCGTTCCTAATGGATTTGTTGGTCGGTGGTAGCGAGTTCCAAAGGCGGATTAAATTGATGTAGAAATCACGCTCAGAAACCTGACTTTTTTTATCTAGTATGAATTATATCATAAGATCTTTTTGAACGCGTCAAGGATATTCTGTCATAAAGCTACACTGGTTCATCTTTGAAAATTATTTTGTGTAATAGCATTAGGGTCTTAATTTTTAACAGCTTACTCAGAGAAACGCCATAAAGTTTATTTTTAAATTAGGAAATATGATCATACTTTCTTAGGTTAAAAACATATCTCAATACAGCATTGAAAGTTTTCTCAAGTTTTCCTAGGCTTGTTGAGTTACAACTTGCAAACAGTTCGCATCCATAGAGTAAAATTGGCATAATATACGTTTTTGCAAGTAAAGTTCGAATATTAAACGGTGTTATGTGTTGGGTGTTCCATACACAGAAAAAAAAACTTCAATTAACGTATTTGTTAGAAATTTGTACTATTTATTAAATTCTTTACTGATTTTCCGCCAAATTGATCATATCAATTAACGCATTTGTAAGTTTGAGCTTCTCTTGCTGTTCAGTTTCTATCAATAGGTTTAATTGAAATTTGACCACCAGTAAAATAGGCTATATAAAACGTAAACACAAATCAAAATATTTGTTTCAATCAACACAGTTAATTGAAACATTTAAAAAATTGTTTGAGAATTTAAAATATTTTGAAGCTTGTGTGCATGTCTTCATATTTGCAAATATGCACACAAACATTATAATTTTTGTTTTCAATTAAGGCAAATTAATTGGAACAATTAAAAAAATTGTTTAAAACAGAATTATTGAATTAATTGAAAAAATGTTGGTGAACATTTTTTCTGTGTAGAGTTCGCAGCATTGAATATGTTTCCCAGCAGCAGCAGTTTCATGATCAGACCATGCGAGAGTAGTGCTGGGATACTATCGATATTTATCGATAGTTAAGATATCACTATCGATATATCGATATTACTATCGACTGAATGTTTGTACTCTAACTAGTTTTTTTATCAGGCTACAGTTCGTTGTTTTTATCAGTTTATTGAACGTATGAGACGTATGTATGTATATACGCACGTTATTTTAGATGACAGTTTTTTGATAAGTACCTTTCTAAAGGAACCGAAGTAGCAGGGACTTTAAGATATTCTATTGCAACTTTAAATAATTTTCTTGGTTTTGATTCTCAACCCAAAAAGGTAATCAATCTACATAGAAATATGTACAAATTTCGACTGAAAGGCTTTTAATTAGCAGTAAAAAGCACAGCTTAGCAATCCAAACCACTTGTCATTCTTGTTGTTTGTATTCATTGCTGTAATTCAGCGCGAATTAATAATAGCAAGTAAAAATTTGCGACAAAAAACTGTGTGTGTATAGCTGCTGTTAGATGACTTCATAGCTGTATTCTAAATAAAAATAATATCGATATTGATATTTTTCCTATCGATATTTTCGATATTTTAAAACTATCGATAGTACTATCGATAGTTTCCCAGCACTATGTGAGTGTGTTTTTAAAAATATGCTGTATAAGAACTCAATATTTTTTTTAAGTTTAATTAAAACTGTTTTCAGTTTTATTATTAATAATTGAAAGTAAATAAAATATTAAGATTTAAAAAAATGGCTGTTTTCAAAAATACTTAATTCTTAGGAGATACGGCGCGGGCTCAAGGTGAGACTTAAGAAAAAAAATATTGCTATTAGAATATGATCCGAGAACTTTTATTTTTTCTCAAATATCAGTGACCCACCCTAATATACATACGTTTTAAATTATGGGCTCACACTACAATATTGAAATTTTTGATTAATTTTCTTTATTTTACTTTCCCGTTCTACATGCGGTACTTTTTGAATAATCTGTAATAATAATGAACTTAGAAACATAAAATTATAGGTGCAGAGTTTCGAGTAATTAAGAACCTATAAGATAGAAAATGTTGTTACTTTTTCTGTTAAAATCTACAATCATAAACTTTGGCATATATACTCTGCAGATATATTGGACTACGAAATCCATTTTGATTAAATGGACTACTCTCTGGACTGGTCCAATGTTATGTTATGCAAGCATTGACCATGTCATTTTTAAAAAGAGTTTGTAGTGAAACGACATGTCTTCATTTTTAAACGAAATGTGTTCGTATTTAAACGAAGTTAAAACTAATCCTCTGGAGTATACCATGAGTAGTTTCAAAACTAGTCGACTAGAGTATGTATGAGGGTTATATGTATGGTCCACTCCTAGGACATCGTTATGTCAAATCGACCACCGTTTAACCATATATTCCGAGTATTCCTACTCCTTAATGGACTACGCTTTACATGCATGTATGGACTAGTCTCTGCAGGATATATGTCCACGGAAAAAGGCTAATATTAAATAAAATAAATTATGAATTATGTCAATGTTTCAGGATAGCATTCAAATCTATATTATGTTAATTTTCATATAAACTCAAATCGCATTTAAATACAGATTAATTTTTGAGTTTTATTTGAAAAGTCTTATTTAACTTAGATTAAAGTATGGTAGCACTACTAAATGCAAAAAAGTATCAAAAAAAGTGTATTTATTAACAAGGTGGTCTCAAAAACCAGCTGACTGTGATTGCTTTGCCTGTTGTTGTTGTATTATTGTGATATTGAGGCCAGGCCACCTTGCTAACTTGGAGGCCACACGATCAAGTTTTGCCTTTCCAGTCCTTTCAATTTGCAATTCACTATCACTTTTTTACTAACACACTATCACTTTTTAAATTGACCACGAGATTGCTCGCAATTTTACCTTTCAATTTGTTTGGCAATTTTACGTTCAATTTAACAGCTGTTAACAAGTTTAAAAGAAAATTTTGTGTTTGTGTTTATAAATTGTTTTCTTGTTGACATCTTAAAGGAAATTGCTTAACAATTGCGTACAGCCTACGTCACGGCTTTCAAATTATGTAAATTTTGACAAACAGTATATGCAAAAGACTATGAAGAAAAACTTGATTGTGTGTCTGCAGGGTAAGTTATTACAATGAAGACTTAAATTGAATTTAAATGTACCACATCTTTGAATAAGTGCCGGTTCACACACGTACAGTTTGACTCGTCAAGTCTTGGGCTTGTAAGAGAGAAGGGAAAAAAGGACGTCATTTCTTTTCCTCTCTCCCCAACAACCTCGAGACTTGACTGCTAAAACTTGAAGAGTGTGAACCAGCACTATGGTTTCATTTAAGTGTTTAGTGAAGAACAGATTTTTGTATTTAAAAAGATTTTAAACATAAATGTATTTTAATGTCAATCCTGAATTTGTCATGACTACGATTCATTACGAACCCAAGTGAATAAGAGACAAGCAGTACCATTCTCAAGAATTGCTTAAAATTTCATATCTTCCTGTAAAATGGCTTTAAAAAGTCACGTATTTTAAAATCGATAACAATTTCTGTTTTTGTAAGGCGAGTTGTTGTTTAATAATTTGTTTCTGATTAAAAGGTCTTCGGCCGATTACGTTATTGTATTTCTCATGTCAAATAATGGTTTTTATTATATTTTCTAATCTGTGTTTCCATTTTTATTGGCACCGTTAGGAATGCTCTTAAAAATTTAAATAAAAATACAATCGAAACAGAATTAGATAAACAAGTTAATTTGTGTTTTTCTAACGGCGGACATTAACCTTTTATTTATTTAAATTTGTGAAAAAACAAAATAAAATACGTTTTAATAAAAAAATATTCAAATAAATTTGCAACTTAAAATTCTGATCTCACAAATTTTTTTTTTAAGCTTTTACAATTATTTGCCAATTTTTTTTTTTTTTTTTTTTTTTTTTTTTTTGAATTTATAATGCCAGGGTAACTTGCAGAATCCGCTCCTGAGTATTATGGTATCCACCAAATAAATAGTAAAACAGTGAAAACGCAAATCAAACACAAAACTAACCGTAACAAGTTAAGACGTTGCGAATGAAGCTGATAAAATTAAAACTTTTCTACGTTTTCACGTATCATCTGCTTAAGAATTTTTTGATTGTGTATGTTTATTGATGAAGCGAACATTCTTTTGGCAAGCCCTACGTTTTTTTTTATATATTTTTATAGAAAACATTTATGCCCGTATTGATAAAAGGTATTTTAATTTATTAAAGGTTAACCAAAATTTAACTAAAATTTTCCTTAATAAACATTTGTTGAATGCATACATGTTAAATTCCAATTAGAATTAGCAATTGATGCAATTAGTTTATATTTTCTAATTGATTAAACAATTAGAATAAGTTCAACTAATTCCCATTAGCTAATTAAAATTTTTATTCTAATGGTAAAACTAATTGCAATTAGTTGCCATTAGCAAAAAAAATTGGTTAACCTTTACAATTAGAAATCTAATTGACTTCTGATAATGCAATAAGATATTCAATTAGCTCGAATTAGAATCAATTATTTTGATATTTTCAAAAACAAAAAAAAACTACAATATTCATAATATGAATTTCACACATATATATATTACTTATGTACATATATTACATACATGCTAGGGTATTCAATTAATCGGGCTTTTGCTTTAATCGGTTAATCGCTCGATTAATTAACCGATAATAAACCGATTAAACAAAAACCTCGGTTAATTAATCGAGCGATTAACCGATTAAAGCAAAAGCCCGATTAATTGAATACCCTAGCATGTATGTAATATATGTACATAAGTAATATATATATGTGTGAAATTCATATTATGAATATTGTAGTTTTTTTTTGTTTTTGAAAATATCAAAATAATTGATTCTAATTCGAGCTAATTGAATATCTAATTGCATTATCAGAAGTCAATTAGATTTCTAATTGTAAAGGTTAACCAATTTTTTTTGCTAATGGCAACTAATTGCAATTAGTTTTACCATTAGAATAAAAATTTTAATTAGCTAATGGGAATTAGTTGAACTAATTCTAATTGTTTGATCAATTAGAGAATTTCACAAAAGAATGTTAATTAGCAATCATTAGCATTAGCTAATCATTACTTAACATGTATGGTTGAATGTAATAATTGTTTAAGAATATGGGGGTAAATATATAATTTAATATAAATTTTCAAAAATTTTCTCACATTTACGTATAAGTAAAGAGACCTTTAATTTCGTGTCAGAACAACTTCCTCGCTTCCTCACTTTGACAACACTCACGCATTGTGTGTTAAAAAAAATGATGCTAGCAGATTGTCAAAGCGCGCAAAAAGATGAGAGTTGAAGCGTTTAAAGTACTTTATGTGACATGTTTCGTATAAGTCTGTATATTTAATAAAAAAAGTTTTATCTGACATGGCTTTTACAGTTAGCGACACTTAACTAATTAAACAATGCAAAAGTTCGACGTAAAACGCGAGAAAGGCACACAAACTAGAACGGCTTAATTGTGCTTAAGAGTTAATGAAAATGATGCGCCAGGTACTTTCCGACCCAAAGCAGTTTTACAAATGAAATTGCAATTTCACATTCATTTTACATTTAACAGAAATTGAAGATGACAGTAAAAAAATGTTACAACTAAATGCATTTTGTTTACACACAACAACAAGTGTCGTTTTCTATCCATTTAATGACACAGTGGAGGAACTTACGCGATTGATTTATGTATTGTTTTCGTCATTCATCCAAATATTTTTTTTATTAATAAGACGTAGTGGCAAAAGTTTATAATTTATTTATTATTATTTTAAGTACAGAATTAATGATTTGTAAATAAATAAAATTTCACGCTGTAGACAACATTTATTGAAATTAGTTTTAAAAATAGATTCTGAGTGTGAATAAAAAATTATAATAATTTCGTTGTTGACTGATACTTTGCAGACAATTTACTACTTGGATTTGAGATATTTTTCGAAAATACCTTCATCTTTTTTTGCTTACAATTTACGACTACAACAAAATCAGTTTGTTTACTAGAATATCTGTCGGAATTAGTAGAATTAAGTGCCTCTCTTCACACAATCGAACATCACATTTTTTAATGTAGAAGTAAATAACACGCGTTTGTGCGCGAGCGCTCTGTAAACTTCTGTCAAAAAAGTTAAATTAGTGTTTTTTCATAGAACAAGTTACAAAACAAACATTTCGACGCGTATGCGGCAGAAAGTTGATTAACTTTGAATTTTTTAACGCTTTGAGTATTTTTCAGAAGTAATCAGCTGACAATAAAAAAAGAAAAATTTAACCAATTTGTGACTTCTGTAGGAAAACTTAATGAGAAGTTTATAAAACATACGGTATTGTATAATTGTATAAAACAAAGAGCTGAAGCTTGGAATTCTATTAAAAAAATGTGTTTAACAAATAAAAAAAACCTAAAAGACATGCTCTAACGCTTTTTAACGCACGATACTCGTCGACAAATTTACGACTTTTGGTAAATTATGGACCTATCATCGAAAAATTTAGTAGTGCAATTTCCAGCGTTTAAAAACTTAAATTCCATTTAAATATAATTTCTTATTCGCGTTTTAGGTTTAGTAATTGTCAGGAGGTGGCTTTAGAAAGGTCAACATAATGAATTACCTATCTAATTTTTCTATAATCCCCCTCTCCCCGGTGGTGTATGGTTCATCTCGGATATGTTACCTTAAGGTGCTAATCAAAATCAAGTGCAGCCAATACTTGGGACTCGGCCAAAATCCAAAATTGACAGATCATAGCAGATTACAACTAACCAGATTCTAACTGGTACCACAGGAGTCAATAGCCAACGGTTGCTCAGCACCGATCTGACTATTGGTTGAGGCCTTCATTGCCGGAAATGCTTCCCGCCTTTCGGAAAGAGTGTCTTTGCGGAACTTTTAATTTTTTGATATTTAGTACTTCCAAGGTTGCACTTTAGTCCGGCATGATGGATACCCCATACTAGGCTTGCCAGATTCAAATTTGTAAAATTCTCGGTATTCCCTAAAAAAATTCTTGATTTTGAAAATCAAAAAGTTCCTAAAATAATCTCTTATAAAAATAACACAATTGTTAAAAAAAAGCTTAAAGCAAAAAAAATTTAATTTAATTCACTATTCATACCAAAAATTCTATATACTTTTCTTTTAACCTGTAACCTGTCCAAAATTTTATCAATTATATGTTTTTGTAATCGGTATAAAAATGAATTAATTGTAGAAAACTGAGGAAAATTTAGTTTTAAGGTACGGTTAACAATACCAATCATAATAATTTTTAAAAAAGGAGCTAACCCAAAAAAAGCTGTTTGCACCATTGGATTCAGCGTACTCGAGTTAGGTTTACCCGCCGGATGCCCCGCTTGTTACAAAACAGGGTTTCCGATTCAAGCAGGGTTCTAAGTGTTGAGCATAGAGTGAAAACAAGTGGAGATACGTATTTCTGTTGCAAATCAGAAACTTAATTTTGTTAAAATTTTAGTGTTCAATAAATGAAACGTAGTTTTGATAGATTTTTAAACAAATACACTAAAATAAAACGATTTAATGTTAATTTGCTTTTTAAACTGCTTTGAAATTTGTTAACAAACTAAAAAAATAATAATGTTTATTTTTGTTGGTCTTTAAAAAATTATTTTGTCAAGATATATTTTATATATGGGGGATTTCATGTCAAGTGACCCAATTTTTAAATCGATATCTACCGATTTGGATGAAATTTTCAGCAAAGTTAGTCCTAATGGATAGCTTAGACACAAATTTTCAACAAGATCATTCAAAAAGTTTCTGAGTTAGAGGGGGTCAAAGTTTTACATTTTGGCTAGACAGGTGTTCTTTCTCATCCATGTAACTTATTACCTATTGGTGTTAGCAAAATACGTCCCAAGTAGCTTCGATAGCTATTTGATCAATCTTTTGAAAAAAAATTTTTTTGTTTTAAATTATGTCATGGTAACCTGCCGGTCGCGGTTCGAATCCCGGCCACGGTCAAGAATGAAAGATTATCAATAACAATTTTAATTGATAATCATGTTGTAAAATTCCTTTCTTCATAAAAATAATTTAATGAAAATTAAATTTAATGAACTTAAGCCTAATTAAAAATATTAAAAATTTGGATTAAAAACCATAAATAGTTCAACAAAATAACCACAATACTAATTATTTTTTTTTTAAATTAAAAATTTTTTTTTTTTATTTTTTTTTTTATTAATTTTTTTAGCGGGAAAGGTTTTTTTTTTTTTGCTCAAAAGAAAGCTTATGTCTTCTCCTTGAAAGTAGTTTTGGTAGTTTTTGGGATGCGAGTGGCTTATATTTATATAAAAAAATTATTTCTAACTCAAGACGAGAGTTTTTAAATTTTTAGCATATGCAGCACTATTTTGAATTTTTTCCTAAAAGATCAGAACTAGCTTAAAGGAAAAGACATAAGCTTTCTTTTGAGCAAAAAAAAAAAAAAATTTTTCCCGCTAAAAAAATTAATAAAAAAAAGTTTTAAATTTAAAATCATTTTTTAAAAAAACAAAAAAATTCAAAGTGATTTTTCATCCAAAAGTTGTAGAAAAACTAAAGATATTAAACAAGTAAAACTGTTAAGCGAATAAGAATTATAAGCTAAAGTCTTACTTGTAACCATATTAAAACTTTAACAAAAACAACAACAATAAACAGTGAGTTTATCTTTTCTTACATTTCCCACTACAATTGGTTGGAATTCTTCCAACATTAATTGTAGTTTTATTTTGTAGAATACAAAATTTTTAATTTACAAGATTTTGTTAGTCGTGCTTAATTCCCAATAAATTGGTTTTTATTTTTGTTTATTCTTTACCCCCTTACAACTACATTTAGAGTTGGCAAGAAAACCAACCAATTGTAGTCGGGATTGTAAGATAAAATCACTATTCGTTGCTGTTGTTTTTGCTTAAGCTTTGATATTGTTACAATTAAAACTAGACTGTTTACAATTCTTATTCGCTTAACAGTTTTATTTGTATAATATCTTTGGAGAAAGTTTCCTGATTATCTGGCCTAAGCAACCAACCATAAATTTCAGTTTATCAATACACAGAAAAAATGTTCCCCAAAATTTTTTCAATTAATTTAAAAATGCTGTTTCAAACAAATTTTTTTAATTGTTCCAATTAATTTGCTTTAATTGAAAATAATAATTATAATGTTTAAGTCTATATTTGCAAATATTAAAACATACACACAAACTTCAAAATATTTTAAAGTTTCAAACAATTTTTTAAATAATTCAATTAACTGTGTTGATTGAAAAAATATATTTTGATTTGTGTTTACGTTTTATAAAGCCTCTTTTGCTGGTGGTTTCAAATAAACCTATTGATTGAAACTTAACAGCAAGAAAAGCTCAAACTAACAAATATGTTATTTGATATGACCAATTTGTTTGCAGAAGAAAAATCAGTACGGAATTTAATTAATAGTACAAATTTCTAACAGATACGTTAATTGAAGTTGGTTTTTCATTATTTCTGTGTAGTACGAATTGGGAATTTAGCACAATAAAACGAAACCTTTATAATGAATTTGTGACTCCCAAAAAGAACTATGATAAACAAAAATGTATTTTATTATACAAGAAGAATTTTTAAAAAAATTACCAACAGAAGTGAGGAAGAACCATGTAAATAAACTGAAAATTAGGGTTTTTTCCCGGGATTTCCCGTCCCGGGAATTCCCGGGAATTTCAATTATTTTATTTCCCGTTTTCCTGGGATTTTTCTTGCGGGATCCCGGGAAATAAAAAATTCCTCATAATTTCAGAAAATAGCTATTTATACTTTGAAATTTAGTTTTCTATTCTCTAAAAATTAGCATCTGTGGATGGGTTGTGGCTTAGATCAATTACAAGAAGTGAGTACATGTATTTAAATCAATGTCTCCTGATGCAATAAATCTACCAAAAGCAGAATAGGCAGTGCAACAGTTGATAATTATTACATTTAGTGAAGTGAAGAGTTAATAAAGTACATTAATTCAAAATAAGATGCAGGCAGTAAGTTTTCATTGTCCATGGACAAGTCTTAAAAATAGAAGAAACCTAAACATATCGCTCCTTTATTGCAACATAGTCATATCTACAAAAACAAACGATCTTGGCAAAATGCGATTAAAGTTTTCAAAATGTACCGACTTAAAGATATATTTTGCTATAACTTCAGTTCAGTTTGAGATATGACTATGATCCCTGCGGGAAATTTGTGTCAATTGGTCCTGGGATTTGTGAAAACAGAACAAGTAGAAAAAGAAAGGACTCATGACCAGTGAAAGAAGAACCAATCCCTTAACTGGTTCATGAAGAACAAAAAGGTAGAAAAAGTAATGAAGTACAGTACAGTCTTCACCGGTGCTGTGACACATTTTTTGGTACTTTCTTAAATTTGGTTCTTGAATTTAATTCTAGTACTTGTTTTATTGAAATAATACTACATTGTATTGAAATAATACTACATTTTAGTAATTGACATTAAGCACGTTCATTGAGAATAGATCTGTGACTGGTCAAATGGTGTCAATAAAAGTAAAAGTGATATTTCTTATTCATATAAAGTTGTAGAACTAGAACCGGTCCCTACCACCAAAGACCTATCACGGGACTACTTTGGTGTCAGTTCGCTTCCCTCTAGGGATGCAATGAAGGAGCGATATGTTTATTAGGTGATAAACACAAATTTTCAATTTCAATTTGTGTTGGTTTATACACCCGTGAAGTGCGGGGAAACCGAAATAAAATAACATTTTGGAAACATGTGTAAGATACTACAACATACAACTTGAAAAACACATTGTCCTAAAGATTACAAATGGATCTATTGAAATGAAAAGGCTTGGTAGAAGCAGTTCGGTTGATGCTATTTTTGCATCAACGTTGACATACATTTGACTTATATAGACGTTGTTTATAAAAAAGAAAAAATTGCTTCTGATTGTGAATCCGAAGCATGCTACAACGGTGCACTTTTAACTATTTGTCCAACCTCGGTAAGAAATGAACGAAGTTTTTAGGAAACATGATAATTAGTAAATTAAATCTGGAATACACTTTTTGACGACTTACTAAGCGCTTTGAGTGTGTCAGAAAGTTATTTCCTAAACCTTTAAAAAATGTTATATATTTCTTTAAAATATTTTATCTATTTTATTAATTAACTTTTTGATCTCATATCTTGAGTACCTTAATTTTTATTTTGTTCTTATTATTGTTTTATGAATTAAATTGTTATGTTATCTTTTTATTTTGTATCCAGAACATAATAATTCTGAATAAAAGCATAATAATAGGGATAATGGAAAAATTTACGTCTTCAGCGATTGATTCGTCTCCTAAACGGAAAAAGACAAACTCTGGCTCTGTTGCACCACACATAACCTCCTCAAAAGCTGCAGGATCTACATCCTCGTCTAAAATAGATACAAATTTAACTTCCCCTATTGAACCTACAAGTATAAATATGACACCTGCCAATGTTATCCCTCCACTAGGTAATATTCCTATATCCGATTCTGATACTGGATCTTCTGGATCTAAGAATAATGCTGATCTTATTCCTTATCCGTCGGTTTCTGGTGTGGTAACTAATGTTGCCAGTTTAACAGTTCCTAAGCCATTAATTATAGTGCCTCCAAAACGTACATTATTTATTTCCCGTTTGGCATGCGATACAACCGTAGAAGATATTGATTATTACATTAAAACAAAACTCGGTCCTAATGTTGATATTGTTATAAACAAATTTTCGTACTCTCAACCCAGAAGTATAACATCGTTTAAAATTGCTGTTGCTGCTTGTGTCTTTGATCAGATTGTTGATACCTGTTTTTGGCCTGCTAATATCATTGTTCGTGAATACATCTTTAAAGAAAAACAAAGATCTACAAATATTGCTCGTTTGCCACCTAGAAATTCATTTGTTTCAAAAAACTAATTGGCTCTAAGAATCGTATAAATATTATTTATCAAAATGTTCGTGGATTAAATACCAAATTGTCTACTCTCTTGGTTAATAGTTATGACTTCGCCTATGATGTAATTATTTTCACTGAAACCTGGCTTAATGATGATATTTATAATACCGAAATTCTGTCAAATAAATACCAAATATTTAGGTATAATCGAAATGCACGTAGAGGTGGTGGAGTTATGATTGCTGTCTCTTGTTTATATCCATCTGAAGTTGTAGTTACTGATACCCTTGGTATTGAATTTGTTGCTGTTGTGGTTAAATTAAAAAATAAAAAAATTTACTTCACCTGTTCCTACATTCCTCCGGATTCTGAAAGCGCTATTTATTTAAAACATGTTCAAGCTATTAATTCTGTTATGATAAATGTTTATAATGATGACTTTATTTTTGTTGTTGGTGATTTCAACTTGCCCTCGATATCATGGATGCAAACGTCTGATACGCCTTATTTAATTCCTGTCAAAAATAAAAACTGTCATGAAGACTTCTTGAATGAAATTCTTGGTTTATCGCTTTTTCAAATTAATAACGTATACAATGACTATGGTAAACTGCTTGATTTGGTGTTTGTAAATAATTCGGATGATTATATTATTACTCGCTCAGAACCTATAACGTTGCCTGAAGATCGTTATCATCCGACTATTGAAGTAAGTTTTTCAATTCCATCGGAAGTAACATTAAAGCCCTTTAAGGTTGATAAAGTTTTTTGTTTCAAACGGACTAATTACAACCTTTTAAACCAATTAATAAGAAATACATGCTGGAGCAGCGTCTTTCCTGCTCATTTAAACAACAGCTCGGATATTGATATGATGGTTTCTATATTTTATAATAAAATTTACGCCTTTTTTGATATGTGTGTACCCAAACAATCTATTTATACTCCAGTTGGCCCACCTTGGAACTCTAAACAGCTAACTAGGCTAAAAAACCTAAAGAATAAAAATTATAAAAAATTCAAAAAGTCTGGATCATTTATTGATTATGGAAAATACTCTGTCAGTCGTTCAGAATATAATCTGCTGAATCATGCTTTATATAATCAATACATAAATAAGGTGAAAAACAATTTCGTTCGTGACCCAAAATCGTTCTTTGCATTTGTCAATTCTAAAAGAAAATCTAATGGATACCCATCTGTTATGAAATTTCGTTGTCAAGAATCTGGAGATTCGGAGATCATTTGTGATATGTTTGCTGATTTTTTTGCCACAACTTATTCTGATGCTGCATACGACGATAGTAATGGTTATCCCTATGTGCTCTCATCAAATCAGACAATCTCTTTCCCTGCTTTTAATAGCAATGATATTTTGGTTTACTTAAAAAGGCTTAAGATGTCTTTTAGTCATGGTCCAGATCTTGTTCCAACATGTATTTCAAGTCAGTGTGCTGAATCATTAGTTACGCCATTAACTTTAATGTTCAATGCGTCGATTATATATGGCTATTTTCCCGTATTATGGAAAGATTCGTTTATAAAACCTTTATTTAAATCTGGTAATAAATCGGATATAACAAACTATAGAGGAATTGCCAAATTAAGTGCAATTCCAAAACTTTTTGAAAAACTAGTTACTGATTTCCTCTGCCATCACACCTCGTCGTTACTGGCAGCATGCCAGCATGGTTTTAGAAAAGGCTGTTCAACTACAACTAATGTACTTCATTTAACAACTTTAATTAATTCTGCATTTACACAAAAGAAACAAACTGATGCTGTTTATACTGACTTCAGTAAAGCGTTTGATAAAGTTAACCATCAACTTCTTCTTACTAAATTGGATTTATTAGGTTTATCGGGTAAAAGTTTAAGCTGGTTACGTTCTTATTTAGTTGGTAGAAAGCAAAAAGTACAATTCAATAATTGTATATCCAAGTACATTTATGTTTCGTCCGGTGTTCCCCAAGGCAGTCATCTTGGCCCACTTTTATTTTCGCTGTTTATTAATGATCTGCCCAACGTTATTAACTTTGCCAATATATTGATGTATGCTGATGATGTTAAAATTTTCCATTCTTTTAATTGCTTTGCTGATCATTTTTATCTTCAAGCGGATCTTAATAACTTCTTTTTATGGTGTAATCATAATATGATGGAGCTAAATCTAATGAAATGTAAATGTATGCGTTTTTATAGAAATACCTGTATTGATGTTTATTATGCTTTGGGTGGACATCAACTGGAGTTGGTTGATTCGTTCCTTGATCTTGGAGTCTAACTGATCCTAAATTAAACTTTGTTTCGCATATTACATTAACTGTAAATAAAGCTCGTGGTGTTCTTGGCTTTATTAAGCGCTGGGCTAAAGAATTCACTGATCCATACATAACGAAGCAACTGTACGTGTCACTCGTTAGACCTATTTTAGAATATGGGTCAATCATTTGGGATCCGTATTACAACATTCATAATTCTCGTATTGAATCTGTCCAAAAACAATTTTTATTATTCTGTTTACGTGATCTTCATTGGAGTTACTCGACAAACTTTCCTTCCTATGCTAGTAGACTGGCATTAATAAAACTACCATCGCTCAAAAGTCGCCGTACAATGCTAAATGTATCTTTTATGGTTAATCTAATTAATGGTAATGTTTCTTGTGATTTTCTTTTAAATTCTGTAAAATTTAATATACCTGGTCGCAATACTCGTCATTATAATCTGCTTTTTGTTAAATTTTATAGAGTAAATTATGCCATTGCTGATCCTTTTTCAAGGTTATGTAGACAATTTAATTCTTTATCACAATTTGTTGATTTTTCTTTATGTTTAAATTCCATAAAGCATAAAATTATTGTTTTTCTGAACTCGTAATTTTTTATTTACATATACTCTGTAAAGTTGGTTACTATATTTTAAAATTTATAATGTTATTTATTCATTTTAAGTCAATATTGTTATTAGTCAGTAAGGATAATGTCCATTGATTAAATAAATAAATAAATAAATAAATAAATAAAGGCTTGAGGTAATAATAAATCAAGTTGCTATTTCAATCTTCAATAAATTTTTTAGTATTGAACCATTTCTTTTACTTTCTTTGTAAATAAGTTCCCTTACATTTTCTTTATAAAAGTTTTTTTCATTAATTAATAACAAAATTTACTTTGTATTATTTATATGGAGCGGGATCCCGGGAAATTTAAAAAAATTTCCCGCTTTCCCGGGAATCGAAAAAGTCCGGGAAAAAAAAACTCTACTGAAAATACACAATCAATTGAGCCACCATAACTAAAGTTATTCTCGTAACAGAAATATACAAACAAAAATTCTGATAGTGCATAGAAAATATTCCTGGAAAATACTGAAGGAAAAAGACTTTTAAAGTATAAAAGCTTTATAAGTTGTAATTTGACTTAGAATACACATTCAAATTATAATGAAAATTAATATAAGTTAAAATAAATAAAATGTAAATTTAATTAACTTGATTAAGCCTGACTTAAAAATATAAAAATTTCAATTAAACCACAGTTGTTATAAGACAGTAATTTAATAACATTGCCTATTATTTTTTGTTGGCTAGTTTTTAATAGTTAACCAACTTTCTAGTTTTCTAGAACAAATTTATGCCAAGTTTTCGCAACCGATTTTATGCAAAATTTCGGTATTTTGACGTGTAAATTTTATTCGCATTTATGAATAATTCAATAATAATCAAGCACTAACTTCACGTCAAACATTTTTTTACTCGAATATTAAATCTTCAGAAAAAAATCGGAATTAAAACACTGTGTAAAAACAAAAGAACCATAAATTTTTTAAGGCGGGTTGGTCTTTATTTGAATCCATAATTCTTTTTATTTCTACTCAGCCTATTGTGTACGTTTTATTCATAAACTGCTTAAAAGAACTAAAAAGAACGAATTTGATACTAAAATAATTGTTTGGAGTAAAAAAAAAAAAAAAACTGTCATAAACTTAATCGACATAACATCACTAAAGGACCCATAATATAAAATCGAAGTTCAGATCAATATTTGAGGGGTATAGATGCAAAGACTGCAATCTCCACATTTATAGTTTTCGATTCCCGGGAAAGCGGGAAATTTTTTTAAATTTCCCGGGATCCCGCTCCATATATGTAATAATTATCAACTGTTGCACTGCCCATTCTGCTTTTAGTAGATTTATTGCATCAGGAGACATTGATTTTGCTGGCAATTAAAATAATAAAATTGGTGTTTGCTCTAATCAAATCTAGTCAGCTGTCGTAATACCACCGCCTGGCTATCAATTGGTTTTGATACATACATTTTTATTTTTTTTAAATTCCTTTTCCATTTGTTGGTGTCTCTTGCCTTTTTCCTTTATTTATTTGGAGGAACTTCATAACAACTCAGCTCCATAATTACGACTAATGACAAAGTTATAAAATGAACTATTTCAGAAATTTTTATTTTTTTCATTTCTTTTAGTTTTGTTTTGTAAAAAAGAAACAGAAAAAAAAATTGCATACATTTTCCAAAATAGTTGATTGAAAAATAGCTTAACAAACTGTGATCATGTCAAAAACGACAATCTCCAATGGACATTGGCGTTTTTGCAACAATTCTTAATATTTGAACATCATTTTTTATGGGATAAAGTGTATCTGCTAACGTCATATTCACTAATCGGAAGCATTCATTAAATACAACTAAAAGGTATTATTAGTTTGTTTTTTGTTTATTCAATTTATTTTCAAAAAATAGAAATATTTTACAAAAGATAGAAAGTGCCTTAGACATTATTGAGGCCAGTTGGCAAAAAATATTAAAAAAAAAAGTTTTATATAATAATAGCAATAAAAAAAAATAAAAAAAAAGAAACAGGAAAAGAAAAATTATTATTGCATATCAAATAAATTTTCACAATAAATTTTTACTTTTTGATATTTTTGGTCAGGCTCAATTTCATTAAATTTAATTTTCATTAAACTATTTTTTACTGAAGGAAGAAATTTTACAACATGAAATTTTTATTAAAAATTTTTTTTGATAATATTCTTGGCTGAGCTGGGGTTCGAACCTGAGTTGAATTTACATCTTTCAAGAATCACCACTAGGGTTTTTTCCCGGGATTTCCCGTCGCGGGAATTCCCGGGAACTTCAATTATTTTATTTCCCGTTTTCCCTTGATTTTTCTTGCGGGATCCCGGGAAATAAAAAATTCCTCATAATTTCAGAAAATAGCTACTTATACTTTGAAATTTAGTTTTCTATTCTCTAAAAATTAGCATCTGTGGATGGGTTGTGGATTAGATCAATTGCAAGAAGTGAGTGCATGTATTTAAATCAATGTCTCCTGATGCAATAAATCTACTCAAAGCAGAATGGGCAGTGCAACAGTTAATAATTATTTCATTTAGTGAAGTGAAGAGTTAATAAAGTACATTAATTCAAAATAAGATGCAGGCAGTAAAGTTTCATTGTTCATGAACAAGTCTTAAAAATAGGAGATACCTAAACATATCGCTCCTTTATTGCAACATAGTCATATTTACAAAAACAAACGATCTTTGCAAAATTCTTAAAGATATATTTTGATATAACTTCGGTTCAGTTTGAGATATGATAGAGAAGGTATGAAGGAAAACTTTGCTAAAGTTACTTAAAATTTTGAGATATGACTATGATGCAATAAAGGAGCGATATGTTTATTAGGTGATAAACAAAAATTTTCAATTTCAATTTGTGTTGGTTTATATACCCGTAAACTGCGGGGAAACCGAAATAAAATAACATTTTGGAAACTCGTGTAAGATACTACAACATACAACTTGAAAAACACATTGTCCTAAAGATTACAAATGGACCTATTGAAATGAAAAGGCTTGGTAGAAGCAGTTCGGTTGATGCTATTTTTGCATCAACGTTGACATACATTTGACTTATATAGACGTTGTTTATAAAAAAGAAAAAATTGCTTCTGATTGTGAATCCGAAGCATGCTACAACGGTGCACTTTTAACTATTTGTCCAACCTCGGTAAAAAATGAACGAAATTTTTCGGAAACATGATAATTAGTAAATAAAATCAGGAATATACTTTTTGACGACTTACAAAGCGCTTTGAGTGTGCCTGAAAGTTATTTCCTAAGCCGTTAAAAAATGTTACATATTTCTTTAAAATATTTTATTAATTAACTTTTTGATCTCATATCTTGAATACCTAAATTTTTATTTTGTTTTTATTATTGTTTTATTAATTAAATTGTTATATTTATGTTATCTTTTTATTTTGTATCCAGAGCATAATAATACTGAATAAAGCATAATAATAGGGAATAAAGGCGTGAGGTGATAATAATTCAAGTTCCTATTTCAATCTTCAATTAATTTTTTAGTACTGAATCACTCCTTTTACTTTCTTTGTAAACAAGTTCCCTTACGTTTTTTTATAAAAATTTTTTTCATTAATTGATTACAAAATTTACTTTGTATTATTTATATGGAGCGGGATCCCGGGATCCCGGGAAATTTAAAAAAATTTCCCGCTTTCCCGGGAATCGAAAAAGTCCGGGAAAAAAAAACTCTAATCACCACATTCTTTCATCAAAATACAAGCATATCTAAATTTTGAAGAAGAAAATTTTTTTTTCGATAATATTCTTGGCTGAGCTGGGGTTCGAACCTGAGTTGAATTAACATGTTTCCAAAATCACCACATTCTTTCATCAGCATAGAAGCATTTCAAAATTTTGTAGAAGAAACACTTTTAAACTTTTTTTGAAATTTAAAATCCTTTCAATGTTTTTAAAATTCTGAGGAAGATTATTGAACTCAATACTACCCATATGTTTAACTCTTTGATTCGTTGTTTCCAAACGACATTTTGCAACTCGGAGATTCATGTTATTTCTTGTGCTAAATACGGTTTGATTTCTAACAAAAGAAATTGTATGATGACCTATATTATGTATCGATTTGAAAACATACAAAAGCAACTGCAATTCATAGAATCCGTAAATAGTTAGAATTGTTTTCGATATATCCCTATGCAATGTTATTGTGGAATGTCTTAAGGGCTTATTAAAAACGACTTTCAATGATTTGTTCTGAATTCTTTGTAATGATTTTAGCTCATTGATTTTTTTATAAGCATATAGTTAAAATGGGCAAATAATTTAACTGACTGTGAATTAATGACTGGTATATAATTAGACTAGTTTTCTCAATAAACTTGTTCTTAAATTTAAAAGCATACCAATAACCGATGTTATCTTCGTTTTCAAGGTCTCAATATGTTTATCCCAGGAAAGATTGTTTCGTAGATAAATTCCAAGACAATTTGTGGAGCAAACTTCAAAAACTTCCTTTCCATCAATATATATATATATATATATACTAAAATTTTGTTTGTCTGTTGCATATGGCCGAAATCTTAACAATTTGGTTTTATCTGGATTTAAAATAAGTTTGATTAGCTTCACATACTCTGTAATTATAGCAGCATCATACTCCATATGTGACAGCGCGTAGAGAAAGGGACCTAAGGGTAAAAAAATCAATTTTCACTTTTTTTTTTGATGTGGACAACATCTGAGCATCGAATGAGACCGATCCCATGCCCCAAAAGTATTCTCTCCCAGAGACATGCGCGTTTTATGAAATTGAAGTCGACGATTCTAAGCGCAAAAAAAATTTTCGTACTAACAGAGTGATATTCACGATTCAAAAGAATAATAAATAAGTATTTATTATTCTTTATTAAATTATTTAAGCTTAAGGTCACTTTTTAAAAAAATTAAAATTAAAATTAAATTAAAATGTTTTTATTCGATATTTCGATTTCCGTTGGAAATCTTCTTCAGGAAATTTTTTAAAATAAAATAAAATTTGACAATAAATGGAAAAATAAAATATGGAAAAATAAATTTTAAAATTTCAAAAAACAAAATTATCATAATAAATTTAAAATTCCATTCTACAAACTTTAAACAAAAAGACAAACAAACAAAAAAGGAAAACAAACTACACCAGTATAACTTTTACAGTTTTTAATATCTAAATATTGTTTCCGATTCGATAAGTAGTTCCTAATATATATTGTATCCATTAATAATATTCAGGATTTTGCTTTTGTAATATATTTTTTATTGGTCTTGATAGGCTTTTGAATATTACTTATATTAAAATAAATAAATAAAACCAGTGCTTTTTCATTAACCCCATAATACTTTAGTTTCTCATTTAATATTTTAGGTCTACTAAATCAAAAGCTTTAGAAAAATCGTTTGTTACGTTTGTAAAAAAAAGTGGAGGTTGCAGCCTTTGCATCTATACCCCTCATTTCTTAGTATGAAAACACTAGTTTACAAAATGAGATTTTTTTCATGTACATTTGATGAGATGTGATTTTTCTTATGTATTTGCTTCCGCTGAATTCAAAATTCAAGGTTTTATTTTTTTTTTTATAGAACAGTTTTTGAGATATGGTCATTTTCTCATTTGTTCGACCTTTTTCCACTTGACAAATTATATCTCGAGCTAGATACGTCCTATTGAGATGACGAACAAATATGTATAACTGGATCTTTGATTGGTAAAGCGGTTCAAAACATATTGATAAAAATATGGCACATTTTCAAAAAAAAATAAAAAATATAAATATAATATATAAAAAATAAAATATGATTTTTTTGAAAATGTGCCATATTTTAATCAATATATTTTGAACCGCTTTACCAATCAAAGATCCAGTTATACATATTTGATTTTTGAATTCAGCGGAAGAAAATACATAAGAAAAATCACATCTCATCAAATGTACATTTTCAGTGTAAACCAGTGAAATTGTAAACCATCATTCATCCACCACCCGCAGTGGTGGATATAACAATTACTAATTGTATTAGTAATATAATAATTTTTAATTTTACTTTTTTGCGTACTTTTTTGTCATAAATCCAAATTTTTTCTGGCAGACATGTTTTAATTCTATAAATCATTAAATATTTTGCATTTATTAACAAATAATTAAAATGTTTGTTGACGTAAAATTTTGAGTTGTTACCACGTAAAAAATTGTTTATTAAAGAATCTTACACTTTTTTGTCTTTCTTTAAACAGCCAATTTGTTTTTAGCTTTTTTTAAAATTTTTTTGTTAAATCTTCTAATTTGTATTCATTTGATACATAAAAAGATACGCGATTTGTGTTATTTTTTTTCTTGAGTTATTTATAAAAATAATGTTAAAAGTGTGAGATAATACCAGTTATATAATTTTTTATTCTTCTTAATTTGTATGTGTCGTTTTAAGCCATAAAATGTCTTAGAGACAATAATATTAAAAAGTTTTGTATAATAGAAATTTTAATAACAATAGAACGACCTATAGAATGGAAATATACTAATAGGAGAAATACGCCGGCATTAGTTACAAAGCGTTCAATTTGCTTTGAATTGAACTTAAATGAAGAAATAGAACATAATTACTGATTATTTTAATTTAAGCTCTAGGTCTTTTTATAAAAAATTTTTAAATTATTTATTTTTTCGATATTTCGCTAACCATCCTGACGATGCTAACCGATGGTTAGCGAAATATCGAAAAAATAAATAATTTAAAAAATTTTTATAAAAAGACCTAGAGCTTAAATTAAAATAATCAGTAATTAAATAAAAAAAAAGGTCAAACAAAAAGTTATATAGAAATAGAACATATTTATTTTTTTTACATAAAGTGTCTTACTTTGAGGTCTTATGAGTTAACTTCTTCTGAAATGTATTGATTTAAAATTTTAAACCTAAACTGAACAAAAAATAACAAGTAAAATTGCTTTATCGGCTGTGCCAAATTTTTAAGATCCTTCATCGAGAGTAATGGAAGTTAGAATCTGTAAGTTGTGAACCAACCCTTAAAAAAACTGACCTTACAGTATTATAATTTGTTGCGGTTTCAGGCTTTTATTCTCATTTTGGAAATAAATTATTTTATATGGGAAATATAACAAAGTAAGGACCGATTACACAGGCCAACAAATTTGTAACCCATAAGCCAGAGTTTATTGTTCTACGGGTTAAAGTTTTGCTGAATCCGAATCCGAATTACAAAACCTATAATGTATTTTGAAGGTTATATCAATTAACTTTATAATAATTACCAAAGAAACCATAAATTTGCAATTGCATGTTTTTCCTTGTGCCACCAATGAAGGTAGAAACAATATCTTTATCCGTTTTAGAGCTTTTTATGAATCGATTTTAGGCATCGATTTGTTAGTGCATATTTTTCCATATTTCACCGTTTGCAGCATTTTTTTTCATAATTTAGTTAAACAAGTCTTTTTGCAGCACTTTTTAAGTTTATACCGCATATTTTACCTATTTAAGTCATATTTTGATACGTGTTTAATTTTTTTAGAAGCCCACATGAACTTTCGAAGCCAATAAAAAACAAGTAAGAGTGCTATGCCGAATCTTATATACCCTTCACCCTGATGAGATAAGAACAAAAAGTTACATACATAAATAACGTTCTTTAGATAGGTATAAATAAATATTAATTGAGCCGCGCCAACTTCTCATTTTGCATATTTTGAAATTCGTTTTATAATCTTAAAATCGTTTTTTAGAACATACAAAAATTAAATAAAAAAATAAAAGAAAAAAAATTATTTTTGGGATTCGAACTGGCAATATCATCAGTCTCAGGAGAGAACTTAACAACTCGGCTACGAATGCTTTTACTGAAGAAGCGTTAAATTAAAATATATTGTGTCTATGAGTTTGTTTCTTTATTTGAGTGGCATATCATATACATGCATTAATGTGTATGTGGATGCGTAAAATGAAACACATTACAAATAAAATCCACCACTTGTAGTGAAGGGTATAAAAAAAAACAACAAAAAACCACATTACCAACACTGTATTACCATAGCCACTGTATGACCGAAGAAACCAAAATTGAATTGGTTTGTATGGTATGTTTATGTCGTTTTGCTAATACAGTGTTGGTATGGTAATGTCACGTCTAATTGGACCTTTAAGGGAAAAAATTTGAGGCAGTCGTGGTTTTTACTCATATCTCAGCCATTTGTTGACCGATCTTGCTGAATTTCAATAGCAAACAATTCCGGACCATATGTGACATAAATGTATAACAACCTGGCCTCCATCATATATGGGGTCTTCGGAAAATCCATTTCAACGGACAGACGGACATCGTTAAATCAACTTCGCTCCTCATAAGGACCCAGAATATATACACTTTATAGGGTCTAACATCAATATGTATTATAGAAATTACAAACGGAATAACAAACTTATATATACCCCATTCACCACCTGTGGCGAAGGGTATAAAAACATTTTTTTCGACATTCTGGTTAATGGATGGTTTGTCTGTTTTAAATATTTATCAGTATATCCAACATGTTGCTTCAATTTCGCCAACTACACTTAATTTTTACTCTCTGTCAATTGAACTTTGGTTTCTATAGTCATGGTTATGGCAATTGCATTATGGTAATGTCACGATTCATTGGGCCTTAACCCTCTAATGCCTAAGAGTGCCCCCAAGGCATGCTTAACAAAATTTCTACTTACGACCAATATAACGGGTGGTAAAATTTTAAGGGCCGATGTTGAATGTAAACCACACTTAATCGTCAAGTTTTTTCTGCATTTCATTTGTCATTTCTCAATTTCAGACTAACTCAATTTGAATTATGGAAAGATACTAGGGTATTCATTTAATCGACCTTTTGCTTTAATCGGTTAATCGCTCGATTAATTAACCGAGGTTTTGGTTTAATCGGTCAATAATCGGTTAATTTTGTTTTTGATCGGTTAACCGATTAATAAAGTTCTTTTCATAATTATTTACTATTTGTAGTTTATTAGTAAAAAAAACAATAACATACCCAACATTACAATTCTTGAACTAAAACGAGCAAACAAAAAAACAATTCATAAATATGTAATATGCATTTTTCAATTAATACATAATTGGGGGATTTATAAGGTGTGCTATCAAGTCATATCGTCATAATGTCCTAAATAAAATTTTGCAATTGTTTAAAATAAATATTGTTGTGTGTGTGCAGCACTCCTTGATTCCTCATAACTGCACAGTAGAAATATAAGTTATTAGCGGTAGTCCACAACAGTCATATCGTCAAAACTTGACTTAGAAAAAATTCTTTCACTTATCGTAGATGAATATCTAATTTCTCAGTCCTTTTTCAGGATTGCTCTAAACATATAAAATATTCCATTATGCCATTAGAGTCCTGTTTTAATTTTTAAAAATGTTTAACACTTCTAGTTGTTTCGGTAAATTTTGTTAAAACACTGCTATGAGAAGGTATGAGAAGAAACAACCCAACAGACCAAAATGTAAATGAGTTGTAGAATATGCTTATCATAAGAGATTTCCTACAACATGACAACCCATATGATAGCAAATGACTTATTCTCGCAATAGTTTTGTAAATGTGTCTAAATTTTTTATTATTAGTTAAAGTTTTCAGTCTTTGTGTTTTGTTCGAAGAGTGAAGTGTTTTAACAGAGCACAATTTAAAAAAAAGTAATTAAATATTATATAAGTAAAAAACTTTTTGTAAATATGTAATATGTATAAAGAAAAAACACAGTGTTCGTAAAGAATTTAATCGTATTACAGATTAGAAAAGTATTTTTCTGTAAGCTTATTCTATAATTAAACTTCTAAGCTTACATTATATTATAGGCAAGTAATATTATCGCAAGGGATCAGTTTTCATTATTAAACAATTATTTTTAAGCCTTTTATAATACAAATCACAACACTTTTCTAAGCTTAAGGCTTATGTTAGTAAGCTTGTTACAAGTTCTTTCTAAATCATTTTGGTTTGTTGGGAAATAACTAAACACATACATATAAAAAGTCCGTGAAACAAAAAAAGGTGTTGGCAATCAAACATTTAACCCATTTTTCGTCACATTCCTGTTGATTGAACATTGAAATCAGTCGGCGGAAAATGGGTTGAAATGAAGATCACAGAACACCTTTGTTTGTATGAAAAAATATTTTCTAAACACAAATCTTTTGTATATGAGACGAAACAAATAATTAAAAACACAAAAAAAATTGTTGTAATACTACCAAACATTAAAAATCTTATTACATCGGTTAATCGGTTAATTGACTGAAATTAACCGGTTAAATCGTTAATCGAAAAAAGCCAATTTGAAATTAGCCGATCAGTTAATCGGGTAGTAATTAATCGGTTAACCGATTGACGGTTAACCGATTGACGGTTAACCGAATGAATACCCTAAAAGATACACAATCGAGCAACGCTTTAAAGTTATTCAGGCTTATTATGAAAATGGCCGTTCAAATCAAAATGTATATCGCGCACTTCGTGATTTTTTCGGTCAATTTAATCGTCCAAATGTGCGTACAATCGGAAAAATCATGCAAAAATTTGAGCAAACCGGGTCGGGTTTTTTATTGGGTTGTTTCATTAATTTTTAAAAAATTAAAAATTTTGTTACATCGGTTAATCGACTGAAATTAACCGGTTTAATCGTTAATCGAAAAAAGCCAATTTGAAATTAACCGATCAGTCAATCGGGTAGTAATTAATCGGTTAACCGATTGACGGTTAACCGAATGAATACCCTAAAAGATACACAATCGAGCAACGCTTTAAAGTTATTCAGGCTTATTATGAAAATGGCCGTTCAAATCAAAATGTATATCGTGCACTTCGTGATTTTTTCGGTCAATTTAATCGTCCAAATGTGCGTACAATCGAAAAAATCATGCAAAAATTTGAGCAAACCGGGTCGGGTTTTTTATTGGGTTGTTTCATTACTTTTTAAAAAATTAAAAATTTTATTACATCGGTTAATCGACTGAAATTAACCGGTTTAATCGTTAATCGAAAAAAGCCAATTTGAAATTAACCGATCAGTTAATCGGGTAGTAATTAATCGGTTAACCGATTGACGGTTAACTGAATGAATACCCTAAAAGATACACAATCGAGCAACGCTTTAAAGTTATTCAGGCTTATTATGAAAATGGCCGTTCAAATCAAAATGTATATCGCGCACTTCGTAATTTTTTCGGTCAATTTAATCGTCCAAATGTGCGTACAATCGGAAAAATCATGCAAAAATTTGAGCAAACCGGGTCGGGTTTTTTATTGGGTTGTTTCATTAATTTTTAAAAAATTAAAAATTTTATTACATCGGTTAATCGACTGAAATTAGCCGGTTTAATCGTTAATCGAAAAAAGCCAATTTGAAATTAACCGATCAGTCAATCGGGTAGTAATTAATCGGTTAACCGATTGACGGTTAACCGAATGAATACCCTAAAAGATACACAATCGAGCAACGCTTTAAAGTTATTCAGGCTTATTATGAAAATGGCCGTTCATATCAAAATGTATATCGTGCAGTTCGTGATTTTTTCGGTCAATTTAATCGTCCAAATGTGCGTACAATCGAAAAAATCATGCAAAAATTTGAGGAAACCGGGTCGGGTTTTTTATTGGGTTGTTTCATTACTTTTTATTTTGAATAAGAACAAATAAACGGAATTCCCAAAAATTAAGTGTTTTTTTATATCTAGATGCCCAAGGGTCCCTCAAGGTACTCACCTGGAACGTAAACAACTCATTTTACGGACTTAAAATTATTTTCATAAAATATTCCCATTTATTCTGAAACTTGGCATTAGAGGGATAAATAAAACGAAATAAAATTGCTACTTGACTTAATAGCAAACTGAAAAAAGGACTGAAATAAATATTCATAATATCGTTAACATTGGCCATACTATTGTTAATTTTGACCATAATATGGCTACTTTTGACCAAACTATTAAAATTTTTTACCTTATCATTGTAAATTTTTGTCTATAATATGGTTAATATTTACCAGAGCTGTAAATGAATCATTCTTTTTCGATTTTATTTCGTTACGAATTAACTAAATTTTGTATTTATTCTCTTCACAGCAAAAAAAGATTTGAATGAATTTGAATCAATTCAAACGAATTGGGCTGAAATGAAATTCAATTCGTTTTTCAATTCAAACGAATTTCTAGAATGAGTTGCAATTCGTTTCCATTGAAATGAATTTGTTTATGTGAATTGCAATTCATTCAAATTGAATTGATTTCATTTAAATGAATTAGAACGATAAATTGTAATTCAAATGAATGAAATCAAAATTGAGTTGCAATCAATCAAATTCAAAAGCAGATCAAGGGGGACGGGAATTACTAAAATTTACTATTTTTATTGCAGTTGAAAGTTTTCAATACAAAATGTAAACAAATTTTCAAGTTGTAGTAAAAATTTCGAGAAAACGAACACAGCTTTAACAAAAAAAAATGTTGTTGAGATTCAAAGTTGCTAAAATCTTTAAATTTCGAATGAAAAATTAAAAAAAAAGAAATTTTTCACAATATACAAATATGAGATTATTTAAATAAAAAATTATTGCTAAACACACTTTTAATAATATTTTCTAATAAAAATAAAAATTTTAGTTTCTTTTAGCAAATAAACAATATTTTTCCTTTTTGATAGGATTTTCGCCTATGCCTCTTAATTTAATTCCTATTCTGCCGCTACCTGACAGTTCCATTCCAATACAAAATCAATTAAAATTTCAATCAATTAAAACCAAATGAGTTGAAAATGAATGGCAAGTTCTTTTTTCTAACTTATTTGAATTAATTCAAAATCAATTCAATTCAAATGAATCTGTAAAATAAATTGCAATTCACTTTTACAAATTCATTTGAATTAGAACCGAATTACAATTCATTTGACACTATTCATTTGAATTAAAAAAATTAATTGCAATTTATTTTTACCAAATTCATTTGAATTGACTCAAATTTCATTCAATTAATTTTTTTGTGTGAAAATAATTAATTCAACATTTGCTAACTCAGTGCATAAATGATTCGCGAATTAATTCAAAAATGAATGATTCATTTACAGCTCTGATATTTGCCATATTATTGTAAATTTGGACCATAATAGGGTTAACTATGCCCAAAGAAGGTTAAGTTTGAACAAAGTACGTTAATTTAAACCAAATTATGGCTTTTTTGACTAAATTTTGACTACCATATTATGGTTATGTTTAATAATAATATTGTTGCCTAGAAACATTAGCATTGTTGAAATCGAACCATGGCATGTTGCTCTTAGAATATGGTCACCTCCAAGCATATTTTTTTTCTGCGTGCATAAAGTTATTCGTGCTCAATTAAATCTTAATAAGATAACTTTGCGTTATTTTGGCAGTAAAAGGGATCTTCCGCTGATGGAGGTTATATTATGGATCTACGACCCGAACATATTGTGACAAACCTTTGGTTTGCCCAATTTTATAATACAAAAATACTATTCCATAAAACTATACCTACTGCTAGTTCAAAGGTTAGGCAAAGTAAAAAATTGGATAACAAAGATACAAAGTATTAAAATTTAGAGCAAAGTTTTGTATGCTTTTTTCTTTCAAAAAAATTCCAAAGTAGGGATTATTAAACGAGTAGTCGTTTTTAATACATTTATATCTTGTTAACATTAAAACTTTTTTAAGTTTTGCATTAAACCGTATCTTTACATCAATAGCGTGACTCGTTTTTTGATATTATTTGTTTATTTTTTAGGGTTAAAGAAACTACGTAATAATGGTCAAGGTACTATTTACGTAAAACATTTTAGCACCAAATCATGTCAAAAGAACAAAAGAGATTAATAAAAAAATATCTCTTTTTTAATTTATTTAATTTTATACATGCTGACTTATGCTAACTTAAATTTATTTGTTTTTTACATTCTTAAACAAATAGACACAGACTAGTCGTAAATTGTTATTATTATTTTACGATAGTTATTATGGTTCATCTATCTATATCATCTTATCTTAAACTTAAGCTCGGGACTTAACAATCAAAAAAAATACGTAATTAAAATAAACATTTCGTATATTTAGTTATAAAAGAATAAAAACAGAAATCCAATTTAAATTGAATTGAAAATTTCCATTCAATTCTTTAGCCCCTCAGATATTTACATACTTGTTTACATACATATTTCGTTCTCGTCAACAAAATTCGTTGTTTGCTTTAAATTTACTTTTGCTTCTTTTCTACTTTCACATATTCTTCTTCTTTGGGCAAATCCTTGGCAGCTTCAGCTACAGCAGAAATTTCTTCGTTGATTGTCTTGCCGTAGGGCACGAAACCATTTACACCGGCAGTGTAGAACACCTCAACTTCTTCACCCTCGTCGTTGATGTATTTGTAGGAACCCTTAACTTCCAAAGCTTCGTCTTTGGTGCCAGCATTCGTGACGACAGCGTTTTCTTCGCGAACAGTACCATCGGCACCTTCGTAGGACAATTGATAGGAACCATCTTCGTTCTTGTTAATTTCGGATTTCAAAATTTCAACGGTTTCACGTTCTTCATCGCGGCTAGTGGCAGGTGCAGCGATAGCAACGGCGGCAATGCAGGCAAAAAGAATAACCTTAAAGTTGTTAAAATAGTATTAAATAAATACGTAATAAAAGGTTAGCGTTCATTAGTACACAATGTTTTTTGTTAAAAGAAATTTATATAAACGACAGTTTGATTGAAACACGAACAGAATTTTTATATATTTTTGTTGACTTGACAAAGAAACTTAAGACTTTATAAAACAGCTTTTTGATTGGTTATCTCGATGTGAAACGTATAGGACATGAAGAACGTGAAGAATCCTGGGTTCAGTATTGATCAACATTTACAGGACATAAAGAAGCCAAGGTACAGTACACAGAAAAAATTCTCCAAAGTTTTTCACCAATTAAAGCACTAATCAAAAATATAATCAGTTTTAATTTAAAATTAAATCAAGTGAATATAACGTTTAATCAAGTGAATTAAACGTTTAATTAATATTTAATTAATATTAACTGGTTTAATTGATACTATTAATTTGTTTACTGGTGCAAATTTAATAAATTTTTTAATTAATATCACAAATGTTTTAATTGAAATCAATTTTTATTTTTTTCTGTGTATAGACTAACCCCCATATTTATAAAAAATATTTTTGATTTATGAAAGGTTTATTGAACAGATTTCCTATGAAAATTTGTTCAGTAAACCTCTTATAAATCAAAAATATTTTTTATAAATATGGGGGTAACACTTACTTAGATTGTTAAAATTTTTCATCACTTTTTATAATCCGCCCAAGATGACTGTTTAATATGAGAAGGTGAATATTGGCCCTCCTTTAATACAAATGCATATTAAAATTTGGAAAAAAAACTTTTAGTTATTAACATTTCAGACAAACCGATACTGAGAAACGTTCTATATGGTTTCAATTGTCCTCAGTGTTGCCAGTGGATTTTTCGAAAAAATACCTACACATGCTAAAAAATCCCATTTTTCTTAAAAAAAATTTTTTCTTACAAAAATCCCTACATATTGTCATTAAAATAGAAGAAAAAATAATAGTTTTAAAAAATAAATTTTATTTGAAAATATATTGACAAAAAATAAGTACAAAACAAAAAAAATATATAATAAATTCAATTAAATCTTTCAACACGGAATAATATCCCAGTAGTATAAGAAAGAATCATTGCCATTAGTGATTATCGAAATGGTTGGCATTTTCACTCTAAACACTCTTTAGTGATAGTGTATACCACAGAGTGCATACATAAGATAAATGTTGGTGTAATCCAAAGATTAATATTTAATTATGCACAAATTAGTTCTATATGACTAGAAATTGTATAGTTCAATTTCGTGAAGATTGGTTCATAATTTACCATAGGACCCATATAAAGCTTACTCTCGGTAAACATTATAGTTCGACTAAAGCCATTAGAAATAAAACTACTGTAATAAAATTTGGTGCGCCACAGTTTTATAGGACTCAAAATTTCACTGTCACTTTTGTGAAGATGGGTCCATAGTTTACCATAGGCCCTTTATAAAGCCTACTCCTGAAATATTCTAACTATCTGTGGCACAGCCGAATATACACTGATAGAAAAATGCATCTTCGTATTGATGATGCCCTAACATCAGAATTGTGACATCAATGTTACAACAAATGGCATCAATGATGCAAAAAGTAACATCAATCCAATGACTAACGTCTTCGTACAATTTTGTCATTTTTTACGTGTCATCTATTTTATGACTATAGTGACATCAATTCGATGCCATATTTTGTATATTATTAACATTATTTTCATGATTACATTGTATTATAAAAAGCAAAAATTCCTATATTCTATTTTTTTAAATTATTTAGTTAAATACATTAAATTTTTAAAGTAGAATGATTACGAAAACCACATGAGGCATGGTGCTGGTGTCTAATTATTGAGAGTTCTGCTGTAAAGAAAGGTCGTACAAACAAACGTGAAACAAACGTATGCAACGGGTAAGTAAATAATAATATTCTTTCACTTTGACTAAAGTCAAATCCAATGACTTTGACTTAATGACAAACTGTCATTAAATTGATGCTAATGTGTCCTTTCTCCGATGTTACTGCGTCATCGCACTGAGGACATGTTCGTCATTTCAGTCATGCCGATGTGTCATCCCATTGATGACATAATTTCATTTTGACCCTGATGACACTTTGGCCAAGTGATGTTAAGGTTGACATCACAATGATGACAAGTGTCATGGGGTCAAAAACGAAGACACTTGTCATAGTACTGATGTCAAATTACATCAGCGTTATGACGCCTTTTCTATCAGTGTAGCTATCTTACTTGTAAAAAATAAATAAAGAGCTTAATATAAGGTATATTCTTTTTTCTGAACTTGGTAAGTTCATTGCAATTTAGGTACGCTATGTGCCTATAAACACCTTATAAGCCAGAGCAATAATATCAAAATGAATGATAAATTTATTCATATTGGAGGCTATCCGATCTCAAAAGTAAAATTCTAATGTTTTGAAGTTAAATATTTTAAATCAAGAAAACTCAAAAACTTTAGTGAATTGTAAATTATTAAATATTTTTGTTTTCTGTTTCTAGCCACTATCTATAAAAGGAGGACAAAAAAAGCCGTGTTTTTAAGTTTTATGTTAAAGATGTGGGTCTGAATACTAAAATTATTCCTGTAGCGTAATTATTAACACATAATGAATCCGTAAAATTTAATTTCGGCACTAAAAAGATTAACGTTTCTGTTGTTACCAGTAGTGTTGAGGTTAAAGGCACTTTTTTTTATTTATCAATAATATTCTGTATATATTCATGTTATTTTCATGAAATTCTGTTTTAAAACTGTTTACATTTTTTAACAATTCTAAACTGTCTTTTTTACTCCAATACACTTGTTCTAGATTTTTTTTTTTTTTTCAATTATTTTTAAACACTTACAAATTTGAACATTTTGATTGAGATTTTAAACTAAATTACTGTGATGATCACGAGAACAATAATGCTTAAATTTCGACAATAATCTGCAGCTTTTATACCCTCAACCCGAAAAAAAATTTTCTGTTGAAATAAAATTTCAAAATTTTATTCGTTTTAACATGCCAAACATGTTCCGCATCCTGTTTTTTGTTGTTGTATAATCTATTTCTTCTTCTACTTTTTTATGTATTTTTTTTTGCCCAGATACAATTTTAATCTACATTCAGGGCGAAAGAAGATTAAAGAATAAAAACTATAAAATTAAAAAAAGAATAAAACTTTTTATGCACTTTTAATATTTTAGTCTAATTTCGTACGACATGTGAATTGAAGTTGAAGAAGAAGTCCAAGAGTACGAGAAAAATCATTTAAATTTGCCAGAATAAAATTTATATTAAAATGTCAGGGTTAACAACAATAAATACTGCAAATAACAAAAAAAAAAAAGAACAAGTTGTTTAAATGTGGGTAAAAGAAATGTTACGAAATACTCGCAATATTTGTTAAAATTTAAAAAAAAACACAGTTTAAAACAAGAAAAGTGCTTTATTTGGCTGTGCCGAATCTTTGATACGCTCTACCTACGTTGAAACATAGGAAAACTAAGAATTCATTTAGGGAAGCCCATTATTATCGATATTTTTTTATTTTTTTTTTTTAATAACTATATTTAGTTAACAAATGGTTTTTGAAAAAAAATTTATCTTGTATAAATAAAAATTAATTGATGTTCGTTGGTTATCGCATCGCATGAGAACGGCTGGACCGATTTGAAAATTTTTTTTAATGTCTTCGCTATAGTCCAAATAAGGTTTTGAGAGAAAGAAAAGTTGTCCACGCCCACTTTAACCGATAAATCTAAAATTTCAATTTACTCTAATTCGCTCTATATAAAAAACCAAAAAAAATTTAATTTCTTTATAGATTCAGCTCAAACTTGGTTCAAATGATGACTTATCCTTTGGTAATGACCCGTATAAGTATAACCGACCACTCAAATTTATACGCCCACTTTTGTCAAAATATTTGAAAAAGGTCGCCTGCTAACGACTGGATCGATTTGGCGAATTTATTTCTTTTTTTAAATGAACATTCGACTTTAAAAGATTGCATTTGCAATGACATAAAACAAATCACAAGGTAAGACATTAAGTGTTTACGGAATTTACCTTGAAAATCCATGCCTCTTCCATCGTCAATCGTATGTTGCCTGTTCCCGTGTCGGAAAACCATCCGCTTTGTTTGTTCACACGCCAGACGTATCATAAAGCATAACAATAAACGAAACGGTGTTGTCACAACAAACCAATTGGAAAAAAATATTTTTTTGAAATGATAATAAAAGATCTTGAGATTGATTGCGATTCAAATGTGAATAACACATGACCAAAATCTATCTATCGATATAAATAAAAAAAAAATTCACACAAAAATACGTTTTTTCCTCTTTTTACTTTGTTAACATATTTACAATAGCTTTCCACTAATTCACAAAACGATCACAAACAAATTTATTGAAATTGGGACAGGAAAACAACGTCTGTCGGGTCAGCTAGTGGAAAAATTTAAAAAAAAGAGAAAAATTATAAGTACATACTTACATTTATATGCATTAGGTTGGTTCTAAAAATTAGGTGGAACCTGTGAGCGGTAAGGTTAAAGATTAGTTAAAAGCTATTCAAAAATATATTTTTTTTGTGTGCACTGCGTCGCTATTTGTAGTCCGATCATAACATAATACATATCTTTATTCATGGCTTGTCTAATTCTTAATTTTTGCCTTCGGTGACTTGTTAATCCGACAGCAAATTCTGGACGCTACTTATGCCATCTAGGATCCTTCATCCTACAGTACATCAGTACTATGACCAGTGTCTTCGTTTTTAACCCCACGTTACTTTACACCATTGTGTTGTCAGTCTTAACATCACATGGCCAAATTGTTATCAGGTGAAATTATGTCATCAATGGGATGCCACATCGGCATCACAGAAATGACGAAACGGAGTCAGTTTAATAAACAAATGCAATCAGTGCAATGACTCAGTAAAAAACTCATTAGGCTCAATTAAATGACAGTTTGTCATTGGGACTGACTTAAGTCATAGTGAGAGAATATTATTACACATGGTTGTTTCACTTTTGTTGTATTCCGCTCTTTGTTTATAGAAGCGCTCTCAATTATAAGACACCAGCAGCATGCCTGGTATGGTTTTCGTGATCATTCTACTTTGAAAATTTTAATAAATAAATTAAACAAATATTATATGGGAAATTTTGCTTAAACATGAAAATAATAATAACACAGGCCAACACTCAATTTGCTTCTTTGAAATTATGAACTGATTCTAGTTAATTAATGCGCTGAATTCAAATCTGTAATCAGTTTGTCTCTATCAGCTCTAGTTTTCATGATATAGCTTTTTTATACCCTCCACTTATGACCTCCATTTATGACCGTCTGTTAGTGTTTTCAAAAAATTTTTTTCATCAAAATTTCTTATTTACAGTAATGGTAGTTGCCATAGATCAACACTTTTTTAATAAACTTTGCCAACTGCAATAAACCACTTCTTACAAGCAACTAACTTCCGATATTCAATTGGAGTGCAACTAGAAAAAATAACGTTCTCAATAATATTGTACATATAAAATTCCCGTTAATCAGCTAGCAATTACACAAAAAAAATTTTTACGGAAAAAATGTTTTTTTTGGCAACTACCATAACTATAAATAAGAAATTTTGATGAAAAAATTTTTTGAAAAAACTAACAGACGGTCATAAATGGAGGTCATAAGTGGAGGGCTGTGTAATTAATAATGAAAAGAAGTAAAATAATAAAATTTCCCATTTACTTTTGTAAATGGCTCCCGAGAACATGTAGTTAAAAAGCATTTATATTTGAGCCGATTTTCCTGTGTTTTTCAGAAAATATGTTCTGCTAAAGATCTTTTGATATAAAGGGTGGTTAAATTGTAAGGGCCGATGTTGAATGTGAACCACACCTAAACGCCAAGTTTTTTTCCGAATTTTATTTGACATTTCTCTATTTCAGACTTACTCAATTTGAACCATGGAGAGATACACAATCCAACAACGTGTTAAAGTTATCCAGACTTATTATGAAAATGGATGATAAATTTCGAAGAAAATCATCTTCAGTGATGAGGCACATTTTCACCGCAGTGGATTCGTCGATAAGCAGAATTTCCGCATTTGGGCGAATAATAATCCAAGAGTGATTGTCGAAAAACCAATGCACCCACAAAGAGTGACTGTTTGGTGCGGTTTATGGGCTGGCGGCATCATCGGGCCGTATTTTTTCCAAAATGAGGCCGGTCAGGCAGTTACTGTGAATGGTGTTCGCTATCGTGAGATGATAACGAACTTTTTATGGCCCGAATTGGAAGATATGGATGTGGACGATATGTGGTTTCAGCAGGACGGTGCCACTTGCCACACAGCTAACGAAACAATGGCTCTTTTGCGCAACAAATTCAATGGCCGTATTATCTCACGTAATGGCGATGTCAATTGGCCGCCAAGATCATGTGATTTGACACCGTTGGACTTTTTTCTTTGGGGTTATTTGAAAGAAAAGGTGTACGCCGATAAGCCAGCAACAATTCAAGAGCTAAAGGATGAGATAATTCGGCATATTAACGGCATAGAACCTCCATTATGCCTCAGGGTCATCGAAAATTCGGACCATCGCGATGGAGGTGTGCCGCCGTGGTCGCGGCGCCTATTTTGCCAATATTTTGTTCCATACATAATTGAGTAATACCAATATATCATAATAAAAAAAAATTACAATAATTTCCTAAATAGTTTGTGTTTTATTCAAAATCAACATCGGCCCTTGAAATTTAACCACCCTTTATAATACGTGTCCATAGGTACTACTACAGCTCTAAAATTTTACTTTTTATAACAAAAAAGAGTAAACAATCGAAAAAAAAACGTTTTATCGACAAAAACTCGTCTAAAAGCCCAAAAAACATTTTTTTCAAAAAAATAATACGGCATCGTTTTAAGCGTTAAATCTTATTATCAAAGTAATTTTTGGGAATACAAAATTTTTAGTTAACAAGATTTTGTTTGTCCTGCTTAATTCCCAATTTTTATTCTTGGTAAAAAAACACTGAAATTTGTTTTTGATGGGATAACCTTTTCCTATGCGCATTTCACTGGTTGCTTAGGCCAGATCATCAGGAAACTTCATCCAAAGATTTTAGAAAAACTAAAGATATTATACACATAAAACTGTTAAGCGAATAAAAATTATAAGCACCAGTTTTACTTGTAACAATATCAAAGCTTAAATAAAAATAACAACAATTAACAGTGAGTTTATCTTTTTTTTACATTCCCTACTCCGATTGGTTGTTTTTTATAACCTACTAAAAAACCTTAAAAATAAAAGTTAAGAAAAAGTCAAATAATTTAAATTTTGGCGCCTAGAATTTTATATGTCGTAATGGAATTTTTTTCCTGATGCCAAAAGCTATCGAAAATCGATGGCAAAATATCGATACATTTTGTCCTTACAAATCGGCGCGCTCTGATATACATATAGGGTGAAATCTTATATAAAAAAAAAAAAAAATAAATTAAGTTTCAAACGAAATGACAAACTTAGTAAGCCCTCTTCACAACTAGTTGTGGAGCAGAACAGAATGTTTATTGAAATAAAGCAACAAATAAAGTGTGACTTAGAAATTTGTTAAAAAATTATGTGTGTTTGTTGAATATCAATTGTTTGACTAATTCTTATTTGAATTCAATCGTATGAATGTCTGGCATAAATGATAGTCGATCGATATTGGCAATCATTCATGTACAAATTCTTTTCAGTAAAAAAGTTAAGGGATTGAGTCGTCTGTCATATTGAGGAACTCTTTGTTTGAAAAACCGGAAAATTAGTTCGATCCATGAACTGAAGTTTTATGACTGTTTTGTAGTAGAGCTTTTGTATGGCTGTGACAATAAACATTTTCGTGAAAAAGGAAGTTATAAATTTAACAGTACTGTTTATTTTTTATACCCTCCACCACAATAAGTTGTGAAGAGGGTATACATAATTAGTTTGTCATTCCGTGTGAAACTTTTTTATTATTAACCTCAGACCCTATAAAGAATATATATATTCTGGCTCCTTGCGTACTTCTAAGTTCATTAAGCCATGTCCGTCTGTCTGTCCGTCTGTTGAAAACACGCTCACTTTCGAAAAACTCAAAGAAATAAAAAACCTGGGTGTCAAATTGCTTGTAGTTATCCTAAGCAGTTTGGGATTGAAATCCAGCCCAATCGGTTTAGTAGGATCAGAGCTATGAAACTAAATGTGGAACCACCACCTTAAAAAATTGATAATTTTGTTACAAAAACTAACATAAATGATTGAACAATGCACGAAATGATATGAAATTTTGCAAATGTCCGTCTGGTTCAACTAAAAATCACACTGTAAAATTTCATGAAGATCGGTCCATAATTTACCCTAGACCTCATATAAACCCTACTACCGAAAAAGAGTTAAGTACGCCTAAAACTGTAATAAATAACGCTATCACAATAGAATTTGGTACTTCACAGTTTTATAAAACTAGAACTGATTCTGCAAAATTTCGTGAAGATCGGTCCATAATTTACCCTAGGCCCGATATAAACCCTACTCCCGGAAAACAGTTTAGTCCTTAAGCCGTAATTAATAATGCTATCACAACAAAATTTGTCACGTCACAGTTTTTAGGACTAGAAATGACACTGTGAAATTTCATTAAGATCGGTCTATAATTTACCCTGGGCACCATATAAACCCTACTCACGGAAAACAGTTTAGTACGCCTAAAACCTTAATAAATAACGCTATCACAATAGAATTTGGTACTTCACAGTTTTATAAAACTAGAACTGATTCTGCAAAATTTCGTGAAGATCGGTCCATAGTTTACCCTAGGTCCCATATAAGCCCTTCTACCGGAAAACAGTTTAGTACGCCTAAAACCGTAATTTATAATGGTATCAGAATAAAAATGAATACTCCACAGTTTTATAGGACTAAAAAATTTCGTGATGATCGGTCCATAATTAACTATAGGCCCCATATAAAGCCCACTCTGTTAAATTAATTAAATACGCCTTAAATCGTAGCAGATATATTTATTGTGGTAAAATTTCTTCTAAATGAGTTTCATATGGCCAGAAAAAATGTCATTCAATTTTGTGATATACTGTCCATAATTTATCTTAGATCTCATATTTTGCAGCCGTCTCAAATTCACTGTAAACGCTAAAACTAGATTCACCACTGTATTAAAATTTATGTTTTTTTATACCAGAAATACCGCTGAGGAATTTTGGGATGATTGGTTCATAGCTTACCATGACTCCAATATAAATCCCCCTGCTGAAAATCATTTAAGTTCGGCTTAAACTTTTACGAGTCAAGATATTTCACTCAAGATTGTCGGTCATTAATTTAATATAGGTCTAAAGCGGCTCATACACTTGCAATAAAATTGTTCAATTTTACGTATTGAACAATTATATCGCCAATGTGTATATGATATTCAATGGAATTGAATGAATGAAAACATTGTGCGACTTATTGCATAATATAGGACAAAATGGAAATAATATGGCGAATATCATATACAATAATATTGCCGCTTAAGCCGCAACCAATTTTAATGCTGATGTCTGTTTTTATAAGGATAAATTAATAATAAATAGACATCATATAAATATCAAATTCTCGGTTGAGGGTATCAAAGATTCGGCACAGCCGAATATAACACACTAACTTGTTATTATTAAAAATTTATTTATTCTTACAACAATATAATTAATTGCCTTAGCGTCAGTTGGACATTCTTGAGATGAGCTGGCAAAATGTTAACAATTTTTAACTTTTTACCTCAATTTAAAAAAAAATGTGCATAATCTATATGTAAATCGGCAAAGGCAAAACAGTTAAGAACACTCTCCTCCTTTGTATGTCAAGTGCACAATATATTTTTAAAATCGGTGTTAATTTTGACACTAACAGCTTTAATATATTAGAAAGTAAGCTTAAAGGCCTATATGACTCCTTTCCTGGCTTATGTATCATGGGGACTAAGGAAACCTTCCACTTTTGAGGATAGTATTCAAGGCGTAAAACAGCATTACAAATTAAAAGAATAATTTCCTTTGCTATGCTGGGTAGTTCCAAAAGCATTTTGTTGCTGATCTTATCAAAACCAGGCGCTTTTTTGGGGCTTAAATCGCAAATAGCCTTTTCGAACTCTCTTATCTCAGATCTTAGGGGAACAGCTGCTCTAGCAGCAACAGGTGGTAACTCGATCGTAATATCTTGAGATATATTTGGGGTAAATACGTTTTTAAAATGATTAACAAATAGATTTCCTTTTTCAACATCATTTCTTGCCCAACTTCCATTCACGTTTCTTAATGGTGGCTTAGAGACAACTGGCCTTTTAAAATTTCTAGCTGCACGCCATAATGAGTAGTCTGATTGTGGAGTTGCATCAAGTACCTTAAGATATTTTTCCAGAGAAGCCGTTTTCTGAGTCTTTTTAGCCTTTTTTACACTCCTTTAATAAATTCTTAAGATGAGGGGATCTGTGCAATTGCCACTCTCTTCGAGCTCTCTTTTTTGCAGACAAAAGAAGCTGGAAATTTTTCCCGTATTTATATATAAGATCATCACAAAAATTAAAACCATACTCAATGTGCATTGCACATACAAAATCAAATATTTTAAATTTATGAAAACATATGTTCTTATATGCAGCGCTATTCCGATTGCAAGTTTAATATTTGCACTATTCGCATTAAATCAGATTTTTTGCATTCAATCTCCGTTAAGTGATAGTGAAATAAAATGCAATACCACTTAATTATTTAAGTGCTAGTGATAAAAACACCAATCACCACTAATGCTGGTATAAAAGAGAGCAAATTTATTTTTTTCCAGTCTTATTTAGTGATAGTGCAAGGCTGGCTTAAATATATTTGGTGCACTGCCCCTAACTATGATTTCTACCACCATCAGGATATACACTCAAAAAAAGCTAACTAAATTCAAGTAACACTTCAATAATATATTTTTAAGATACACATTTTTACTTATTTCTGTGTTTGCGTGGCTTGGTTTTGAATTAAAAATAAAACTGTTTGTTATTCAAGTCTTTAAAACAAATATTGATAAAAATCACTATCGTTGCAAATTTCTCATTAAAAGTATAAAATCATGGAGTGTCCTTGAATGTCTGTTTTAAAAATGTAAAAATAAATCTATTTATATAAAAATATTTTTGAAATATTGTATGTTTGTACTTTATGTATTTTAAGTTATTTAAGCGAATTTAATACTAGAGATAATCGTATGATCTTGAAAAGATCAAATCAATTATTATATTTAAACTTGTACTAAAACTTGGAGCATGACATTAATATATGTACGTGTGTACATATGCATACTATATGTATGTATGTATGCACTTTATCATTTAAATTTTTAATGCAAAATAAAACGAGAACTAAATTGAACGGATTAAATCAAGTAAATTTAAATTTGGAGCAGGTATTGCTTTTAAAACAAGTTCCTGAGTGGTAGTCAATTAAGTTCAAATTCACTTTGTTCTCTCTTTATTTTGTTATCATTTAAAAAAATTCAATTCCTGGGAAGATAAATTATTTATAAGCCAGACTTATATTTGAATGAAAATGACACATCAAACTTTTTGCTTTTTGAATGTTATAGATTATATTGTTTCAATATTTTTGGTGTTCAAAAACTTGTTTTATTGCTCTATAACAAATTATAAGATAATTTTGTTGTAAGAAAAAGTTTAAAAATATGGTTTAATCTTCTTTACATAAAATTAGTTTAAAAATCAATCTCTGCCAAACAAAACTACAAAAACGAGCTTAAAATTTGACAATAATAATTTTCATTTAAATTAAATACTGACTAAATGGTACTTTACACTATCACACAAGTCTTATGTAATTTGAGGAAAATACAACCCTGTTTTGATAAGTTGTTATTGTTTTTTTTTTAATTTTCAAACAATTATTAGATAAGGGAAGCATGTTCGTGAAAACACGTAAGACTTGTGGGATAGTGTAAAACTGCCTTAAGCAGCATGGTACAAATTCCGTAACACTGTGCATTACTTCCTTAAAAAAATTGGATGGTACGAAAAAAATTCTAACATATTTATATTTTTTTATATACTTATAATATATTAAATAAGAGTTATTGAATTCTAACTTTATTAGACCTTCAGCCCGTTGTAGTAGTGGGAATCCAACCCGCAAAAAATATCGTAAAAATCCACCAGATAATTTTACGACAATGAGAAGAATCTTGAATCAAAACAGCATACCAAACATTTTCATGTTTATTCATTAAATCTTCACAGAAAAAATTATCAGTAGTTTTTTACCAATTAAAAAAAAATAGTTTTAAAAGTATTTCAATTTAATTAATATGGTAATTAAATCAATTACTTTTTTTCTTTGTTGAAAGAAAATAAAAATATAATTTTGATTTAGTTAACAAAATTTAATGTTTTGAAATAAATTTTTAATTAAAATATTAAATTAATAACAAATAATCTTAAATTAATAAAATAATTCAAACTTGTAGAATTGTTGTTGGGAATTTTTAAAACCTAAGCCATATTAATTTAATCAATTAACATATTGTTTGAAACGGAAAAGGTTTTTGATCATTTGTTTGGATGAAGTTTCCTGACGATCTGGCCTAAGCAACCAATGAAAATCTTGTAAATTAAAAATTTTGTATTCCTAAAACTTACTTTGATAATTTTTTTAATTAAAATAAAAAAATATTCACAACTTAAAATTTTTACAATTTTTATTAATCCATATAGTCATTTTGGTAATAGGTGCAAAATCAACAAATGGGTTGCTTGATTCTATGAATTTGGTGGTTAGAGAAATTTTTTAATTTTTTCTGTGTTATTATAAAGGGTCCGCCAAATAACTTTTTTTTTTTTTTGAAAATGCAATAAAAAAATTTACTGAATATTTTCTCAAATTTTTTTTTTTTTTTAATATTTTCTCCTCAGATGGATTTGCCGTTTTACACTCGATAATCATTCAAAAAAGCAAATTTCGATCTACCAAAAAGTTAAAATACAATTTGGTTTAAGGATTGATGTTTGACTATTGACGTCAGCAGTCGTCGATGGCTGCGAGTGCAAAACGGCAAATCCATCTGAGGAGATCGAGTGGTTGCGATCGAAACATGTCATGGTAACGTGCCGGCCCGGGTTCAAGCCCCGGCCACGGTCAAGAATGAAAGATTATCAATAACAATTTCAATTAATTTTTATGTTGTAAAAATTCCTTTCTTTATAAAAATAATTTAATGAAAATTAAATTTAATGAACTTAAGCCTAATTAAAAAATATTAAAAAAAAAATGGATTAAAAACCACAAATAGTTCAACAAAACAACCACAATACTAATTATTTTCTCAAATTTCTTTTTTTATTTGAAAGTACAATCCTTCCGGTTAATAATGGAAAATAATTTCATTCAAATGGCTGCCTCGACTGGCCATGCAGTAGCCTACACGATCGGTCCAATTTTTAAGCACATTATCGATTGTGTGCAGCTGTATTTCACCAATGGCTTCACGAATATTGTCCTTTAAAGCGGCAATTGTCTCTGGCTTGTCGGCGTAACACTTATCTTTGACGGCACCCCACAAATAATAGTCCAACGGTGTCAGATCGCAGCTCCGAGGTGGCCAAACGACATCAGCTCTGCGGCTGATAATGCGATCTTCAAAAACAGGGCGCAAAACATCGAGTGTAGCTTCGGCTGTGTGGCACGTAGCGCCGTCTTGTTGAAACCAAATGTAGCCAATATCCTCCTCTTTAATTTTTGTGAACAAAAATTTGTTCACCATGGCCTTATAACGATCGCCATTGACTGTAATGGCCACTCCTTGCTCATTTTCGAAGAAAAATGGCCCAATTATGCCTCTGGACCAAAATCCGCACCAAACAGTGACTCATTTTGGGTGCATCGGCTTTTCAATGCATGCGTGCGGGGTTTCTGTGCCCCAAATTTTGCTTGTTTACATACCCGCCAAGATCAAAATGAGCTTCATCTGAAAATATGAAAATCGGTATCTTCTGTAAGTCGATCGCAGGCCCACTTAGCGAAGCGAAAACGCATTGGCTGGTCAGTTGGCTTCAACTCCTGAACCAATTGGACTTTGTATGGCGTCATACAAAGGTCTTTATGTCTCCGAAATGGTCAATTGTTGAGAACGACGGTGAATTGATGTTGATGGCGCTTCACACACACTTTCTGCCATAGCAGCAATATTCTCGGGTGTACGCACTGTTTTTCGCTTTTCACGCTTTGGTTTATCGATGAGGATGCCAGTTTCTTTCACTTTTTTCACAAGATAACGAACATACGGAGCTGACCGTTCTTCTCTTCTTCCAAAATACGTACGCAATTTTTGCACACACTCTGCAACATTACCAAGATTTTCAAAGTAATGTTTCAATTTTTCCCAGCGTTGTTCAAGCGTAAACACAACCATATTCTTTCAGCGGAAGGATAAAACTAATTATCTGTCAAATCAGACATGAGCTAAGTGTTACCATTCACGAAATAAGCACTAGTTGAAAAAAAACAACGTTAGATGGCGGATCCGTTAGTTATATGTATGTATGTACATTAGTGCTATAACTTTTTTACATGTTTTGCGAATTTTAAAATGACCCAAGCATAGTCAAATAAACCACTGAAAATTATTTAAAAAGATGTTATTACTTTTCGCGGTTGTAAAAAAAAGTTCACCCACAAAACGCGGTAAAGTTTTGAAATCAGATTTTTTATTTATTTATCCAAAAAACGCAAAAAGTTTTTTTTTTCAACTAATACGTATGATTATCAGTTTGGTTGAATCTTCATTTAAAATTTTGGGTAAGGAGCAAATGCAGCTTTACTTAAACAAAAAAATAAAAAAAGTAATGTAAAATTGGTTTCAAAGAATATTATTAATGAAAATTTGTTTATATAATTACTTGTTTTAAATATTCCGAGCTTGTTAATACTTAAAAATAATTGGTTTCATTTCTGATATCGTTAATTAATTTCACCAATTGAGCAAAACGCCAACCCAACCCATTGTGCATACGAAAATTTAAATTTACGACCTGCTTATGCCGGACAAAAATTCTTTTTATTACTGTTCCCGTTCACATAGGTGTTTAGTGCTCTTCTGATCGGATAATCTTTGCCGTATCTTTTCTTCTGATTTTCTCATTAAATTTATATTTTTTCTTACATTTTCTTAACAACAAATTTCGGGGAATTCCCGAGAATGACAAACCTCTTATACGTTTTCGGGAATAGAATTCAGTCGAAACAGCCTCTTAACCCAAATAATAATATTGTAATACTTGTGCTCGACTAACCCGGCCTGGGGCAGGGAGTAAAAATCCCATGACCATTATAAAGAGAGAAGTACAGTTATTTTATGCATTGCGAAATGTAGCCCGGGAATAAAATTGACCCTAAGTTTTTAAAAAAATGTCACCCCAAAAAAACTGTATTTAAATACATTTCAATTCATATTGGAGGCTATCAGCGCCGAAGTTGTATAGCCCCATACTACTTATTATGAGATAATGAGGAGTTAACACTACACTTGCACTTTAGTACTTGGTTGTAACGGCCCGTGCAAAACTATGTTTCTAGCGCCATCTGTTTTGGATACAAAACATGACCCCATTTTTTTTAATGAAAGATTACCCCAAAAAAATTAAAAATAGCCCTAAAAATAAAATGAAATATGACCCTAAATTTCGGGTAATTCTTCATTATGAAAAATCACCTCAAAATTTATAATGGATTTTAACCCCAAAAAAAGAACACAAAGAAAGGTAAAATAAAAAATTTTGGGTGGGCTTCATATGCCCGAAACTAAAAATCCCAAATAGAATCCCGATTTCAAAATCCGAATAATTATATAATTTTGGTTTCAAAAATCGTACGACTGATAGCATGGCTGGGCTATCGGCCATGCGCAAGGATTTTTTCTTCTATGGTATAACAAACACTGGCTTTGCTTACTAAAGCTTTGCGTTATAGCCGGCCTTCGGCCGGGCGCAAGGATTTTTTCCTCTATGGTATAACAAACACCGGCTTCCCTAACTAAAGCATCTCTACATAACCGGCAAGGATTTTCTCCACTTTGGTATAAGAATTCGGGTTTTTATACTATCCCTAGAAACTTTTACATACAGTTTCTGTAAAAATGTTTGAGGTTTCTTAAAATTTGCATTTTTTATTAGTAAACAAAAAATAGCACTAAAGTAAAAATTGTGATTTTATTTGGGGTCATTTTTCTTTCCACTTAAAATGCAAAAACACCCTAACGAAAAAATGAAAAAGAACCCAAAAAAAAACAAAAAAAATTGTCCCAAAATTGCGTGTTGTTGTGTCTCATGTATAATTTTGGGGCCGTTCTTCACTTTACTTTTGGGGCCATATTTCCTGGGGTCATTTTGCGCACCGCCTGCGCTGATAGCCTCATTTGAATTTAGATTTTCTTATAATTTTGTTTTTGTTTTGACATGAAAAGCAAAAAATGATATTAAAATACAATCGGTGGTATGGTGGTAAATTTTTATTATTCTTTTTTTTTAACTCTGTTCCGTTGCGCTCAATCAATTTTATTCTCTTACAGCCTGTTCATCGATTTCGAACGTTAACGCTGTTAGTATCTTCTTATATCGTAATCGCTGTTTTTCGCTTGTGTTTTGGCTGAGCTCGACTTAGCACGAGCAGAGCTACGCGATCATTTACTTATTTTTTTCTTTGAAAATATTTTACCACCATGTCAGCGTTAGCGTTAGTAGAAAAAAATTACCCCACATCAAAATTAACGTAATGTTTTCATTGAATTCTTGTTGGAAAAAATTATTTATTCCAAAAACGTTATTTTATACGATACAAGCTTAACTAAGTGCGCTTTGCTACCCTCATTAAAATAAGTACATTTTATTAAATCTCGTGCATTGCTTAGGAAGCTGTTTGTGCCAAGCTTGAATACTTTTACTGTTACCATTCTGCAGTTATACAGAAATCTATGCGGTCTTCGTATCGAAGGTCTACTTTTTGAGAGATTTTCTCCTTTAATTCCGACCATTTTTGACAGATAAAGGGTATTGCTAACTATTCTATTTCTACCAAATTTGGAAAATTTTACACTTATCGTTATTTAAGTACACAGAATTGTATTTCGTACCATGCCCACTTATCTAATCCCGCCCACTTTTTGCCTGATGTTACATATTGGTAGCCAATCTATTTGTGCCCCATTTGGAAATTTAAGCTGTTATCGCTTGGGCAATTTCATAACTTTCTCTTACTGTTCTTCAGATAAAAAAAAATTTATTTTGAATCCCGCCCAATTCTCTAATCCCACCCACATTTTGTCGTATGTTGTGTATTGATAACCAAGATGCTTGTACCTTATTTCCAAACTTTGACTCTTGGCATCTTTAAGGTCTTTGTTTGGGAGGTGCCACGCCCTCTTCTCCAGTCCCGCCCGGATGTTGTGTATTGATAACCACGATATTTCGACCAAAGTTGGAAACTTTGGTTCTTGCTGATTTGTCTGCTATATAGTAACCCAATGTGTATGGGATGCAGAAACCTCCAAAAAGAATGACCTGTAGTTTCTACACCTAATTATTTTTTTCATTATATCTTTAAAAGTATTTGGCTGTGAAAAAATGTTGTTTTTTGTTAATTCATATTTTTTTGATAAGTTCTTGATATATCGTTTTTTTATATTAAACTAGTAAGAAAGAACAGTCGGTCAAGCCCGACTGTATGATACCCTACACCACAGTATTTTAAAACTCATTAACGAGAGTGCACCCTATTTGGGACCCATGGAGAATCATGCTTATGTGTCCATATAAAAATGGATATATCTATGTTTTAAATTTTATTTAAATCGGTTTTATAGTTTTTGAGAGGCAGAAATTGACCCTATCTCCCCTCGTGATCCTATGATTCGGCCGATTTTCAATAGGCTTGGTACTTGTGCCAATAAGAACCCATAAGCCAAATTTTATCAAATTAGCTCCAAAATTGCGACCAGTACTTTGCGCACAAGGTTACATGGACAGCCAGCCAGCCGGACGGACATCGTTAGATCGACTCAGAAAGTGAATTTAAGTCGATCGGTACTTTAAGGTGGGTCCAGGACCCATAATTTAATGTGTCACACACTTCAGCACAAATGCATAATACCCTCTCCACTATTGTGGTGTGGGTATAAAAAAGGTTTGTTAAGTAAAGTACCTGTTTTGTTTAAACAAAAAAAAAATTTTTGTGTTCTTTATTTTTTGTAATTAAAAATGTTGCAGTCTATTTTCCAAAAACAAATAATTATAAAAATTATGTTTTACTAATTTTTTTTAATTAAAAATTTAGAGAGGTAGAATTTACCACCACGTCATAAAGTGTGTCCCAAAATTTCACCTCCACAGTTAAAAGGTTAAATTTTTTAATGCATTGTTTTCTGTATAACAAACACTTTTCAGTAGAAAATCCTTGCGCCCAGCCGAAGACCTGCTAAGCAGAGAAGCTTTTGTTCGCGAGGGCGTTGATTTAAGAATATAAAATACCTGCGGACGGCAGTATCCGGATATGCAAACAAGATTTAGTTAGCTATTCGGGATTTTAATGACAACATAAGTTGTTTTTCTTGAGCTTACAATCGATTTTTTTACTATCTCATTAAAGAACTTGTCAATATAAAAAAACGAAAAATCGGTCAAAAAATGTGTTCCAACTATGGCAAAAGGGAATTGTTACCCACATATTGCTTTTGGCGTTTTGGCTTTGGGTCATTTTACCGGCAGCCGAATTTTAATAAAATATTTAATATTTCTTAAAATAAAAAATCAACCCAAATTTGTACATAAAATTTTTAGGGTAATTTTTTATTTTTTTAAGATTTTGCATTTTGTCCCAAGGAAAAATTGCGATATGATTCGGGTTATTTTTCATACCTTTATTATTTTTCTTTTCCTTAAAAACTGCAAAAACAATCCAAAAAAACAGATACATTTCAAAAAAAATTGCGCGTTGTTGTGTTTCATGTATAGTTTTGGTGCCATTCTTCATTTAGTACTTTGTGACCATATTTCCTGGGGACACGTTTTGCAACGCAATTTTTTTTAAGTATGCGTTATCTTTTCACAGACCTGCTGGATTTTCAAAGTATATATTTCATATTTTTAAAAATATACTGCCGGCTTAACGATTTCGAACGTCATCATTCGCATAGAAAATTACATTTAAGACAAAAACAAATTTTCGAATGAACAGGCCGATAATGTTAACGTGCAGCTTCTTCTTCTCTAGAAGATATTTGAGGTAAAAAAATATTTGAATATAATTTAATACTAATAAATGAATAGTACTCAGTATCAATCACAAACTTCATGCCACTTAACATGACAGGACGTGTCAAGACTGATTTGCCATTTAAACGATGCTTTTGTATCTGCGAACCAAACTCTTGATAAATTTAAAGATATCAAAATTTTGACTGAATTGTCCGTTGCCACATTCAATTCCATTAGTATTTTAAACAATTCTTTTCAATTTCAAATACCTGTTACTTGAAGCATTTCAACAGCAAATTCCCATCCGATTAATTTAATATTTATTGATTTAAAAAAAAAAAAAAAAATGTGAAATATAAAAAACTAAACAAAAACCTCAAAAGTTAAATTGCTGACTGTGATTGGTGGAGTAAGAGAAAGAAGCATTACAATTAATTATAGACAAATAGCAAACATTTGAAATAATCATCAATTGCAATTGTTAGAATTTTGTATGAAAATGGAATTTATCTAGGGATTGGCCAATTCCAACAGCTGACATCAGGCAACAGCTACAAACAACGACAACAAAACATGCCCATCTATCCATCCATCCATCCAACTATTCATTTTTTTTCTTTGCAAACGAGGAGGATTGACTCTCTAACAAGTGTAGGTGCAGATTTATTTAAGTAAAATAAAAAATATATAAAATATTTTTTTTTAAATTAATGTTATAAATTTTATATTAAAATCCGCAATACAATGTGGCAACAAACAATAAAAAAACAAGCTGAAAAAGCAGTTACGTGTTTATGTTAAAATTTTAATATTTAAACATTTTATTTCTTCTTACATTTCCCTTCGACTTCAAGTTGAATTCGAATTTTTATACTCGTAAACTTATAAATGAAGTGTTAATTTAAATATGAATAAATTTTAATACATATAAATTTATTATTAACTACATACATTAATTTCGCACTTTAATGTACAATGCAGGTCTTTTTATTTGACATTCTTGACAAATGATTGTACATTACGAGTCTAAGAGTGTAAATGATATTTTTGTTTTTGCTCACATACAAAATTTAAATGACTTTTATACGATAAATTTAAGACTAACCCCCTTATTCATAATAAATAAAACAGGTTATTAAACCGATTTTCATACAAAATTCGTTTTATAAACCTTTTATTAACCTGTTTTATTTTTTATGAATAGGGTCGTAACTATTTTCTATGAGGTTTAAAAAAGTTTGAAACCACTAAAGTGTTACTTCATTCGTATGACTGCGCATTTCACGTTTTGTCCGCATTGGTTTGGCGTCGTATAACTGTATCGCGTTGAAGTTTTTCGCGGTATATTCGCTTAAACCTAACTTTTCGCGTTATGCTGGTGGAGTTCTAACAAAAACACGATTTAAATATTTATTAGTTTCGGTTTTCTACATGAAAGTGTATCATTCGATAGGTTGTAGAGAGGGCGTTAGCCGTAATTTGGCTGTATGAAAACTGCTCGAAGCCATTTAATTCCTCTCCAGTGGCTTTACTGTTTACTAAAGTAAAAAGTCTTTTAAAGGAAAAGTCTCAATAATTATTTGTATTATCATTTGCATAATAAAATAAACAGGTGGCATAACTACGCCAGATGAAAATTTTCTGGCCTTTATAAAGGATAGTTAAATTTAAAGGGCCGATGTTGATTTTGAATAAAACAAAAATTATTGTCATTTCTTTTTATTATGATAATATTGGTATGGTTCAATTATGTATGGAACAAAATATCGGCTAAATGGCCGCCGCGACCTAAGCGGCACACCTTCATCCGATGGTACAAATTTTTGATGACGCTGAGGCATAGTTGAGGTTCTATGCCGTTAATGTGCCGTATTATATCATTCTTTAACTTTGGAATTGTTGCTGGCTTATCGATGTCCATTTTTTCTTTCAAATAACCCCAAAGAAAGAAGTCCATCGCCACCACGTCAGATAACACGGCCTTTGAATTTGTCGCGCAAAAGAGCCATTGTTTCGTTAGCTGTGTGGCAAGTGGCGCCGTCCTGTTGAAACCACGATCGTCCACATCCATATCTTCCAATTCGGGCAATAAAAAGCTCGTTATCATCTCACGATAGCGAACACCATTCACAGTAACTGCCTGACTGGCCTCATTTTGGAAAATATACGGCCTGATGATGCCGCCAGCGCATAAACCGCACGAAACAGTCACTCTTTGTAGGTGCATTGGTTTTTCGACAATCAATCTTGAATTATCGTTCGCCCAAAAGCGACAATTCTGCTTATTGACGAATCCACTGAGTTGAAAATGTGCCTCATCACTTAAGATGATTTTTGATTTGAACGCCCATTTTCATAAAATGCCTGAATAACTTTAACGCGTTGCTCGAATATGTATCTTCCCATGAAATGCAAGAAAATATCAATGCACAAACACTTTTTTACTACCACCATCATATTTTTCGTACTTGCAGACTACTTCCAAGACATTTCTGAAGACAGTGATTTTTTGACACTTGCAAAAATATAAATAGCACATATTACCAATTCGACTTGATTGCGGAAGCAATAATTAGCGTTATAACTCTTTTTCAAGAATAAATAAAAATATTTCTTGTTGGTTTTTATAAATATAAAAACGAATACAACTGATTTTCTGCTAGAGAAACTAAAATTAATTGCTGGCGGAATGCACTGATTTTTATTTAATAATGCACAAAGTCGTTCTATATTACTAGAATTTCTACTACTAGAAGGGTTCATTATTTACCGTAGACCCCATATAAAGAGTACTTTCCTTAAACTGTAACGAACAATGCCATTGTTGTAAAATTTGGTCTGTCATTCTTTTATAAGACTAGATTCAGACGGTTATTTTTTCCATGATTTTTAACACATGATTTTTGGTGTTTGTAGGCAGTCGGTGTAGAGAGGCAAGCGGGGTAGAGAAAAAAATTTAATTTTCAGTTCTCTGTGTTTTTTTTTTTTTTTGTATTTTCCTTTGCACACATTTTTATTTTTGCTATGTTGCTAAATTTTCTTTTTTACTTCAATGTGGCAACATCTCTTTACAATACAAAACACGGAGCTCATTTAAATTGTTTGTATTTGCAAATAAGAAAGTAAAGAAGAATTTCCGATAACGGGAAAAAAGTCAACCCAGAAATCATTGGAGAACAATCATCATTTGAATCGGTTGTGTTCTTGAAAGTTACTTTTAAAAGGAATTAAAAAAAAGACTTGATTTTTAAGTCACGGTCTGAATCTGGTGTAAAAGCCTTTTTACACTGATCAACATCTACCATCAATTTGCGAAAATGTTAACATCTTTCAACATCTTTAAAAGATGTTCCTATCTCATTTTATTCCATTCTACATCTTTCGATTATTTTAGTGTCATCACTAGAAAAGTGGCAATAAGTTCTTGTATTATTAGCTGCGTTCGAGAACACAAAAGTTTTTACTATTTTTTACTGAACTTTACTGCATTTTACGAAATTGCGTTCGAGTACACAAAATGCAGTTAATGAGAACACAAATTGAGAGCGAAAAGTGACAGTTCTTGTCTGAGTATTTACTAGGGTATTCATTCGGTTAACCGTCAATCGGTTAACCGATTAATTACTACCCGATTAACTGATCGGTTAATTTCAAATTGGTTTTTTTCGATTAACGATTAAATCGGTTAATTTCAGTCGATTAACCGATTAACCGATGTAATAAAATTTTTAATTTTTTGTAGTATTATAACATATTTTTTTGTGTTTTTAATTATTTGTTTCGTCTCAAATACAATAGGTATGTGTTTAGAAAATATTTTTTCATAAAAAAAGGTGTTCTGTGATCTTAATTTCATCCCATTTTCCGCCGACCGATTTCAATGTTCAATCAACAGGAATGTGGCGAAAAATAGGTTAAATGTTTGATTGCCAACACCTTTTTTTGTTTCACGTACTTTTTATATGTATGTGTTTAGTTATTTGTTTCTTCTCATACCTTCTCGTATCAGTCTTTTATCAAAATTACCGAAACAACTAGAAGTGTTAAACATTTTTAAAAATTAAAACAGGACTCTAAGGGCATAATGGAATATTTTATATGTTTAGAGAAATCCTGAAAAAGGACTGAGAAATAAGATATTGATCTACGATAAGTGAAAGAATTTTTTCTAAGTAAAGTTTTGTCAAAATAAAAGAAAAGAATCGATTTACTCCAAAACATTTAAACCAAATTACTTTTCTAAGATATTATTTTATAAGATCTCCTTTAACTATTGAAATAACTAGTAAAATTATCTCAGTCTATTTTTTTATAAAAACATACTTGGGGGATTCACAAGGTAGTCATAAAGTTGTAAAGTCTTATGTCTTTAAATAATTACTAGAAATATATATCGTAGGATTAATATGCAAACCGGCTAAATCCACTTTTTATGTCAATTGAGATGTTGATGCCGTGTGGCTGGGAATGATACGCCTCGTCGACCAGCATGTAGTTTTTCTTCTATTTAAGTCTTGAAGTGTGTAAAACTAATTGTATTTTACTATTAATAAGATTTCTTTATGACGTGCTAAATTCCCAATTTTTTATATTTGATAAATACACTGAAATTTATTGTTGAGGGAAAGCTAGCTTCTATGCGCATTTCACTGGCCGCTTAGGCCAGTATTTTTATATCTACTGTGCAGTTATGTCGAATCAATGAGCGCAGCATTAAAATTTTTACCTTGTGAATCCCCCAATTATGCATTACATAATTGAAAAATGCATATTACATATTTATGAATTGTTTTTTGTTTGCTCGTTTTAGTTCAAGAATTTTAATGTTTGGTATGTTATTGTTTTTTTACTAATAAACTCCAAATAATAAATAATTAATTCATTTCTATATATTGAAAATACTTACTTTATGAAAAAAACTTAAATTCAACATTTTTCATTTTTTCGAATTTATTCTATGAGCTAAATTTCAGTTATGTATTTTATAAAGCTTTTTTGTAATAGTCTTATAATTGTAAATTTTTCTGTACATTAAATATACCTCATTGCTTTCCAAAGGAAAGCTAAGGTAAAATGTAACAAGAAAATACAATATAATAGTCTGGTAGTGTATAAAGTCATTTCTGAAAAATTGAAGGAATAGAACGATTACAAAAAAGCTTTATAAAATACATAACTGAAATTAAGCTCATAGAATAAATTCGAAAAAATGAAAAATGTTGAATATAATGTAAAGTAACCTTCGGAAGGAAATAATTCCCAGTTTCTATTTGTTAAAATAGTTGAGTTAAATACATTCAATTTTTAAAAGTAACACTATCCAGTGAGACATAAAGAATGCTGACGAAGGCCGTAGCGGGCCAGAAAATGCATTACATTCTGCTGGTGTCTTATAATTGTAAATTTTTCTGTACATAAAATATACCTCATTGCTTTCCAAAGGAAAGCTAAGGTAAAATGTACCAAGAAAATACAATATAATAGTCTGGTAGTGTATAAAGTCATTTCTGAAAAATTGAAGGAATAGAACTATTACAAAAAAGCTTTATAAAATACATAACTGAAATTTAGCTCATAGAATAAATTCGAAAAAATGAAAAATGTTGAATATAATGTAAAGTAACCTTCGGAAGGAAATAATTCCCAGTTTCTATTTGAAAAAAACTTAATTAATCGGTTAACCGATCAAAAACAAAATTAAACGATTATTGACCGATTAAACCGAAACCTCGGTTAATTAATCGAGCGGTTAACCGATTAAAGCAAAAGGTCGATTAAATGAATACCCTAGTATTTACAATTTTTTACTGCAGAAATTTTTGCAGTAAAATTTAGTAAAACAAAAAAACATATGTTTCAAAAGGTAAACAAACAAAAGTAACGAACAAAATGCTTACAAATAGTGAAAAAATTGTTAAATAAAAGAAAAGTTGAAATAAAAATTAAACAAAAACAAAATGTGAATAAATATAAATTAATTAAACTTGTTTGTGAAGAATTTATTTAGCTAAATACCAAGATTTGAAACTTTTTTTGTTATGTTTATTTTTTAGAGTTGTAAAGGTGTTAAGTAATTGGGTACTTAAGTAATCAATAGAAAAAAATTATTCTTGTTCTTTTGAATAAATTAACCCGCCACAAATTAGTAACATCAAATAAAATAAAAAACAAACAAATATGAAAGATTACGTAAAATAATTTGTTTGAATTTTCCAAAAATTTGTTTGTTATAAAAAGTATTTAATCGAGTACCGATAAGAAAACGAGTTAAGTAGTCAAACGTGTAAACATTTTTCAACACTTTAATTATTTGCTGTTGCCTTTATTTTACGAATTTTTACAAAATTTGCGTTCGCGTACTTTTTCGGACAACAGCTTTTTGTGAGAGAAAAATTTTCAATTTGCTCATTTACTGCATTTTACTGTAAAAGTACTCAAACGCACCTATTGTGGCATAATTGACAAAAAAAATTTATTTTTTAAAGCAGCGTTACCATTTGTCAAGTTTTCTCTTTTATTGCCATGTTTCAAATACATTTTTGTGTTTTTTTTTAAATTTTGGCACTTTTGTAGAAAAAAACATTTTTTATTTTAAAACCATTTTTTTTTTAAATGGTGACATTTTGATGGTAGATGTAGGATGTGAGCAATGTAAACGAGTGTTTCACATTTTCTACATCTTTGATGGTAGATGTAGATCAATGTAAAAAGCCTATAAGACTAGAAATCACGAATTAAAATTTTGTAAAGATAAGTCTATATATATAAGTCTTTATGGGCATTTCCGTCAAAAGGTCCACCGTGACCGAAGATTTAAAAGTTATTAATAGCTGATTATTTTACGATGTTGTTTCAGAGAAATATTTAGATTTTACTAATTTTATGAATTTACCCATAAATTTGTTCACTTAAGCTTCGTACAGACGATGCACATAGGGGTTTTTTGCCAATCTAGCCGGACATTAAGCAAAAAATTAAGTACGCAGCTCGACAGACAACAAAGTTCTGCATCGTATAGTGAATTTTCAAGTCTTTTGCTTGAGATTTGTGGTTTTGGGACACTGTTAAAACCAGGAAAGTTGATTAAATTGCATGCGTGTTCATTGACTTTTTACGGTTTTGGGAGGTTTACAATATATTTTTTTGTAGATAAACGAATAAAGATTTTACATTGAATTTTTTTTTCTGTGAAAGACTATATAAACAGCTAATTATGAAAATTTTTAGAAAAATTTTATTTGAATTTTTTATGATAAAAAAATTAGTACGAAATTAAAAAAAACGATTTTTTTGTTCACTTTTTTGTAAAAAAAAAAATTTAAAAGGTTTTTGAAGGTGAGTTCCGCTGAGTTCTTAAAAATTTTATACATCACGATAAAATTTGAAATCTCTACTTTTAAATTCAAAAAAAAAACGTTGCGCGTTGTTGCGCCATTTTTTTTTATGATTTTTTGAAAATTTCACCTTTTTTCTGTTTTTGCTCATCTTGCATAGGTACATATGATAGAAACCCTTTCGTCAGTCATAAAATGTTTTGGTTGTACGTAGATGGTTTTTATTTAAATTATTACATCTAATACTACATTTACATTAGGCCGAAATCTTGTAGATTTGATTTAAAATCTTCTTCGAAATCTAGTGCGTTTACATTGTACTTTTTTGACATTAGCGAGATTTTGTTTTTATAACACAAGAGCTGTCTTAAAGTTTTTTCGTTACACACACAAACACAAAAAGAAATATACATTAAAAAATTTGCATTACCTTTTTTTTAATAATCAACGATATTTATTTTCTCAATATTATTCGTGTTTTTAATTTTTTTACAATTTTTATAAAAATTTTTAATATTTTTTTTAACAATTGTTGTTTTGTTTTTTTTTTAATGTAATTTTTTCTTGTGCAGGGAAATATTTTTTAGTGCTATGTTGTAAAAACCATAGTTGCATCATTAAGTACTACTAGATTTTGAGTAGATTTCGTCGAAATCTTGTCACGAAGTAGATTTTGTTTTGTATGGGAAATCTATTCAAAAACAACTAGATTTGGCTCGAAATCTCGTAAGTACTAGATTTTGCGTAGGTGTAAATGTAGTATAAGCCTAATATTACCTGTGTAAAAAAAGGGATGTGCGAAACAGTAAGTAACGGGTTTTAACCACCTGTGCGGCCGCTAAAGGACGTTATTTAATAGAGCAAAATAAATGTACCTGTTTTGCATAACTTTTAAAATCATTAACAACAAAAATAATATATAATAAAAAATCAAATCTGGGCTCTAGGTACTTAGTTTTTTTAAATATATATTGTGGTTTTTGCATAAAATTGTTATCAGAACCATTTTGAAGCTTCGAGAGTAAAATGGAAAAAGTGTATACGAATTTAGAGTTATTCCAAATTATACAAGAATGTAGTTCTAAACTCGTTGAAGAGAAATTACAATTTTTAGTTAGAAAATTGTGCGAAATTTCAAAATGTCAGGGAGATAGTGACATATCAGTAGTAAATCAATGTTTAAAGAAATTCAAATATTTTTTTAAAATATTTTGGCATTCAGCACAAAGAAAAAAGGATCGATTTGTAAGCATGCATGCCAAATGGCTGGAAGGAACAGTGACAATACCTTTTTTTGGGAGTTCGTCTTCAAAACGACTACAAAAGCCGTTTGTTGAATTGACCGAAAGAAGTAAGAGAAGAAAAACTGAAATCTTGCGAACTCAAACCGATGCTGATTTATTGATGCACGCTGCTCAAACACAACTACAAACGTCTGGAAAAAAAGATGCCTCAGGTCTGCTTAAAGAAATTGTGTATTCTCCGGCAAGAGCTACAAAAATAAAAAAAGCATACAAAGCTGCACAAGAGGATAAAGTAAAACAGCTAACCCCTCTAAAGGCTCTTTCTATATTTGTAGAAGCTGATCTTTCTCGAAAACAATATGAAATAATCCGAAGTGCCGCTAAGAAGGTTTATCCTAGCTACAATATTCTGCAGAGAGAGAAAAGTGAATGCTATCCTCCAAAAGAATCATTTGAAGTAACGGAAACATGTGCTCAAATAAATCTTCAGGATTTGCTTAATCATACTGCAAGTAGATTACTTACATATTTAAAAGATGTTTTATGTGATTCACAAATAGAAGAATACAACTCCCTCGAAATAATAAGCAAATGGGGCTGCGATGGATCACACCAGGCACAATTTAAGCAAAAGATGAAAAATGATGCTTCTGATTCTCATATTTTTCAGAGTAGTTTCGTACCGCTTCGACTAAGATATGGTGCAAAAAAGGAGAAAATATTATGGCAAAATCCAACTCCTTCATCACCGCGATATTGTAGACCTATTCGCATCAGATTTGTTAAAGAAACTGTAGATGTAATCCAAGAAGAAATTAATTATGTACAAGATGCCATTACTACATTACAAAACACTAATTTTTTAATGGAAGGAAAGTTATATTCCATAAAACATACAATGGTATTTACAATGATAGATGCAAAAGTATGTAATGCCGCAACACAAACTACGTCCACAATGAAGTGCTATATTTGTGGGGCTACTTCAAAAGAATTTAACAATTTGAAAATCAAAAGGGATATAGACGTAGATGCACTTTCTTTCGGATTATCTACTTTGCACGCCAGAATTCGTCTATTTGAGAGCATATTACACCTATCGTATAAACTCACAGTAAAAAAGTGGCAATTAAGATCGGATGAGGACAAAACTATTGTTAATGAGAGGAAAAAAACTATCCAAGAAAAATTTAGAAGTGAATTAGGGCTAATAGTGGATGTACCGAAGACTGGATTTGGAAACAGCAACGATGGTAACACCAGCAGACGATTTTTTTCCAATCCTGAATTAGCTGCAGAAATAACTGGAATTGCATTGGATTTCATCTACCGGATCAAAGTTATTATTGAAGTAATTACAAGTGGTCACAAAATCCATTTGCACGAGTTTGCCAATTATTGCTTAGACACTGCAAAACTTTACGTTACTCTATATCCCTGGCATCCTATGACACCTACAATGCACAAGATTTTAGTACATGGCGCAACTGTAATGAGTGAGGCATTGTTGCCTATCGGGCTATTATCAGAAGAAGCGTCTGAGGCACGAAATAAACATTTTCGGCTTTACAGGCAGAATTTTGCTAGAAAGTTTTCGAGGGTTCAGTGTAACAAAGATGTTATAAATAGACTTTTGCTCAGTTCTGACCCACTGATTACTAGTATAAGACCAACTCCAAAAAAAAAGTCACTACCCTTTACGAAAGAAGCAATTTCTTTTATGCTTCCACCTGTACTTGGCTCTGAAGAGAATTCAGATTCAGAAGAGGATTTTGAAGAAGCAGACGAAGAAGAACCATGGCACTCATCATCATCTTAGTGCAAAAGAGAAGTTATTTTAAATAAATTAGTTGTTATTATTTTAAATAAAATTTGCTGTTACTATTATAAATAAGTTATTATTACGAATATATTAATTATTTTCAGATAAATTAAATACTATAAAATATATAAAAGTCACATAAAATCTTAAAAATTAATATGTTTTGGAAATTAGCAAAAAAAAAAAAATTTTACAGGGTCGTTCCGGGGGGGGGGGGGGTGTTTGGAGGGATATCTCCCCCTACCCATTAAAGTTCAAAAATGTAATTTTTATAGTATTAAGGCGTAAGTAATCTATTTCTTTTAATATTTACATTTTTTTTAAATATTATTTTATGTAACCGCCCTCAAAAGGGGGCGGGGGGCGAAAAGTGTAATTTTACGATCTCATGGGTCTTATTTTAGGTTTTTTAACTTTCGCCGACGTTAAAAGTTGCATTTGCCAAACAAAAGTATGGGAAAAGTTTAAAAAAAATTTCATTTTTCAGAGGTTGGATTAGTTCTTCTAGGGGGAACATTTTCCTCCTTGGTCCGATTTTATTTATTTTTTAGGTTTACCTGCCTATGACAATATCACATATTTCTGCCAAGTTTCATCGATCTAGGGGCACTCAATAACTTTTAAGAAGCAATCTAAGCTAAAACAAAAAGTAATGTCCGGCTAGATTGGCAAAAAACCCCTATGTGCGATGGTCAGATCTTACAATATTGAAAGCAGGCGTTGCCAACAGCAACATATTTCTGACAATGGTGCGATTGTCAGATGCATTAATTTTGCACTTCTGCAAATACAAATGAACTTACAATGTTCACACAGTTGTAAGACATTTTAGCCAATTTTAATGCAATTTAAGCAACGCTGCTTACCAATATTGTTAGATCTGACCATCGTCTGTACGAAGCTTTAGATGAACAATCAGACTGCAACGTTGTGCAAACGTAATTTCTTATTTATGAGAATGTTTTATTGTATGTTTTCTTTGATATTATCTTCCTTAAAAGAGGCGATATTTGATAAAAATTATTTCAAAAAAATTTTCTTACATGGTCTGTAATCTAAGGAAGAGTTCGAAGAGAAATATGTTATTCGGATTAACGGTAAATTTTAATTTTGTCTTAACCATTATTCGGTTAAATTATTGTGGAAAAAATTTCACGTTCGAAATGTCATGTATCGACCCAGATTTTGGCTTAAGAAAAAAATACAGAAGATTTTGGAATCAAACCAAAGACATTTTAATGTTACATTGCTACGTAAAATTCTGAAAGTAGTTTGACTAAAAAATTGTGCCAGGTTTCGCTGAATTACGCCTTTTTATACATGGCCACAAAAACTACTTCTATTTTTTTCACGTTCGAACCGCCACTTCTTTTGCCATTATCTTTGACCTAGAATCGCGCCCTCCATAAACTTTAGCATAGAAAACAGTGCTTTCTTAGTGCTATAATTAAAGGGTTAAAAGAACGTAAAAATATTTGTTTTTTAAAATGTTATTGCATTTTTGATGCGTACGACTGTCACGTTCAACACTTTGGAATTACACATATATACCATATGCCCCTTAAAAAGCTCAATGCTTAAATATTCTTGCTCTGGTAGAGGTTATAAGCGAGTCGGCATAAGCGAACAAAGCCCTCTTGTTTATTAAAATTTTGTCCTACTACTGCCACCTGTAGTATTTTATCATGGTCATTTGTAACGACTTTTTTTTATTATGTAATGACATTTTCAAAAACTAAACAAATAAGAAAGTTGGGTTGCTCACGGAAGAATGGTTATCAGGTTATTTGGGTATTTAGTTATATTAACAACAACAAAATACATATATTTGATTTTTGTTAAATATATTTTGTCGAATTAGGTGAAATTATTTTTACCAAATGTAAAAACTAAGTATGGTTATGTTCATTAGGGGGTACCACCTTATAAGGGGAAACAACTGCATCGCACTTTTGTTTCTTTTTTGCCGAGCATAGGGGTCGCCATTTTACATTTTAAGTTATATCTTAGGCATTTACAGTCACATCTTAAAGTATGATATATCAATGATTTTGCCTCGAGAAGGCAATTGCTTTGCCCTAACCTTAAGCCATTGACCTTAAGTATCTCGTTCTAGTATTTATTCACCAGATCCCTGTTCGTACTGCTAACTATTAAGCTTTTGCTAAGGAAGTTATGCGATAATTCCAGCAGAAACATTTTTAAATTTAATTATACAAAAATATATACCGTTATTTCTAAAATGGAGGACGTTGCACAACAAAAATTCCCGTAACTCAAAAACGATTCAGTGTATTAAATAAACAAACAAAAAAACCGAAATTCCGCAATAAAATTAACATTAAGGAAGGCTATACTTTTTTATGGAGGCCCTATGCTCCTTATAGGATCGAGGGGAAATTACGTATATATATTATATACTTTTATCTTAAAAGCGCAGTCGTTTTAGAAACGTACTAATAGTAATATGCTTCTAATTTTTTCTACATGTATTGAAAACGAAGTTTCAAACCAAACAAGCTATAAATGATTACAATCTGTTTGCATCTTTTGATTTTATTCACAAAAGACGAAGAAATTTTAATTAAATTTAAGAATTTCATAAAACCTCATATTTGTATGGGAGCCCCCCTAAGGGGGGGGGGCTCTAGGGGCCACCCTATGGCACTTATGGAACCTTTTTTTAAAAATATTTCTAGTCTGCATTGAACATTTTGTATGGCAGCCCCCTTAGGGAATGGAGATAGCGGGTAGGTAGGTAAGAAATTAATGTGGGAGATGAAAAATAAAGTGGGCTTGGTCATACATTTGACTCGTCTAGGAGATTCCTACGCGCTGTAGGGTCCAAATTTAAGAAATTCTTTTTTTAGTTTATTCAATACACCGAACCGTTTTTGAGTTACGCAAATATGAATATGTTTTTTATTTATTTATTAATGCCTTAAATTACCCTTAAAAATTATTTTCTTGGAAACAGTGGTCTGAAAATCAAATTTTAAGCCATGCGTCGCAAATGAATATAAGTTTAACACTTTTTGGTAATTTGTAAGAAGAATATTGAACAAAAGAGCAAATACTGCCTTTAAATTCCAAATTTGACTATACCAACTTTATTTTCATTAAAGTGCAAATCATGTGACACAATGACATGAAAAGCAAATTTTTTTCACATATATATTATATAATAGCTGCGTTCGTTTACCCCAAAATTTGTACAAATTTGTACTGGATTTTACTGAAATGCGTTCGCGTACACATAAATTTGTAAAATTTTCATATTACTCACATACTGGATTTTACTGGAAGAGTAAACTAACGCACATAATTTCAGTAAAAAAAGCATGTTGGTTACAAAATTCATGCCATTTGGCGCGTGTACTTTTTTATCGAGAGCGAAAAACTAAAAATGCAGTTCTTAATTTTTTTCAATGCCCTACACGATTTTACCTTGGAAAACTGATATTTGCAAAATTCAAGAACTTATAGCCCTTATATACATACACTCGGAAAAAATCAAGTTAAAAACGTAGAAAACAAGGTTGGTTTAAAATTTTTCGGTGGTGATTTTGCTTCATACGTTTTTCATGTTAATTCAACCTGATTTTACAATAAATTGCGAACAACATTTTTTTCTTTTAAAATAACTGTAATTCATGTTAATTTAACATTGCAGTAAAGTTAGAGCAAGATGTCATTTATATTGAAATAACAATCCGAATCACGTTGAATGAAAGTTATTTTTAGTTGAAACAACGTGAATTTCATGCAGAATCAAATTGGTTTGAGTGTGTTATAACAGTGTGAAGAGGCTTCAGAGACAACATATGCATTTATTAAAGAATAATTCAAAACACTTACCCCTGTAACACATGTTTCACTTATTTTGTATTCTCCTTTGTTAAAAGAAGCATCAGCAGAATGGCCCGATATGGTTTTCGTCATCATTATACTTTGAAAACTTGATGCACTATTTAACTAAATAATTTTAATAAAAAGAATACGGGAATTGTCTTTTTTTTATAACATATTTTAAACATGAAAATAAAAAAGTATGTTTGCATGTTAATTTAACAAGATAAACTTTTGATTTTAATATAAAACAGGTTTTTATGGATTCAATATTGAACAATGTGAATAATATTAAATAAACGTGATTTAAGGTTATTTTAATATTTTTCATTTAAAATTAATATGAAATAATGATAAATTTTAATAAAGGGCATACTTTTGCAGAAATTAACTATGATTCTCAATCAACATTTCGCCATGTTAATTTTACATTGGTATTTTAACTTTTTTTTTTACTTTTAAGAATCTGCGATAATACAAATAGAATAAAAAAATCAACATTCTTATCTTTTAACTGCTGGGTATAAAAAGTTAATTCATTTAGACCAGAAGTTCTCCCAGTATATTGTTTCGTGGAACCCATTAAAATCAATTTTTTCCCTGGACACCCAGATGTAGTACGAAAAGTATAAAGAAATATTTGCCAAAAAAAAAGACATACGAACATGTTCTAGAAATAAACGAAGTAAAATTAGAATCGTACGAGATTTTAACAGCCAGAAAATTACATTTCAAACAAAAACAATTTCTAAAATTTTTCGTGGACCTGGCTGTTAATTTTTTTTTATTTTATTTTTTACAGAATGACCGCAGTTTTTCCTGATTTTAAGAGATGTTCTTGTGAAGATAATTGGTACTTACTCAAAGAATGAAGTATATAAATAGCATTTTTATACCCTTCACCACAGGTGGAAAAGTGTGTCATTCCGTTTGTAATTTCTATAATATTGATCTTAGACCCTATAAAGTATATATATTCTGGGCCCTTATGAGGAGTGACGTTGATTTAACGATGTCCATCTGTCCGTCCGTCAGTCCGTCCGTCTGTCCGTCTTACGTTTGATATGTGTTTTCCGGATACTCCAGACATGATAGCGGCTAGGTTGTTTTACATTTATGTCACATATAGTCTACCATTTCTTGCTATTGAAATTCAGCAAGATCGGTCCACAAATGGCTGAGATATGACCAAAAAACCACGACTGCCTCTGATTTTGCCCAAAAATCCCTTGTTGTTGTATTTTTTTATTTCTGTATATCTTGAGAACGGCAAGAGCCAAAGTTTTCTTTTTCAAAAAGAAAATTTTTTTTTAATTTTTTTATGTTCTGAAACGATTTAAAAAAATATTTACCAGTTTTAACTTTTCAAATTTAATTTATAATGAAGTTTTATGTATTGTATACATATATGAATGTTTATGTAGAAATTATTTAGGTTTTGTCTAGTTGCTCTGTATTCTGCTCGCACAATGGTGAAGGGTATATAAGATTCGGCACAGACGAATATAGCACTCTTACTTGCTTTTAGATAATTTCAATAAAGAGCCATTTTTAAAGTTCGCACGATTTTTTATTAATTCTATTTCGATTTCTAGAATATGCCCGATTTACAATTTTCATCAAAAGGTTTCTTTTTTTTTATATGACTTTTAAAAGATTTCACTAGAAAAACGTTAAATACTATTGATATTTTTGAAATTCGAATAAAAAAGTTATCAATTTAATTTTTGTATTCTCTTTTGCGTCCCCGTGGAATGAAGTGGACCCCCATTTCTCCCATAACTACATTCGATATGTTAACAAAATAGAATTGTCTGTCTCCGTAGAGTTTTCTATTTGAAAACTCTACAATTTAAAAATTTCCTGTGCCATTCCAGATGTAAAAACTTCTGCTGTATACAAATTCGTTAAAGGAAGTTAAAGCAAAAGTACCATGAATGAAAATTTTCCAAAAATTCTTCTTAATTCTAAACATCTTCCTGGCGAGCGTTTTGGTAAAGAAAAAGTCCAAGAGTATGAAAGAAAATATCTTTTCATCCGAATTTATCTTCTGGGCTTAGCAATAATTTATTATTTGTCAGCTATTCGATGATTCAGTAAATCTCATCTGTTATATAATGGCTCATATATTTTATTTCTATAAATTTCTTTAGAAAAACAATTTTAGTCAATATAAAATTCCCATCAGTGTTTTAAACCATTTAAGCGTGACGGCTCATCATTAACTAATAATGATTAATTTAGTATTTAATTTAAACTGATTAATAATGATGGCAAATAGATGATTTTCGTTTCTTAATAGAAATCTAAAGACATTTAAATGAATAAAATCTATTTTAAATGAAGTTAAAAAAAAAAAATATTTGCAAAATTATAAATTTTTTTGTTAATAAAAATTTTCATTATTTTTTAAGATGTGATAGAATAGAGACAACAACGACCGTTATAAAGGGAAGTAAGAAGGTTTATGTGTTGCCCAAAAATATTCGCCGTAAAATTTTCTACAAAGCTGCTGAACATACTTCTATCTCACCCTGCGGCCACACCATCAAGTTGTTCTTGATAGTCTTTTACATATACTGCTTGTCAAAATTTACAAAAATTGAAAGCTGTGACGTAGGCTGCACTCAATTTAAAAGCAATTTACTTTCAAGATGTCGTAAAAAAACAATTTATAAAGACTAATATGTAATCAGCTGTTAAATTGATAGTAAAATTGCCAAACATATGGAGAGGTGAAATTGAAAGCAATCTCGTGGTCAATTTAAAAAGTGTGAGTGTGTTAGTAAAAAAGTGAGAGTGTATTGCAAATTGAAAGGAATTGAAAGGCAAAACTTGATCATGTGGCCACCAAGTCAGATGTGAAGAACACATAGTATCATATATCGATATGCTGCACGAACAGCCCAAAAGGGTGAAATTTTAACCCCTCCTAAAATACAATCCCGATGTAATCCTACAAAACCCAGAAACACGTATATTTCTTGCGCCTATTTGTTTTGTGTTGTACAGTGTAATTTATTAAATTTAATAAAATAAAATTGTATGTAACTGAAGCATATTTGAACGCTATTATTTCAGATGGAGAAAGGTTGTCAATAAATTCATCCATCTCGCTTTCATTATATATGATTATATTAAAAGGTAAGTAAATGTTTAACTTGCAAAATTGTTATTTTGTACGTACCTTTATATGTATATGTTGCATAATATCGATTTCTAATTAAATGCATTTGCAGATACAATTTTTGAGCAAAATAAAGTTATAGTGTCATTACTTTCGGAAATTAAAGTAATGTCAAAATCACTTATTAGAGTCGGACAAACATCAACAAAATATTCCAACTGTTTTCCAATTTGTACTGAAGACGAATTAAAAGAATTTGAAGACGAAATATCAGAACAAACAAGAGACGAAATGGTGCACACTATCAGAACTTTAATTAACCCTGGAGGCTTTACCAAAAGTTTTAAAAATATTTTTGCAACCGATATAATACTTTTATAATATGTGGTTGGAAAACAGGGGGAAAAAAACTTCTGGATAACCCAGAATTTGTAGACCTTTTATACAGTAAGTTGTATGCATTCAATTTTAAAGTCTAATGTAATCAATAAAACAATATTTACAGGAACGCATTTTGGAGAAAATTTGACAAAAAATGAGTTTTTAAATAACTTTAGAAAAGTCTTAAGACTTACAAGAAATGGGGTTTACAAAGGTACTTATACCAAAACTAGAATATCGTGTAAGGAAATTCGAAAAGAGAATTAAATTTCCATTAATATAATTTAATTAAAAAAAAAATAAAAAAAAAGTTCCTTAAAACATTGTAAATTTATTATTAATTAATTTAATTAAAAAATGAATACTTCTTTATTTAGCTTATTTATAATTTTTTTTTTATAATTTATTTAAAATTTTATGTACAAATTTTTAAAAATTAGATTTAATTGCATAATTTAACTACAGTATTTTTACTTGAATTATTACTGAATTTTAATTTTGCTTACTGAACTGTTTTATTGTTATTTAAGTTTCTTAAAACTTTTTTATATTAAAATGTTTTTTAATATAAAATAATTTAAATAAAAAAATTTGATGAAAAATTAAAAAAGCCTTTTTTAATAAAAATAAACTAACATACTAAATTGTTTAGTCAGCGCTGAAGTAAATGCTTCTTTGAAAGACTTAAAAGTAGCTTTGGTAGTACGGTAAGTACGCATTACTTACACCGCTTTGCCTTGGTTTAAGTACGGATGGATTGATTTTTCTTGTGACTGTAACAATTCAAACATTATTGTAGTACACACGCTAGTTCTTAGAGGTCCGTACGATAATGAAAAATAAAAGTTAACATCACTGACGGGAACGCTTTTCGTGCATTATTCTTTACGGTTTAACGCGTTTTTAAATGTTTTCCGAGAGTGGCTTTATATGGGGCTACGGTATTAAGCTAAAATTTAGTGGTGAGGACATTCCATCAGTTTTCGATTAGTTCATTCCTTTAAATATCTGCCTGTACAATCCACCAAGTGGCAAAGTGATGCGGTGAATGTGGAAGTGTTTTATTAATTTTAAGTACCAATGAAGTTGTTAATGGTGCCATTAAAAAAACTTAAATAAAATAATATATATTTTATTAGCTGAACTACGTACAACTTTAACTTAAATGCACCTTAATTTTTCGTGAAGGCTTCTCATAAATACAGATATAAATTGAAGATTACGATAATGATTTCATTAATTCTGTTATTTGCCTTAAATTTGCTGGTTGTGTATAGTATTTTATTATTAATTTAAAATGCAATTTTAAATTAAAAAACTTTTTATTGATGTTGTGTAAAGTAAAAAATTAAAATGTTTATACATTCAGTCTTGTTCTTTAATTAAAATCACATTAAATTTTAGAATTTACTGCCTTTTGATTTGTGTATTTTCGCAGTTAATATTGTTTAATATTAAGGGATATCACGATGGGTAGTGCAAAGTGTGCAAACGATGCAAATGCGTGCAAAAATACACACATTTGCACAAAACAACAACAAAATGTACGCATTTGCAATTTGCTCTATTTAACTTCGTTTGCACTAAAAAAACCATGAGCAAAATTAGTAGTGCATATTTGCTCAGTTGCAAACAAATGTAAACAAAAACGTTTGACATATAAAGCGCCATATTGTTTTTTAAGGAAACTTATAAATTGAACATTAATATAAAATAGAGAATTAAATTTAAATAATTTTAAAAGAAAAAATTTATTTTATTTTGCTTGTGTATAATTGTAAACAAATGCAGATTTTTTACAGTGCTGACAGAAGTTTTTTGTGTTGCCAGAATACATTTTTAGAAAAATAGCACATTTGCAAAAAAAATATAATTGGTGTGCTCACGATCAATCATAATATGCACTCAAATTTACAAATTGCAAATTTGCACAATGACCATCGTGATTACCCCTATTATTTGCATACTTTTGGCAAACTCTTTAAAATTTAGCACACGTAATTTGTTTTAAGCATGTTTTTTTGCAGATAAATAAATAAAACTTCAAAGAAACATGCAACACCAACGCATCTCATATCAGCAAAACGAAACATTTCCACTTTTTATGTTCTTGTTTACTGAATACTATTCTACATATTAAAATTTATTAAGCCATTTTCAATAATTATGTTGTTGTTCAATAACAGTTATAATGGTTCAGATCAGAAATATAGAGAGTTATGCTGGATTTCCCAAGGCGAATTCATTAAGAGGTAACCCAAGGATAAATAACTACAGGTGGTATCGAAACACCATCTGATTTAAAAAGTTTGAACCTATTTGTTTTGATTTGTTAGTGTTATGCTAAGAATGGTTGACATTTCGATCCGTCAACGCTAACAAGGCAATGCATAAACCCTATGTTCTTTCTGTTGTTTTTGGATTGTTGTAGTTCCGACTGCACCTGAAGTTGAATTCGCCTTGAGGTAACAGTAAAAGCCAAGGCGAATTCCCTAGGCTTGCCATACCTTCTAGCGAATTCTCCTTGGTAAAAGCAAAGTTGACTATTTTTGTACTCTTGTTATACCCTTTACCACAGTTGGAAAGGGGTATATATAAGTTTGTCATTCCGTTTGTAATTTTTTTATATTGAATTAAGTTTTGTTTTTGCCAGTGATGTTTATTAATTTGTATTTTGTACTTGTTTTCGACGTTAAGCGCCAAAAATTGACAGCCAACATAATTCTTTATATCTCTCTCTATCTCATGCAGTTAGCTGAATGAGCTCTCCTTGTTTCAGATCAAATGTTACAATTCCAAGTGTATGCAACTTCGATATATTTGTTCAAATTGAAGAGTATGTTGTATTTAACAGAAAATAAATTCAAAACAAAAAGGTAGAATTATAATATCCCTTCTATTGGCTTCATATCAAAACGAATTTATTTGTTATGAATTGCAATAAAACACAAAAGTTTTAAATTTGTCTAAAAAAACATAAAACTATCTGGCAGATCAATCAATTTATTTATATGTTTTAATTACTGCAGTACATTCTGCTGACTGAAAGTTCTTAAAGTGGAATTGTAGCGTTCTGTTTTGGACCTCCTCATATATTATTTGATCACTTTAAGAATTTTAGTTTAGTGTAAGCATTATATAATTGTTTCTAAACCAAATTTAAAATTTTACACTTGGTATAGAAATAAGTAACAATGCTAATGGTCAAAAGCTATAAATATGATGATTTTGCAACAAAGAACTTTATGCAGATTTTGAAGATTTTTAAAGAGCGCTAAATTATGTTTTAAATAATGTTTTTAATTAAGACTTATGTTGCGAAATATTTATGATTGCTATAACCTATCAATTCGAAAACGCAAAGAAGGTGTATAACATAAAAAAATTACTAGAAAATAAAGAGAACGTTAAAACCCTACAGAATTATAGATTCTTTATAGGTTTTAGGATCAATATTGAAGAAGTTACAAACGGAATGACAAATTTATATATATACCCTTTTATATATATACAAAAGTTTTGATACAATTTGGAACATAAGCTTCTATTGATCCTAGGATGAACCCTAATCAAAATTGTAAGATTCGGATTATGTTACGAAATTTTGTAAAGGTCGATTAAACCCTAACGTCTATACAGAAAGCAATCCCGGTAATAATTTTCATTATACAAAATTCTAGGGCTTGCATTTCATAAAATTTTTTCATAATCGCGTTGACGTAAAACAAATTAGAATAAAATGTTTGATCAAATTAAATCTTTAAATGATATAAAATGCTAATCCTAAATAATCATCATTAAAAGGCATTTCTTAAGATAATTTAAGCAAATATCAATTAATAAAAAAACAGCTAGAATAGATAAGAACTAAAGACACACAAATATTTAATGTTCCAATAGTTCAGAGACCTTTAAAGTGTTGCTGTTATAATTCAAGCACCTTTGAACAAAACTTTAAAAAACGTTTCAAAAATGTTTCTTGACCGTAAATTTAAAAATTTACTTATTGGTATAACAAACTAATAAAAATAATCAATTAAATAATATTTAAATATTTTGCTAATGAAAACTGGTCTACCATAAAAGAGCAACTTTCTCAAGATATTTAATTAGTACTTCTAAAAGGTCCCAATTTACAGTCATTAGTTAGCTAAGATCAACAGTTTAACCAATAAAAAGCTTTTTGTGATCCATTTGTTAAACCATCAAATGTTATTGGTTAACTAATAGTTAGACAACAGTTGTTCCGTTGAAAATTTTTTATTTACATTTATTTGTTTTTTTGGAAAATTACTTTTATTTATAAATTGTGCACAGACGCTGCCACGCATCTTGTTTTTGTTAAAGGCTAGTTTACACGGTAATACAATGTATTACGACTTTGTAGAATCAAAATAATAAGAAATTCTCTCCGTGCTTAACTTGGTGGCCACACGATCAAGTTTTGCCTTTCAATTCCATTCAATTTACTCAACTCTCTCATTTTTTTACTAACACACTCACACTTTTTAAATTGACCACGAGATGGCTTTCAATTTCACCTTTCCATTTGTTTGGCAATTTACTTTCAATTTAACAGCTGATTACATGTTTGTCTTTATAAATTGTTTTTTTTATGGCATCTTGAAAGTAAATTGAGTGCCACCTACGTCACAGCTCTCAATTTTTGTAAATTTTGACAAGCAGTATATGTAAAAGACTATCAAGAACAACTTGATCGTGTGGCCGCAGGGTAAAAGAAAAAAATAAAAATCTGTTGTAAGTATAGTTCATGTTTACACGGATGGTATAAGTAAAATCAAAAATAATAACAAAAAAGCAGATGGTTGCAGTTTAACAATTTTAACAAGAACAACATGAACATTTCCTGAGTTGTTTTTGTATTGTATAAAAATGCTACCACCTTCAATATACTCTGTTAAAATACACTTCTGGTGTGATACGAATACATAAGTTTCTAAAATGGTTTAGAAAAAAACCATTTACCGACCGCTTGTCAGATTTTGTATTCGTATTCTCTCTTAAGGCCCTGTTAGCCGACCGTAAATGTAGAAATGTAAATGTAATGTAAACAGCTGATCGTTTCTGTTATATGGAAAGCAATGCAACTGCTTAACTGACTGTAATGTTACTTTACCGTAACGTGCCAACCTGTAGAAAATAGAATTTCATTACGAGATTACGTGACAGTTGTAGATAGTGATGGGCTGCTTGTATTTTAAATGGAATGCGGGTAAAATCACTCTTTTTCTTTGGTACATTTTTTTAGTAATAATATCTGTGGACTTTTGACAAAATAAGTTACAATCCATACATATTTTCATTTATACAAATATATGTTTGGATGTATAAAATAAACAAATGCATACATACCCCTAAACAATAAAAAGTCTGGTTTTTAATGGGATCAAAACCTTGTTTTGTGTATGCACATTTTGAAAATAATGTAAGACCATGTGTACGCATATGCTATACATAATACATATTTGTTTATTGTAAGTCTGTAATATCAATATCAAATATTTATTTATTTATATAAACATACAAGAAATACCGTTTTAATGCTATTTAAATCACTTGGTACTTTTTCTTCAAAGCGGTCACCATTTCAACACTTTTAGTTCTCATCACTTTTCTCTTTTTTGTTAATGTTTTTGAAAAACAGCTGACACGTTCTTACATGTTCTATAAGTGCACAAACGAGCTTACAGTACGTTACGGTACGTTACATTGCATTTAATTACATTAACGGTCGGCTAAAGCGGCCTTTACTCCATACATTTTGCTTTTACATGATATGATTTTTCTCATTAAACATCATGTCGTAATACAATGTATTACCGTGTAAACTAGCCTTAAGCTGTAACACTGGGTCGAGTGAATAAAAAGGTACTTTATGCTACATAGTACTAAGTACAAGCACTAGCTTTTACTGTTCAGTACTAGCTATGCTAAAAAGTTTAAACTACAAAAAGTGTGAATAATTCATTGCTAGTGCTAGATAGCTAATGCTTAAAAGAGGAAGCAAACGCTGGAAAATGCGACTATTAAATTAAATTAATTACAAAGTGCAAAAATGTCAAAAATTAAAATTTTTTAAACTTATTTTAAAAAATGTAAATGTATAAAACAGAATATAAGAAAACAATTTTTATTTCCTTTTTTATGTATTGAATCTTTAAACAAGTACTGTGTATTAATATAAAAAAAAAATCCCTGTAAAGGTTTTAGTTTGCATGCGAACATAAATAAATATATTTTTGTATATTTATCTGTTTTTTATACATTTTTCTTTTTAAAAATTTTTTTTATTTATTTAAAAAATGCATCACAGACTTTCTATGGCAAAAGTCTGTACCGACCTTTATAAGGGATGTCATAAAAAAACTTAGTGGCAACGTCAATGATTATTATTATTTAGCTTGTTTTACAAAATTTATAAAATATTTTAAAAATTAAATAAAATTCCTTTGGTAAACTGTAACATTTGTACATTTTTAAATGTATTTGTTACATTTACAGAGATTTTACCATTTTAGGTATTTTTCCGAAAAATAAACAGTTTGAATAATCTTCAGGATGTTCATAAAATTAAACATACACACTAATAAATATTTAAAAAAAATTTTTATTTTTATTTAAATACAGTCGGGCCTTGATTATCCGTGATGGTCGGGACCAGAAGCATTCACCTCAAAGTTGTAAATTTTTATTCACCTCAAAGCTAGTTTAAACTTTAAAATTTCAAGTATTAGCTATAGCTACCTTTTTATTGACGCGGCCCACTGTCACAGTTTTTGTTTTTCACCAGAGCTTTCAGATATGACGATTTCTCGCCAAACGTGGCGATTTTAAAACGTGTTTGGCGGTGGGATTTTCCATTTGGCGACTGGCGACTCTTGTTTTTTTGGCGATTTTTGGTTAAACAGCGATTTTTTTAACAGTTTGTCCTTTTTTGTTATCATTACTAATTTAACAAGAAATCTGGGAACTTTTCTCACACGATTTTTGTTTTTTTTATAATTTTAAGTGAATTTTATATTCATTCACTATTTAATTCTAATGGTATGTATGCGGGCCAAAAACATTAAGGAGCATATAGACGACATGTTTTTGTCATCTGACATGTCAAATTTTCAAGTCACATGTAATTGTGCATGTCTGTCAGAGTCGCTGTCTTACATAAGCTTTATAATATTCGGTCACAAACGTACATGTAATTTGCTTCTGACATTGTCTCTGTTTTTTTCGCAGAAACCAAAGTAGTGCTCGGTTTCAAAATAGCTTGCTGCCGCCATGAAAAGTTTTATTTGCGCCGTAAAATAGTTTAGCCATCTTAACATTTTTTTTCTTTTAATTCAAAGATACCAATTAAGGATTTTATAATAAAACGGTTTTTATATATATATTCACATAAATTCTATTCAATGGTAAGATGATCAAACATATCTCGGTATTGTAAAAAATTAACTTCAGCCGGCTAATGATTCCGTTAATAGTGGACGCCGCTGTCGGTTTCTTGCAGGCATAGCTTTCTGATGTCAGATGGTTTGTCAGAAGAAAATAGAGCACGCTCTAATTGAAATTTTGTCAGATGACTTTGCGTCTGACTTTTACAGAAACAAAGTTAAAAAGGTAACACACGACATGTATGTATTTTGCAGTGGGAAGTTTGACATGTCAGATGACAAAAACATGTCGTGTACGGGCGCCTTTAGTAATGAAATCGATGAGGCGGAAGTGTACAATCTTATGGACTTTTGTACTTAATTTTAGTTTTTTTAACTGAATATATGATCTCCAGTTGATGTTATTAAAAAAAAAATTACAGGAACTAAACAAAATTAAAGCTATTTTTGGGAATACAAAATTTATTATTAATAAGATTTCTGTAAATTATAGGGTGTTCAATTAATCGGGTTTTATTTTTGTTCGATTAAACGATTAATCGATATTTGGCATTTTTAACTTATTCGATTAAACGAAAAAATTTTAAAATTTATCGGTTAATCGAATAATTCTAATTTCAGAAATTTTATATATAAGGAGAATTTTTTTCGATAATTTTAGAAAAAATTAGTACTTAAGTAAATAAACATTATTGTTTAAATAAAACTTGTCAATGTAGCTCCAAACTGTTGCTACACGTTCAATAAATATCGTGATATTTCTAGTTCAATAAATATCGTGATATTTCTAGTATCACGATATTTATTGAACGTGTAGCATGCAATATTGATGGATCGCGATCCATATCGCGGGAAAGCCTCATTTAATGTGATCCATCAGTATAGATTGCGATCCAAGTATCACAATATATATTGAACGTGTACCAGTGCCCTTAGATTTTAAAAGATTCAATATAACAAACATCCTCTGCTATGCTTCCGCAAATAATTTCCTATGGAAATCGATCGAAGTAGCTAGTTTAATATATTTATTCATTGGACCACTTGTAGCCCACTTCGGTTTTGTTGGTGGAGCATCTTTTTCAAGTACTATGTTAAAGTCATTGTGTAAGTGGTAAATTAGTGAAGTTGTTGAAGAACATTTACGTTAATACATTTTTGGACACCTGTTACATTAAGCATTATTCGATTTATCCTTCGTAAAATATTTTTAAACCAAACTCATTCTAAAGAGAGAAACGCATGAACTATTTTGTTAAAAAATACGGGCGTGCTCTAGAAATCAAAATGAAGTGGAATTAAAATCGAGCAAATTTTAAAAACGACCCTATAATAAAAGTTCATAAAATTGTTTGATTTTATCTACTTCATTCTTTAAGTATTTATTATTTTTGCAAGAACAACACTAAAAACTACGAAAAACTACGGTCATTTTGTAAATAATTGAATTTAAATTATCGTTAGATTTCAGTCTCACTTCATTTTGATATCTAGAACATACCCGATAAATTAATATAAATCTTTGAGTTAACATACCTTTGTCGTTTTTGATTTTGTAAAATGAATTATTAATTTTTGTTGCAAAAATTTAACAAAAATATAAGCTAAATTACTCACTAAACATAGCAGTTTTTTTTAATTTCATCGGACACATACGTTTGGTTTCTCTATTCGACTTAAAACTTTAAAAATTTATACATTTAACAGAAATATTGTATATTATTATCATTCGATTAATCGGTATAAATTCTTCGATTAATCCTTTAGTCGAAATTAGCAATTTTAAATTATTCGAACAATTAATCGTCTAAAATTGTTCGATTAATCGAACAAGAATTAATCAACTGAACACCCTAGTAAATTCCCAATTTTTCATATTTGATAAATAAACTGAAATTTATTGTTGAGGGAAAGCTAGCTTCACTACTTCCGGCGATTTTTTGTATTTTTTCTCCTTTTTTGGCAATTTTTGACTGAAATATTATACTAGCTTTTTCTGTATGCAAAATTTAATTAAAAAAAAACAAATATGAAAACTGAACAAAATTGACGTTAGGAGCTCAAAAAAATCTGACAGCCCAGTTTTTCACAACATCTTGGTACTGTCCAACCAGCTTATATTTTCTGCTGCAAAGTAGGAAGAACGCGCAGTAATTTTTTTTTAGTTTTAGAAATAAGAAAACATACAAAGTCACTGCTTCCAAAATTGAAATATATTATTTTGATAGAGTTACCATTTTTTGCTCATACTTTATTTTTTAGTTGAAAAATGTATCGAGCCCTTACCGTAAATTAAGCTAATTTTTTTTTTTTTTTAAATTAGACAGAGGTTTTTTTTAACTCCCTAAGCTAATCCCGCGAAGCTCTACGCTTGTCTGCAGTAAAGAAACCGGAGTCTCTGACGGGAATCGAACCCGCAACCCCGGCGCTGATAGACTAGCTCACTACCAGACCACAAACGCTAATACAAAAAAAATACATTTACGAAAAAATGCAAAAAGCCAGCAAAAAAAATTTACACAAGCAAAACACATACACATTACACACACAAGCTATTCGTGCTGTGGTCGTTGCTAAAAATTTTTGTTTGTTCATTTTTTCATCAATGTAAAAAAAGCATCGCTATTGAATTTTAAAATAAAATGTTTGTCCACAGATCTACTACAATTGTTCCGTTTTTTAACAGAACAATTTATAATGTTCGGCTCTTCTCTAAAATAGTTACGAACGGTATTAAGGGTTGTGTTCGTCAACACAAACACTAAAAAAGTAGATATCGTTCCTGGGTGTGCGAGCCGAACGCTAAATAATGTTCTGTTTATTTTCGAATACTGGGGCCTAATTCTGGCAGTCGTGATCGAGTACTTTCTTGATTCGAAAGCAATTTTATTTCAGTCGATACTGAACGAATCGAAATTATTTTTTCAGTATTCTGAAACTCAAATTAATGCTTTTCAACACTGACAAAATTATTCCGATTCGTTTAGTATTGTCTGAAATAATTAGATATTAAATTGCTTTCGAATCGAGAAATTACTCGATCACGACTGCCAGAATCAGGCCCCTGGTCTTTACTTTCCTAATTCTTGTGTTCACGAGAAATTATTTGTTGTTTTAACATAGCGATGGCTAGTCAATACGGCATGTAAGAAAAGTTTTATGAAACTGTCATTTGCTTAAGCAAACTGCGAAACTGATCGCACGGAATCGAAACGAATCAATTGTTTTTTGATTTATTTTTTTAATGATGCAATTGTTGCAATTGATGGCGCTCCACCTATTTTTCAGTTAGGGCTCTATAATTAAATATGAAATGTAAGTCAAGCAGTAAGCATCATTTTAGTTTACTTATAATTAACTAATGACTGAAAAATTATTCATACGTTAATTCTAGTTTTACGCACTAATTTTATATTCCGAAACAAAATGTAAGTTGATGGGAGAGCTGTCACATAAAAAATAATTTATCATAAGTTAAATTAATTAAAAGTTGACTTATATTGCCCTACTCGGTTTTATTTCTGCCGCCAGTATTTCCACTACATAACAAGTCAATTTAGTAGACATCGTAAGGCAGAGCGAAGAAAAGACAGGGGCCTAATTCTGTCATTCGTGAGCGAGTACTTTCTCGATTCGAAAGCAATTTAATATCTAATTATTTCAGTCAATACTGAACGAATCGGAACTATTTTTTCAGTGTTGTAAAGCATTAATTTGAGTTTCACAATACTGAAAAAATAATTTTGATTCGTTCAGTATCGACTGAAATAAAATTGCTTTCGAATCGAGAAAGTACTATATCATGACTGCCAGAATTAGGCCCCTGATGATGGTTAATTTACGTTCTATTATGGAAGTGCTAATGGTTAAAAACGCCAAGAAGTGGGTATTGTTAAGAATGCTGCCACTGATATGGAAACTTTAGTCATAAAGGGATCCTACACGGAGAGAAGTTTATTTTCTAAAGTAATCAATTTCGTTTCTTAAAAAAAATCCAAAATCTTAAAATAATTTCTTGGTTTCAACTTATTTTGTTCATATTTAGTAAAATTTTCTTAAATAAAGCAACATTTTGCTTGAACCAAGCCACACATATATTTAGAATAATTGATTTTTAGCTTGGACGAGAATCATGCAACATTTTCTTGGTTCAAGCCATATTAAGTTAATAATTCTTCCCATGTAAAGTTATTTTGTTCAAAATGGTAACGAGGTTTTTGTGAAAATGACTTTCAAACCCAGGCTGTCCGTGATGCGGTTGTTTTTTCCACCATGATTAGAGGTTTTAGAGGTTTCTAAATTTAAGTCTTAATTATAACAAATTTAAATGTAATTTATAGATCAATACTTAATAATTTAAATTAATTCAAAATATTATGAACGACACACCACACTAATGGCCAAATGTCAAAATCATTAAAACAACAACAAAATAATTTGTAATGTTGTAACCTTTTTCGGGTACAACACGAAAATGAAAACGACATTTTATCTCTGACAATCATAAATGGCAGAGAATAAAAATTTGACTATGAAGACGTTGACTAACACCACAAATATGTAGTTTTTTTCTTTTGTTGTTGTTTGTTTGAAGAGTGGTATAAAACCATTTAGTTACAACAATAACAAGTGTAATAAAATATTTATGTGTAACACCTCAAGCTTGAAAGGTGCCTCTTACTTAAATGGTTTTGTGGCAAAAAAACATAAAACACCTTCAAATTCCATACAATTTTAATTCACGAAGGCGAATTCGTCTTACAAAGAATTGTAGTTTGAATCATCTCCTTAAAAAACTGTTTTGATCAAAAAGCATTTGGTAATGGCTTGATCGGAGCCTCTTTTAACAAAATTATCTATAACTAAGTAAAGTTAACGAAAATGAAAAAAATAAGTAAAACAGTTTACAACAAAAGAGCAAAAAAAAATCTAGATCATGGTAAATAAGTACAAGGTATAGTCATTAGAAATTTTGTTCTCAGTTTTAAAACCCATATAACGCCAAACAACGAAAATAAGGAAAAAAAATCAAGAAAAGCTTCAAGAAACCAAAAAATTAGTTTGACATTTCATGGGTTAATAATGATAACCCTGCCTAATGAACCTATCATTTACTTATTCTACCATGGTCTATATGAAATACGAACGTAAAAGTTTTTATGGCTTTAGGAGAAATGTTTGCACCAAATTTAACTTAGTCAGAATAGAGGAAGTGGTTTTGTATTATCTGGGATGTGTTTCTGTCATTGATGCCAACAGAAGTCGGTAATTTTCCCATTTTCTCAAATAACCAAACCTTCTTAAACAGGTAAAAGTTCGGATCGTGTCAAAATCCTTACTTTGGGAGCATAATTGTATAAACGAAAGGTGACAAAATAAGTTGATTAAGAGGGTTTACAAAACCAAACAAATCTTATGTACACGCAAAGAAAAAACATGGTTGTGGTAAACATATTCTAAGAGAAACGATTCATGATTGTAGTTATCATATAACGATTGTTATTGAATCATATTATGACCAAAATATTCGTTTTAATACATCATAATATTTTTCCCCTTAATCATATTCTTATCATGTTAATCATAATAAGATAAGAAGTAACTATATTATTGTCATGTTAATCATAAGCTATTTAGAAGTAATCATATTATGATACAGTGGTGCTGTCACAACAATAAAAAAATAAATTTAAATTTTTTGCATTGATTTTTTATTTTGTGGTACTTTACAATTTTTTTGATGTACATTAGAGCGACTCAAAAAAAGTGATTTTGTTACCCCTCTGAAAATGAAACTTGATACACAGAAAAAAATAAAAATTGATTTTAATTAAAAACTTTGTGATATTAATTAAAAAATTAATTAAATTTGCACCAGTAAACAAATTAATAGTATCAATTAAACCAGTTAATAGTATTAATTAAACGTTTTATTCACTTGATTAAACGTTTAATTCACTTGATTAATTTTTTAATTAAAACTGATCATATTTTTGATTAATGCTTTAATTGGTGAACAATTTTGGAGAATTTTTTCTGTGTATGTTTTATGATGATTCCCAAAACGGACCATTTTTGAAAAAGGTCTTTTTTCAGTTTTTCGAATTTGTTTGTACTTTGCTCCAAGACGACATAAATAAATAAATTTTGTATCATCATAAAGAGTTTGAGTTGAAGCAGCATCCAATGGTATATAAAACTCGACCCCTTGTGACCTACTAATTAATTGAGATATTTAACTAAATATTTATTTTCGTTTCGGGTTTTCATACAAATTCTACGTATGTGGAAATAATGTTCTGCTTTTTAAATTGAATCTGTTTTAAAATAATGTTCGCAACTTCTATATACCATTGGATGCTGCTTCAAAAACTCTTTTTGATGATACCAAATTTTATTTATGTCGTCTTGGAGCAAAGTACAAAAAAATTCGAAAAACTGAAAAAATACCTTTTTTAAAAATGGTCCAGCTACGGATAGTCAACGCTAGAACCAAAATATTTTGGGAATCATCATAAAACATATTAAGCTATATTTTCAGAGGGGTAACAAAAACACTTTTTTCAGCTCCATACAAGTTGAGTCGGTCTAATGTACATAAATAAAATTTTTTATTTATTAATTTTTTTTATTTTAACTTAATTTTTATGTGGATTTTGTTTTTTTTAATTGTGGTTCAACAACTCACTTACAAATAATTCGATATTTAAAACAAACGGCGCTAACATAATATTTTTAAAGTAAACATATTTTGTCTGCTTCTTAAGCATATTATGATTACACGTATAGAAAATTATCATGTCATGGCTGAAAAAAATTTTATATGCTTTCAAATTATCATTATTTAGTTGTTAGAAAAATAACTATTTTTCAGTCAACAATACTCAAATTTATAATTGCTATAAACGTTGATATGTTTACATTAACTATAATATTGCTGATATTAAATATAAATAACAATTATTTGTGTTTGACAACAATATATTGTTACAATAAACATCGTATTGTTGCCGTAACCATGCCCCACCATATTTTGTCTCTGCGTGTATAGAGAAAGTTTGAGCTCAACTTTATCAAGCCAGCTTGTTTTGTATAGACTTTATTGCACCAAAACTCTAATGCTGGAGGTCTACAGCAGGCGTACTATGCGTTTGATACTTTCTTGACCTTTTTTTTAAGACGCATTCCACGCATACAAAAGTAGAAAGTAATCCTACTTCATGCGTTCAATACATTCAATAAAACTACATTTGGAGTTCACAAAAAATCAACCGGTCGGTACTGTATTTAAGCTTTGATATTGTAATAAGTAGAACTGGGGCTTATAATTCTTATTCGCTTAACAGTTTTATTTGTACAATATCATTAGTTTTTCTAAAATCTTTGGATGAAGTTTCCTGACGATCTGACCTAAGCAACCAGTGAAGTGCGCAAAGGAAAAGCTTATCCCATCAACAATCAATTTCAGTTTATCAATAGTATGAAATGGGAATTTAGCACATTTAAACGAAACCTTGTTAATTAATTTTTTGAATCCCAAGAAAAACTTTGAAAAGTAGTTGTTTGTCTACAACTCGGTCATGTTTTCTTTTATTGTTCTTTATTTATTCCTCGTGGAAATAGGAAAACTATACTGCACTATAATAACGTTACACACGCATTAGGTCTTTCGATTTTTGTAACTCTGGTTATTTGACAACTTTTCCATGTTTTTTTGAAGTCGACGAAGAAAGCTCCTAGCCGCACTTAGGCTGCAGCTTATGTCTGCTTCTATTCCTCCATTGCCAGACATAATGCTGCCCCAGTAACGAAAGATTAACGCGGATTTTAAATTATTCGTGGCTATTCTGAAATACGCGTCGAATAAGTGAACATTTACATGAAAACAAAAACAAAACAAAACAAAATTTACGAAAATTATTTTTTGTTATCTACACACTTCTAAAATCAAATTAACGCGAGAGGTATAACGGATTTCTTTCTCTTTTAAAAACTGTAAATGAATAAAATAATGAAATAACCCCCCAAAAGTTTGTATAGAGCACAACAACAACGATTTTTGGGGGGTTATTTCTTTTTTTTGGGTGTTATTTCATTTTCTTAACTGGGGGATTATTTCATATGAAATAATTCCCCAAAAAATCATTATGAAATAAAGCCCCAATATATTTTTTTGGGGAGTATTTCATTTTTAAATTTATAACGAAAACGTTTTTTGGTGCAAGGACTTTCTCTTCTATGGTATAACAAACACCGCCTTCGGTAACAAAAGCTTCTCTGTGTAGCCGGCCTTTGGCCGGGCGCTAGAATATTCCCCTCTATGGTATATCAAACACCGTCTTTGCTAAGTAAAGCTCCTAAATTTGGGCTTGCGCTAGGCCTAAGGCCGCCTATGCAGAAAAGCTTTAATTAGCGAAGCCTGTATTTGTTTTTTGGGAGGAAATCCTTGCGCCCGGCCCAAGGCCGGCTATGCAAAGGAGCTTAAGTTATCGAAGCCGATTATTGGCATATCATAGAGGAGTAAATGAAATTAGGGTTTTATTTCATTTCTTGTTGGGGTGTTATTTCATTTCGTTGGGAGTTTATTTCATTTTTAAAATTGGGGGTTCATTGCATATGATATATATACTTTGGGGGGTTATTTCATTATTTTTTTGGGGGGTGATTTCATGCCGCTAAATTTTTCAATTTGGTTTTGTTTTGTTTTTGTTTTTATGTAAATGTTCACTTATTCGACGCGTATTTCAGAAAAGCCACGATTATGAGTCTATCGGAAATGTTAAAACAGATTTTGTTTATTTTCAATACATACTCTTCTATATTGTGCGATAAGAAAATAAAGTTATATTAATAAATAACGCCTACTTTTTTCGGATGTCTTGTATTGGTTATAGGCTACGATTCTCCAGATACACAGACATCTATAGGGTCTAAGATCAATATTGTAGAAACTACAAAAGAAATGTCCAACTTATATATAATTTTTGTACCTGTGGCAAAGGTTATAACAATTGAATTTATAGCTTGTAAGGAGACTTCAAAAGGAAAAAGTTTATGGGCAAACATTTTAGATTTATTGTTAACAATTACTGACATATTCTAAAAGTTTTTCGTTGAACTTTTGGTGATAGCTTAATGAGAAGCTTATAAAATAAAAGACCAATGTAAGCCCAATCTCTATTTTACTCTGCTTTTGAAATTTTTGTATAAATTTAAGCCCTTAATCATTTTCAGCGACAAAGCAAGCCAAAAAATACTTCAGTTTATCACCAAAAAAGCACTATTTTAGGTAAATTTTAAGTCAAATATAAAACTTTATCTCTGTAAAGAAAAAATAATTCATTGTATACTGAATTGTATTGTATTGCCATTATTTGACATTTTACATTTAATCGTTGTGGTGTCAAAAGAGGCTCGAGTATATCAATCATACATTTAAATGTACCTGTACATTATTATGAACTTAACTAATTTCTGTTGTGTCTTTTATATATTTATACATTTATTTAAATTAAATCCACGATGGAGAAAAAAAATTACAGAAACAACAAGTTACTTATGAAATTTAGTTACCAACTTATTTAAAATATTTCAAACAATTCTATTTATTATTAAGGTTAAAGGGGGCAACAGCGTCACAACACGATGATTAAAGGGAGCAGCATGTAGCCTTTGAATATCTGAACGTCAGTAAGTTTTGATGTTCAGAAAACTACATAACTGGGGGAAAAAAATCTAATAAAGATTAACTCATAAGACATGGTTTTCTGCAAAGAAGATGGCTTTAAGTAATTATCTCTTCAATGTTAATGGTCAAGCAAATCCCCTTTTTCAAGTGTTAACAAGTGTTTAAGTTAAAGTTAATTGTAGTTTAATTCTTAATTAATGATATTCTCCACCGAGATCAAAAATATTTCAGAAGGGGGATTTTCTAGAAACCGGGCTGTTTTTCGTCTTTCCCAAACTTTATTTTTATTTCAATTTATTACAAATAGGTTGTCACTGATTGATATCTGCTCGATGATGTTGTTTTTAAGCTCTTGAACTACCTCACAAATAATAGTCACAAGGTGTTAAATCGCACGAGCTGGGTGGCCAATTCACATCTTCTCTACGAGAAATAATTATTTTAGAACTTTTCTTTCAAAAGATCCATTTACAAAACAACATATCCTGGGGATGCGAAAGCTAAATGCCAACTTGGTACTCTCTATCATTTTCGCAACATTTTTTTAAAATGAAGCAATACTGGCAATAAAAATGAAAGATGGCGCAGATTGACAGTAATGAAATGCTAAAATATGTAAAAATATTTGAAATTGGAAAATTTAAATAAAATAAATAGTGATGATTTGTGAAAAGAAAAAAATTAATAGTTGCGAAAGACAAATGCGCAAACGCATTAAAGAGTACCAATCGCTAAATTTGCTACCATTTTCTTTCGCATCGTAATAGAGAGTAGCCCCCTGTACGGCTAAATCATCAAATTTCCGCCACAAAAAGGTTTGGATCATCTCCCTGTCGCGATTTTCATTGAACGATGATACCTCAAATTTGGACACTCTTTGGTTAAAATCTTTTCAGGGGACGTTTGGGGCGGATTTACTGAATAGGAAAAACCCATAACCCAACTAGCTTGGCAGCTCGGGTGGCTTCTGATGTTTTTAAATTTTCTCTTTATTTGTAATTTTTAATTTGCATTTAAACCAGTGAAGGGCACTTTTGTAAATCCTATGTACGCGTGCAAGGTATACCCCTAGTTGGAACCCAAACGTCAAATTTCGTGTATATGAGCCAAAATTTGTACATGTGTGCGTTAAATTGTTTTTGTTTTATATGAAGACAATTTTGACAACTCGGTTCTTTTTAAAGAGTAGCATGTCTACACTCCCAAATGAGTCTACCTTGTGTAAATATACCTTGGAACCCTGCAAACAATTTTCATCGCCGAATCATCGCCCGCGAATCGCCGGCAAGTTGTCTTAAATCGCTGCGATGCATCGCGTGGAAGCTAAATGCGATCCTCTGGCGAATCGCGAAAACGTTCGCATGTGTCAACCACGCGAATCGCGTATCGCGATTGAAACCAAATATTTATTTTCCCGTTACCAAAACAACAAGACAAAAAAAATTCTATCGAAAGTTATAAAAAAACACTGATGATTGCCGCTACTTGTGCGCGCTCGCATATTCATCGCCGTAGGCGATGGTTAGCGATTCGTATTCCCTGAGAAGGATCGCGTAATCATCGCCAAATAAGCAATCGCCAAAAAATTTCAAAAATGTTTGGAGGGTACGCGTGCATAGGAAAAAAATGCTGCTTGTGTGACGTCGACACATGTACACTATTAACTTCTTCGCGTGGTCTGTGACAACGTATGTACGTTCGGCTGTTGCTTTGTTGTCATTTCGTCAAAGTTATTTAAATCAGTTGCAGATAAGCACTTGTTGATGAGCATCATTCGTTTTCTGCTGCTTCCCACACAAGCATAAAAGCGATAGTATGTGTGTTGCCCTTCACTGATTTAAATGATAGAAATTACCAGAAAATATGGCTTAAATCAGGAAAATTTTGCATGATCTCGTGCAAGCCAAAAATTACTTATTCTAAATAAAAGTGTGGTTTGGTTTAAGCAACATGTTTCTTTATTAAGGAATATTTTACTAAATTCGAACGAAATAAGTTTAAATCAAGAAATTTTTTCCGGATTTTAGATTTTTCTTGCTTTAAGAAACGAAACTGATTACTTTAGAAAATAAACTTCTTTCCGTGAAATACACTAATTAATATTTTTGTAAAGAAATATGATTTCTTCTTCATTTTCTTGCTTGCGTGCTCGTTAATTGCAGACGTGTTTTTTTTCTTTTAACTCGGCATACGGTTTTTTTTTTAACATAAACAATTGTATATTTATAATATCATATTATTTTTTAAATAATATAAGATCAGCGAATGAATGGACGCTTTACAATAATTTTTAAATTAGTGAACATAAAATTTATAATACAAATATTAAAAATTACAAATAACAAAAATATATGTATGTACACACATACATATAAATACATACATTTTAAGCAAAAACATTTCTTGTTTTCTTTATTCTTTTTTTTATTCTCGGGGTTTTTTTTTAAACAACAAATAAAAAGAACAGCACAATTAAACAAACAGTAATATATAAAAAAAAACTCTTATGAATGCATATAATGCAAAAACAATTAAACATAATGAAAGAAATGCGTATGTTACATTGAGTGTTGACGAAACAAACGCAGAAAAAAGAATCGATGATAGCAATTATTTAACGGCTAAACCTATTACTCGAACTCGTTCCCTCTCACCCTCTTTGTTTAAAAATACGGTCGATCGTAATACAATAACAAATTTATTAACTGCAAGCGTTGCCACAGAGCAAAAAATAACTTTAACAAGTGATGAAACGGTTAACCCCAAAACAGCCGCTATGGACAACTCAATAACGCAAGTAAAAACTTCTCAAAAGCCTACAGTACAAGTTGGTATGGACAGGTACATAACAGTGCTTAAACGGGGACGCAGCCCTACCTCTGCAGCAGTTGCTTCGGCCTCAAAAGTACCATCTTTTGATAAAATAAATTCTCAAAATCGTTTTGCAATTCTGGAGGATGAATCCTCTGAAGCACAAAACGTCATAAAATCGACCAAGCCTCCCCCGATATATCTGAGGGAGCAAAATTCTAATGAGCTCATAAAGAATTTGATATCGAATATAGGTGAAAATTCGTTTTACGTAGCTGCTATCAAGCGTGGTAGTATAAACGAAACAAAAATACAAATCAATCATGAGAATGATTTTCGAAAAATTGTAAGCAACTTTGAGGCACTCAAAAAAAATTTTTATACATACCAACTGAAAAGCAGTAAAGGTCTTCAGGTAGTGATTAAGGGTATTGACTCATGTGTGGACCCAGAAGAGGTAAAAACATTCCTTGAAGAAAAAGGCTTCAAGGTAAAACATGTATTAAACATTAAAAATAGAGAAAAAATTCCCCAACCACTTTTTCGAGTGGAGTTTGAACCCGGCGACGTTAAACTTAAAAAAAATGAAACGCATCCCATCTATAACTTAAAATACATTCTGTACAGAAAAGTAACTATAGAGGAGCCGCACAAAAGAGGCGGTCCCGTTCAATGTCTGAACTGCCAAGAATTTGGCCATACTAAGGCATACTGCTACTTACCCCCTGTTTGCGTAGTATGTGGAGAATTACATGGTACAAATCTGTGCGATAAATCTAAAAATGACCCCAACGTTAAAAAATGTAGCAATTGTGGCGGTAATCACACAGCCAATTATAGAGGATGCCCTGTATACACTATCGTCAAGCAGTCGGTTGGACCGAAAACTAATTCCCCTCAAATGCAGGTAACAAATCAGCTAAACACTAATGACATTCAGGCTCCACAGCCTGGTAATAACAGAACCTCCTACGCTAACATTCTAAAATCAAACCATGTGACTTGCAAGGTGCTTCGCCAATTAATGAAGAAACTCCAGTTTCTAATTTAAGTCGTCTTGAAAAAACCATGGAAACATTAGTGCAAACAGTTAATAATTTTACGAACACAATGGGTAATATGATGCAGGAAATTCTAAGAATGCAATCGATGTTATTGCAAGCTGTACTTAACAAGCCATGAAATGTTTAAAAATCTGTTTTTGGAACGCAAACGGCATCCGCCAACATAAAAATGAATTAGAATACTTTCTAAAAAATAAACAAATTGATGTCATGTTGGTTTCTGAAACTCACTTGACCTCAAGAAATACGTTTAAAATCAATGGTTATATACTATATGATACTAAGGACCCTCGAGATAGAGCTTGTGGAGGCTCTGCCATTTTGATAAAAGCCCGAATCAAACACTACTTAATGTTTGATCATCGTGAAGATTATCTGCAAGCAACGACTATTTGTGTTGAAGAGCTAAATCGAAACTTAGTAATTTCTTCTTTATACTCTCCACCTAGATTTGCCATATCAGAAAGCCAATATTATAAATATTTTAAATCATTAGGACCCTGTTTCCTCGCCGCTGGCGATTATAACGCTAAACATACCTTCTGGGGGTCACGACTTATAACACCAAAAGGTCGTGTTTTGTTTAACACAATCTCTAAAATGGGTTTAAACGTGGTCGCGAGCGGACAACCAACATATTGGCCTACTGATCAGCAAAAAATTCCAGATGTTATCGACTTTGGAGTGGTTAAAAACATCCCCACAGAAACGATTCATGTTGAAGCTTCCCTAGAATTATCATCCGACCACACACCTACAATTGGTACTATAACGAACCCAAATAGAATTGTATCTCCGTCATGTTACTTAGCGACGTCAGCCACACAAATAAATTGGTTAAAATATAAAAAATTTCTCAGTGCCCATTGCACAGAAAATATTCCGCTCAGTACACCGGAGTACGTAGATCGCTCTATTGACAATTTTGACAGTTTTCTGAAACTAGCTGTTCAACATTCCAATTTTGCCCCAAAAAAAACAAAAACCATTAAAATATATTATTCAGATGTCGAGCGGCTCTTGGCTGAAAAAAGGAGAGTTCGAAGAGAGTGGCAACTGTACAGATCCCCGCAACTTAAGAATTTATTAAAAGAGTACACAAAAAGGCTAAGAAAGTTACTGCAGACTCAGAAAACGGCTTCTCTAGAAAAATATCTTAAGGAACTTGATGCAACTCCACAATCTGACTACTCATTACGGCGTGCAGCTAGAAATTTAAAAAGGCCAGTTATATCAAAGCCACCATTAAGAAACTTGAATGGTAGTTGGGCAAGAAACGATATTGAAAAAGGAAATCTGTTTGTTAGTCACTTGAAAAACGTATTTACACCAAATATATCTCACAATATTGCGGCAGAGTTACCACCTGTTGCTGCTAGAGCAGCTATCCCCCTCAGATTTGAGATAAGAGAAATCGAAAAGGCTATTTGTGACTTAAACACTAAGAAGGCACCTGGTATTGATAAGATCAGTAATAAAATGCTTTTAGAGCTACCTCGCATAGCAAAGAAAATTATTCTTTTTATTTTTAATGCTATTTTACGTCTCGAATACTATCCTCAAAAATGGAAGGTTTCCTTAGTTACCATGATACCAAAGCCAGGTAAAGATCATACAAAAGTTGAGTCTTATAGGCCTATTAGCTTATTATCAAATATGTCAAAGCTGTTTGAGAAATTATTAGTTTCAAAATTAACACCGATTTTAAGTGAAAATAGATGTATTCCAAACCATCAGTTCGGATTTCGAAGAAAACACAGCACAATCGAACAGACTCATCGAATAGTAAATGTCATAAGAAAAGCATTTGAAGAAAAAAAATATTGCTCAGCACTCTTCATCGATGTTTCGCAAGCTTTTGATAAAGTCTGGCATGAAGGCTTATTACATAAATTGAAGCAAAATTTACCAGCAAACACACACAAGCTGCTAGAAAGCTACTTAGTCGGTCGTCAATTTATTATTAAAGAAGGAAATTTCTTAAGTTCACCTCAGCCCATTGACGCTGGAGTCCCACAAGGCAGCATCCTGGGCCCCCTATTATACTTAATTTATACTTCGGACATGCCAACAAGCAACTATACACAAACATCAACATTTGCAGACGATACTGCTTTTCTAAGCGTCCACGAAAACCGTTATGAAGCATCTCGTTACTTACAGCATCATATATTTCAACTAGAAATATGGTTAAGACAATGTAGGATAATGGTCAATGAGCAAAAATGCGTGCATATAACATTCACCTTGCGCCGGGAATCTTGCCCCCATATTACAATCAATAATCAAATAATTCCTCAACATTCGCATGTAAAATATCTCGGTATACATCTGGATCGGCGATTAACGTGGAAATGCCATATAGAGGCAAAATTAACTCAAATGAAACTAAAAGCCATTCAAATTCATTGGCTTATTGGTAGAAACTCTGTCCTTAGTCTCGACTGCAAACTTCTTCTTTACAACTCCATCTTAAAGCCAATCTGGTGCTATGGTATTCAGTTATGGGGCACTGCCTCGGCCTCTAATATAGAAAAAATACAAAGGCGCCAAAATAAAATTCTTCGAATAATCACAGCTGCCCCTTGGTATGTAAAAAACTCAAATATTCACAAGGATCTCAATGTTCCATTAGTCAAAACTATGATTACAAAATATGCGGTAAAATATTTAAAAAGGCTTGAACAACACCCAAATCCACTAGCTCGAAATATCTTAAATCATGGCGGCCACACTCGCTTAAGAAGAAGAGACACTGCAGCACTTATCCAATTAGATGAGCGATAAACACCTAGATAAGTGAGCAGAACCCGTGATGAAGAAAATTTTTGTCTGGCACTGGCAGGACATAAAATAACGTATTAGGTTAAGATTTGATTAATTATTGTTAGTTCATATTTAATATATGAAGATTCAATAAATAAATAATGAAAAAAAAAAAAAAAAAAAAATTTTCACTGAGAAGACAACTGCGTCTTTTTTCTAAAATACGCCCAGAAGAAGAAAATACACAATAGCCTGTTGTAGAATTTGCAGGAATATTTAATATCTTAAAAATTTATCCTGTCAGTTATTTTAACAAGGTAAAGTCTTAAGCAGTTTTCCAAAATTTAAGCCAATTTTGCATATTGGATATGTTAATTCAGGTATTTAATCTCATTACCTTAAGTAACTATAATTTGAATCACTTTCAAATCATTTCTCATTTCATCATTTGTTGTCTATATTTCTATAGATTTATTAAAAAATATTATAAATTCTAAATTATTAAAATTAATATTCATTCAGATCAAGAGATTAATAAATATTCAAAAACTGCTTAACACAAAAGATTTGTTTCGTTTTGTTGTTATTTTAAGAATTATAAATTATTTTAAAATATTGCATTTATTTTCACAAATTGTTTCTTCTTCTATTTTAACTGCCGGTTTCACAATCATATTCTTACAAAAAATATTAATTCATTAATAATTGAAATTAAAAATATTATTAATTGAAATTTTGACAGAATATTTATTAATATAATAACTAACCTGCCAGATAGATTTCATAAGAATTAAATCCATGAATTATTTTGCAATAAAATTTAAGTTTTAAATTATTTTAAATGTTATTTTTTACATTTATATTTGTTGTTTTATTATTACAAATTATCACAATCTTAATTTAATTTGCCACATGTAAATGAACGAGAATTTTTCTTGTAATTAATTTGAGATCTTAATTGATGACATTTAATTGAATGTCTGGCAATCAATTGGCGTAGAAATATTTATGCCACCAATTATTATGTTTTTTTTCCATTTAAATTATTATTTTTGCTTTAGCTGGTGATGTAGGTTGAATGTCATGCAGTTATTAATTCGAAAGGCTTCAAATATGGAAATCACTTGAACTTCTTAAGTGGTTTTTCCTTTATTTTTAGTTCCATTGGAATCATAGGATATGTACAATATCATTCAATCTCATTTTATCTTGGTTAAATATATGGATTTCGGTAAATGGCATTTTGAGTTTGCCAATTTCCAACATCATTTTTCGGTGTCATGTGCTCTTCGGTCGTCTTCTTCCTCTACTGTAGTGACGTTTTCAGTCTGAGGCATATCTACACAGAAAGAAAAACACTTGGGATAAATTAAGTTTTTTTTACTTACTTAAAGTACTCAAAAATTCAAGTACACTGATACTATGACAAGTGTCTTCGTTTTTGACCCCGTGACACTTGTCATCATTGTGATGTCAACCTTAGCATCACTTGGCCAAAGTGTCATCAGGGTCAAAATGAAATTATGTCATCAATGGGATGACACATCGGCATCACAGAAATGACGAACATGTCCTCAGTGCGATGACGCAGTAACATAAGAGAAAGGACACATTAGCATCAATTTAATGACAGTTTGTCATTAAGTCAAAGTCATTTGAATTGACTTAAGTTAGAGAATATTATTATTTACTTACCCGTTGTATATGTTTGTTTCACGTTTGTTAAATTACGACCTTTGTTTACAGCAGAACTCTCAATAATAAAACACCAGCACCATACCTCATGTGGTCTTTGTAATCATTCTACTTTAAAAATTTCATGTATTTAACTAAATAATTTAAAAAAATAGAATATGGGAATTTTGCTTCTTATAATACATTGTAATCATGAAAATAATGTTAATAATATACAAAATGTGGCATCGAAATAATGTCACTATAGTCATAAAATAGATGACACGTAAAAAATGACAAAATTGTACGAAGACGTTAGTCATTGAATTGATGTTACTTTTTGCATCATTGATGCCATTTGTAGTAACATTGATGTCACAATTCTGATGTTAGGGCATCACCAATATGAAGATGCATTTTTCTATCAGTGTACGAATAACACAAAAACGTACTCAAAAAAAATGCTAAATGGGATTACTTTCGAAAATCAATCCCTGAATTTCTGAAAATATGTATAAAATTCTTAAATGAAGAAAAAAAGATTGAACATTTCGTTGTAAGTGCATGCCATTCTGAGAATAAAATTACAAAATGAGGGCATTAATCTCATATAACTTATTAGTCTCATCTCTCACATTGCATTCTGTTATGCGTGCATATGCATGTGTTTTTCAAAGTTAATTGTAGAAATTACAACAAAACCACACACGTTGGAAAAAGACAAGAAGAAAAACATATATTATTTTCATGTTTTAAAGTAAAATTTAACTCTTGCTTCTCATTTAGTTTATATTTTTATTTAAATATGTTCATAAGATTTTTAAAGTAAAAACCATTTCGGGCATGAAGCTAGTGTTTTATAATTGACATTCTGTTGGGTGTTGAACAGGTAAGTTAATCAATCATAATAAAATTCTCCTTCTAATTTCACTTTTGGTTTCTTTTAAGTACGACTTCAGGATTGAATTAACATTGTAGTACTTGAATCAAGCGCATTTTGAGATCGATTTAATCTAAGTTTTACTTAACTCAATCTCATTTAAGTTAAGTATTTCGCGATTGAAAATTCGTACTTAAATCAATCTTTCTGTACTTGATTCAAGAAAATTATTACTCACCGTACTTTAAATACCGCTTCGGATGGTTTTTTGTTTGTATTTTTTTAATTCTTTAAGCTAATAATCCCCGCGAAGCTCTACGCTTGTCTGCAGGAAAGAAACCAGAGTCTCTAGAGGGAATCGAACCCGCAACCCTGGCGCTGATAGACTAGCTCACTACCTGCTAGCCTACCGCGGCACTCCTTGATTTTAGTACGGATGGATTGATTTTTCTTTTTTTTTTTCCACGCGTTTTAATGGGTGGTTCATTTGATCTTATTTTAAAATCGGGTTTGTTTATAGTACTTGTCTAGAAAATATGCCATATATTTTGCAAAAATTTATTGATCTGCGTTTCGAGTTTATCTATTGGTTATTAAGACTGATGTTAGCCATGTCTTGCTTCCATGAAGTAGAATTTTCTTTTCTTTCATGCATTGCGTTTTCGCAACTTTCTATTCTCCATATCTTGTTCAAACGTCCAAAAGCTGCTATAGTTTTGGCCAATATATATTTTACATCTTCCTCCACGCTCGCTTGTGTTGACATAATGCATTTGAAATAGTAGAAGTTCTCAACGTATTCTACTCCGATTAACGCATAGTTTGTAATGTCTTAAGGCCTTTGTCTTTTGTTTGTTTATATCCAGTCAATATGTTTGGATGACCAAATCAGTCACCTTACTCTGCATATCACACGTTCTATGGCACTAAAGTCTGGTGTTAGAAATAATCGCAATAAGAATCGGTATACGCCTCCAATTATTTCAGTCTTTAACGGTTTGAGGAAAGTTTGATTACATCTCCCCCGTCCAATCGATTGGAAGCCGTTCCTAACGTCATAATTCTATCATAAAACGTTTTATAATTTCTGTTATAGCCGAAGGGTCCATTTGCAATAATTCAGCTGGAATTTCGTCTTCTCCCGGTGCTATGGTCTGCTTTACCACTACAATGGCAGCAATAATCTCATCTTTGGACGATGCTCAATTATTTCACCTTATAGTCGTCGGCATAACAGAGTTGAATTCATCGTCTAAATTGTCATCCGCGTCACTGATACCTTCAAAATTTTGCCTTCATCTAAAATAGTTTTGAATTAATTAAAATTTTAGTTGTTTTGAAATAAATTTTTAATTGAAATGTTAATTAAATAACAAAAAATCTTAATAATATTTTTGTTTAAAATAAAATAATTTAAACTGGTGGAATTGTTGTTGGGAATTTTCAAAACCTGAGCAATACTTAATGAAATCAATTAACACATTATTTGAAACGGCAAAGTTTTTTGATCATTTTTTAATTAAAATTAAAAATATCATTTATTGAAAAAAAAAATATTCACAATTATAAATTTTTAAAATTTTTAGTAGTCTATATAATCATTTTGGAAATATGAGCAAAATCAACAAATTGTTTACTTGATTCTACGAATTTGTTATGAATTTGGTGATTAGAGAACATTTTTTATTTTTTCTCACAGAATTTGTTTTGCTAAATCTGGGTTCACCCTATGAAAGTTTTCTTTCAGAAAGTCTGAGTTTATGGGTGAGAGAGAAAGAAGAAGAGCATGTTATCTATCCCTCTCACCAAATAAACACAGATATTCTGAATGAAAACTTTCATAGTGTGAACCTAGCCTAATTTACAAAATTTATTATGGCTGTGCAAGTTACAGTTAAATACAATATGGGAATTTCCTGGGATCACGAACGTACGTTCATACGCTTTTGATGTACAAATAATATAGAAAACAAAACTTTTCCTAGCATTTTTTTTTGCAGTTCGATAGCATTTGGGTAGCTCTATGTTTAGTGCAAAAGATGAATTTCATCGAGTTTAAGTTTTAATAATGATAGTTATAAGCATGTGGTCACGAATGTAAGCAAAATAGAAGTCAACTTTGGCTGACAGTAGTGAAATGTAAAAATCTGCGTAATGGAACGGAATATTCAAAAGTGATTAATTTTTTTTAGTGTATTAATATAGTTCTCCGTCCAGTATTTACAAAATAAAATATCTCTCTTGGTTTTTGTTTAATTGGCTTATGTACCGGTCGCGAAGGTACGATTTTTCCATATGTTTTTTTATTATTATCACCAGCATTTTCCCACAAATATCTTCAAATTTCCTTAACAAAAACACTTAATATTCCTTTTACAATTCATTGTAATGGAGAGATTGTGAAGAAAGAGTGCAAACATAACATATTTTTTGCATGTAAAATAAGTATATAAAAAAGTCTCTAGAAGTAGAAAATATAAAATTTTCCAATTTCCAGCGCAATTTCCTCAAGTAAAACAGCTGAGATATGCTATGAAATAATTCTTCTATAAAAACATAGACTTTTTTTTATAATAATAAACAATAAAAGACGATGATTATCAACATTTTATTTTTTCATCCTGGTAGACCATTTTGGGGAAATGTTTTTAATTTAAATTAATTTAAATTAAAATTAAAATTAAAAAAATTAAAAGAATATCATATTGCCCTGCAAGCTTTTTATTAAAAATTTCTTTTGTAACAGGTTAATCGGTAACACCAAAGGACTTTACCGGTACAGATTTTACGTATGACTTTATTCCTCCTGTTTACATTTTTTGTTTTGTGCTGCAGCCTTTAGCCGAATTTACTTTTTTGGTTGATCAATTACTTTTAATAATTTAAATTAATAACAACATTTTTCCACTCAGTAACATAATTACTTGGTGGCCCCATGAAGTTAAGCACGTTTTAAGCTTCCCTTCAAAAATCCTACATACTGTTTTTAAAAATTCTCTTTTATTTTGCAAGGGAATTTTTGTTTTTGATAGGAGGAATGGGGAAAGTAAACAAGTTTCTGCGCAATTTTATGTTTATATGTTTTCTTTGCGTGTTAGGGAAAATTATGGCGCGATTACGACAAATCCTAATGATTTTTGTAGGATAAGTGTCTGTGCTCAATTTAACAGGACGGGATAGGCAAATGTATTAACGAATATACTCTTAAAGTTTTACGTTTGAATGCAATAAATGAAAGCTAAGTTTACGCACAAGCTTTTTGAAAGTTATCAAATCTGTTGTTTAAGTAGCTCTCCTCAGCCAATTCTTGCCGGAGTCCCACAAGGCAGCGTCTTGGGCCCTCAATTATACTTTTTATATACTTCGGACATGCCAACAAACAACCACACCAAAAATTAAATTTTCTCTAATGAAACAGCTGTCCCAAGTGTACACGAAAACCGTCATGAACCATCTCGACACGCACAGGGCCACATATATGAATTGGAAAAAATTGTTGAAACAATGGAAGATAAAAGTCAATGATCAAAAATGGGAATATAAAAAGTTCACTCTGTTCAATCATGCTCCTCTATTAAAATCCATAACCAAATAATTCCTTAACGTCTGCATAGAAAATACATTTCTCAGTATACATCTTAATCGACAGTGATGCCTACTTAACCATATTCGGTCGTTTTTAAGTACCTCAAACGCAAAAACATGTTTAAGGCTTTAACTAAAATACGCGCAAATTTATCCATTTCTACTCAGCCTTTTTAGCCTGTTTTTAATTTTGGTTCGGTATGATTACATTTTTTGTCTTTCTGGCAACATCGAATTGTGAAAACTGTTCTAAAACTTAAAAAACGTGCCAATGGAAAAACATTAAGGGCCATTATTACAACCTAATGATGAAGTTGCTGATAGTTAACGTGAACAATAGCTATCTTGAACAATAAAGTGACCAATAAGTTTTTTCCATTATTACAACTGTCCGAAAAATAAAAAATGTAATTTATATACTATGGCAACATTGCAGTATATACCGACTACTTTTGGTTGTTTAAAATACGTAGTGGCAACGACTTAGTTTTGTTTTATTTATTAATTAAAAACAAAAGTAAATGTTTGTGCTTTATTTTTGGTTTTACTGGTAAATTGTTTTGTTTTTTGTGTTAAATTGTGTTTTTTGAAAAAGTTGAGTAATTTAAGACTATCATTGAAGTTACCATATCTTCAGCAGAAAATATGGCATCTTCAAGTCCTTAAAGTTCACTTGTAAAGTTACCATGAGGACAAACCTGATGTTAGCTTATCAGTCACTTTTTAGGTTAATGTTAACTTGTAATAACTAAAAACTATTTATCTGTCAGATAGCATCCTAAAAATAACTATTTGTAGGTTGTTATAATGGCCCTAAAAGTACGGTTAAGTGTTGGATCGATCGGTAACAATCCATTTATTTAACTTTCCAGTTCTGCTATCGATATATCCTTACTAAAACGCTGAGCTTGAGAGGACTTTTAGTGTCATGTACTTATTTAAAAATAAAATAGTAAATATTGTCTTATAAAAGTTAATAGTTGTTCAAGCTACAAAATACCGGACGAGTTCGCTGAAAATAAAAACATATTTACAAAAAGCCACAATTTTACAAAGATAGTGATTTATGGAATGAAGATTAGGACGAGCAAGTACTGCAAATTTTATAAAACAATGACAAATTAAGGAAGGATTTAAGAACTACTTACAGCTTTCTGATATGTTTGCTAGAATTTTTGATGTTTTATTTTAAAAAAAAATTGATAGACCTTTTTGCGCTTTCTGGTAAAAAATTAAATAATAAAGTACTAAAAACGTAATTATTTTTCAACTATGCCCTTTTTAGCAGAGCTGTGAAGTCGTCAAAAAATAGTTCTAACTCCGACTGCAACCGCTGAAATTTCTTAAGTCCGACTCCGACTCCATCTCCATCTCCGACTTCTACTTTCACATTAATGCTAAATGTATGAGACTAATGGCCATTTTCTCAATGTACCGACAAAGTGTCTGTTACTTAATGTCAACATAAATTTATTAGAATTTATTAAACTATCTGTTAACATTTTTGGGTTTCTCAATAAACCGACAAAAAACATTGTTTTCAGTTGGAAACACCTCTCAAAATATATGTAAAACATGGGAGTCAGCTGATTGAATTTATCTTTACGGCAAAAAAAAAAGGAAAATAAATAATTGGCAGGTGAGTGCTAGTTAGTTTTGCGACAGAATAGAAGCAAATGAGACATTGAGAAAACCAAATTTCTTTAATTGTGCAGTTTTTTGTTGGAAAAAAAGATAATCATATAATGAGAAAACGGCCATAAATGTATGCGACAGTCATTATTCAACTTTAAACTCTTTTTCTTTGATGCAGTACCTTTTAAATAGAAATTTTTATGTAAAATTTTTAAATCGATATATTCGAAGAATTTATATTTTGGAAAATATTATTCTTCGACTCTGAATCCGGTGCAATAACCTTTATTCCGTATCTTCACACCGACTCCAACTTTACAGCTTTTTTCAAATTTCCTAGCCCACTTAGGGCTAAAAAATCAGAGCAAGTTAAACTCTCTTTTTGGTTTAAAATGTGTTTAAACCAACAAATCTATAAATCATTGAACATATAAACCATCTTTAAACGCATGAAATTGGGCGTTTAAACTACCAGTACAAATCATGAGAATTTGCCAACATTTGTCGTAGTGCTGCCACATGTTATTTTTTTAACAACATATAATACATGGGACACTGATTTATGGCTGTTGAGTTTAAACTACATATAAATTCAAGTTTAGTTCACATAAACCAGCGTTTAATCCATCAGTGATTTATTAGGCATTAGTGTTCCAAGATTTGGCATCACTGTAGATCAACGTTTAATGTGGCAATGCCATATAGAGGCAAAATTAACTCAATAGATATTAAAAGCAATTAAAACTAATTGGCATAACTATTGGAAGAAATTCTGTCCTTACCCACTCTATATAAATGTTAATCTAGTGCATGTATGGGCAAATGCAAAATGAAAATGCAAAAAGAGCGAACGATCTGTATACATACACAAAAAACAAAGAGCATAACACCAACAAAAGCAAACGTAAACAAACTAATACAATGGCACACATGCAAAGCTTTCAATGTAGTGGTGCCCATACCTGATCTAGTGCTACGACGGTATTCAGTTATAGGGCTCTGCCTCAGCCGCGAATATTGAAAAAATCGAAAGGCGTCAAAATAAATTGCTGCTAATAACTACAGAAACCGTTATGGGCAGGACATAAAATATTAAAATCATATTTGACTAAATTATTGTTAGTTCATATTAAATATATCGCACTTGATCAACAAGATTTAAATATTTTCAGTAGCGACAAAAACAATTTTAAATTTTACATTAAAGGCATAAGAAAAAGAATTTGTAAACCATGCGTTTCATTACCAACAAGTTGACAAAATAAGTAGCACAATATTTTTATGTCGATCTGTTCAAAAAAGTGAAAAAATGAAAACTTTGAGTTAATACCCTCTTGTTGATAAATAAATAAATATAAAAAAATTGCAATTAGAACCAATTCTTTCTATTCAATTTACAACTTTAACTACAGCCAACAGTAACCAGAACTTTTAGAAAACCAATTTAAAATATGAATTTTAATCACAAAACTTATCCTATTTTTCAAAGTCGAAAACAAACCAGAAGCGCAAGGTGGGGGCGATGAGGTAGACTTTTGGAAAGAGTCTACTATTAAAATAATTACCTGTGTATTTGGCAACTTCACACCTTGATCATAAATATTAATAAAAAACGAACATAATAATAGACTTAATCAATTCTCCAAAAAAAGCAGAACCAAATAAGACTTTTAAAAATTAAGAAGTTTTTAAGGTGTTGTAGCATACAAACTCAAACATAAAATTAAACATGAAAAGAATTTGTAAAATAAAATGATGACGGTGGCGATGATGATGATAATGATGATGCACCTGAATTATGAAAATATAAATAGTTTGCAAAAATATGAATATGAATATTTTTTTGTTAAGTGTGCAAATACTTGTTTGTATCTTAAAGTATACACAATGATTATAAAGAATACGTTACAATTCCAATTCATACGTTTATGAATGTAAAATGATTAGCGTTTTACTATTTTTATTTTGCATTTATCTCTTTTTTTCTTCTATTAAGCAGTTGCCAAGGTAAATGCCAAAACACAAACCAACCTTTAAATCCAACATCAACTTCATTTATTTCCAAGACTTTTTAATTCACCCACCCCGATTATCAACCAATATACTTGGACCACATCTTCTATGACTTACTGTACATGTATGTGTGCGTGGCGAGTGTATTCCCAGCGGGAAAATTCAGAAGACCTTCTTGCTTCAGGCCTTTTTAAAGGCCTGCTTAAAAGATTTTTTGATTCAATTACTATTCTTATCTAACTGCTAAAGAAGGCCTCATAGAAGACCTCGGCTCTTTCATATAAAAGATAATATACACCTTCCACACTCGCTTCTATGAGAAGGGAGTAGAGAAGGAGTAACATTTTTTGTATTGTTTTTTTGCACATGCAAAAGCAAAATCAATTTTTTTGGTCCCGTTACCCTTCTTATGTACCTGCTGAAGAAGCGAGAGCGGAAGGCCTTCTCCGCAATGACAACGTGTGTAAAAAAGATATGAGTATGGAATGGAGCAAGAAGGCCTTGTACATCCAAAAGAAGGGGTACAGAGGCCTTCTAGAAGGCCTTCCTACTCCTTCTTTTTCCCGCTGGGTTGCTGCAGTTGCACTGGCGATGTTGTGTAAATTATGATTTGAATTTGCAGAAATTATTAACTTGCCATATACATAAATGTTAGTAGATTCTCAGATGGAAAAAATCATCATTTTATTCAAAACCAAAATAAAAAAAAATTAAAAAAAAAACAGAAAAAGCAAGAGAAACAAAATTAAACGCAATTAAACAAAAAATTTAAAGAAAACACCCACTTTACTGATATTTAATTGGTGGATAAAATCACCACTATATCCTGAGTATGACCAACTAAATAGCATATGGGTCCTAATAGATTTACAGATTCCAGCAAAATCTTATATTGTATTACTACTCTACATACTTATCAGGTGCAATAACCCGTTATATTTGCTAGGAATGTCCCCGAATTTTAATTTTACTGCAGTAGAACCTATTTTGTAAGCCGAAACAATGACGTTTCAAACATAATGTCTGGTGTGGCCAGATTGTTGGGGGCGCTGGCATGCTGGCGTAAGTCCAGCCAAGGCTTGCCGTATGGACATTGTGGATTTGTAAAGACGTCACATTCCGTTTACTGTAGGCTTTATTTAATTTTTAGTTATCAGCTATCTATGTCCTAAAATGGCTGAAAACCTGAACCTCGGGATGGTTGCCGGTTGAAATGGTGACGGTTCTGACGGTGGATGTTTTATATAACTTAAAATCGGTTTTTCGAAAATAACACCAGAACGCCTAATACGTTAACAAAGTTTTGACTACTGACTGCCAGCAGTCGTCAATGGTGGTGAGTGTTAAACGGCAAACCCCTGTAAAAAGAGATTGTGTGGTTACAATCGCAAAAATGTCAGGGCAACCTGTCCGTCAAAACCTGGGTTCGATTCCCAGTTCAGCCAAGAATAAAAAATTCTCAATAAATTTTAATTAATATCATATTGTAAAATTTCTTTCTTCATAGAAATAATTTAATGAAGTTTAAATTTGATGAGCTTTAGCCTGATTAAAAATATTAAAAATTTGGATTAAAAACCATGAACCAGTTCAATAAAATAACCACAAAATAATTACAGTTTATTTATTTCATAATGAGATTGGGTTCAGCTAAGTTTTATATCACAAGAATACACTTCCAAATTTTGTGATGATCGATATATAATTTATCATGGGCCCACAAAAATCGAAATCACTTTTTAGCGAAATTTGTGATATTAATTTCGCTTAAACATCCTCTCTAAAATCACATTTATGCACCTTAAGCCAAAAGGAATTATGATATTTCAGCAAAATGAGGGCCAATTAAGTTTTATAGGGCTGGAAAATAAAGTTTTTTATGATTTTATTGTCATGTCCAATTAAAGGCACACTTCCAAAAAAATCTAATTCGCGGGCGAGGGTATCAAATATTCTGCATGATGTGTATTAAGATTGATTTGTCGGAAATAGAAAATATCTATATAAATTGGTCACATTACTTAATCTACCCAAAGCCACTTAGATATAACAAAACTTTGTCTTTATGGAACAGCAGTGGCAAATTTAAGAAATTAAAAAATATTTCCTACATTTTGTTTTCAACAAAATATTTAAGAAATCATAAACATGTAAACAAACTGCACTCAAGTGTAAAAAAATAAATGTTGCTTATTTTCCATGTAAAAAAAAGAAGAATTCGAAACATGAAATTCTCTTAACAAAATTTACATTTGAAACAGTTTCAAATGCAAAAATGTCAAACTACTTGTGGAACCTCAATCACAAAATGAAGAAAAAAATTATTAAATACAATTATTTCTCACTTTAGTACATATTTTCATATTTATTAGCACTTCTAGTCAGTAATATGTTCAATTTAAACCAACTCAAAATGCCACATTTTTGTCTAATGGCAAATGTCACTTGCTATCGTTTTAGAAAATATATCTAAAGTTTTTATTTTTTTATTAAACATCCAGATATACAAATTAAAATTCAGATTTAGATTTACATTCAGATTGTTTTAATAAAATTATTTACAATCTCCTACACAAACTGACACATAAATCTCTCCTTTAATTTTTCATTGCTCTCTGATACTTGCATCAAGACAGACGGACAGACAAACAAACAGAAATACCGATAACATGGATTGGTGTTATTTTACATTTTAATAAAAATAATAATAAAAAAAAAAAATAAATAAAGTAAAAGACAAAAAAAAAACCTGCAAAATGTTTTGAATTTAAATGATTTTGTTTAACATGATTATTTACATGTACGTTTGTACTCAAGTACTCGTATCTTTTAAATGTATACATGCATGTAAAGTATTGTATTTACAAATAATTTACTACAAATTGCTTGTAAATTAACAAAAAAAAAAAAAAAAAACAAAGTAAAAATTTAACTTATTCAAATGTTAGCGAATGTCAAATATTTTAATTTATTCATACGTCACCATTTACGAGTCTAAACGTTGGTGGTATGAAGACAATTTATACGAGCTACAGCGTTGATTTGGTTTTTATGGTTAACATCTTGATAGTTTTTGTTCAAACATGGATAATGGATACAGAGACAGACAGTCTAAAAGAAAAACCAAAATTGTTTAGGTGAGTTGTGAGTTATGGAAAATAAAAGGAACTCATGTGTGCATTTTTAAAGAAATCAAAAGCTGATGATGGCCATTAATATGTTAGACACTAGATTGTCACTTTTCAGCAAATACTTTATCAACTATTAACATTTTCTTAACATAGCTCTTGGGATGGCGGAGGATAAATTAACAATAAAATTTTGACCAAATTAGAAAATGTTTTGGTTGGAACCCATTTAAAAGGATGACAAGCAACATGAGATGTATTTAAAACAATGGGAACTATAAAATAAGTCATCGTCCAGACTTGCAATTTTTTTTTTTTTGCTGCAATTTTTTTTAAATTCTGCTTTGAAATTGAGTTATTGTCTATATGAAGTTATACTGCCAGTTCAACGATTTCGAACGTTATCGTTCGCATAGAAAATTTATATGAAAAACACTCAGTTTTAAAAATATTTTCCATACAAAATTCTATGCGATTGTCTGCGTTCGAAATCGTTGAACAGGCAGATAGTTTTCCTTTCTATATTTTTTATAAACATAAATACACCTACAGTCAACTTCAAGTTAAAATTACAAAACAGAATTGCAGAGCACTGATAAACAAGAATTGCTGCAACAAAATTTGCAAATCTGGACGATGTTAATGATGCAAAAGTTGTTTGAAACTAAAACCGATAAATAAGAGATCTACTTAAAAGAAAAAAAGCGATCATTCTTAATTATACAATAAAAGAAAACCCTTCGGAAATGTTACGATTTTGTACTTTCCTGCAGTGAATTTTGTCATTATTTTAGTCCATAGAAAATGTCAATTTATAATACAGTTTTTTTTTCATGAAAAATGCATAATGCACTTAAAGGGTTTTTTTATGGGAGCTCCTTAAGCAATAGAGATGGCGGGTCAGTATGTTAGAAGCAAACGTTTGGGATGAAAAGTGGGGTTAGTCACATATATGTAGCTCTTGTCATAAAGAACAAAAATTGTGAACATACACAGAAAAAAATGTTGCACCAGTAAACGCGTTAATCAAAAATAATATCAGTTTTAATTAAAAATGTTATCAAGTTAATTAAACGTTTAATCAAGTGAATTAAACGTTTAATTAAGCGAATTAAACGTTAAATTGATATTATTAAGTTGTTTACTAGTGCAAATTAATATTGTCAATTAAACGTTTAATACACTTGATCAAACGTTTAATTCACTTGATTAAACGTTTAATTCACTTGATTAAATTTTTAATTAAAACTGATTTTTTTTTTGAGTAATGCGTTTACTGGTGCAAAATTTTTTTCTGTGTATAAGATCAAAAAAACTTAATTTTCAAGATCAAAATCGCAAAAGACTTTAAAAATTTTTATCTTTTTTCATCAGGCTAAAGCTTATCAAATTTAAACTTCATTAAATTATTTCTATGAAGAAAGAAACTTTACAATATGATATTAATTAAAATTTATTGAGAATTTTTTATTCTTGGCTGAACTGGGAATCGAACCATGTTCAGGTCTATAAAATTCTAAGGAAACAATCAACTACAACTCACGCTACAACTTTGCCTCAGAGATTAAATCAAAATTCCTAACGGTTTGCAAGATATGAGCCTAAGAAAATGGTCAGTTTTTTGCAAAAATGACACCGAGGCCCCAAATCTTTGGGGCCCCATAAAAAAGTGTATTACTTTGGGCAAAACTGGGAGACAAGGGTCTTTTTTGGTCTTTTGTCACGTAGTGGTGTCCGTATATGATAATATTTTTTCGTGTTACACTGTGTTAGTCAATGATAACCTAAATAATAGTTAACGCTAACTAGTTTGTCATATCGTATATATTGGTTAGCACTAACTAGCTATTCACGTTAATATTGGTTAGTACTAACCTTTATAAAATAATACATTTTTTAATTTTCATTTTAAATTAAAATTTTTAATATAATTCTTCTTTATTAATAAATGAGCTTAAGGTCACTTTTATATCAAATAATTCTTTTTGAATTTTTATTTTTATTATTTGTCAAACACAATTTTCGTTAATTTTTTGATTAAATTTTATAAATCCTGAAGAAGATTTCCAAAGGAAATCGAAATATTGATAAAACAAATAAAAGAACTATTCGAAATAAAAGTGACCTTAAGCTCAATTATTAATAAAGAACAAAAATATTTAAAAAAGGTCGAAGAAATTAGAACAAAATTAATTTTTAATACATATTTTTAATCAGGCTCCTTTCATTAAATTTAATTTTCATTAAATTATTTTTATGAAGAAAGGAATTTTACAACATGAAAATTAATTAAAATTGTATTGATAATCTTTCATTCTTGACCGTGGCCGGGGCTCGAACCGCGGCCGGCAGGTTACCATGGCATGTTTCGATCGCAACCACTCGATCTCCTCAGATGGATTTGCCGTTTTACACTCGCGGCCATCGACGACTGCTGACGTCAATAGTCAAACATCAATCCTTAAACCAAATTGTATTTTAACCTTTGGTAGATCGAAATTTGCTTTTTTGAATGATTATCTATTTTAATTGATTTTACATGTTATTCCTTACTTCTGTTTTTTCGTACTTTTGTCAAGAATTCTTCTTGAAGTCCAAAGTACATTTTTTGTTTTTTTATTTTTGTCTTTCTTTTTCTTGTTGAGCTTTTTCAGCACAACTTGAAGGACAAATGAACCGTACAGTGAAATAACTCCCAAATGAAATAAGTCCCAATGGAAAAATGAAATAAATCCCAAAAAATTTTCCATACAAATTGGGAGTTATTTCATTATGAAATAACTCCCAAATGAAATAAGTCCCAACAGGTTTTTTGCTGGGAGTTATTTCATTTGGGAGTTATCATTGGCACTTATTTCATCGCAGTTGGGACTTATTTCATTTTAATTGCAAACACTATTTTATCGTTTTTATGAATGTTTAATTATTTTTGTCATCAAAGAAATGAATGAATCTAGAATGAAATGAATGTTTAATTTTTTTTTTAATAATTTTTGTTATCAAATTATGTATAATATACATAAATTTATACCTATAATTATTATTACTATTATGTATATGCTTACAATAATTGTGAAATAAAAAGCGTTCTGTAAAAGGAAACCAAAAAAATGGGAGTTAATTCATTTTTGTTGGGACTTATTTCATTGGAAGTTAATTCAGTTTTATGGGGATTTATTTTTACATTTTGAAATAAGTCCCAAAAATTGGGACTTATTTCATTTTTGCCTTTGGAAGTTATTTCATTTTTTTCAGTTGGGCGTTATCTCATTTTTCATGGGACTTATTTCATTGGGAGTTATTTCATTGGGACTTATTTCATTTGGGAGTTATTTCACTGTACCCAAATGAACACATAGAGCTCGTGCCTTAGCTTTAACAATAATTAGTATTGTGGTTATTTTGTTGAACTATTTATGGTTTTTAATCCAAATTTTTAATATTTTTAAACAGGCTTAAGTTCATTAAATTTAATTTTCATTAAATTATTTTTATGAAGAAAGGAACTTTACAACATGAATCAAATTCTTATCGAGTACAAAATATGTTTGTCTCATATTTGTAACTCCATTAGCTACGAAGTCTAGCAAACGGCCGGTTGTTCCAAAACCCAGTTCAACTCAACTTTCTAAATTATTGGGAACATACACATGTAAAACAAGATCATTAGTCACTTATTTATCTGTTGGGCTAATTCTCTGCATGGGTCTAGATCTCGTTTTAGAATCTTCTTTATAAAAGTGGAGGTAAACGTATTTTTGAACAATTTATTTCTCGTAGATCTTTAAAAGCCATTTTAATTTTCTAACAATTTGTGGCCCAAATTAAAATACGGTATGTATGTAAGTGATATCTCACCAGGTGTTTTAATATCAGCTATTATTTGCTCCTTTATTACCACCAGCAAATCTTCAACGACTATCCCCACCACCATGTCCTTTGGATTATTTTTCTATACACCAATAGCAATTTATATTTTATTGTATGCAATTTAAGCTATTAACAAGAATCAGCCATTAAAGCGATGACAAAAATACATGAAAAAAATTGGCAAGTAAAATTGTTGCAAGTGTGTTAGTAAAAACTTTGTTTTGATTAGTTTTGGTTATGCATTTCTTGTAGGCTTAAAGTTTATCACTTCCAAATATTTTTTTAATATCTTTAGTTTTTCTAAAATCTTTATGGATGAAGTTTCCTGATGATCTGGCCTAAGCAACCAGTGAAATGCGCATAGGAATAGCTTATCCCATCAACAATAAATTTTAAATGTTTTTATCAAGAATAAAAACTGGGAATTAAGCACGAATAAAAAAATCATTTAAATTAAAATTTTGTATTCCCAAAAATTACTTTTGATAACTTCCAAATAACTTTTCTCCGATGTACAAATTTCCATTTTTTCACAAACCAACAAAAATTGGAAAATTTTAAATTCAAATTTATATTAAAATGTTGGTCAAACCCGCTATGGTGTTGACATAGATCAAAAAGTCTTGCACAAGCTAAAGTTCGTGTAACATATTGATAAGTAGTTTATAAAAAAAAAAACTTATAACGGCTTATATTAACCCCGTCTAAAGGCGGTCATGTTCATTAGAGGGTTAAGTCCTGCTGAAAAAATAAGGGGGTTTTATTGGCTTTCGTTGGTTTGTTTTAATATTTTTTTGGAGTTGAAAGTTCATAAAAAAATAACATTTAAAGAAATCGTAACGAGTGCAACTCGCTTCGTAAGATTATTAATACAACAAAATGGAAAAGTTAAGTATTTCGCGATTGAAAATCCGTACTTGAATCAATCTTTTTGTACTTAATTCAAGAAAATCCGTAATCATCGAACTGTTAATACCGCTTCGGATTGATTTGAGTACGGTTGGATTGCTTTTTCTTTTGAGTGCATTTCCAGATACTAGGGAGATCGATTGTTCGGCTTTTTTCAAAAACCGGTTCGGATTTTCTTTTATGACTTGGTTCGCTTCAGCACTGAACTCTTCATATATACATAGTTATAGGGTCTCAGATCAATATTGTAGAAACAACTAACGGAATTAAAGCCTTTAACCTTCGGAGGAGGACATAAAAATGCTAAAAAAAAATAGACGTTATTTCATTTGCAAAAATAAAAACTCTAAGTTTTACGCATCGTTCGTTGGCATTACTATTTATATTGGGCTCTAAAACATTTTAGTACATTTTTTTATACGCTTTACATATGTATATTTATATCTATATCTTTTTTGTGCACATTAGCCAATTTAATTTCTCAAAATAGTAACTTTACTACCCGATGGATATGGCCACATAATCAACTCAATCTAAATTCATTAAAGAAGCAACTAAATGAATAAATTTGTTTGCTGTTTTAATAAAACCTTTAATATTTTTCTAACTTCATTATAGACCCAACAGATGAACAAAAATCTTCCCATCATAAAATTAGACATATTAAAGAAAATTCTCATAGAACTCATACGAATATGAAGACAAACTTAAAAAAACACACATTCACACCCACTCAAAACTAAAAGACACACAATATATTTTAAACTTTAAATCAAAAGTGCAACCGCATCAAGAAAAATATTAAAAATAAAACGAACAAAAAAACAATAGAAAAACCCAAAACATCGAATAAAATAAGATTAATTGTATTGTTAGAAATGAATTTAGCATCACTTTAGCTGATGGGTGTAAGCACTAAGTGTAATTTCTTGTCAGAGAATCGAGGAAAACCCAAAAACAAATTCAAAACAAATTCAAAAGCTCACAACAATAGCTTCTTCCTCCATCAGGTAGACTTCATGTCTATTGATTTCCCATAATGGAGTGACTCGTTAGTACAAAAAAAAAAAAACTTTTAACAAAAACGCTAAAATCACAAACAGCAGAGATCTCGGCAGATTAATTAATATTAAGTTTTGTGTTTTGAAATTCAAATTCAAATCTAAAAATTAAAAACATTTTTCAATTAATTTTATTATCAAATTGATATTTTTATTTAGACAAATTTGTGTATTTATTTTCAACATTTTAATTGTGTTTTTGTTAAGTTTTGACTTGATTTTTGTGAAAAAAAATTAAATGTTGCATAGCAACTTCTTAAAACAGCATTTGCAACAAGGCGGGCAAATTACCGCAACTTATCATCACTGTTGGCTGAAATTCAGAGAAGAGTTTTTTTTTTTTTTTGTTAATATTTATGAAGAAGTTGAAATATTAAATGCTATTTTTATTTATGTGATATTATTAAACTGCCCCAGGCAAATGAAATTTGGGTATTTTTAAATTACTACCGCCAAATATCAAAAATTTTAAATGTCAAATTTTCAAATATTGAAATTCCATATAAATGTAATCAATAGAGTAACAAACAAATTACTTAATGGTTTATTTTAAATAAATAATATAAATGAACAAAAACGCATTGGAATGCTTTGCTTAAAAATGTTTTGAAGAGATTGAGCAGTTGCAATTGAAACTTGTAAGGGTAACCTGTCCGTGAAAGCCTGGGTTCGATTTCCGCGGCCGTCAAGAATGAAAAACTATCAATAAATTTTAATTAATTTTTATGTTGTAAAATACTTTTCTTCGTAAAAATAATTTAATGAAAATTAAATTTAATGAGCTTTAGCCTAATTAAATATAAAAATTTGGATTAATAAACCAAATAATCACAATACTAATTATTAAAAAAAAAATTATTTAGCTTTTTTTTGAAACTTGTGTTTTAAGTCTTATAAAAGACTTCATTAATGAAATCGGTTAAGTGGTTTAATCATTTTTAGATTATCAGAACCATATACGTACATAGTACATACCATTTGAAAGCCACGCACTACAGTACTCTAGATGGGACCCATGGCCAATCATGCACTCGGCAAATAAAAATGTATGTTATGAGTTTAAGATTCATACAGCTCTTTGTGCGGAATATTTTGTGAGGTAGTTTATATGGGACCTATGGTCAATCCTGGTTCTACCAGTACAAAGCTTTGCCATGACATAGTAGTTTCTATAAAAGTTAACGTGGCTAAATTCTATATTAATAACAACAGTTATTAGGTAGCTAGGTCCCTAAAAGCTATTTCCAGAAGTAGTATTTGTATGGGAGCAATGGTCAATATGGACCGATTTTGAAAAATTAGTTGCAAAAATAAATATTTTTAAGCTAAATTTAATCTAAATATCAACATAATAAGAAAGTTTATGGGCACAAGGCCTATTGTGGAAAAAAGTTTGAATGTGAGACATGTGAAATCAGGAACCGATTCTCACCATTTTCAATAGGCTTCGCCCTTATGACAATTAGGACGTATGTATGTACCAAATTTCACTTGTACATCCAGCCAGACGGACGGACGTTCTTGGTCGCCTCAGAAAGTAATTCTGAGGTCTAGGGCCAATATTTTTTCGTGTTACACACATTATCACTAACGCACTTTTTTGGTCTGGGTATCAAAATATCTAGGAAATTTCAAAGAAACTTAAAACATGTTGCATACCTTGTTAGCTATTTTATTTGTATTTTATTATTAACAATTGCCTTTCTAAAGCAACAAGATATAAAATCTTATGAATAACAGCTTTAGAATCAGATGAGTTATCAGATATACATATTTGTTGAAACTAAATATACTAATCTAGTGAAATATAACATAAACATAAATGAACAATAATAACATTTTAAATTTGAAGTACAATGTAGTAAAAAAATAATAAAATAAGAAGATTATACATTTGTAATTTAAAAACTTTATGCATAGTACGTTATTAACAATTTTTTGAATTTCATTGCGTTGCTGGTGAGTTGAATGTTAGTAGGAAGATGGTTCCAGAGATATATTGTGTAAACGAAAAATTGGTTAAAAGATGCGCTGTTTCTATATGTAAAGGTGATAATGCTATTATTTCTTGCAGATGCTGTAAATGTTAGCTTTTTGTATAGGTAGCTGGGTTCCCTAGTAATAATAATTTTGTGCAGAAAAAGTAAATTCTTAAACTTCAGATAGTTATCAAAAGTCATTCCAAGGATTCGTCTGGAGTATGTTGTTACACTCGCAAACCTGGGTATAGCAAAAATGTAACGTATAATGTTATTAAACGTGGTGTTCAGTTTTCTTTTGTCATTAGCATTGCACCCGGCGAAAACTTCAGAAGAATAAGTAAGTTTTGGTATTAGGTATGTCCTAGCTATCATCATTCTTATTTTCGGTGGTGTGAACGGTTGACTATACCATAGACTTCTGAGCATACCATATACTCCGCCGCACGTTTGGTTAATGTGGTCAGACCATGTAAGTGTTCTATTGAAAACGACACCCAGATTTCTAGCAGAGTTGACCAACTCAATTTTCTTTCCACCAAGATATATACCTACGTCATCAACGATTTTCATGCTCCTCTTGGAAATGATTAGGTATTTTGATTTTTTTGGATTTAGGCACAGGCCATTTGCCGTTGCCCAGTTATAAATCTTGTTGAGGTCGTAATTAAGATTTCCAACTTTATGACTCAATGATGTTTTGGTGCAGTCAATGTATAGCTGGACATCATCGGCATACATATGCATGTTTGAGTGCTTGATCTGAGAAGGAAGGTCGTTGGCATACATCGAGTATAGAAGCGGACCAAGTATTGACCCCTGAGGAACGCCTCTCGGCATGAACAAAGGCCTGGATACAGTTCCATTGTTTGCTACAACTTGCCATCTGTCTGAAAGATATGACGCAACTAGTTTCGATGCGGTGTCAGAAAAGTTGAACATTTTCAATAGTTTCATGATCAGCATTTGGTGATCTACCGTATCGAAGGCTTTTGAGTGGTCAAGTAAAACCAGAAAGGTAATTTCACTTTCATCCATACTCTTTCGAATATGTTCAATTACTTCAGATAAGGCTGTTGTGCAGCTATGGCCTCGTCTGAAACCAGATTGGCGATCGGTAAGGAGATTGTGGTCAAGAGTATACTTATAAATCTGGTTATATATGAGACGCTCAAAGACCTTTGACAGGTATGGAAGGATGGATATTGGGCGATATTCATTATCATTTTTGGGCACTGGTATAACTTTTGCAAGTTTCCAATCAGTTGGATAAGTGCTGGTTGTAACGATAGAGTTGAATATGTGGTTAATATAATGTATTATATATGGTAATATTAATTTTACAAAACGTGGATGAATATCGTCAAGTCCAACTGCATTGGATTTTACAGCTCGGAACCCTTCAACGGTATCGCAAATGGTGAAGCATTGAAATCCAAATTTGTTTGCGGAAGTACGAGAAGAGGTTTGGTTGTAGAAGTCAAGTAGAACCGGTGGTTTAGGAATGTTTGAAAAAGAGAAATTTAGTTTATCAACATCTATAACCCTTGTAGCAGTACTTCTTTGAGAGCTAACTATGCCAATATCGCGAATTTGTTTCCATGTTTGTTTAGTGGTCACCGCAGTGCGAAATTTTTCCCCGTAGTAGGTTAACTTATCGTGTCTTATTTTTGATACAACAGCTCTTCTGGCCACTCGAAAATCATTTTTAAGATCGTTCGTTTTGTAACGTTTCCAGCGCCTATATAGTTCATCCCGACGTTCTAATCTGTAGATTGTTTTTTAAATTTTGTTAATGTGTTCCACAAAAATATTTGCCGTCAATTTTTCTACCAAGTTCCTAAACATACCTCATACCTCAGATGTAAAGAACACCCAGTTTCATATACCGATATCCTGGACAAACAGACCATAAGGGTGCAACTTTAATCCCACTCAAATTTCGATGTGATTCTTCAAAACACACATATGTATATTTTTTCTTAACCTTCTCTACCAGTATCCATTGTCAGAGCCCCGTTATATTGTTTTGTTTTGTGCAGTGTAATTTGGTTAAAATGCGATTTTCATCAAATTAATTGTGATTGCAGACAGCTCCTCTCAAAGTTATGTAGCAACCGATACCAGAACTCCTCCCAGTCTCCACGAAATTTCAAAAGCCATTACACCGCTGAAAACGGAAGCGCTGCAGGCATCGATTACCTACTCGACGAATTAAACAAAACTGCGCTTACTACCATTGCTGAAACATTACTGCCTCCATTCAAAAAAATATGGATGACTAATACTATCCCCCAGGAATGGAAGGAAAGTCTTATAATTAAAATACCTAAAGAAAAGATCTAAAATCATGCAGTAACTGGAGAGGTATCGCACTGAAACCCTCTGTATTTAAGATATTTAATAAGGTAATACTAAACCGTATGCTCGAGCAAAGAACAGGCTGGCCTCCGCCCCAACCACTCTTGTGTAGACCAAAAAAAAAAACGCGTCATAATAGAACAATGTAGCGAGTATAACACAACGCAATACTAACCGTTTATTAATATGGACTTTGATGCGAGGGAAAGATTGATGACCTGTTACAAAGAGCAAAACAATTTGGTTTACGAATAAACGCAGCAAAAACCAAGGGCATCGCAGTTAAAAATTATTATTAATTATGGTTAACTGGTTTCGTACCTGCAGACAAGCGTAGAGCTTCGCGAGGATTAGCTTAGGGATTAAAAAAAAAAAAAAATAATAATCAACCAACAACATTCACTCCAAACGACAACCCAATTCAACATGTGAATAATTTCTGCTATCTTGGAAGCAACGTCACACCCGACGGCGCCGCAATTGACGACGTAGATTTGCAAATACATAAGGCAAGGGCAGCGTTTTACAATCTTTGAATCGTCTTTCGCTAAAAACCATGGTAACATATACAACGCCTGTATAAAATCGATTCTTCTTTATAACTCCGTAACATGGTTGGTAAACCAAATCATTAAACGTAAATTTTCACAAACAGATGCCTGCGCAATATCCTTAAAATATGGTGACCAATAATAATATTAAATGATCAACTACAACAAATCTCTGAGCAGGAAGACATCAATACGTAAATCAGAAAAAGGAAATACAACTGGCTAGGACACACTCTCCGTAATGGCGAAATGTGCCACGCAACACTACAATGGAATCCACAAGGCGCACGCTCGCGTGAAAAACCGAAGATCAAAATTTGAAAAAAGTCGAAAATCTGGGACTAACGTATACTTTTCTAAAGGTGCAAGTTGCGCTTAATCCGAATCTGCACTCAAAATTTCTTCATCACACCAGGTAAAAAAAATCTTAAAAAAATAAAAAAATTATAAAAAAAACAAGTAGTTTGATACCCTCCGCCGAAGTTCGAATATTTTAGGAGTGGGATCTATATTCTTCTATATATATAAAAATGAAAAATGTTTGTATGTGTGTTTGTTTGTTTGTTTGTTTGTTTGTTTGTTTGTTTGTTTGTTTGTTTGTTTGTTTGTTTGTTTGTTTGTTTGTTTGTTTGTTTGTTTGTTTGTTTGTTTGTTTGTTTGTTTGTTTGTTTGTTTGTTTGTTTGTTTGTTTGTTTGTTTGTTTGTTTGTTTGTTTGTTTGTTTGTTTGTTTGTTTGTTTGTTTGTTTGTTTGTTTGTTTGTTTGTTTGTTTGTTTGTTTGTTTGTTTGTTTGTTTGTTTGTTTGTTTGTTTGTTTGTTTGTTTGTTTGTTTGTTTGTTTGTTTGTTTGTTTGTTTGTTTGTTTGTTTGTTTGTTTGTTTGTTTGTTTGTTTGTTTGTTTGTTTGTTTGTTTGTTTGTTTGTTTGTTTGTTTGTTTGTTTGTTTGTTTGTTTGTTTGTTTGTTTGTTTGTTTGTTTGTTTGTTTGTTTGTTTGTTTGTTTGTTTGTTTGTTTGTTTGTTTGTTTGTTTGTTTGTTTGTTTGTTTGTTTGTTTGTTTGTTTGTTTGTTTGTTTGTTTGTTTGTTTGTTTGTTTGTTTGTTTGTTTGTTTGTTTGTTTGTTTGTTTGTTTGTTTGTTTGTTTGTTTGTTTGTTTGTTTGTTTGTTTGTTTGTTTGTTTGTTTGTTTGTTTGTTTGTTTGTTTGTTTGTTTGTTTGTTTGTTTGTTTGTTTGTTTGTTTGTTTGTTTGTTTGTTTGTTTGTTTGTTTGTTTGTTTGTTTGTTTGTTTGTTTGTTTGTTTGTTTGTTTGTTTGTTTGTGTTTGTTTGTTTGTTTGTTTGTTTGTTTGTTTGTTTGTCGTTTGTTTGTTTGTTTGTTTGTTTGTTTGTTTGTTTGTTTGTTTGTCGTTTGTTTGTTTGTTTGTTTGTTTGTTTGTTTGTTGGCTTATAGACTCCTAAACTACTGAACCGATTTTCCTGAAATTTTTACAGATACATCACGTGAGCCCTAAAAATAAAATAGGCTACTTATTTTTTCGATAGGGGCAGGGGAATTGGTATCCCCCATAGGATGCCAATATTAATTATCGCATATATTAAGTAGTAAGATCTTCTGAGCCCCAAAATTAAAATAAAATAGCAGCGGGGGAAGTGGAATCCCCCATAGGACGCCAATGTTTAACATCGCATATCTAAAGAACTGTAATAGTGAGAATGTTCAAACTTTCTAGAAGTCACTCTTATGGTATACAACACTTTTGAAAATAACAATAAAGCGGGTAGGCGCAGGGGGGGAAATACCTCCCATAGGATGCATATATTAAATATCGCTCAACTGAAGAATTATAAAAGGGAGAGTCTTCAAAAGTGGTTAAAGCTATTATTATAGTAAACTATAAATTTCAATATACAAATGGGCGGGGTAGACGGGGGAGGAGCAGTACCCCTCATATATAGAAATATTAATAAGAGCCACTGCACGCATTTTGTTGAACTTTTGGTAGTAGGATCTTCAGAGCCCCAAAATTGAAATAAAATAGCAGCGGGGGAAGTGGTACCCACCATAGGACGCCAATGGTTAATATCGCATATGTTAAGAGCTTTTGTAGTGAGAATGTTCAAACTTTGCAGAAGTCTCTCTTATGGTATACAACACTTTTGAAAATAAAAATAAAGCGGGAAGGCACAGGGGGGAAATACCTTCCATAGGATGCATAAATTAAATATCGCTCAACAGAAGAACTATTAAAGGGAGAGTCTTCAAACATGGTTACAGCTACTACTATGGTAAACTATAAATTTCAATATAAAAATGGGCGGGGTATTATTAATATTAATAAGAGCCGCTGCAAGCAATTTGTTGAACTTTTGGTAGTAGGATGTTCTGAGCCCCAAAAATTTAAACACAATAGCAGCGGAGGAAGTGTTACCCCCCATAGGACGCCAATGTTTAATATCGGATATCTTAAAAACTATTAAAGTTAGAATGTTCAAACTTTGTAGAAGTCACACTTATGGTATACTACACTTTTGAAAATAAAAATAAAGCGGGAAGGCGCAGGGGGGAAATACCTTCCATAGGATGCATATGTTAAATATCTCTCAACTCAAGAACTATTAAAGGGAGAGTCTTCAAACGTGGTTAAAGCTACTATTATGGCAAACTTTAAATTTCAATATAGAAATGGAGAGAGGAGGAGCAGTACCCCTCATAGATAGAAATATAATTTAGAGCCGCTGCACTCTTTTTATTAAACTTTTTGTAGTATGATCTTCTGAACCCCAAAATTGAAATAAAATAGCAGCGGGGAAATGTTACCCCCCATAGGACGCCAATGTTTAATATCACATATCTTAAGAACTGTTATAGTAAGAATGTTCAAACTTAGTAGAAGTCACTCCTATGGTATACTACACTTTTGAAAATAAAAATAAAGCGGGAAGGCGCAGGGGGAAAAACCTTCCATAGGATGCATATATTAAATATCTCTCAACTGAAGAAGTGGTTTAAGCAGTGTAGCGAAGCGCACCGGGTTAAGCTAGTGATATATATTTATAATTATCTAATCTTTATAAAAACTGAAGTCAGCGTTAAAATTGGTTGCGTTGTTACCGATTATAATTTTAGGATTGTTTTCATTAAATGGAATTGTTGATTACTTTGTTTACAAATTAGGAATTTTTGATTTTTTGGGGCATATTTTTAACAATTTTCAGGGCATATTTTCAAGTTTTTACTGCATATTTAATGCGCATAAAGCATGTTATTTGTGACGAGCAAAGTCACCGGGTTCGTTTTGCTCACCACAGAATCGTGATTTTGGTATTGTAGAACTGAATTTTATTTTATTTGTATTTTATTTTATTATTGTTTTAGTAATTTTAGTAATATGTATGTTAAAGCGTATTGGATGGTAGATAAGTTTGAATTTAACGGATATTGTAGGGAAGTAACGCCATCTGGTTGTCAGTATACGGGTATAATACACAACAATACAACACTGAGCAATACCAGCTGTATTGCTGACGTGGCTGTAGGTGTGTGTGTGTATGCTTGTGTACAGGGCACAATGGTATAAAAGGGCGAACATCAACTGATGCGAGTCAGTCGGTGTACAGATCGACATGGGAGAAGACCTACTTAAAACAGTTGGCTACACATTTTAAGTAGAGCTTGGACCATCAGATCTGACCAGCCTAAGGGTAAGAACTACTTAAGAAGCTGGATACACGTTTTAAGTAGAACTACTATTGGCATTGCTAGGCTAGCGTAGAGAGGAAGGGAGAGCATTACCTGTGGGGTACCTGGGCAAGTGCTTTCAATTCCTAGCGCGAGGGTAGAGGCAAGCAAGTACGTGTGTGGGCAAACCGTGTACTAGCTTGAGTCTACTTTGTTCGCCCGCCAACGGCTTAATCTACCGACGTGTGAATGTAGTGTTAATTGTTAAGTTAGTAACTAATTGTTTAAGTCAATAAATATAATTTTGTAACGTTTTGAGAAACCGTGGTGTGTTTTATTGGGCTATTCACCGAACCTGGACTCCGTTGAGCCTACCCCAGCAACCAGCGGTAAACGTGTCGTTACATTGGCGCCCGAGCAGGGACCTGAAGGTCCAACAACAAAAACAACAACAAAAGCAATAAAAAAAAAAACACCTAAAAGAACAACAACAACAAGACCAACAAGAAGAACAAACAGCGGCTAGAACGAAGAAACGCAGCAACGCCCCATCACCATGCTGAGGACCTTGTGGGTATATTATTTAAAGAAGGATGAGCTGGCGGACTATCTCCAACAATTCCAGCAAACCCCAACGGGCACCATTGAGGAAATGCGCAAGCGTTTCGCCAAATTCGTGGCCGGAGAGCACGAAGAGGAAGCAAGGTCGAAACTTCTGCGGTTGCAGGCGCAACACGAAATCCCTCCAGCTTCTCCGAATCTGCTGCCCCCGACTGGGACGACCAACCAAGCCAGTCCGGCCAAGAGCGAGGATGCCGTGCAACCACCAGGCTATACGAGCGTTTCCCAGGGGAAAAAAGAAGGCCGTGTGGTAGTTATAGAGACGGTACGCAAGTGGGGAGTCACGTATACTGGTGGAGATAATTCACTAGGTTTCGTGGAACGTGTAGAAGAACTGGCGGACATGTACGACATTCCCCTCGATGAAGTCGTACCGGTGTTGTCCGAGTTTCTTCAAGATAAGGCCTTGGTATGGTTAAGAAATAACCACCGGCGCTGGCAGCAGTGGAGCTCCTTCAAGCAGGACTTCCTCAATTTCTTCCTGCCCCCACGATATTTTGAGAAATTGGACGATGAAATTCGGAAACGTATCCAGCGTCCGCGCGAACGGTTCAAAGATTATGTACTCGCGCTGCAGGACTTAATGCGACACGCCGACATGACAGAAGCCCAGAGGGTGGAGCGGATCTTTCGGAACTCGCAGGCCGACTACCAATGGTACATCCGACGACAGGACTTCGTCACGCTCGAAGACCTTATCAGGCTGGCCTGTGACCTCGAGTGTATCCCGAACCATCCGTCCGGCCGGAACGAGCACCATCGGGCGATTTCCACCGCCCCCCCACGACGAGGCACTAGAAGGCGATCCCGACGACCCCGCCCAGCTGACCGTGCTAGAACAGCACTCCGCTGGATCGGCAGTAAACTAACGGCAGACATCCTTATCTGCGGAAAGCGGTTTCCCGGCATCGTGGACACTGGGGCCACCAAAAGCTTCGTGACACCAGCAGTGGTACAGAAGCTACCAGCCAACTCGAAGCGGACCGATATAAACATCGAGGTATTTTTGGCTGATGGTTCGAGCAAAGTTATTACCCGAGCGGTCACATATGATGTAACCTTCGGCGACAAGACCATGCGGAAAGATTTTCTGATAATGGAGGAGGCAACAGAGAATATTGTTCTAGGGGTAGATTTTCTCCACACTTTTAATACCTCCATCCGGTGTGCAGGTTTAGTGGCGAACACTCGGTCAAAGGTTGTGCAGCAATCATCTTCCTCATCAGCAACGTCGTTAATGGTATCTAGTACCTTGGCAACCCAAATTTCCCAAACAACACTCAAACATATTCGAAAACAAGCATCACCGCATGTCTTCTCTTCAGCTGGAGCCAACAGCAGTTTGAGCGGAAACCCAATGAAGCTATACAACGTATCTACAACGGCAAATATTGTTGCAACGAGTTCACCGCGAATAACCCAACCGCAAATTATAAATTTACAGGCGCAACAGTCGTCACAAGTGCAAAATGCGCAGGCTCCAAGGACACTACGGACAGCTCAAGCAGCTGCAGCATCTGCGAATGCCTCTACAAATGTGTCAACAATAACGAATAAAATATCAACGACATCCAAAACTCCTGCCGCCGTCCCTGGAAATGGAAATATGGTCATTAAGCAACCATCTTCCCAACAAATCTTTACTGGCCTCTCTACCAATACAATGGCGTTAGTTGCACCAGCGAGTAGTCTCGACAATACGTGCAGTCAGAATAGCAAAAATTGGAATACAGATCGTAGTACGGTGCTGAACAAAAGTAACCTGCGTAACCGTAGCGGTGCACCACGTGCTATGAGTCGCAACATAATGCAGGGCCATAGAGCGCCTAGCGGTCCCTGTGCCATACTGAAGTCGAATACATCATATTGTAGACTTGGTGGCAATTATTGCCATAATTACAATAACGGCGGTAATAACAACAATCAGGGCTATCGCGGCAACAACTATTATAACCGTAGTAACAATCGCAGGCAAATGCATAACAATCGTGAGGGCAGCACTGCATATGGTGCAGCTATACCGTACAACATGACGCCGATCGCCTGTCGGGCCAGACCCGATGACAGGGATGATACGTCACGAAGTAGAACGCCGCCCATACCGACCGCGACTAGAGAGATCGGACTTACACAATTGCCTGCCCAAGTGCAGGAAAGGATCATGGGGATTGCGGTAGCACGACCTCGGAGACGCCTCTTGTTAAAACACGAAGGAAAGCGATATCGAGTTAAAGTCTGTCGGGATGGCACGCTGCGGATCAATGTGTTGAAACCCTAACCGTCCGGAGAGAGGAGAGGTAGTGTGACGAGCAAAGTCACCGGGTTCGTTTTGCTCACCACAGAATCGTGATTTTGGTATTGTAGAACTGAATTTTATTTTATTTGTATTTTATTTTATTATTGTTTTAGTAATTTTAGTAATATGTATGTTAAAGCGTATTGGATGGTAGATAAGTTTGAATTTAACGGATATTGTAGGGAAGTAACGCCATCTGGTTGTCAGTATACGGGTATAATACACAACAATACAACACTGAGCAATACCAGCTGTATTGCTGACGTGGCTGTAGGTGTGTGTGTGTATGCTTGTGTACAGGGCACAATGGTATAAAAGGGCGAACCAGTGTTGCCGTTAGGATACGAAAGATAAATTTTTCGTATCTTTTGACTACTTCAGGTATCATGTATAATCCTGACATTTTTCGTATCTTTTGAATCTGTACGCAGAATGTACAGAAACAAAACATTCGAAAATTTTTAGCTAACTAAAACTTATTAAGACTGTTCATCGTAACCGACTCAATACTAATACAATAGCAGCCAATGCGCATTGACTAAAAGGTGAGGTCAACTACACAACAACACTGCTTCTGTGGTCGGATTGTCAAAAATATATCTAGTAAAAAAGGTTAAGCTTCGTACAGACGGTGGTTAGATCTTACAATGTTGTCAACAACATTGACTAAAAATGTCTTGCAACTGAGTGAACATTGTACGCTATTTTCATTTGGCAGATATGTTAAATTAATGCATCTGACAATGGCACCATTGTCAGAAAAATGACAACATTGTAAGACATTTAATTTGCCACCGAAAAAAAACACCATATGTTGACTTGACCCCACCTTCTAGTGAATTCGCCTTGATAGCAGCTTTAATAATGGTTAAACAAACATTAAGGGGTTGCAACATACGATCCACCTAAATCGATGATTACTAGTAGTGCGAAGTTGTTCTGAGGAAATATGAACATCTTTTTTTATTTCCAGGAAATTTATATCAACGTTGATATAATCGCCTTATGCCTAATAAATCACTGATGGCTTAAACGCTGGTTTAGTTGAACTAAACTTGAATTTATATGTAGTTTAAACTCATCAACAATAAATCAGTGTCCCATGTATTACATGTTGTTAAAAAAATAACATGTGGCAGCACTACGACAAATGTTGGCAAATTCATATGATTTGTACTGGTAGTTAAAACGCCCAATTTCATGCGTTTAAAGATGGTTTATATGTTTAATGATTTATAGATTTGTTGGTTTAAACACATTTTAAACCAAAAAGAGAGTTTAACTTGCTCTGATTTTTTAGCCCTTAGTATAAACGCCTTAACTCGTATATTAATTTTTAACAAAAATGAATTTGAATTTGAATTACATATATTTATTTTAAAGTTTGCTTACTGTATTTTTAAAAATTACATATGTACCTTATATTTATGACTAAAATAAATATAAAAATGAATTTATACGAAATCATTTTCTTTACAATATGCATTTAAATATGAAATAAAAATGTTATGTTAATGAATATTAAACGTTAAAAATGGATTTTCAAATTTTTTTCAAAACGTATCTTTTTGGGAAAAAGTGTATCTTTTTGGAAACTGAAATGTATCTTTCTCAAAATTTCACTGGCAACACTGGGGCGAACATCAACTGATGCGAGTCAGTCGGTGTACACAGCGTTACCGTTGGTGCCACTAAAGTAGCAATTTGCCACTTTTTCGACTGCTTGGATACTATTTGGCCACCTTTACAAAATGCATCCAAATGTGATACTTTTTGTAATTCTTGCCACTTTTTTGATACTTTTAACGTTAGGAAAAGATACTTCTTTTCTTTCTTTAATATATGAGTAATATTAGTAAAACTGTTTTAATATATGTATATGTAAGCAAGTTTATATGCAATCGTTTTTCTTGACATGCGTGGTTAGCTTATGGATAAAATTGATAATAATTACCCTGCAGGAAACGTCACTAGTGAATCTGTACTGATTCACTATTGACACAGTCACCAGTACCAGTGACTTTTTATACCCCAGACAATGTTATTTACTATAGACATTTAACATGTGCGTGTCATTGACATTGGAACCAGAGAATCACTAGTACATTTTAGTTAATGTAGTCTACACATTTGGTACGAATACGAAATTATAACAATCGTCGACATAACTGGTGACTTGGAGACACTTGCACCCAGGTTTCCTTCAGGGTAAATAGAAATACGTATGTACAATGTATGTAGGTATATTTAAAAATATACCGTTTGATTTTTTTCAATACATCAATTTACTTCTAAAGAGTTAAGCAAATGACACGAATTATAAACACATTTCGAATGCTGAAGATTTTTGGCGTGAAATAGGAACATTGAAAAATAGATTACAATTCAAACTTGTATAACTTGATCTCTTATATTTTTACATTGCCACACGTCTGCTGGGCGGTTTTTTTTAAAGTTTGCTTTAATCAAAAATAAAGTAACAAATAGGCTAATAGTAAATACTCGCGAATCCATGCTTTTATCTTTAAATTGGTTAGATACTAGCCTTGAAGATTGGGTTCCAAGTGAAGACATTTTACGAAAGTATAGAAGTCGTTTTAAGAACAATTAATTGTAAAAAAATATGTGTGTAACTGACCATTAATAAATAACACAGGACGACATTGAAAAAGTTTGTTAACCATTCCAACTGATTCTTATATTTTTTGGAATACTTAAGACGAATATGAGAACAGTTTTCTCCTATCACATCACATTTATCAGATACACCAATAATTTTAATTTCGGAAGATGTTTTTTACCACAAATAATAACAAAATCCAGTTTTATTGTTTTGACCTATAAACCTTATTACAACAATTTGAAGCATTAACAGACTAAATTGGATAAAAACTAAATAACCTATAATAAAGAAATTTAAACACTAGCACATAAATTTAGTAGCAGGTATGCATGCCGTGCATTTATGTGCGGAATTGATTAAATATAAAGAATTTGAAAAAGTGATATTTTCGTTTTTTTATTGTAGGATTTCTAGTTTTTATCCGATTATAGCTTAAAACTTTTGTAATTAGGTTGACTGTAGAATAAAATTATAAAACTATGGATTTTGTTATTAATTGTGGCACAAAACATCTACCGAAATTACAATAATTGGTGTATCTGATAAATGTGACGTGATGGGAGAAAACTTTGCTCATATTCGTCTTAAGCATTCCAAAAAACATAGAATCTGGGGGAATGGGAAAAAATTGCTAAAAAGTTTTTAAATGTCTACCTGTGCAATACAATGTCTTAAATAAATCAAAGAAACTGTATTCGGAAGAAAAATTACAAGAAATGTATTACTAAATGTATATATAAAACACATTACATGTTTGGCAGAAAACGAGTTTAACGTTTTTGAATTACTAAAACATTAAAGTTAATATTTTATAAAAATTTATCTCGAGAGAAATATTTACAAAATATTCATTTTAGTTTTTACAGCATATGAGCCATGAGTAAGTATGTAGTATGTCCATTGTAATACGATCAATTTTTTTTAGTGCATATAATTACTATATAATGTTTTTGTTATGTTTTTATACCATTTAAAAAATGTTATTTAAAATAATAATGATTAGAAAAAAACAGTAAAAAATACATAATGTGCCCCTTTTTTTTAAAAAATCCACTTGTTGGTGCCACTTTTTTTGTAGATATCCCCTTTTTTTTGGTACTTATTGAAAATATCCGACGGTAACACTGGGTGTACAGATCGACATGGGAGAAGACCTACTTAAAACAGTTGGCTACACATTTTAAGTAGAGCTTGGACCATCAGATCTGACCAGCCTAAGGGTAAGAACTACTTAAGAAGCTGGATACACGTTTTAAGTAGAACTACTATTGGCATTGCTAGGCTAGCGTAGAGAGGAAGGGAGAGCATTACCTGTGGGGTACCTGGGCAAGTGCTTTCAATTCCTAGCGCGAGGGTAGAGGCAAGCAAGTACGTGTGTGGGCAAACCGTGTACTAGCTTGAGTCTACTTTGTTCGCCCGCCAACGGCTTAATCTACCGACGTGTGAATGTAGTGTTAATTGTTAAGTTAGTAACTAATTGTTTAAGTCAATAAATATAATTTTGTAACGTTTTGAGAAACCGTGGTGTGTTTTATTGGGCTATTCACCGAACCTGGACTCCGTTGAGCCTACCCCAGCAACCAGCGGTAAACGTGTCGTTACATATTTAGAGCATATTTCTGGTCATAATAAATTGCCACATTTTGTATCAGAAAAATGTTCGAAAACTTTAAATATGAGTATTTAAGGAATTCTATTTATTAATTTCTTTAAGGGCATTTTTGAATATGAAAATTAATTTTCTCGGGAATTTTCAATATCTTCATTAGCCCTTTCTACATTACATAATTTAGACCATAATATGAATGCCTGAAATTTCATACAAAAAAATACAAGAATAAAAAAAATATTTTTTCGTATTGAATTTAACGAATTTCAAAACAAATGCATGGCTCATCAAAAATAGCCAATAAAATCGCCAACTATTTTATAAATCGCCAAAAGCCAAGTTTAAAAATCGCCACGTCTGACAACCCTGATAGCAACTGCAGTTAGGAACGATTAAATTACAAATTATATTAGGGGCAAGGTTAAAATCGTTTGCTATTACATACTTCCTATTTTCTGTGTATGGTTATGTCACGTACAATTGTACCTTTAAAGGAAAGCTCATACTGCCTTCAACAAACGCCAAGTTGTTAGAATGACCGTTACCAGTTTAAAAGGTAAAAATTATTTTTACTTTCATAACAATTTTGAGAGATAGAGTTTCATATAATACATATAACTAGACATAGAAGTTTTTAATTACGGCCCATTTACGGCAATTTTGGATATAGAAACCCATAGAATTGTTTAATAAAAGTTCTTATGTCCAATTTTCAGCATAATATTTAAATTTATATTTAGTTCATTTTTATATAAACTTAAATCGTATTTATACCATGTTCACACGGACAGCAATATTCGAGTTTTGCTCTCTTATTCCTGTTTCGCGCCCCAAACATGATTGAAACGACTTGTTTCCCCATACAAAATTTTGTGAGCGAAACGGGTCGTTTCATTTTGAAACAGGCTGCGAAACAGGAAAAATGTACTATCATCTCCAATTTTGATAACATTTATCGTTAGTTTATCTGAACTAGCTCTCTAAAAAAATCAAAACAAAGTAAAAATTGATGTTTAATAAAATAAAGTGATAATTATAATATAATAATATTAATAAAAGTATTAAATAATATATTTTTAAGTTTTATATACTTTTTTATCTATTTAAAAAAAATCACACTAACAACACAAAAAGAAGTGTCAAAATGAAACAAGAATGAATCGTATGAACAGCATGTTTGGCAAACTAGTTTCAGAGAGCGAAACGAGTGGTTTATATCGTCGTATGAACATAGCATTAAATACAGATAGATTTTTTGAGGTTTGTTTAAAAAGTCTTATTTAATTAAGATAAAAGTATGGTAGCACTACTTTATAAAAAAAAAACATCATAAAAAGTGTATTTATTTACAAAAACAGTTGTTTGCCTGTTGTTGTTGCATTGGTTTAATATTGAGACCACCTTGCTAAGTTTTCCCAATGGAAACTTAAAATGATTTTAAATGTACCACACCGGTGAATTAAGTTTCATTTAAGTGTTTAGTGAAGAAAATAATTTTGTATTTAAAACTATTTTAAACATAAATGTTTTTTAATATCAATCCCAAAAATTGGGCATAAATCTTCAATACTTAACTCTATACCGAGAAACCGTTTAATGTGTGTGTTATTTAAAAGCTTTTTACATAAATACTTAAAAACTATAGCCTAACTTAAGGCAGGTCTTAGGAAATTAAATATTTCAATTGTCAATACTTTTCAAGCAATTTTACATTGCAGCTTTTGGAAACGTTGGTAGAAGCTTTTTCTAATTACAGTCATACCTCGATATTATTAATTTCTTTTTTGTTTTCAGTCAGTTAATAAATCAAATTTTGCAAAGGAAAAAAATAGTGTATTAATTTGTACATGAAATAAATTTTTCTTGCTAAAAACTTATTTTAATATTTTCTAAGACGCCAGACTGTTCTGTTTTTTTTTTTTTTTTAATTTTCTAGTGTTAAGCCGATTTCCTTTTCAGCCGAAGGATTTGTCACAAAAATAAACTCTATAAAAGTGTAACCAAAAAATTAAAAATAATAATTTTAAGGAATTTTAGTAATTTTTAGTTAACTTTAGAATATCTATGTCGCAAACTGGAATCTCAAAACAAGTACAAAGAATTTCTAAAAACAGCATTGCAAAAACAAAATAACAAATGTAATTTTTTAAACTTTACCAGCCCTTTTTTATATCAAAACTAAAAATTAAATTCATTAATCACTAAATAACTCAATATGGTTGAAGCAAATGCCACATTAGTTCGCTTAAATTATACGATCATAAATTGTTAAATCTTTTACAAATTGCAATACGCACAAGTGGAAAAACTCATTTTTATAGAAATAAAAAGCGATTTAAATTCATAATATGGATAAGAAATACAAATCATCATTTAATTAGCATTAAATTATTAATGCCTTCAATTTTATGTGTGTTTTTGTTTAACAAGTACAAGTATTTACTCTTCCATAGAGATGATTAATTAAATGGTTTTAAAGTGCAATACAGGTGGGGAACTCGTCAGCGATAAATCACTTTTTTAATCCACTCAACATGTTTGTAACCAGTAACAAATATCCACACACACGTACACATGTATTTAGAGATCATATATTACATCAGTTTATAGTTAAAGACTTAATGGTCTATAAGTGTTCGGCGTGAAAACAACGTAAGTGATAAATTGATTTAAACAATTACACACCACAATATCGGAGTGTACGTACTTAAAGAATTTTGAAAACATTCCGATATTATGTTTGTAACAAAATGACAAATTGAAGCACCACATTTGATATTTAGGTTTGTCTATTATGTATTTGAAATCTTTATATATCGTCACCTAAGACGCAAAAGGCCTCATGTAGCATTTTGACAGGAAAAGCAAAAATCTTTTAGAATAAATATAAAAATTCCTTAACCTATTTATATTTATTTTATTTTCCCTCTATTTTCTTGTTAAATCTATAAGTTGTTTTGACAAGGTTGCATATCATGCAAACTTTTAGTTATGCCTTTTAGCGTTTACCATATAATATTTGTAGATAAGGCTTTGAAAGATTCTAAAATTTTTCAGAATCAATTAAAAAGTCAGTTTGGAATTTTTTGTTTGTTACAGCCTTTTGCGTTTCAGGTTACGATATATTTTTGTTTAATAAAAATGTAAGAATGTCGTGTTATTGTTTAAAGTGAATTGCTGTTCTAAAAAAAATATTTTTTATTGTATTGTATTGTGAAACTAGAAATAAAGCATAGTCCATGAAGCCCGATTACATGTAGGGTATCATGATTTATTGCGATTGTACCTTATTTGAGACCAATAAAAATTCATGGACCAATATCAACCAAATTATGAAGTCAGGTTAAGATTTATGTAATATAGACGAATACACCCTACGCCGCCGCAAATTGTATGTAAGAGTATATTAAGTTTGTCATTCCGTGTGTAATAATATGAAAAATTTATTTTGACATCACATTTTGGACCCTGGAGTAATTCTTATTCGAATCTGTCCGCCCTTCTGTTAGCCATCGTCCAGACTTGCAATTTTTGTTGATTTTATTTTTTAAAATCTTGCTTTGTTTGAAATTGCATTATTGTCCAGATTTTTTTTACTTTTATCTTGTTTTTCCTCTTCTGCTTTTTTTATTTTACATATATATTGGGTGATTTTTTAAGAGCTATAGGAAAGTTTTAAAAAAACCACATAAAATTCAGAAAAATGCATAAAATCTTTATTGGAATCGATAGTACGTTCCATATAATTTAATGTTTGAAGATTATTTCATGCAAATGTTGACCGTGACTGCGCCTCAAATGGTCCATCCGCTTAGTCCAATTTTGGCATACTGCGTCAATTGAAGCGTACATGTGTGTATAGACATGAGCTTTTACATAGCCCCACAAAAAATAGTCTAAAGGCGTTAAATCGCAAGATCTAGGCGACCAATTAACCGGTCCCGAACGTGAAATAAACCGAACTCGCCTCTCAATAAGTCCATTGTTAAGCGTGCTGTGTGGCATGTGGCACCGTCTTGTTGAAACCACATGTCATGCAAGTCAAGCTCTTGCGTTATGGGCAAAAAAAGTTGGATAGCATCTCACATTAGCGCTCACCATTCACAGTTACGTTACGATTCGCATCATCTTTGAAGAAGTACGGTCTAATGATGCCACCAGCCTGTGACTTTTTATGGATGCTGAATAAAATTGACCTTTGGGTGGCCCAAATTATTATAAATGGGCTAAAGATTCTCTTTTCCTTGGGGAACAGAAATCGATAGCTTTCTATCTCCTAGATCACTATCAGAGAGTATTTTGTCTAATTTAGAAGTTTCCCTTAATGAATGTCGTCCAATCAAAAATTTTTTAAGATTAAGATCAGAGCTGCCAGATAAATTTGTAAGAAAATCGTAAATTTCCTGAAAAAGAATCGTCTTTCACGTTTCAAAAAATCGTTAAAAAAATCGGACCACTTCAAATTTAGTTTTTTTTTTTAACAATTTTTGTTCAATTTTTATAAAAAAAAAAACATTCAAACAAAAACATAATTACTTCATACCCAGCCAGCATTTTCAATCATATAAGAGATACTGGGAGTCTCATGAAGAGCATCTTTGATCGTCGATGACCGCATTTTTTAATCGTAAAAGATTCCTCAAACGGGTAAAACTGTAACACGTCTGAGATTCTTCCACAGCACAGCGAAAGACGCTTCTTCAATCGTAGTGGGAATCGTTTAAGACGTGGATAAAGATTATCTAACGAGTCTTTCATGTCAAGAATCGTAAGAGACTCATGTAGATATTATCTTACAACTCGTTAAATATTCGCCGTATAATTATTGAAAATATGATTTATACAGAGAGTCGTAAAAGGTTCATTCGAGGTGTAACATTGCTGTTTGTGTACTCTGAAAATAATCATTGAAAGATTTTCTTAGGACGTGCATATTACATCCGAATCTAAACAAAAGCGGCACGCGTTTTCTAGTTTATGAATGGAGTGGCCTCAACGCTTTGCAATTGGAAAAACCGATTTTGCCAGCTCGTTTAATAGTGAAGTTTGCCGCTATTGTTAATTAATAATGACTATTTAACTATTTTTTGGTCAATCGAGCGTTTTTTTTATTTAAAATTTGTGGGTTTTATTAAACAAGAAAGCTATCACTACTACTACGACACAACGTTGACGCTCTTGCTTAGGTATGGCATATTAGCGTAAAAGCGAAGCGAAAGAAAACGTTCCGCCTTCCGCTCTTGTTAAGGTACGGCTATTAAACATTTCAAGATTAAAAACGAACGTGTTGGAAAATTTAATGTTTTATTCAGACTTTGGAGCAGTGTTGCCAAAACTTGGTGACCAAAAATGGCTAAATTTACGGAAAAAAATGGCTAAAAAATGGCTAAAAATGGGCTAAAAAATGGCTAAAAGCTTTTTTAAATAAAAAACATTAAAATTCAATAACAAAACAGAAATAATTCATTTAAAGTTGTTTACGATGAAATTGTAAGTTAAGATCAACTTGATAAATAAGAATAAACGTAAATTAATATTTTGATAGATATTTAAAAAATTAAATCATCGATAAATTCGTTATTGTTCATCTCATAGGAATTAAATAATTTAAACGTAAATCATAATCACGACCCTACCTTTTGAGTCCAGATCTACAATAAAATACAAGTAAGAAAGTATAGTCGGTCAACCCCAACTATAATTAGAACCTTTGTACCAAATTTTATCAAATAATCTCCAAAATTGCGACCTGTACTTTTTGCACAAGGTTTACATGGATAGCCAGCCAGCCGGACAAACATCGTTTATTCGACTCAGAAAGTGATTCTGAGTCAATCGGTCAATATTTTAAGGTGTTGCAAACATCAACAGAAGCGCATAGTACCATCTCTACTATTGTGGTGTTGCTAAAAATATTTTATTGTTATGGTAAAAATATTTACCTAATTGATAAAATCGAATTAACGGTTGCTAAATGTAACCTATTTCTCAAATTACTTTTAACAATATTTACTTGGCTAAATACCCTCTCTACTTAAGCATTAGACCATGGAAATGAGAGCAACTTTATAGTCAATTCTAAAATTTCTAAAAAAATTTTGTCGCCGCCTGCATCTCTTTATTGAAATCCTTGCAACCAGAAAGAAACACCGACGTTTGTGTTGATCCATTTTATAAATTTAATATTGGAATAGTTTTCCTTTTTTTTTAAAGATTTTTCATAATCATAGTTTATAGCGATTTTCAACATTGTAAAAGTTGTGATTAAATTTAAAGGCGTTCTAATTGTTAAAAATGTTTATTTTACTTTTATAAATTTTTATAATAAAATAAAAATTATTCTTTTAATAGAAAAACGGCAAAAATTATTTTATGGCTAAACATGTTGAAAAATGGCTAAAAAAATGGCTAATGGCTAAACTCATTTTTTAATGGCTAAACAGGGTGAAAAATGGCTAAATCTAGCCATTAAATGGCTAAATTGGCAACACTGCTTTGGAGATTGAAAAAAATCGTCACTTTTTAGAAAAAAATCAGCAAATCTGCACTTTGCTAATTTCGGAACAAAAAATCGTCAAAATGACGATAAATCATCAAATCTGGCAGTCCTGATTAAGATACCGATTATTTGTAGTTGGATTTTGAATTATATCTAATGCCTTGTTCGCACGGTGCTTTGGATTACTTCGCTCTCCGTTTCAATTACTTATTTGAATTACCATGTTCGCACGTCATATTCCTAATCGGGTTTGACAGTTTTTCTTCTTCTTCTTTTTTATTAATTTTGTTTATTGCTAAATTTAATTGTTTTTTTGCGGTAACTTGTATTAAGAATGAAAAGAAAAAGTAAGAAAAAAATATTATTTCAAACAAATACATACATTTATTTATTTTCCCAGTAAATAGAATATTTTGTTTGTTTTTTTAGTGCTTTGACAGCTGGTGATGCAAAAAAAACCGATAAAAATTAGAGATCACATTGATTTTAAAGTAATCCACAGGGCAATAAAAATTGAATTACGTACAAATGAGATAATCCGCTCTCCAAATTTTGTAAATAATTAGGCTGTGAATTACGAATGAGAGAGCGAACTACGAAAAAACGCTGTCGTGCGAACATGGTATAACTGCCTGTTTAACGATTTCGATCTTCAACGTTCGTATAGAATATTACATTTAAAACAAAAACAAATTTTACAATTTTGTTCGCAATCTATGAACAGGCTGTAACACTTTTATTATTACTTTTTGTGGTAGAGCAATAATAATATATTCATATTTGGTTTGATCTGTAGTATGTAATACCATTGGCTGCAAATTGCATTTCAGAATAAACGAACTTAGTGTTCAGCTTAAATGGAGTCCTTGAAACCCCCATTTCAAAAGCCACATGGACAGACGGGCAGATAAATCAACTCACCTACTTATAAAAAAAATTTGTTTTTTAGAATAATCAGTTTAATAATTTCCGAGGAAAATAACAAAATTTAACGAAAATAACGTTTATAAAAATCTAGTTTGTAAGGTTAAAATATGATTTACAGAACGTTTTCACCTAAAACTTAAGGGAATAAAGTTAAAATATTTTAAAGAATTTCTATCTAAAAAAATTAATATATGTATAATATCCCCGAGCCGATATCTAATGTTCGCGCATCAAAGCTAAATGAAAGTTTCCCATCCTAAGCCACTTTATTGCAGATAAATTACCTTACCCCCCGTTTCCACATGCAAGTGCAAGCTCGAAAAACTCAATACACTCACACTTTTTCACTAACATTCACACAATTTTTGTACTTTTAGTCAATCGGCTGTTTCTTCGATTTTTCGTTGATAATACGTATACACTAATTGCAAGTAATTACTTGCATGTGGAACCGCAGGGTTAATTCGGGGCAAACGACTTTTCACAAATCCCAACATATTAAAATATCTTAACTCTGAATCTTTAAAAAAAATTTGCTATTGTCACAATTAGTCTGGTATTTAAAAATTGAAATTTTTTCCTAATTACAATCACAAATATTTTTCTTTCTGTTGTACTTATCTTGTTTTATGCTTAACCACACACAAATAATTTACATATGTAAAAACGTTACTGACAAACAAAAAAGGGCCTAATCAAAACGTTAGCAAAACCATAATTCAAGTACAAAAACATTTTTAAGGAATTTATGTAAGCCTTAACCTCTTCTTAAAAACTCATAAATAAATTTTTTTATTCTCAAACTGCCCAAACTTTTTTCAAAAGCAACAAATTTTTTCTTGCATTTTCCAACAAAACAACCACAAAAATTTACATAAAACCAAAATTTTATTGTACAAGTAAAAATCATAAAACTACAATACAATGAATTTTAGATCATAAATTTATCAAACAACCGCAGTCCACGTAACAAGTGTAAAACAAACAAAAATTTAAGAAGATCAAAAAAAAAAAACTGATTGAAATCTTGAAAAAATATACAAGTATATGAAAAAAAAAAAAAAACTGTTGCATCTCAGAGATTTATTTGTCCTTCTGTCAATGGTCAATAGAAAAACCATAAATTTCTGCAAATATTATTGTACTTAGTTAAATGCAAATTAATGGTAATAAACATTGAACAAGATGATAAAGTCAATGCTTGCAAACAATTACGAGGGTCAATTGATTAGAATCCGCAAATGCGAAAGTCAGTAATGAGATTTAATAAAACAAAAGATTATTAATGCGTTAACCGTTAGTAAGAAAATAAAAAATTTCAGTTCTTTATATACACAGAAAAAAATAATTTTCATATTTGAATACGAAAATCGCATATTTGATTACAAAAATTTTTGAATTTTCTGCGATGAATTGATTTTTGAAAATGTTGAATAAATCAAACAAAATGTTAATCGGATCTTTATTTTTTTATTTATTAATGATGATGTCATAAATTTTCAATTTTTATATTTTTATAAAAATACTAAAATTTATTATGCGGGGATAAGTAAGTTCCTATGCGCATTTCACTGGTTGCTTAGGCCAGATCATCAGGAAACCTTTTCCAAAGACTTTGGCAAAACTAAATATATTATTCAAATAAAACTGTAAAACAAATGAGAATTATTTAAAAATGGACAACAGTTACTAAAATACTGTCTTTATTTTGATTCAAATATTTTTTTTTATTGAATATGAAGAAATATTTAATTAATTTGAGTGTTATTTTGCAAAGTGTAAATTTGATAAATTTTTTCTTTGAATTAAACAAAAAATTTGTTGACCTAAAATTTTATTTTTAACAAACTGTGTTGTTAAAAATTTTCTTGAGATATTTTTTTCTGTGTACAAAACCAACAGCTTTGACATAAAACCAAAACCGCAGTATTCGAAAATAAACTGAACATTTTATAGCGTACGGAACTCACACTCAGAAACTATAACTATTGTTATTGTGTTTTCGTATTCGTACACAACCCGTTAATAACGTTCACAACTATGTTCTCGAAAGTAACAAACACTATGTAGTGTTCTGTTTTCTGTTACAATTCTAGTGGTTTTTTTTCGCAGGGATGAAGGAATAAGCAAACAAAAAGTTTTAGCAACGCTTTTCACTTGTATTGTTGAAGTTGCTTGGAAATTTGCACGACCACAGCACGAATAGCCTGTGTGTGCATTGTGCACACATTCTGTTTTTGTAAAAATTTTTGCTTGGCTTTTTTTCGCTAAAAACACATCCCAACCAAAAGTGCGTTGAACATAACTGAAACGAAAAAACAGTAATGTGCTGAACTAAAAAGAACGAAGTTTGCGGATTTTTAGGAAAAACAGACACAATGAAATGTTCTCATCTTTATGTTGAGTAAAAACTTCGCCTACAAAATAATGTGTTGAGTAATCAGGAAAACATAAGAGCACTACTTACAATTCTACTGAAAGCACCAATGAATTTTACAAGGGATGTCCCAAAATGAACGCATTCAAAATAAAGTCATTGTTTTTTACTTTAATACATCCAGAAAAAAGTAGTTATAGAAGTTGTTATAGAAATAGTTATAATTAGAAGAAAGCTACTAAATAATGAATAAAATAATAAAGAAGCTATTCATTTTGAAAAAGTAAGCGAAGTTTTTACTGGGTTCTTATTGTGTATGAAGATCGCAACAACAAAAAGTTGTTTTTAATGTATTTACTACACAAACACTATTAGCGTTCGTGTTTGTCATATTTCTACCATACAGAACACTAAAGTACAGTATATAATGTTTATTTTCTAACTCTGCAAAATAGTTCAATTATTTAAACAAAATATTGCATAATATTTTTTATTTCTAATTTAAATCAAGAAAAGACCTGTCATTGAGAAAACATTATAGCATAAAAAACAGTATATTATCTCTGGACACCTTCATTTTCTTCTGCACTTCCTTCAAAAACTTGTTAAAAGAAAATGATTTGTCTTGTAAAACAAATTAGTGTTTTCTGTACTAACTGCTGAATTTAGAACTTCCTTAAATTATTTTTTTTTGCATTTTTAGAATCCAACCAAAAAAATCAGCAGCTCAAATAATTAAATTTTTTTAAGCAAGAGGGAACAATTATTATCCATTAATGCAAAGTTTTTTTTTTTAACATAACAACAACTATGTAGAAAATAATTTCAAACTGACTCTTGCACCTCGCACTACCCATGAGCAAGTGCGAAAAATCAGTGCAAGTTCTTTCACAAAACATATGTTTAACGACGCGTCGGTTAAATGGGTTTGCAAATCTCATAAAATATAGCTTTTTTTTATCTAAAAAAAAAGTACCAAAAAGAGCAACTATAAATGTAATCATTAACTGTAAATTTTTTTTGTGTTTTAATGTAAATAAAAATGAATGCTTCAAAATATAAAACAAAGCCAAATTCAAGAAATATTAAAAAAATGGACAGACTGCGAAAATAAAAAAAATTATATACTACAATGGCACAAGTTGAAATGCAAAAAAAGAGTTGAGTGGTTGCAACCAGTGCGTATATAAGAGATAGAATAGGCATATGGAGTAGGACCTGGTATAAATTATGAATTTCGAAATCGGTTTGAGTTTGAAGCATTTTACGATCGGTTCACTCTTAATTAGAATTTGTATATAACTTTAAATTCCTACACAGAAAAAAATTACGACAAATCAATTGTCATATTGAATACTATATTCGTCAATACAATTAAATTTTTAATTGAAAAGGCACCAACTACCGAATTTGTTAATATAAAAAATACTTTTGTTAATTAAAATTGTTTACATTCAACAAATATTTTTAACAATGAGTTTTTAGCATTAAATAAAATATTAGTTAGCAATCAAAAAAAAATTAATTACAAATTTATCATTTTAACAAAATGTTTTGTTGCTGATTAATTAAAAAAAAGTGTATGGCAATTTTAACAGAAAGAGATGCATTAAAATGCTGATTTAATTTTTCATTTAAATATAATAAAAATCTTATCACAAATACATATGTACCTTAAACATAAACTGACTTAGGAGGGGATGCAGAAGAAGGTTGTCACACGTGCTCATAACCGAATCTTGACACAATCATCAAATATAATTTGAAAACTAGAATAAATTTAACCGTGTTAAAATTTCGGTAGGAAGTTAACAGCTTCACTTACCCCTAAGATAAACTTTGTTTTCAATAACAGTCCCAGCATTAATTTTTTCCGAGATTAAAAGAAAAAAATTTATTTTTTTTTTGTAATTTTGTATTGAAAATTTTTGACAGAAATTTTTTTTATTTTTTCAACTAAAACAAATTGTTAATATGACAATTTACAAACAATTTAGTTAAGAAAATTGTTGAAAATTTTAAAATAGTTTAAAATTTTTTTATTAATTACATACTAAATCTTGTTATTTTTTTTATTGTGTACAAAAAAAAAAAAAAAAAAATAGTTAAAGGCAGTGTTGCAAAATTGAAATTTTGAAATGGTACTGAACTTCAACTAAAAGAGTATTTTTCCTACCAAATGGTACTTTTTTGATTTTTTATGAAAATATGTAAAAGGACCCAAAAATATTATGACTCTTAGAATCCTACAAAATCACACTTGTGATTTTAAAAGCACGTGATTTGAAATCACGTGATTTTCAGAACAGGCCCGTATATTTGAGGTACACATGTAAATAATATGTCTGTTATCCATAAGCGTCAAGCGCCCCATCCATTAACAGTATATGTTATTCGTCATATTATTTCTATATGGCCCTATATTATTCATTAAGTGGCACAATGGTTTCAATTCAAATATGGCGCAACTCTTATAAAAAAAACATAACCTTTAAAGCAAAACAACATAGTTTGTTGATGCAAACACATTTCACAGTATATTGCACTTCTTTTCTGATTTCGATTCTTGCCAATATCACCTTTGAATTTCAAAAACCCATTTAAAACATTAAAATTTAAAAAAAAAGATTTTAATTCAGTGTTATAAGATAAAGCAAATTTACTTTAAGATATCATAAGATATATTATAACTACAACAGCAACTAACTACCAGTTGATTTTATGCTAAGTTCACACTTCGGTTTTTAAACGCGTTTAAGCAAAATGTTGATTTAGCTAATCAAAGCCGTTCACATTACATTTGAGATGATTAAGATGACAGATGATTAAGAAAAAAAAACACACAACAAACACACAAAGAAACAACAAACAAATTTATATTTCTTTAAAGTATTAAAAATGGATAAAAACACTTTTATAAAGTTATTAAAAGATTATTTTAATCATTTTAATGATGAAATTGTGAAAATTATTGAATTATTATAAAAAGTAATTTCAATTTTTGGGAATACAAAATTTTAATTTCAAAAGATTTTGTTATTCGTGCTTAATTCCCAGTTTTTATTATTGATAAAAACACTTGAAATTTATTGTTGATGGGATAAGCTATTCCTATGCGCATTTCACTGGTTGCTTAGGCCAGATCATCAGGAAACTTCATCCATTAAGATTTTAGAAAAACTAAAGATATTAAACCAAAGCGTATAAGACTTATAGCAACAGTTCTACTTGTAATAATATCAAAGTTTAAACAAAACACATCAACAATAAACAGTGGGTTTATCTCATCTTTGAATTATTTAAGGAAAAAAATAAAAACATTAAGCAGAAATCTTGGCCGGTTGTACACGATCATGTTGGCGATTCTACATTTGAGGTGTGTTCATTGGATTCTATGTGATTTATGAAGTGATTTAGTTGTAATCATGTCAATTTGAAGTGATTAACAAATCACTTCAATGTATGGGTAATCATCTCGATTTTGAAGTGATTAGAGCTTAAACACGTTCGAACTGCTTAAACGCGTTTAAGAAGCCAAATGTGAACATACTATTAATAGATCTTTAGTTTTTATCAAACTTGCAACAGTTTCTACGTGTAAACGATTTCATCCTTTGCTTTTTCATCATTTTGCAATTGAAATTGTGTGTTCAATTGATGCTCAGAAATGTGGTGTCGATAAAATACCAAAAGCAATATGCGAAATGTCAGCAAACATTAGTTTCGTTCATAATTTTGGCTATATTTTTCCAAGAAATTTAAATATATTCAGTTCTGAGATGCCTTATTGCTGAAAGATCCGCTAGAACACGGAATTGAGAACTTATTTGTTATTATAGTTTTCTTTATCGTTTGTAAATAACATTAATAGCATCAGTATTATGCCAATGGTTTTTTCGGAAACAATATTTTCTGGAGTGAAGCTGATTATTACTTTTAAGGTTTTATGTTCAAAACAAAGATTAGTTCTTAATGTTTCGCAAATTGTCGAATAAAAGATTTCGAAGTTTCTTTTACTTTATAAACCAATTGCTTAACATTGCATGTTTCTATAAATATGGTTTTCATTTAAATTGTCCACTACCATATTATCCTATGCATCCCTTTTTATAAATTTTCTTGCCAGTTGTAAGAACAAATATTCCATTCTGGAAAGCAAAGTATGAATTCTGGCGTGCACGCTTTGCACTTCAATATTAACGTCGTTAATTATTGTTAAAATACAACATACATTTTGCAACAAACACATGATAGATAAAGCCTGCTATCGAAGTGATCACATTACAGTTAAAAAGCTCAAAGGATAAAAAAGAACTGAAAACAACGCGGGGGCAGCAGTACGAAATACGAAAAAGTACTGAAAATAGTACCAAAGTACTGAATTTTTCAACACTGGTTAAAGGATAAAAAAAATTCGAAATTTTTAACTAATTAGTGCTTTTATGTATAAAAATGTTCTCTTTAAAGTTTTGCAGAACTTTTGAATTCGCCTACTAAGTTATAATTATATGCAACAATAGAGTAGACTAATACAAACTTAACAAAGATTATAGAGATGCTGCACCATGAAGCATTCGAATAGAACCGGAAGTATGTAAAACTTTATTGATTTTGTTCTAATACGAAATGATGTTTTGACAGATTACAACGCGCATGTGGCACTTTAATACCGCTATTTCAATGAATCTTTGTATTTGTTAGCAGTTTCTTTAAATCGTGGCATTGTTTAGCAGCACACAGGTACATACATACATAGATTCACATTAATTTTAACTAGAAAATTCGTATATGTGTGTGTGTGAGTGTGTGTGTAAATGCATAATTATGCGAAAATTCTGTTTCTTTTTTTTAAGTTTTTGCGTATTTTCATCAAATGCGTTTTGCAAAAGTACTTCCACTTTATATAAATACACGTTCTTTTTGAGCTTCCACAATTAGTTTAACTGGAGGATTTACCGCGAAATTAACTCGAACGCTACTTTCTGTGCGACTTTAAATTCTAAATATTTTAAGTGACTTAAGCCAGCGTCAGAGGCAGTGATCGCTTCGCGTTAGTCGAGCGTGAAATAAGTTCATGATTGTTTGATACTTTGTCAAATATTCAAATTTTTATTTCAGTTTTTATTGAGACGACAGCCGGCAACAACTTGCAATTGCACAATTAAAAGTGAAAATTAAAAAAAAAATACAAAGTTTAAAATTAAACGGAAATTTTATTTTTCCCAATTTGTCAGTGAATTTATTTGGGAATCTTTTAAAAATTGTTCGTAATTTGAACTGAAAGTTCTCACGCTTTTCTCATGGATAAAATAAAATATCGGGTAAATAGTAAAGGAAAAATTTAAAATAATTGTAATTATAATTTGTTAATTGAATACGATTGATTTAGATTTACCAAAGTGTTAAGTGCAAGTAAAGTTTTTAAATTAAGAAATTTGGGTTTCTTAAAACATAAAAGATTAACGGCCTAATTTATAAAAAATAAAACTGGATAATAAAGGGTTAATAAAATGGATTTTCATACAAAATCCGTTTAATAAACCCTTTATTAACATGTTTTATTTTTTATAAATAAGGCTGTAAGTTAAGAAAATTTATACTAGACATAGAAGGGATTGTGTGTTTAACAAAAATGTATAATGCAAACTTCGATTTTTAATTTTATTTTATATAGATTACTAGCTTTATCCAGTGCCCTTTGCAGCCCCGACTAAAATAAAGTATTAACCCTTAATAGCCCACTGGTTTCGTAAGGAACCAACCAAAAAATATACTTTAACGATTTTTGCTTAAACTTGCACCTGCAAAAAAAACAGCAGCGTAATTGCGAACTTTCAAAAAAGAATTTTGTGTCAAATACGTAAAAATTGAAGCTTCAAAAAATATTTCCGTGATCGTTATAATGCCTTGAAGCTTATGTGAGTGTTTGAAATAATTATTTTTATTTTATTTTAGTGGAATTTTTAAAGTGTATAGTTGGTCCCTTGCGGAACCGTCAGGCACCAGGAGTTCGAAATTTTCCAATTTTTGTACCGGATTTTTCAGTTTGTTGATTCGTGATTTTAGAACAGAAGAAGAGCTTTGGGAATTTGTCAATGGGGTTGCGTGGTCGAACAGTGAAGCTAATGATGATTTTTCTTCTGACGACAGTGATTATGACCCGGATTTCGATTTTGATGCTGCTTTCCGAAATGAAAATTTTGAAGATGACGAGCAAATAGGCCATTTACATGATGAAAACGAAGCAATGGAAGTTGCAGGTATTCAGAACAATGCAGCAGTCGATTAAGGCAGCAGTCGTACAACGCAGTGCAACAAAAAGTTGAAAAGCCACTGAATACTACACCAGATGAAATCAAATGATTCATGGGAATCAATTACTACATGTTGGTATTAAAATATGCGAACGATCGATCATATTGGACCGCATGACACGAAATCGTCATTAAAGGTTCGCCAATTCTTGCACTTCAAAAGTGTGTGAGTTGCGCATGGCTTGACAAAATCTGCTACTGAAATGAGTGTGGGAAAGGTCGACGAAGTAATCTCGAAGTTGATATTGTTGCGAAACATCATCACCCAATGTCTGCTCCGTAAAGCCGTATGACATTAGCCTTGATAGATGCCCAAATTTGGAACACATTTGTATTTTTCGACTTAAAAAACTGGTTTGCTGTTTTTCACCAAAACTAAATGCAATTGCTGATATTTTAATGTTAATAATTCTTTATTTTTCTGCTATTTTTGCATTACCTTAATAAAATAGTATGTTGAACTTTGTTAAAAAAAAAAAAATTCTGTGCTATAATATACACCTTTAAAATTTTTAAGAGGTTTCGCAAAGAACCAACCAGGTTTTTCTTACCTAGATCAGGTAAATAAAAACTATGCACAAAGTCGTAAAACAAAAGTTGTTCAGAAAAATAAAGCAGGCTATTAAGGGTTAAAGTTTTTTTTAAAACGGATTTGTACCAAATTTTAAACTTCTACTTTAATCCTTCTTCAGATATTTAGACATTTATATTGTCCTTATATGGGATGTTCCATGCTGGCTTTTCTAGTTCAACTCGCTTTTTGACAGATATTTTGTTTTGATAACCAAACTATTTGTTTCAAACTTACAAAATTTTTCTGTAAGTGTCAAATAAACCACACAAACGGTTACACAAACATATGAAACAATTAAAGAGCATGTTTGTGTGAATATTAAAAGTTTTTAATATTTTTTAATATTCACATTAACATCTGGATGTTGTTGTTAAACGGCTAGTTTTGTTTATTTGGCTTTGTGATCATATCTCAGCCATTTGTAGGCCGGCACCTAGCCCTCATCCTTTCTGGGGCTTTTGGAAACCGCATTTCAACATATTTACGAAAATAAGGTCAGACGGACATCGTTAAGGCAACTTCGCTTCTTATAAGGATCCCGATTATTGGTTGCCAAAATCAAACTAAAAACAAATTTATTTTTAAGTTATCACTTTTTATATGAATATTGATTTTCGAAACTCTAAAGTTCATATATTCGGGGTCCTTATAAGGAGCGAAGTTACTTTATTCATGTCCGTTTATTGAAAACTTTAGGTATATGCATGAGCGTTCGAGTTTTTTTATTCGCATTCGCCAAGCTGAAATTCGAACCTTTAATACTTTTTAGTGTAGTTATAGTATTCTATACATAAGTGTTTTGGGAATTTTACCATTCACAATAGAGTGAGAAGATAATAATTCTTCCCTTTTTTATACTCTCCACCACCAGTGGTGAATTATGGTATCCTAATTTTGTCATTCCGTGTAAGCGTTTTTAATATTCAGCTAAGATTCCATTAAGAATATATAGTATATTTTGGGTCCTTAAGTAAATCCTTGGCGATTTAGCCATTTAAGTCTTTCTGCCCATCCGCCTGTTGAAATCACGATCACTTTCGAACGACTCAAAAAAAAGAACAATATTGCAAAAAAATTCTTTCTCGTTCTCTTAAGCATTTCGATATTACTTGATCCGCATACTCGGATCGGTAGGAAAAAAGTTATAAATAGTTTTTCTGTTCACGGACTTTTTCATTTCCCGAGAAAGCGGGATTTATTTCTAAGTTTCCCGGGATCCCGTGAATTCCCGCTCAATACAAATCGATGCAAAATATTATTTAATTATTTAATTTTTTTTTTAACAAAAGACCTTTAATAAGATCAATTAATCAAGTTGCATTTAACTTTTTTATTTCTGTGGCAAAAAGGAAAAGTTCTTAATGCCACCTTAAGATCTTCATGTTCAAAAGTACACATGGGCAAAATTTCAATTATTTTGTAGGATTTTTGGGGAATTAATAGCAAAATGACTTTTTGGTTATTTTTTTTTTTAATGGGCAGTAACATTTGGAATAATAAAAACTTTCGATCTGTGACATTAGGAGCGTTTAGGAAGAAAATCTTAAAAAACTATAAACACAGAGAACGGATGATTATATTAAATTCGGTGTAAATTTCCAAAAGCCACCTTTAAAGTTTTAAATTGTTTTCCTATAAAACTTAACAAATAGGCTTAAGCACTTATTGCCACAGAATTATTTCAAAGCTAAATAATTTCAAAGTTAAAATTATTTTACCAAATTATTACAAAATATTTATTTTAAAATAGGGCTTTATTTCAGAATAAGCATTTACAGAATCGAACGAAAGAAAGAAAGCCTATTTCGAATTTTTATCAAGAAGGTTTTAATGCGAAAACACGTTTCCTTTCTACGGATGTTTGCCTTTATAGTCAAAGGAACATTTTATAATCTCTAGACATTTTCAGTTTTCTTAGCACTTCATTTAAAAGTTGTAATTTTTTTTTTTTAAAAGTTATTTTTTTATAACAGAGCGGTTTCTCTATTAATAACGGTTGTCATCATCTCTTACAGAGTCTAATCCGAAAAATATTTTATGCAGCTGCTCTGCATATAAAATCATTAAATTTTTTTAAGCAAGTGGGAACAACTTTAAGTCATTTTTATAAAATAAATCTGGGTCTTTATTAAAATGAAAAATTCTGTAAATTTTTACTCTTCTTCTTTCGAAATTTTAGAGCATTAAACATTTAATATTGCCCCACTTATCGGTTATGAATTGACATCTCTTTGGCGTTTGGCAAAACTGTCCTTAGTCAGAAACTGTAGTTTTTTGTTATATCAAATCGAAAAATATTTATTTGGAGTATTTCATAGACTTTTTTCCTAAGAGCAGATTGTAACGATTAGAAGCAGTTGTGCTAGAATTTTGTTTTTATTTACAACTAGCTTAACCTGGTGCGCTTCGCTACACTGCTTTAACCACGTTTGGAGACTCTTCCTTTAATAGTTCTTCAGTTGATATATATTAAATATATGCATCCTATTGGAGGTATTCCCACCCCCTGCGCCTACCCGCTTTATTATTATTTTCAAACGTGTAGTATTCCATAAGAGTGACTTCTGCAAATATTCTCACTATAACAGTGTTTAAGATATGCGATATTAAACATTGGGGGGTACCACTTCTATTTTATTTTAATTTTGGGGCTCAGGAGATCCCACCAAAAGTTCAACAAAATGCGTGCAGCGGCTCTTATTAATATTTCTATCTATGAGGGGTACTGCTCCTCCTCCGTCTACCCCGCCCATTTTTATATTGAAATTTATAGTTTACCATAATAGTAGCTTTAATCGCGTTTGAGGAGTCTCCCTTTAATAGTTCTTCAGTAGAGCGATATTTAATATATGCATCCTATGGGAGGTATTTCCCCCCTGCGCCTGCCCGCTTTATTTATATGTAGTGTAGTATACCATAAGAGTGACTTCTGCAAAGTTTGAACATTCTCACTATAACAGTTCTTAAGATATGCGATATTAAACATTGCCGTCCTATGGAGGCTCAGAAGGTCCTACTACCAAAAGTTCAACAAAATGCGTGCAGTGGCTCTTAAGATATGCGATATTTAATATTGGCATCCTATGCGTGGTACCGATTCCCCTGCCCCTATAAAATAAGTAACCTTTTTTATTTTTAGGGCTCACGTGATGTTTCTGTAAAAATTTCAGGAAAATCGATTCAGTAGTTTTGGAGTCTATAAGCCAACAAACATACAAACACACAAACATTTTTAATTTTTATATATATAGATTACATTAGCAGTAAAGTTTCCGGGAATCCCCGTACAAATTTCCCGGTATTTTTTCCCGAAAAATTTGCGGGATCCCGGAATTTTTTTTCCCGGGAAATCCCGTATGAAAAACACTAGTTACGAACCCAAAAAACAATTATTTTGTTTAAATCATCAAAAAAAAAAACATCAAAATGTGACGGAATGCACCGATTTTCATTAAATTTTGCACAAAATCGTTTTATATAATTAAAAATTACACCATATTTTGTGAAGATCGGTTCATAATTTAATATAGACCTAATATAAAGTCCACTCCCAGAAAACACTATTGTACGCCTAAACCCGTAACGAATAACGCTATTGTAGTAAAATTTGGTGCGTCATAGCTTCATTAGATAAAAAAACACTCTTTCAAATTTAATAACGATTGGTCCATAGTTTTCCATATGCTCCAAATAAAGCGTACTTTTGAAATAGACATTAATACGCCTTATATCGCATCGAACTGTAATACTGTAAGATCAACTTTTATTAAATTGGTTTTTTGAAATTTTAGATAGAAAACCCAATCTTGAAATATTTTTACTCCGTTTTACTTGTTGATTCCACAACAACTAGTCGAATTATTAAAATGACAAACTTTTTAGTTTGAAAAAGAATGATTTAAAAGTTTATTTGTACCCATTAGATAAGAAGGAAATTTTGAGTATAATTTATAAGTGGACCTACTTATAAAAACAACTACCAAATTTCAATATTTCTGCATTAAATTTCTTGGGCTGTGCTAAGATGAATCACAATATCTAATATACTTCCCCCTTGTATATTAATTTTTAAATTATAAAATTTCACCTTAGCATCATTATATGTGTAATAGTATGTTCACATTTGGCTTCTTAAACGCGTTTAAGCAGTTCGAACGTGATTAAGCTCTAATCACTTCAAAATCGAGATGATTACCCATACATTGAAGTGATTTGTTAATCACTTCAAATTGACATGATTACAACTAAATCACTTCATAAATCACATAGAATCCACTAAACATATCTCAAATGTAGAATCGCCAACATGATCGTGTACAACCGACCAAGATTTCTTCTTAATGTTTTTATTTTTTTTCCTTTAAATAATTCGTAAATTTTCACAATTTCATCATTAAAATGATTAAAATAATCTTCTGATAACTTTATAAAAGTGTTTTTATCAATTCTTAATACTTTAAAGAAATATAAATTTGTTTGTTGTTTTTTTGTGTGTTTGTTGTGTGTTTTTTTCTTAATCATCTGTCATCTTAATCATCTCAAATGTAATGTGAACGGCTTTGATTAGCTAAATCAACATTTTGCTTAAACGCGTTTAAAAACCTAAGTGTGAACTTAGCATAACAAAGTGGCACTTAAGTCGCAAAAAACATTTTTATTTATTTTACAAGAGCAGACTTCATAAAAGTATCGCTATTTTTTTATATAGTTAGCACAGATCGGGGAGGGCTAATCCAGAGAAGGAGCTTCTTGCTTCGCTGTATATTCCATCAAAAACTTCTCTTATCAAAAAATGTATCTTGTAATGACGGATTTTGTTAAACACTAATAACTTTTTAAATACATGAACTCAATGTTTTTACAAGTGCTTTCTCCAGTTGAGATATGAACCTGAATGTTTCTTTTTTTGTTTATGTTTTTTTAGTTTTGCGCTCCAGCCATCTGCTACGTGTATAAACGAATTTCTCTCTGAATTACAGGAGAGTACCTATTAATTGCTGTAATGTAATGCGGCGAGTAGCGATTAGGTATTAAGGATAATGTGTTTAGTAACATTAGTTGTTACTAACAGCATAAATGAATACCAAACCGAGGCGAATTCATTGCAGGTGGTATTAAAAGCCCTACTGATAACTATTTTTAGCTTTGAACTTTTGGATGTCAAAATTGTTTTTATTGTCTTTGTTTCTGTTCTGTTTGGGTTTCTTACAGTTTTTGACATTGATCAATGATTTTACAAAAACAAATTGCTTGCGGTTTTTCTACGAGTTGTACTTGTTGGAGTACCGAGAATACCTGTAATGAATTCGCCTTGTATTAAACACACAGCAAAAATTAAATGTGTGTACAAAACGGTGGTGAGTAACCACAATAACAAACTTATGCGTTTCTACTCGTCCCAAAGTTTTAATAGTGAGGGTACAAAAATTTAAAGAAACACACGCAAGACAGTACTTGCTCCTTTCAAAACATTTCAAAACCTTTCAATACTATAAAAAATTATTCATAAAAAATAAAAAAAAAAATAGAAAATTCATTTTGTAATGATTACTTGTCTGCCGTATGAAGTGGTCACAACGAATTTGCGATGGTAACTTGTCAGTCGTATGTGGAGTACGCATGCAAATAATTGTTGTTGCAATATTATCAAAGAAATTAACAAACAAAATATTTCGTACATATAATCCCAAACTCACATTAAAAATAAAGAATTTGTTTCTTTTTTTTTTGTTCGCACACTCGTTTCTGCCTGTATTTTTAATTCCCTTATTAATATTTGAGAGTATTTTTTATACCCGCCCTTTCACTATAGTTAAGCATTTATGTTTGCTTCTGTGCGGTTACACACTTACATTAATTCGTCGTCTTAACTTCTATTAAGTATGTATTTTTTTGTGACAGTTACACTGCAGTAGCGGGTTTGAACATTTTCAATGGTTATGCAGGCCTCTAGTTGTTGCATTTGAAGGTAGTTGTTGTTGTTTAAATGTAAGTAAAGATTTTGCTGGGTATGTATAAGATATATAATTTCGTTTGGGAATTTACATTGAAATAACCAAAAAAAAAAATTGAGATTTGTTTTTGTTCTCAATAGAAATTCCCAAAATAAATTTTTTATTTTTATTTCAAAAACAGGCAGTTAAGCTCAAATTTTCCAGTTCCAAGTCCTATACTTTGTTATATCATAATCCCAACTGCTAAATTCGGTTGCCTACTAATTTGAATGAAAAGTTTTTGCAATATAAAAATCAAAACTAACCGCTTTAAGTCATATGTTAGCTTTTTAACCTTATCTGAATTACGTCAACTTTCAACTATGTAGCAGAAAATAACTTAATTCAAAAATTAAGTGTTTACACATCGACACGTCACAATACAGAAGCCGAAATCTAAAAATCTTTAAAATGTTAAAGAATTTCTAACTTCAAAAAATCTTTGTTAATTTTCCTATTGGTTTGTTTTTTATTTAGCTTATAGCCGGCTTTTTACTGACATTCACACTGTTGCTGAAAACATGTCACTGTCAGCAAAACACACTCTTCAATCAATCACCATTTCAACGACAATCGCCGTTTCAACGCCAACAGCTGCGCCAACGTCAACAATTACAACAGCAACAAATATTTCCAACTGCACTCAACACACAAACGCCGCTCAATACACTTCAGCCTGTTTCACCGATTTTACCACAGGCAAGTATCATAAACAGTTTTGTATTAATTGATATATTTTTTTTTAATTATTTAGAATATTTACAATCGTAATTATCAACTAAGTCCGCAAGCTTTTGTACCTATTACGGCTTATCAAAATGAGTTGAATTATGATGGCAGTTTCTCATATGGATACTCAGCTGGCGATGGTACCACTGCCCAGGCCCAGGGTTATGTGAAGAATTTAGGTTTGGGAGAAGCTGTAGAGGCACAAGTTGTACAAGGTTCATATTCGTATACATCACCAGAAGGAACTCCAATAACTGTGCGCTATATAGCGGATGAAAATGGCGAGTATCTTTAATGGGTTTCAGAGCCCCTAATAAATCCTTAAACGATGTCTCTTATAAATGATTCCGGTGTTTGCTTCTTAAGCTAATAAAATTTTAATTTTTTTAAGGTTTTCGTGCCGAGGGAGCTCACATACCAACTCCACCACCTATACCAGATGCAATTGCCAAATCTCTTCAGTACACGGCGAATTTACAGAATACCTATCAGCAGGACTATAGTCCAAACATAAATCCTTATCAAACACCATTTCGGCAATATTCGAACTTGAGGCCAGGACAATTAACGCCACTGCAATTGCAACAACAACAACGTTTCTTACAACAACAACAACAACAACAGAGTTCCGGACAATATAATTCTGATAATCAATTTGGATTCCCACCACCTTCCACCCTCTCAGCCGGTACAACATTTCCTCAAGGCAGCCTAAATCAGTTTGGCAATAACGCGCAAGGCCAAGGGAATTTCTTAGCGCAGCAGCAGAATCTTACTCAGCAACAGCAACAAAACCGCCAACAACAACAACTGAATAATCAACAACAGCAACATCAAAACGATCAGCAGCAACAACAGTTGGCCACACAAGAGCTGCGATCTAGACCCAATCAATTAGTCAATACCTTTGGCTACAATCCGTATCGGCGCTTCAAGAAGTCAACTGTAAAAACTTTAAAACAAGAGGATCAATAAGGATATATCTACACACTGATAATCGTCACCCTATTGTTCATATTCTACATATAAGATTGAGAAAACGAATAATGTTATAAGAAAAAACATATTCTTAAAAAATAAATAATTATAAATATTTTAATTTTACGTTATTTGCAATATGTATGTATGGTAATGTTAAACTTAGGAAATAAAAATTTGAATGCATGAAATACATGTACTGAAAATCCAATCAAAACTGTTGCATATCTTGGGGCAGTAGTAAGAATATTATTTATAAAAATAACAGGGTGACAAATACAAATACATATATTTATTAGTTTTGTTAATACACAGAGAAAAATTTAATTGACAGCGACATTATGCAAGTAGTGTTTTTGATACGGGTTAAATACGATTTGGGGAATGCTCAACTGTACCAAAACTATTTAACCAAAATTAAACGTAATTTTAATCATAATCCGAGGTCGTTCTTTATGTTTGTCAACTCAAAAAGGAAGAATTGTAGCACCCCAAAAGTTATGAAATATTACAACAATAACAGAGTCAAGTATATACTTAAGTAATTACAATGAAAAAATAAAACCGCAAATACCTGATATTATTCAGACACAATTTTAGTCGTTCTAAATTCATCACCAACTTTACCTGACAGTGATTTATGCCAAAGTTTTAAGTGTGATTGCAGAATCCTCGTAACAAACATTTGGTATTTGTGTATATGGTTCTCTCTCTCTCCTTATCTCTTTGAGTATTTCATATTTGCATAAATGTTGTGCATTTGTAGTAAAGGCAATAAAGTGGGTTATTCAATACATACATATACATATCTTGTTTGGATGTTATTAATACGGGTTCTTAAAATATTCAAAACATTAATTTTCGTTTCTTTATACCCTCCACCACAATTAGTTGTGAAGAGGGTATACTTAGTTTGCCATTCCATGTTAAACTTTTTATTATTCATCTCAGACCTCATAAAGTATATATATTCTGGCTCCTTGAGTAATTCTAAGTGTCCTTCTGTTGAAAACACGCTAAATTTTGAAAAACTCAACAGAAAAGAACAAACTTGGTCTCAAATTGCTTGTAAAGGGTGTTTTTTTTACAGGTTTGTTTTTCGAATAGAGATAAAACTGGCATTTTGTGGTCAAATCTGGCAACTCTAATGTCATTTATGTTCAGTTTGGTTTGCCATTTCATTATGAACAGGTTGACAAAAGAACAACGCTTGCAAATCGTGCAAATTTATTTCGAAAATAACGGTTCAGTTCGCGAAGTTTACTTTGTTTATTTTGTTCAAAGATGAGGCTCATTTTTGGTTGAATGGCTACGTCAACAAGCAAAATTGCCGCATTTGGAGTGAAGAGAATCCACATGAGACCCTTGAGACGCCATTACATCCACAAAAACTGACTGTTTGGTGTGCTCTATGGGCTGGTGGAGTCATTGGGCCATACTTCTTCCGAAATATGCTGGAGAGGCAGTTACCGTTAATGGAGACCGGTATAGAGCCATGATAACCGACTATTTTGTTCCCGAATTGGATGGCATGAATGTGGATGAGTTGTGGTTCCAACAAGACGGCGCTACATGCCACACAGCGCACGCCACAATCGATTTATTGAAGGAAACATTCGATGAGCGCATAATTTCGCGGAATGGACCTGTCAATTGGCCACCAAGATCGTGTGATTTGACACCATTGGATTATTTTCTTTGGGGATATGTGAAGTCGCTCGTCTACGCCAACAAACCAGAAACGTTAGGGGAATTGGAAGCCAACATTCGTGGCGTTATTGCCGACATACGGCCCCATATGCTCGAAAAAGTGGTTGAAAATTGGACCTGTAGAATTGGCTTTATTCGAGCCAGCCGCGGCGGCCACATGCCTGAAATCATATTTAAACATTAATGGCATAAAATTATCCTTCCAATAAAGCCAAATTGATGGTCATTAAAACGATTTTCTTGTGTTTTATTTCAATTCGAAGTTCTATACCACTGAAAAAAACACCCATTAGTTATCTTAAACAGTTTGGAATTTAAATCCAGAAAAGAGCTATAAATCAAAATGTGGAACCACTACCCTAAAAAATTGACAATTTTGTTACAAAAACTAACATAAATGGTGGAACAATGCACGGAATGATATAAGATTTTGCAAAAATTCGTTTTATTCGACTGGAAATCATAATGTACAATTTGGTGAATACCGGTCCATAATTTACCCTAGGCCCCATATAAACCCTACTCCAGGAAAACAGTTAGTAAACCATAATTAATAACGCTATCAGAATAAAATTTAATACTTCACAGTTTTATAGGACTAGAAATACACTTATAAATTTCGTGATGATCGGTCCATTATTTACTATAGGCCTTATATAAAGCCCTCTCTGGTAAATTAATTAAAAACGCCTAAAACCGTAGCAGAAATAGATATTGCGGTGAAATTTATTCCAACTTAGCCTTATATTTCTAGAAAAAATGTCATGCAATTTTGTGGTATACGGTCCATTATTTACCAAAGATCCCATATTTAGCAGCCTTCCGAAATGCACTGTAAACGCTTAAACTAATTTCACCGCTGTATTGAAATTTATGTTTTTTAAAATACCAGAAATCACTCTGCAGAATTTAGGATTGATTGGTCCATAATTTACCATGGCTCCAATACAAATTCACCTCCTGAAAATCATTTAAGTTCGGCTTAAACTGTTACGAATCATGATATTTTACTCAAGCTAGTTAAAATTGCTAAAAAAAAAAGCATAAAACTTTCTGATTGTCGCTCAATAATTTAATATAGGTTTAAGCCTCAACCTTGCGTCTGTTTTTATTAAGATAAATTAACAATAAATAGATATCATATAGATCCCACTCCTGAAATATTTGAACTGTCGTCCAAGGGTATCAAAGATTCGGCACAGCCGAATATAGCACTCTAACTTGTTTTTATTTATTCTTGGTACAATTTGTGCCATCATTACAAAAATGCTCACAAAGGGAATTGATTTAAAATTACACAAAAGACTTTGAAAAAAGGTAGCACGGGCTTCAAAAAGGGTAAAATTTGCCATTTTAGGGTCACAACGGCCACTCTGCGTAAAGAAAAGCTGTATGTGTCAGGAACGATTTTACTACTTCCAAAAGCTGTAACAGCAGTGTTGTCAAAAAACAAAATTAAATTGCTATGCATATCTAAAAGGGGCAAAAAGTGGCACGAAATAGTTTAATATTACACAAAAGGGTAATTTAGAAAAAGGGTCGAAAAAGGTATCAAGTGCGTTGAAAGGGTAAAATTTATACTTTAGTATCAGAGTGCACTGCACACTGGCCGAAATCACTAAAATAGCAGCATTAAAATCTTAAATGTTAATTTATAAAAGCCAAATGGTTATTTCCGACTATGAAATGCGTTAAGTATTAAATTTTAAAAAAATTTTATTTATTTCTGTGCTATACACAGTTAATATAATTATACACAGTTATGTTGGAAATAATAGGGACACGAAAAAATATATATGTACACCTAACATTAAAATTCAAAAGGGGATATCTTTAAAACAAAATCAAGTATGAAAAACAAATAAAAAGAGCTTTGTAGATAATTTATCTAGCTTTTATTTTCGTCGAATCAAGACCAGATTATAATGAAAGTGAATATGCTACGAGGGTCGCGCTGAAAGCTCAAATTGTTTTAATATATATTTTTTGGTTACTGGTTTCGCAATATTTATATCTCGTTTTTTTCAAGCTCAAAGTTTTATATTTTTAGTAATAATCTGGTTGATAGTTTTCAGTGGCAGGAGGTTCCCATATAAGACTTTCTCGCAAAATCACCTTCTCCACCATAAATCAAAGGACAAAATATCTCAACAAAATTTTGTAAAGACAGGTTCATATGGGGTTCCATCCCAGTAAAAAATGTGCTCCAAAAGAAGCAGGATTTTTGTATGAATTCATGCCTCAAATCGCTTCAAACCTGTGATGGGATGCCTGATTTTTGTATGGGGTGTTCCCGGTTTGGAGGAATATTTTCTGCTGACAATAAGCGCTTTTTTTAATATGCAAACAAAGCACTCCTAAAGTGCTTTGTTAAGGGCTACCTAAATTAACATATCCATTAATGTTTTGCTTTTACTTGCTTAAATTCTTTTTTCAATCCTTTTCGTAAGCCATAATTTATTTTTATTTTGTTCGCTTTAAAACCTTCTTCGTTGTCAGCACTAAAATAGCAGCTTTTTTGTATATTTTATTCTTTATCATTTACTGCTTATTGAAGCGCTCGATTATGCGCTTTTTCTCTTAAGTGCTTCAAAAAACCCAAATTTTTTTTATTGGGATATAAGTCTCACTTAAATGACTACTTTCTTATTTATTTAATTTTTAGAATTATTTTAACTTAGTTGCTTTTCTAAGAAAACAAGTTTTCCAACCTGCTAATTTTCAATGTGTTAATAAAAATGTAAAAAGGTATTTAAAGAAGTGTTTGAAAATAAACAGTTCACAACAGTTCAAAGATATCTATTTTTTTTAGTGATTGTGTAGACGAACACAACCCTTAATGCCGTTCGTAACTATTTTCAAGAAAGAGCCGAGCATTATATAATGTTCTGTTCTTCGTTAAAAAACAGAACAATTGTAGTGATACTGTAGACAAACATTATATTTTAATGTTCTATAGTGTTTATTTTTTACATTGATAAAAAATGAACACACAAAAAATACTCGCAACGACCGCACGACGAACAGCTTGTGTGTGTATTGTCTATATGTTTTGTTTGTGTAAAATTATTTTGCTGTCTTTTGGTTTTTTTCTGTTGTGTATACTTTGTTTTTGTAAAAAATTTTTGTTTTTTTTAGCAGCCAAAAGGGACGAACATTAATTTTTTAATTAAATGTTCTCATCTTTTTTTGAGTTTGATAAAAAAAAAGTATTATTATTTTTATGCTCGAAAGATGGCAAACAGTGTTTCCCACAAATCTACCAAACCGAACACTATGGACCGATATTTAGTGTTTATTTTCGAACACTGGATTAAAGTACATGTTCAGAGCAATAAAATACTTTTCATTTGATCAGCTTTGAATATTAACCAAAGCATGTTGATGTGTGATAGTGTGAATGCAAACTGTAAAGTTGAACTGGATTTTTTGACAGTCGAAAGAAAGCTAATTAGATTTCTATCTCACAAAGTATTATGGAATACGTAAGACTTGTGTGGTTTAATATAAATAAAAGCCTTCGCTTTATATGTGGCATATACTAGCCCAACACAATAACAAACGAAAAACTCTGGAGCTTAGCGAAAGAAGAGGCTATACACATACAGATAAAACGCAGAAAGTGGAAATGGATAGGACACACCTTAAGAAAGCCAGTAGTTAATGAAAACAGGATGGTACTGAAATGGAACCCACATGGAAGTAGACAAAGAGGAAGACCTAAAAATACCTGGCTTAGGTCTGTAAGGAGAGAACAAGCTGACATCAATAAATCATGGGATGAGGCAAAAATAATTGCGAACAATAGATTAAGTTTGAAATATTTTTTGAAGCCCTATGTTCCCTCGAGGAATAAATAAAGGAAAAAAAGACTTGTGTGGTAGTGTAAACTAGCCTTTATTCCATAAAATTTGACATGCAAATTTGTTGTAGAAAGCCCTCGTCAAACAAAATCAATTTTATTTTGAGAAAGCGCCCTGTAGGAGGTCAAACACATTCTTAAGTAACTTCAAACTGGGTTTTTATAACCACATCTAGTTGATTAAGTGACTTTTTTACTTGTCGACGATTCATTATTTTAGGCATTTCATAGGCTGTAGTCAATTAATTGGTTATCTCTGCATGAATTTGTAGTTATTTAATAGTAGTTTATAATAAATTATTTAAATTTTAAATAATTTTTGTCAAAACAATATATGCACGTATGAACATACATACATATGTATATGTACATATGTATGTATATGGGTATTTCCACAGAAAAAGTCTACTTTTTGTCACGTTTCGACACCAACCATTTTTAATTATTTCTCAAAGAATAATGAACATATTATTGACTTTTTTGCATTTTGCCCTATGCATTGGCGCCCTATGCTCCAGTGGGAGTTTAAATATATATATTTTTGCATTTTGGTGTAAAGCGCAACTAGCTTTACATTTAGTGAAAGAGAGGACAAATCTGAAAAACATGGTTCTAAAATACAAGACTAATTGCTTGGTGTCGTAACGTGACAAAAAGGAGACTTTTCTGTGGAAATGCCCATATGTAGTTTTATATAGAAATAATTATTTAAGAAAATTTTGCATCAAATTGCTTTAAATGATGATGTACAATAGAGCTGAAATAAATACGCTACATAATTGCTACACTTATAAAATTATTACAGTAACTGATTGTGGATTATTAAATTCGTTCTCCGTACTGTTAAAATTTAATAAACATATAGTTATTTTAGGAATAATTTTATTTTTTAACATTTGTGTTTGTCATTCAAAAAACAAACTACCAAAAAATAATGTTTTTCCGTATTTATTTTTTTATGTAGTTTGATTTTTGTCGGTTAAAATAAATTTTTTAAATGTAAAAACTATTCAATTACATGGAATATGCAGTTTAATAAATAAAAAATTTTAAAATGAATGTAAAAATCATTTGTTTTAAATGAAATGTAAATGATCCGTTTTTCAAATGCATTTTAATTTGTTTAAAATGATTTTTCGTTTGAATTTAAAAAGATTTGTATTGCTTTAACTTTTAATTTTTTTAATATGTTTGTATATATTTTTTTCATTTGACTTCATGGCATGGTTGTTTTACTTATTTATGCAATATTTTTAGTTGATACCTGCATGAGGCTTAAACCAATTTGTAGTCATTTGAAAAATAGTTAATTTATAGTTAGTGTTTTTAGCAACTTTTTTTTTTTTTTTTTTTTTTTCTCAATATTATTTATTGAATCTTCATACATTTAAATATGAACTAACAATAATTAATCAAATCTTAACCTAATACTTTATTTTATGTCCTGCCAGTGCCAGACAAAAATTTTCTTCATCACGGGTTCTGTTCACTTATCGAGGTGTTTGTCGCTCATCTAATTGGATAAGTGCTGCAGTGTCTCTTCTTCTTAAGCGAGTGTGGCCGCTATCATTTAAAATATTTCGTGCTAGTGGGTTTGGATGCAATTCGAGCCTTTTTAAGTATTTTACTGCATATTTCGTAATCATAGTTTTGACTAATGGAACATTGAGATCCTTGTGAATATTTGAGTTTTTTACATACCAAGGGGCAGCTGTGATTATTCGAAGAATTTTATTTTGGCGTCTTTGAATTTTTTCTATATTAGAGGCCGAGGCAGTGCCCCATAACTGAATACCATAGCACCAGATTGGCTTTAAGATGGAGTTGTAAAGAAGAAGTTTGCAGTCGAGACTAAGGACAGAGTTTCTACCAATAAGCCAATGAATTTGAATGGCTTTTAGTTTCATTTGAGTTAATTTTGCCTCTATATGGCATTTCCACGTTAATCGCCGATCCAGATGTATACCGAGATATTTTACATGCGAATGTTGAGGAATTATTTGATTGTTGATTGTAATATGGGGGCAAGATTCCCGGCGCAAGGTGAATGTTATATGCACGCATTTTTGCTCATTGACCATTATCCTCCATTGTCTTAACCATATTTCTAGTTGAAATATATGATGCTGTAAGTAACGAGATGCTTCATAACGGTTTTCGTGGACGCTTAGAAATGCTGTATCGTCTGCAAATGTTGAAGTTTGGGTGTAGTTGCTTGTTGGCATGTCCGAAGTATAAATTAAATATAATAGAGGGCCCAGGATGCTGCCTTGTGGGACTCCAGCGCCAATGGGCTGAGGTGAACTTAAGAAATTTCCTTCTTTAATAATAAATTGACGACCGACTAAGTAGCTTTCTAGCAGCTTGTGTGTGTTTGCTGGTAAATTTTGCTTCAATTTATGTAATAAGCCTTCATGCCAGACTTTATCAAAAGCTTGCGAAACATCGATGAAGAGTGCTGAGCAGTATTTTTTTTCTTCAAATGCTTTTCTTATGACATTTACTATTCGATGAGTCTGTTCGATTGTGCTGTGTTTTCTTCGAAATCCGAACTGATGGTTTGGAATACATCTATTTTCACTTAAAATCGGTGTTAATTTTGAAACTAATAATTTCTCAAATAGCTTTGACATATTTGATAATAAGCTAATAGGCCTATATGACTCAACTTTTGTATGATCTTTACCTGGCTTTGGTATCATGGTAACTAAGGAAACCTTCCATTTTTGAGGATAGTATTCAAGGCGTAAAATAGCATTAAAAATAAAAAGAATAATTTTCTTTGCTGTGCGAGGTAGCTCTAAAAGCATTTTATTACTGATTTTATCAATACCAGGTGCCTTCTTAGTGTTTAAGTCACAAATAGCCTGTTCGATTTCTCTTATCCCAAATCTGAGGGGAATAGCTGCTCTAGCAGGAACAGGTGGTAACTCGACCGCCGTATCGTGAGATATATTTGGGGTAAATACGTTTTTTAAATGATTAACAAACAGATTTCCCTTTTCGTTATCATTTCTTGCCCAACTTCCGTTCAAGTTTCTTAATGGTGGCTTAGAGACAACTGGTCTTTTTAAATTTTTAGCTGCACGCCATAATGAGTAGTCTGATTGCTGAGTTGCATCAAGTTCCTTAAGATATTTTTGCAGAGAATCCGTTTTCTGTGTCTGTAGTAACTTTCTTAGCCTTCTTGTACACTCTTTTAACAAACTCTTAAGTTGAGGGGATCTGTGCAATTGCCACTCTCTTCGAGCTCTTCTTTTTTCAGACAGGAGACGCTCAACATCTGTGGAATAAATTTTAGTATTTTTAGTTTTTTTTGGGGTAATATTGGAATGTTGTACAGCTAGCTTCAGAAAACTGTCAAAATTAATAATAGCGCGATCTACGTATTCCGGTGTACTAAGCGGAATATTTTCTGTGCAATGGGTGCTGAGATATTTTTTATATTTTAGCCAATTGATTTGTGTAGCTGGCGTCGCTAAGTAACCAGTTGGAGATACAGTTCTATTGGGGTTCATTAAAGTAACAATTGTTGGTGTGTGGTCGGAAGATAATTCTAAGGAAGCTTCAACATAAATCGTTTCTAAGGGGATGTTTTTAACCACGCCAAAATCGATGACATCTGGTATTTTTTGCTGATCAGTAGGCCAATATGTTGGTTGTCCGCTCGCTATCACATTCAAATCCATTTTAGTAATAGTATTAAATAGAACACGACCCTTTGGTGTTATAAGTCGGGACCCCCAGAAGGTATGTTTAGCGTTATAATCGCCAGCGGCCAGGAAACAGGGTCCTAATGATTTAAAATATTTATAATATTGGCCTTCTGATATTGAATATCTAGGTGGGGAGTATAACGATGAGATTACTACGTTTCTATTTAATTCTTCAACGCAAATGTTTGTTGCTTGGAGATAATCTTCACGATTATCACCCATTAGGTAGTGTTTGACTCTGGTTTTTATTAAAATGGCAGAACCTCCACAAGCTCTATCTCGAGGGTCCTTTGTATCATATAGTATATATCCATTTATTTTAAACGTATTTTTTGAGGTCAAATGAGTTTCAGAAACCATCATGACATCAATTTGTTTATTTTTAAGAAAGTATTCTAGTTCATTTTTATGTTGGCGGATGCCGTTTGCGTTCCAAAAACAAATTTTTATACAGTTCATGGCTTGTTAAGTACAGCTTGCAATAACATCGATTGCATTCTTAGAATTTCCTGCATCATATTACCCATTGTGTTCGTAAAATTATTAACTGTTTGCACTAATGTTTCCATGGTTTTTTCTAAACGACTTAAATTAGAAACTGGAGTTTCATCATTACTTGGCGAGGCACCTTGCATTGGCTCATGTTTTGATTTTAGGACGTTAGCATAAGAGGTTCTGTTATTACTAGACTGGGGGGCTTGAATTGCATTTGTGATAACTTGATTTGCAACCTGCATTTGAGGGGCATTTGTTTTCGGTCCAACCGTTTGCTTGACGATATTATATACAGGGCATCCTCTATAATTGGCAGTGTGATTACCGCCACAGTTGCTACATTTTTTTACGTTGGGGTCGGTTTTAGACTTATCGCAAGAAACTGTACCGTGTAACTCACCACATACTACGCAAACAGGGGGTAAGTAGCAGTATGCCTTTGTATGGCCAAATTCTTGGCAGTTTAAGCACTGAACAGGTCCATTTTTTTTGTGCGGCTCCTCAATTGTGATTTTTCTGTGTAGAATATATTTTAAACTATAAATGGGATGCGTTTCGTTTTTTTTTAACTTAATGTCGCCGGGCTCTAATTCTACTCGAAATAGTGGTTGTGGATTTTTGTCTCTATTTCTAATATTTACCACGTGTTTAATCTTGAAGCCTTTTTCTTCTAAGAAAGTTTTAATTTCCTCTGGGTCTACGCATGAATCAATTCCCTTGATCACCACCTGGAGACCTTTACTGCTCTTGAGTTGGTATGTATAAAAACTTTTTTTAAGTGCCTCAAATTTGTTAATAATTTTGCGAAAATCATTTTCATGATTCACTTGGATTTTCGTTTCATTTATGCTACCTCGCTTTATTGCGGCTACATAAAACGAATTTTCACCAATCAACGAAATTAAACTCTTTATTAGATCATTTGAGTTATGCTCCCTAAGATATATCGGGGGAGGCTTGGACGATCTTATGACGTTTGGTGCTTCAGACGATTCATCCTCCAGAATTGCAAAGCGATTTTGGGAATTTATTTTGTCAAAAGATGGCACTTTTGATGCCGAAGCAACAGCTGAAGAGGTAGGGCTGCGACCCCGCTTGAGGACTGTTATATACCTGTCCATACCAACTTGGACTTGAGGCTTTTGGCAACTTTTTACAGGGGGGTTTTCCATTGCATTTGAGTTTTGGTTCATGGTATCATTTCCCACTAAATTTATTTTTGACGACGCGGCAATACTTGTTGGCCTGGCAACACTTGTTTCAAGGTCTAGTTTTAGTTTTTTTAATGAGTCACTATCCACCGTTTGTGTAAATAAAGAGGGTGAGAGGGAACGAGTACGAAAGATTGGCTTAGCCGTTAGGTAGTTAATATTGTTTTGTCTTGTTTTATTTATTTCAACATTATTTTCGTTGGCATGCACTGTCACATAAGCATTTCTATCATTTAATTTTATTGTTGTTACATTGTTTTTACTCATGCAAGAAATTGTTTTTGTTTTTCACCGTTTTACTGTGCTTTTAATGTTTTTATTATTTATTGTATTTTACAACAACGCCAAAAATAAGAAATTTAAACTAAAATGTTTGTGCACAGAATATGTATACATACACATGTATGAACATTCATACGTACATATGTATATATTTTTGCTTTATTTATCTTTATTTAATTTTCGTTTTAATTGTTCACTTTTATGTTAAATAATTTAAATAAAAAATATCATATATTTTCTAGCGTCCATTCGCTTAGTATTTATATTCCAAAATCAAATTTAATTAATAATAAATTAAAATCGTATGCGGGGTTGAAAATACACGTCCGTTTCACAACAAAGCACAAGCTGAACTGCAACTGACTATTTTATTTACTACAGGGCGTTTTTTATGCTTATGCATATAGACATTCTCCTAACAATGCTATTATTTTTTTAAGGGTTGCCATTTAAAAGTTTTCTATGCGAACAAAATTGTCTATAAAACCTACAAAAATTCTTAGCAGCCGACCAATTTTTTTTAGATGTCCAAACCAAATATATGCATGCATTTGTATTTTTGATATAAAGTATACTTTTTACTTGATAAAGTTTTTAAATAATGCAATAAATAACAAAAATAAAAAAGCAACGAAAACAAATAACACTTAAAAACTTTAGAAGGATAAATAATTTGTAATATTTTTATGTCTTCTTGCTTAAAGTGAAATCTAGATTTTGTTTGACTGAGAGGTTCAATATAAAATTACAATATTGCTTGTTAAACTTCTAAAACGTCGCTTGAATAAAGATTTTTTAATGTACATTTCGACTTTAGTACCGTTGTGTATTAAATCTTATTTAATAAAATTACTTAAAACGATTAAAAAATTGGACTTTAAACTTTAGTACAAATATGACACACGAGAGATTTCTGACTGGAATTATTTGTTAAGATTATGAATTTAGGGTAGAATGTTAGGTAAGGTCCAATGGGCATCCGAAACGAGGACGGCTCACTTGGGTTCTTATAGCGGTCCCTTTGTAATACTCTTAGCCAGTGACAAGAGTCAACCAGTATTCACCAGACTGTTCCCCAGGGGTCACTGCAGCCTCGAACCACCCCGACTCCCTGGAGAACAGACAGATCGATTTTAGTCCCAAATTAGACATATCTTCCAGACATGGCAGTAACGGTCTCCCAAAATCAAAAAACCTAACATCGACGAAACCGGGGCATTGGCAGACAAAGTGAAACACCGTATCCTTTTCCTCCTCATCTGACAACCTCTACAGTAGTCATAATAAACAAGACCCATTCTCCCCACATGAGTCCCGTTATGACCGATATCACTGTCCTTATCTGGTCCCTACCGAGACCAAGTAGCACGTGCGTTTTCGCCGTAGCCAGGCCATAAAGTCCTGGCCATCAAGCAGGTACGCTCCCCTACCTCTCCCCTGAGCCCATCTGTACGACTCACGGCTGATGAGAGTCTTGCAGCGAGCAATTAAAATGCTGATCAGCCCTCCGACTAACATGTTGTCCAAGAGACAGCCTTGTTTGGCCAGACCGTCCGCAGTTTGGTTACCAAGGTATCCACTGTGCCCTGGTACCCATGTCAGCGTTGCTCTACAACGATCCGCGATCTCATTTAGAGACATCCGGCATTCCATTGTAAGCATAGACGTCTCGAAGACACCAGACAGAGCTGCATGGCAGCCTTGCTGTCCGCAAATTTACATATATCTCTCGATAAACGATAGGACATCAGCCTGTTGGGTAGTATATATGACAAGAATAAAAGTTATCTTTTAAATTTATAAGACATACTTTCTGCAAGTTCTGCGGCTCCTTATACCACTGGTTTCGTAAAACCTGAAAACAAAATACACTATCAAAGCATCCCACTGTTCAATTCTAAAGAAAGCTATCTTGTATTAAAAATACTAAGTATGTTATGGGGTGGTACAAAACAGTATTCCCAAAATTCTTTTTGTTCAGTTATTCTGTTAGGACTATACGAAAAAAAAACTATAAATATTGCGAAATATTATTTCACTTTAAGTAAAATAAATCAGCAATTGAAGCAATTGAAACAGATAAGGCTAACCTGTCCGTGAAAGACTGGGTTCGATTCCCGTGGCAGTCAAGCATGACAAATTATCAATAATTATGAATTAATTTCATGTTGTGAAATTCCTTTCTTCAAAAAAATTAAAATATTAAAATTTGGTTTAAAAACCATAAACAGTGCAACAAAATAATAGCAGTACATACTAATAAAATCAACTACATTGATAAGTAAGGTTTTAAGCCCACCTTCTGTCTGTTGCCAATCCGATAACATTTTTTGAAGGAATATTGTTTGTCGTTAAAAAAGCTCAAGCTCAAATAAATTCTTCTGCTTCGTAAAATATAAACATTAATTTTGTAAAGAAAGAAAAATAAGGACAAAAGAAAGGAACAAGAGACAATTTAACGTTACCGCCGACGATTTAATTATGGGCTTACGGATTTCTGTCAAAAGTTAAAGACTCAATTATACGAAAATTATTTATGTCAAATTGTATGGAATGTATGAAATGTGGTCTCGACGCAGTTCTGTTTTCCCACTAAATGTTCAATTAAATGTCAAGAAGTTAGTCGATTTGTACCAAAGAAGACTTTTCACAAAGAGTAAAAAAAATCTTCAAAATTGTTTTTTTTTTTTTCATTATTAATATCTTTTTCTTTTATTAATTTTCAATAATTAAATAAGTAAAAACTTAATTATATTTACAAAGAATTTGGCAAATGCTGTTTTAATTTCGAAATAAATATCAAATTTCCTAACGATTTTGTGGGTCACTAGCCATATTCAGGGTTTTTCTTTTAATTACAAGTTAAAACAAAATTAATAAAGAAAATTTAAATAACAATCACTTATTAAACTATGAGCCGTTTCGTTTACAATAAGAAAGGTATTTTTTAATATCTTAATGGATACAACTTAAAAAAATATCCTGTCAGATGTTGGCGTATTGCTAAAGGAGGGAGTTTTTGTTTGGAAAATAGTTATTTGTTAAGGCTTAAGAGGAAAAACTTAAATGCTACGAGTATTTGTGGCAGATATCGTTGCATGTTATTTTTGCTTAAAAAAATAGCTTTAATAATTGTAACCGGTTTGAGGATTAAAGTCGCCACTTGCATGGCCGCGACCAGGTTGGCCTGGAGGAGGTGGAACGTATGATGTACCCGGGCCACCTGCTCCGCCGCCACCACCAAATCCACCAGCGCTACCTTTCCCTCCACCAGCCGCGCCACCAAAACCACCAGCGCCTCCTCTACCCCCAGCCCCAGCCCCGCCTCCTGCTCCAGCTCCACTGCCAAATCCACCGCCACCTCCAGCTCCGCCACCTCTACCACCCGCGCCTCCAGCACCGAATCCACCCGCACCTCCTGAGCCTGCAGCACCTCCTCTACCTCCAGCTCCGCCTCCATAACCACCGGCGCCTCCAGCACCAGCACCACCGCCACCAAAACCTGCCGCACCAGCACCTCCTCCTCTGCCAACACCACCACCTGCTCCTCCTGCACCAGCGCCTCCACCAAAACCTCCAGCACCGGCACCGCCTGCTTTGCCAACACCACCACCCGCTCCTCCAGAACCAGCGCCACCACCAAAGCCTCCAGCACCAGTTCCGCCTCCTCTACCAACACCACCACCTGCACCGCCACTGTAACCGCCTGCAGTTCCTGCGCCTCCACCAAAACCTCCAGCACCGGCACCAACTCCTTTACCACCAGCACCGCCTCCATAACCACCTGCTCCACCAGCACCGCCCCCTCTTCCAGCACTACCACCACCCCCATAACCACCTGCTCCACCAGCAGCGCCTCCTCTACCACCAGCACCACTACCACCTCCATAGCCTGTTCCACCACCTGATCCACCACCAAAGCCGGCAGCACCTCCTGCTCCTGAGCCACCAGCAAAACCTGCAGCTCCACCTTTACCTCCAGTACCACCGCCATAACCACCAGAACCAGCTTTACCGGCTCCCCCACCAAAGCCTCCAGCACCGGAACCACCACCAAGACCTCCGCCGCCGCCACCTCCTCTACCTCCTGCACCAGCTCCACCACCAAATCCTCCACCAGCTCCACCACCAAATCCTCCACCAGCTCCGCCTCCAGCACCAAAACCACCGGAACCACCAAGACCTGCACCGCTTCCTTTACCAGCGCCACCACCAAACCCTCCGCCACTACCAGCACCACCTCCTTTGCCTCCTGCGCCACCGGCACCAGTCCCAAAAGCGCCTCCAGCACCAAAACCACCAGAACCTGCACCGCCTGCTCTACCTCCGGCAGCACCTGCTCCACCTCCATACCCACCAGCACCGCTAGTACCACCTCCGGCTCCTGCACCACCTCCGAGTCCACCAACGCCTCCAGCGCCAGCGCCACTTCCTCTACCACCTGCGCCTGCGCCTGCTCCACCTCCAAAACCACCAGCACCTGCACCACCTCCTCTACCACCACCACCTCCAGTTCCTGCACCACCTCCAAAACCACCGGCACCACTTCCTCCATAACCACCAGCGCCGGCACCACCTCCTCTACTACCTCCGGCTCCTGCACCACCACCAAAACCACCGGCACCACCACCACCAGTGCCTGCACCACCTCCTCTACCACCACCACCTCCGGCTGCAGCACCACCTCCACCGTAACCACCAGCGCCGCCAGTTCCTGCACCACCTCCTCTACCAGCTCCGGCTCCTGCACCACCACCAAAACTACCGGCACCACCACCACCGTAACCACCAGTGCCTGCACCACCTCCTCTACCACCACCACCTCCGGCTCCAGCACCAGCGCCGCCAGTTCCTGCACCACCTCCAAAACCACCGGCAACACCTCCTCTACCACCTCCGGCTCCTGCACCACCACCAAAACCACCGGCACCAGCACCACCAGTGCCTGCACCACCTCCTCTACCACCACCACCTCCGGCTGCAGCACCACCTCCACCGTAACCACCAGCGCCTCCAGTTCCTGCACCACCTCCTCTACCAGCTCCGGCTCCTGGACCACCACCAAAACTACCGGCACCACCACCACCGTAACCACCAGTGCCTCCACCACCTCCTCTACCACCACCACCTCCGGCTCCAGCACCAGCGCCGCCAGTTCCTGCACCACCTCCAAAACCACCGGCACCACCTCCTCTACCACCTCCGGCTCCTGCACCACCACCAAAACTACCGGAACCACCACCACCGTAACCACCAGTGCTTGCACCACCTCCTCTACCACCACCACCTCCGGCTCCAGCACCACCTCCCGCTCCAGCACCACCTCCGGCACCAGCACTACCTCCAAAACCACCGGCACCACCTCCACCGTAACCACCAGCGCCTACACCACCTCCTCTACCACTACCACCTCCCGCTCCTGCACCACCGGCACCAGCTCCACCGTAACCTCCAGCGCCTGCACCACCTCCAAATCCACCAGCGCCAGCTCCACCTCCTCTACCTCCTGCACCACCGGCACCAGCGCTACCGCCATATCCTCCACCAGTACCAAAACCACCGGCACCACCAGAACCTGCACCGCTTCCTTTGCCAGCAGCACCACCTGCACCTGCTCCACCATTGAAACCACCAGCACCGCCAGCCCCTGCACCACCTCCTCTACCACCAGTTCCTGCACCACCTCCAAAACCACTGCCGCCTCCAGCACCTCCTCCTCTACCGCCAGCACCACCAAATCCTCCTCCACCACCTGTGCCAGCACCTCCACCATAACCACCGGTACCTGTTCCACCTCCAGTTCCACCAAAACCTTGAAATATTGAACAGAAATTACAAATATGTTTATTTTAAATGTCTCCAAGACTTACTACCAGGTCTGCCGCCGCCACCTACTCCGGTTCCCGGACCACCTATAAAACCACCGCCAGGAGCAGGTTGTATACCTTGGGCTGCTAATGCTTTTGCAATTGCTTCGGGAATGGGAGGTGGCGTAGGCAACAAATCACCAGCTGGTTGGAAGCCGTTTTCATCAGCTGTGTAAGCCACTTCAATTACTTGACCATCTGGAGCCGTGTATGAGTATGTACCCATTACTGATGGAATTTCATTCTCGGAACCTTTATTTTTTACTGTACCCTCTTCCTGGGCTTTGATTCCATTTCCAGTTTCATAGCTAAATCTGTAATTACCATCTCCATCATTTTCATTAACAAACGACAATATGGGTATAACAGGTCCAGCAGGGGCAGATGGTCCTGAGGGAGAAGCAGGTCTAGAACCCGATCCACCGCCTTGTGGCCTGCCTATACCACCGGCACCAGTAAAACCACCTAAACCATTGTTTCCGCCACCACCACCGCCGCCAAAACCACCTCCTGCACCACTTCCGCCCGCTCCACCACCACCAAAACCACCAGGCCCGCTCGGACCACCTGGTCTTCCACCACCTCCACCTGGACCCTGCAAGCCAGGACCACCACCAGCCGTGGCCGCATTTGGAGGCGGTGGTAAATATTTGTTATCTAGTTTGGCACCATGTGTAAATGTCAATAATGTCACCAGCAATGACTGTAAGAATACATTAAAGCAAAATAATAAATTAGATATCATGCAATACTGTAAGTTATCGCGAAAATAGAAGAAGACTCAGACGATTTCTTAAGTGCCGATTACAGATGCCAATATGTACTAGTTGATAGTGGGACTCCCACATTCAATATTCCAGGTTTACCAAAAATTTTATTTTGTGGAAAGGCATTTTATGAAATTTTCGCCAGAAGCAAGGCGATATCGCTTACCAACTAACCATCATCTTTATGGATGGAGTACATTTTTCTTCTGTGTTAACCTTGCAATGAGAATTCCTTTTTGAGAAACATTTCCCAGGAGTCCCCGTGAAAAATTGATTACAAATCTTGTAAATTTTAAAAGAGCATATTTTATGAATTTCGCTGTAAAACGATTGACTTCAATTAATTATTTCAGGGACCGAAAATTACTGTTATGTTTTTATTTCAGATCAAAAAGGTTAGGCAAAAATACCCTTTATCTGCATTTGGGAATTTTTAAACATTATCGTGACTTTTATATTATACTAGCTTAACCCGGTGCGCTTCGCTACACTGCTTAAACCACTTCTTCAGTTGAGAGATATTGAATATATGCATCCTATGGAAGGTTTCCCCCCTGCGCCTTCCCGCTTTATTTTTATTTTCAAAAGTGTAGTATATTATAGGAGTGACTTCTACTAAGTTTGAACATTCTTACTATAACAGTTCTTAAGATATGTGATATTAAACATTGGCGTCCTATGGGGGGTAACATTTCCCCGCTGCTATTTTATTTCAATTTTGGGGTTCAGAAGATCATACTACAAAAAGTTTAATAAAAAGAGTGCAGCGGCTCTAAATTATATTTCTATCTATGAGGGGTACTGCTCCTCCTCTGTCCATTTCTATATTGAAATTTAAAGTTTGCCATAATAGTAGCTTTAACCACGTTTGAAGACTCTCCCTTTAATAGTTCTTGAGTTGAGAGATATTTAATATATGCATCCTATGGAAGGTATTTTCCCCCTGCGCCTTCCCGCTTTATTTTTATTTTCAAAAGTGTAGTATACCATAAGTGTGACTTCTACAAAGTTTGAACATTCTAACTTTAATAGTTTTTAAGATATCCGATATTAAACATTGGCGTCCTATGGGGGGTAACACTTCCCCCGCTGCTATTGTGTTTAAATTTTGGGGCTCAGAACATCCTACTACCAAAAGTTCAACAAATTGCTTGCAGCGGCTCTTATTAATATTGCTATCTATGAGGGGTACTGCTCCTCCTCTGTCTACCCCGCCCATTTTTATATTGAAATTTATAGTTTACCATAGTAGTATTTTTATTTTCAAAAGTGAAGTATACCATAAGAGTGACTTCCACAAAGTTTGAACATTCTCACTATAACAGTTCTTAAGGTATGCGATATTAAACATTGGCGTCCTATGGTGGGTACCACCACCCCAGCCACTATTTTGTTTTAATTTTGGGGCTCAGAAGATCCTACTACCAAAAGTTCAACAAAATGCGTGCAGTGGCTCTTATTAATATTTCTATATATGAGGGATACTGCTCCTCCCCCGTCTACCCCGCCCATTTGTATATTGAAATTTATAGTTTACTATAATAATAGCTTTAACCACTTTTGAAGACTCTCCCTTTAATAATTCTTCAGTTGAGCGATATTTAATATATGCATCCTATGGGAGGTATTTCCCCCCCAGCGCCTACCCGCTTTATTGTTATTTTCAAAAGTGTTGTATACCATAAGAGTGACTTCTAGAAAGTTTGAACATTCTCACTATTACAGTTCTTTAGATATGCGATGTTAAACATTGGCGTCCTATGGGGGATTCCACTTCCCCCGCTGCTATTTTATTTTATTTTTGGTGCTCAGAAGATCTTACTACCAAAAGTTCTGCATAATGCGTGCAGCGGATCTTAATATATGCGATAATTAATATTGGCATCCTATGGGGGATAACAATTCCCCTGCCCGTATCGAAAAAATAAGTACCCTATTTTATTTTTAGGGCTCACGTGATGTATCTGTAAAAATTTCAGGAAAATCGGTTCAGTAGTTTAGGAGTCTATAAGCCAACAAACAAACAAACAAACACACAAACAAACATACAAACATTTTTCATTTTTATATATATAGATTGGTTACCGTAACTAATTAATTGAGAAAATAAAAATTTTGGTTATAAATAACCATTATATCAACCAAAAAAATTTTTTGGTTTAAAATAACCATTATCGAAAAAAATTGATTTTTTTGGTTATCATGTATGAAAAAATTCCAAAAATTTCAAAAGTTTATTGTTGTCACCAAGTTTGTATATACATGTACATATACATACATATGGCGGATTTCATGTCAAGTGACCCAATTTTCAAATCGATTTGGACGAAATTTGAATTCGACTTTTTCCCGAGTCTTGTTTAATTATTTTAGTGGGATTACTGAGTTTCAATCTTGCACAGTGTAATTTCTTCATTCGTAAGGCACTGAAAAAGTCGAATTTTTGAAGTTGTTAACAAAAAAAATTTTTTGTAATGGTTATTTGCGACCAAAAATTTTTTGGTTTATATAACGATTATTTATAACCAAAAAGTATATTTCTCATTTCAATTGGTTAAAATAACCATACTAAAATATATTACTCGTTAATGGTTGATTATAACCATTACGTAAATATGTATATCAGTAATAATTGTTCAATCTGATTTTTTTATAGTTTATCTTATAATTGTTACGTCCCTGAATTATTTTATTACATTTAAGGCCAATTTCACCAAGTTAAGTTATAATTAACTATCAGTTAAACTGTCAAAAACATATATTTAACTGGAAGTTAAAGTAATAAGTAGTTTTAACTGAACTTGGAGAAATTTGGGGTTTCTTATGAAAACGCTCAAATGAAGCAATTTGTGTTTTAATTTTGATTTTTCTTTTTACCCACCTACAACTACAATTCTGGTTGGAAAAAAAACAAACCAATTTTAGGGAATATATGAAAAGATAAACTCACTGTTTATTGTTGGTGTTTTTGTTTAAAGCTTCGTACAGACGATGGTCAGATCTTATAATATTGGTAAGCAGCGTTGCTTAAATTGCATTAAAATTGGCTAAAATGTCTTACAACTGTGTGAACATTGTAAGCTCATTTGTATTTGCAGAAGTGCAAAACTAATGCATCTGACAATCGCACCATTGTCAGAAAAATGTTGCTGTTGGCAACGCCTGCTTACAATATTGTAAGATCTGACCATCGTCTGTACGAAGCTTAAGCTTTAATATATTTTGCTAGTAAGACTTGAACGTTTGTAATTCTCATTCGTTTTACAGTTTTATCTGCATAATAAATTTGGCTTTTCCAAAGTCTTTGGAAAAAGGTTGCATGATGATCTGGCTTAGGCAAGCAGTGAAATGCGCATAGAAACTAGCTCTCCCTCAACAATTAATTTAATTGTATATATTAAAAATAAAAATTGGGAGTGCTAAATACCATAGTCATGAAGAAACCTTATTAATAATTAATTTTGTTATAACTTTGATTCAAATTTTTTTCTAATTTTATAATTATATTAAACAATTATTTTTTTTATTTTTCTCCATATAAATGCAATAAAAATAAATATGGGGGATTTCATGTCGTGACACAATTTTTAAATCGATGTCTTCCGATTTTGATGAAATTTGCACCGAGGATTGTCCTATTGGACCGGTCAAGAAGTTTTTGAGTTAGAGGGGGGGAAAAGATATAAGCTTTCTTTTGAGCAAAAAAAAAAAAAAATACATTCCGGATAAAAAAATAAAAGTTTTATATATAAAAAATTTTTAAAATAAACAAAAACATATTTTTCAAAAGTTTGATCAAATAGCTATCTAAGCTACATGGGACAACTTTCTCTAACACCAATAGGTAATAAGTTACATGGATAAGAAAGAACACCTGTATGGCCAAAATGTCAAACTTTAAACCTCTCTAACTCCAAAACTTTTTGACCGATCTTTTTGAAACTGTGTCTAAACTACTATCGAATAGGACTAACCTTGGTGCGAATTTCATCTTAATCGGAAGACGTCGATTTCGAAATTGGGTCACTTGACATGAAATCCCCCATATTCATAATTTTAATTGCTCAAACATTTTTTTTTTGACTGGCATCTTAATTTAAACTTTTAGTTAGAATTTATTAGAATTAAAACAAAGCTTTTAAATAAATGCCAATTAAAAATATTATAAACAGTATTATTGATCTCATTAAAACCAAAATAAAAAAAAATCACTGAAAGTAAAATTATCATTATTAAATTTTCATTAATGCAATGTACTTTTAATAAGTTCAAGCCCAAAAGTCTGAAGTAATACAATCAAAATTGCTACTAAGAAAAAAAAAATCTGGACAAAAAAGTGAAGGGAATTTCCGACATATCGAATACCAAAGAATGAAATTCAAGTTTTTTTTTTTAAGACTGGGTTAAACATTCATGAATAAAATAGCAATAAAAGCAGCAACTAATACACTAATGTATCATCTGCCGTTTCACGTTGAACTTGCACAAATACTTTTTATAGAACTGCAACTGTAGAGGAAAAAAAATCTTAATGAGAAGACTACTCAACAAAGTTAAAACAAAAAATAAAATAGCAGAGTTATTTTGTAATTAAAAATAACATCTTCAAAAGGTACGGCAAACTTTATAATTCTTTAACTCAATTGATGAACTTAAGAGTTATGTACGACATAAAAAATTACACTGTGTTTGTCGCAAATTGTAACAAGCCGGACTAAGAAAAATATTAAAAAAAATTGTAAAAAAGTAAGAGCAGAATGTTGTGCTCAGACACCTCGAACTTTTTCCCTATATATAAAAAGATTTGATGCTAACATATTTGTTTAGTAACATAACAATATTTACACGTTTTGTTAAAATAAATTTTTTACAATCAAATTTATTTTATATTTTTTTATTCATTAAAAAAAATTTTTTAATTTAAAAGATTTTGTTATTCGTGCTTAATTCCCAATTTTCATTCTTGATAAAAGCACTAAAATTTATTATTTGTATTGTGTCAGAACTATGTTGTTCTTAGGAAAAAAAGTCTTTGAAATACACCAAATAAATATTTTTCAATTTAACATAACGAAATACTACCGTTTCTGACATAAGATATTTATGCCAAACGTCAAAGAGATGTCAATTCATATTCAAAACATAAGAAATAATGACAAAAGTTATAAAAAAAAAAACGCTTATTCGATTCGAAGAAAATAATTTTTTTTTAAAAAAGAATTACAAGTTTTGAAGCAAGTGCTAAGAACACTGAAAGCGTCTAGAGATTATATAATGTTCGTTTGGCTATAAAGGCAAACATCCGTAGAAAGGAACCGTGCTTTCTCATTATATTTATCATATTGTAGTTTTTTTCTTAAATTTCTTAAACAAATTTCTTCTAAATACTATTTTCCTTAAACAAAATCATATTTATTGTAAAAAACCAGTTTTTTTCTATATCCATAATAATAAATGCGTTACTATTAGGGTTGTTCTTTATTTATATTTTAACAATGTCAGACTTAAATAGTGTGAATAGTAGTTCCAAGGATATGACTATGAATATGGTTCGTATACTTGCTAAGCAAAGTAATGGTGTCAAAATTTGTCATATTAATGCACAGAGCCTAAATAATAAGATGGATGAGTTTCGATATACTTTTGAAAACTCTGGAATAGATGTTGTATGCGTATCTGAAACATGGTTAGATGAAAAAATACCCGACAGTCTTATTTCACTCACGGGATACAATACTTTCCGAGCAGATAGAAAGACTCGAGCTGGTGGCGTTGCCATCTTTGTGAGAAACAGTATTCCCTGTAAGTTTTATTGTAAGTCTGGTGATACGGATGAAGAAAACGATGACAATGATGAGAAAGAGGATGGAGAAGTTGAGAATGAGAAGAAAAAGGTTGATAAGAGGAAAGTTGTTGATAAGAAGAAAGATGAAGAAAAAAAAGAAAAGGATTTGGTTGAATATATTTTTGTGGAGGCTTTATCACTTGGTAAAAAAATGCTTATTGGTTGTGTTTATAGACCTAATCGTTACGTTGATATAACTAAGTTTATGAAAAAATTAGAAACGATAACTTTGCCATTTACCGACATTTTTATTTCTGGAGATTTCAACTCAGAAATGCTAAATCAAACCTTTTTAGCTGATAATATGATGTCAATTGGGCTAACTCCCATAAATAACTGCCTCCCAACGCACTTCACATCAACAAGAAATAGCCTTCTTGATATATTTTTCGTTGGAAATGTTACGTCTGTTCTTTTCTATGTTCAAATTGCAGCGCCATGTTTTTCTAAACATGACTTGATAATTGCATCCTATGATTTTAAATTGATACGGGAAGAAGAACTGCACACTTATCGTGATTTTAAAAACTTAAATATGCAGCTTTTAATCAACAAGTTTTTAAGTATTGACTGGAATGAGATTTACACCATTCCCTCAGTTGACTCACAATTGTCGTTCATAGAATGTAATATACAACATCTGTATGACTTATTTGTACCAATTAAAAGAAAACGTATTTCAAACAACTCTAAACCTTGGTTCAATCAATCAATTAGGTATCTAATTGAGCAAAGAGATATTGCATACAAAAGGTGGAAACGTTATAAAACAACGGAGTTACACGATGAATATCGTCGATTAAGAAGGGATACCACTAGTCTAATTAGAACAACAAAATCTGAATACTATTCTCAACGTTTTTCCAGTGCGCTTAATTCCAAAAAAACATGGCAAACTATAAAAGAAATCGGTATAGGAAGAGTAGAAAATAACAGAAATTTCTCGGCTGACGTGAACGAAATTAGTAACACTTTTATGAATATACCATGGTTGATTCTAACCCTGAATACTACAATTTCAACAATTCCTCACCAATAAATTTACAAACCACAAATACAATCCAAAATTCAACAGAAAATTGTTCCTCTGGCAACCACCATAACTCCAATTTGCACACTAATTTAGGTGAAATATTTGAATTTAAATGTGTTAATCAATTTGATATAGTATTGTGCTGTTCAAGAATCACGTCAAATGCCGTTGGATTTGATAATATGCACCCAAAATTTATAAAAATACTTCTGCCATTTCTTTTACCTTATATAACATATCTTTTCAACAACATCATTATAAAAAGTTCTTACCCACTTAAATGGAAATATGCGAAGATTATACCAATACCTAAATCAAACAAGGAGTTTAGGCCAATTGCAATCCTTCCATTTCTTTCCAAAGTCTTTGAAAAGTTGTTACATTCTCAAATAAGCGATTTTGTCAAAAGAAATAACTTACTTACTGAAAGGCAATCAGGATTTCGTCCAAATCATAGCTGTGTCACAACTCTGTTGAGTGTTTCTGAAGAAATAAGGCAACAAATTTATAGTGGAAAAGTGGTTCTTTTGGTGCTACTCGATCACTCAAAAGCCTTTGATACAGTAGATCACTTTATTTTATGTAAAAAGCTGAAACATATGTTTAATTTTAGTAACACCTCAGCTAAACTTATGTCTTCGTACCGTTCACAATCAGTAGTTCTATACAACCGTATATCTACCACAGTCTCTGTATCAAGAGGTGTGCCTCAGGGATCGATTTTGGGTCCCCTTTTATTTTCCATTTATGCTAATGATCTACCAGTCAAACTCAAATATTGTAACATACATATGTCTGCTGACGACGTTCAGGTATATCTGAGTAGCACAGTTAAAATGCTGAATGCATCAATCTCCAAGCTTAACTATGATTTAAGTAATATACATAAATGGGCAGTTGCAAATGGCCTTTGTCTCAACCCGAAAAAATCGAAATGCATCGTAATTCATAAGCGATTACTTAATCTTGACCGGGTTTTTGAAGTTAAACTAAATAACAAGCAAATCGAAGTAGTAACCTCTGTCAAAAACCTCGGAATTATATTCAACGACACTCTCACCTGGACAAATCACATCAACAGTGCTGTGGGACGAACATATGGAATGTTAAGAACACTCTGGGCCACTCAACATTGCACACCTTTAAATATTAGAATGCTTCTTGCTAAAGCTTATTTAATACCATCTTTGCTCTATGGGTGTGAAATTTTTTCAAATTGCGATGCTGTTAGCAAGCGTAAATTAAAATCCATCTACAAAAATATTGTGAGATATGTTTTTGGTATTAGAAGATATGGCTCAGTCTCCATGTTTAACACAAAACTTTTTGGAATCTCGTTTGAAAACCTCCTTAAACTACGAACTCTTTTGTGTTTGCACAAGATTGTCTATGAGAAAACACCAAAGTATCTGCACGACCTACTAAGATTTGGGAGATCCAGTAGGGGTAAAAGAATTATCACCATTAGATATAGAACGCTTGTATCTGAATGGCAATTTTTTATCAATGTCATACGCCTTTGGAACGAACTTCCATATCACATCCAGCTATATAGTAACGCATCAAAATTTAAAATTGAAGTTCTAAAACTATACGCTTAACGTCTAATGATTTGGTGTTTATGATTTTGTTTTTTATGGTTTAAAATTTTTCAATTACTTTTACATCATTTTTAAGATAATAAATTTTAAAATTTTGTTAAAATGTTAAATGTTCAAATTAGATATTACTATTTATTATAATTCTTTAAGTTATTTCTTATTAACAAATTAACCTGTTTAGCTTTATAAAATCCTATGCTGTAATTATAAGATTTAATCTTGTAGCATAGGACAGTCGATGAAATAAATAAATAAATAAATAAATCTAAAATTTTCTAGATCAAAATTAGAAATAAGCTTTCAGACGATTCTGAAAATGCTTATTTTAAACCAAAATCCTATTTTAACAGAAATATTTCGTAATATTTGTTTGAATAATTTAACTTTTTTATTTTTATATAAATGCTGTTGGCTTTGAATTAATTCTGTGTCAATAAGGACATAAGTCTATTTGTTTAGTTTTGTAGTGGCTTTTGGAATTTTAAGTCGATTGTATTGAGCGGGAATTCCTGGGATCCCGTGAAATTGAAAAATAAATCCCGCTTTCCCGGGAAATGAAAAAGTCCGGGAAAAGAAAAACTCTAATTATATATAAAAACTCACTTTATAAAACATATTTTCACTTGCCGACAGAAAATTTTGTCTCTAGTGCAAATTATATAGAAACTACATATCGCTCATTTGCTGCAAGACCGGCATAACTCAAAAATATCCATTTCGAGATAAACGCATTTAAAATTTTTGATTTGCTCTAACTACTAAGAAAAAAATAAGACACCTTCTCTTCAAACTGGGAAAGTATAAAAGATATAAAGATGAATTTAATACACAATATAAAGAATAACAAAGCCAACAATTCTGCATCTCTAACTTCAAAATTTAATTTTTTGAGTTATTCCGGTCTTGCAGCAAATGAGCGATATGTATGGAAAACCACACACGAGGGTAATTTAAGTCAGTTCTGAAATATTTCGTGTCTAAAAAATGTTTTTTATCAAAAAATGTGTTTTCAGTACTTAATTGATATTGCTAACAAAGTAAAGAAGTTTCTCTTGTTTATCGTGTAAAAATTATTCATTTTGTGTGGTTTTACACACAAGGGTGACTTAAAGGTTAAAGTGGCAATTAACACACTCAGAAGTTAGTGAGTTGCACAACAAGAATTTTGCCGTCTTAACACATTTTTAATTTGAAGTAATACATTGACAACATATAAACTCATTCGGCTACGTATCTTTGATTAAAACAAATTCATTGAACTTAAAACGAGTTCAACTTCTGCATTTAAGTATGGATGTGACAAAATTTCAGGCGCGAAAAGGGTTAATATTAACTGCGTCTGTTAAAGAAAAGTCGTTGTTTTAATATTGAAAGTTAATTCATTTTATTAAAATTCAATATAAAAATTCTACAAAATTTTTGTGTATTTCAGTTGAATTCTTTAACAAAATTAAAAAACTAGAACAAATTCAATTAAAATATTTGTTTTGAAAATCAATAAAACATTGGAAGCTTTTTTAATATAAAGTATAATTGTTTAAGGTATTAATATTTGTAACAGCGTCTTTATAACTTTTTATATTGTTCCATTGCATGTGGTGAATTATTAACCATCCTTTTTTAATACTACATAATATTTCAACATCGGATTCGAAACGCACCGAGTTGACAACGCTGATAAATACAGTCCAATTACTTTCCCTTCTTAGGCAATGCAGACTCCACATAAGTAAATACTAACTCCACATCAAATATTTGCATAAAATATGACATGGCTCGGGCTCCACATTAGTTCCATCATCGTCATTTGAAATATGTCCACCACGATCACCCTCTTAAGAATTTTTTTTTTTTAGTCCAAAGAATTTCCTCTTTAGATATTTTTTTCTTTTTGTAAAAAATATTCCAAAAATTTATTTATATGTAAGAATATTCTTTACTCTGAGAAGAAAAATCAATCCAGCCGAACTTAAATCAATCCGAGGCGGTATCAATAGTACAGACAGATTGATTCAAGTATGAATTTTCAATCGCAAAATTCATAAATTATCCATTTTCAATCCCGAGTTCGTACTTGAAATAATCCGAAAATGAGTATGATTTAAGTAAAATTAAGATTTAATCAAACCTGAACTTATCTCGAATTCGTACTTGATATAATCCGAAAATGATCGAAGATTTATTCTAACCTAAAACCCGCATCATGTCCGAAATGTTTTCTACTTCTACAATTTTATGTATGTACATTAGGGTCATAACTTTTTTTGAGTGCAAAATAACACCCCAGTACCATGTGGGGAATGTTGTTCCGATAGTAAAAAACTTTTTTTTGGGTTGATTCGGTGAAAAAAGTTTTCGCACCGTAAGCGATTTCTAAAACTCCATATTTGAAAATTAAAAACTCAGTTGTTTTCCATTAGACTTAGAAAAAATGGTCTATTGTTGAAGATTATATAGGAATTTAAACAAAAACGAACTTATTTAAGACAAGAGTAACTGACTTAATGATGAAATTTAATGCATAAATTAAAACAAAACTTCAACGCTTTCGGTGCGGAAACTTCTTTCACGATAGAGTATATTTGCAAAAATTGCAAAAAGTTATTTCCCTAATGTAAATATTTAACTTAAAATATAAACTAAATAAGAACTTTTGCTGTTGATTTTATTTTTATACATGACAATAACGTTTGTTTTTCCTCTTGTTCTGTTGGTTTTGTTCTTTCTACACAAAACAAGCAAATCGTTTTATACCTACTTGTGTGGATTTGTTGTAGTGTTTACAACAAAGTTTGTTAAACACAAGCGTATGCACGCATAAAGAATGCAATGCTGAGAGATGAGACTAATAAGTTGTATGAGTTTAAAACCCTCACTTTGCAATCTTACTCTCAGAGTGGCACCTTTTTTACTTGGTTTAAGAATTTTTTTTACTTTTTTTAAGAAATTCTGGTATTGGTTTTCGAATGTTATCCCATTAAAGATTGTTTTAAGTACGTTTAGTTCAATTTATCCCGAGTGTTTTGCTTTCTGTGTAGGAGTTGAGATATTATAAAAAGTAAGATTTGTTAAATACAGATCTCGTGTAATGAAAACAAAGCTTTTTGTACTAAATTTTAATACTTTTTCTAATGCCGTTCTCCCGATATATAGAGAAATGTGCTTGTATTGAAGATGTCACGCCGAATTGAAAATTAAATTGCTTGTTCAATAAATTCTAAAAAAATATGTAAACAGTATCGTCGTATCGACAGTTAAATATCGCCGACTTTGATATATTGGCAAAACCTTCAATATCGCCAATGTATCGGTATTACGTCTCTTATGAAAAGCACTGAGAACAATAATGCAAACATTTGGTAAGCAATACTGCTACTGCCAGTTCTGGTTGAACATGACCTTTATTTGGCCTTGAGATGTTGCAAATATAATAAAGTTGAGTGACATTTTAACAAACAATTAAACTGTAACAATTGATTGTAATTATTTATCAATAAATAAAAGATTCTTTGAAACGATATTTTATTTCAGCTAATAAGAAACTAAATGGTTAAGTTAATGTTGATATAAAAACGTTTTAATAAAAATATCAGTATGATCGATATTCGACCTTTTTTGAATTTGATGTAAAAAAATATTGATACAATCATAATTTTGATTACGATTTACTGCCTGGGCCACAATGGCGAAAAGCCCATTTTTTTTTCGTATATTTACATTAAAAGCACACAGAAAAAATTCTACAAAATTTTTCACCAATTAAAGCATTAATCAAAAATATAATCAGTTTTTATTAAAAATTTAATGAAGTGAATTTAATGTTTGATCAAGTGAATTAAACGTTTAATTAATACTATTAATTGGCTTAATTGATACTATTAATTTGCTTACTGGTGCAAATTAAAATTATTTTTAATTAATATCACAAATTTTTTAATTGAAATCAATTTTTATTTTTTTCTGTGCAAAAAAATTTTAGGTTTTTATAATTGTTTTCAATAAAAATATTCACAGAAAAATTTTTCTAAATTTTTCACCAATTAGAGCATTAGTTAAAATGTAATCAATCAAGTGAACTTTGAATCAAGCAAATTAAATTTCTAATCAAGTGAATTACACGTTTTATCATGTGAATTAAACGTCTTATCAATAGAATTAAACGTTTTATTGATACTATTTATTTGTTTACGGGTGCAAATTAAATAATTATTTAATTAAAATCTCAAATTTTTTAATTGAAATAATATTTTATTTTTTTTTTTCTGTGTACGAAAGAAATATTCTTGTCGACATTGTGTTTTATTGCTCCTGTTTCAGACTATGCGACATATCCCTGCAACAATGTTCCCATTTTCTTTTGGTGCCCCTTCGAATTCTCGTATACGTTCAGACCTTATGTTTTTTGCTGTAAGCTACAAGCTACAATTTGACGTTAAATCTTACAGCCCGGCCCCTGATGTCGATCGACAACTTAAGCGAGTGACAACAAGTCACTCATTATCGTTCTCTTAAGCGTTATCGGTCGCTTGCATTGTCGATCGACTTGTCGTGCTGAAAATTCGTAGTGTGTCGCAAATAAGCTGTTTATCGTTGAAAATGCTTTCGGACGATAGCGGTCAACATCGGAGGCCGGGCAGTTAATTTAACATTTAAATATTAAATTTCAAAAATTTATGCGAAACATATTAAAGAGCAACATCAAATTGTTTCTTTATTTTACAGTTCGTGCGCCATTGTTTACCCTGCAAGCGTCTTTACACCATTGGTCACCAATCTTCTGTTTCCATTGTCCCATTGTCTGAATCAGGTACTATTTGAAAATTTTAAGGTAATCACAAGTGAATATTTCGATTTAAAACGAATTTGTTTGTTACAACGAAACTTTGATTATACTTCGTACACAGAAAGAACGAGTCTCGGGATAAATTAAGATTTTTATACTTACTTTAAGTACGAGTGCTATTCAAAAATTCTGGTAAGAATAACACTAAAACTTACTTAAAACAATCCTTAATGTGATTACTTTCGAAAACCAGTCCCGGAATTTATTAAAATAAGTACAAAATTCTTAAACCAAGTAAGACATTTTTCGTTGATAGTGCCACTCTTAGAGTAAAATTACAGAGCGAGCGTTTTAATCTCATATAACTTATCAAAGTTTGTTGTAGACAATGCAGCACCACACAACTAGTTAAAAAACGATTTGCTTGTTGTATGTAGAAACAACAACAACATATCTAATAAGACGAAAACACATTATTTTGTATTTGTATTTGTATTTGTATTTATTAATTTGATTTTCTAATACAACAATTTTAATGTTTAAAAAGTAAAATTGAGAACTCTTGCTTCTCATTTAGTTTATATTTTCAGTTAAATATGTACATTAAGTTTTTAATCTAAAAACCATATCGGGAATGATGTAAGTGTTTTAAAATTGAAATTCTGTAAGGTGTTAAACGGGTAAGTAAATCAATCATAATAAAATTCTCCTTCTCTAATTTCACTTTTGGCTTATTTCAATTACGAATTATAATACTTGAATCAATCTTAATTTTACTTAAATCAATCTCATTTTTGGATTATTTTAAGTACGAAGTTAGAATTAAATCAACTTTATAATTCTTAGATCAAGCGCATTTTGAGATTGATTCAATTTTAGTTTTAATTAAATCAATTTCATTTTCTGATTATTTTAATAACGAAGTCGGGATTAGTCAATTTTATTATACTTAAATTAAGAGCATTTTGCGATTGATTCAATCTTAATTTTACTTAAATAAAACTTGTTTTCGGATTATTTCAAGTACGAAATCGGGATTGAATATGGATAAGTTAAGTATTTCGCGATGGAAAATCCGTACTTGATTTAGTCTTTCTGTACTTGATTTAAGAAAATCTGTACTCACCGTACTTACTCTTAATACCGCTTCGGAATAATTTGAGTACGGATAAATTGATTTTTGTTTTGAGTGCAGTGTGAGTCATTTATTTACCCAATTTATTTTATATGTCGGGTACTTAGCCAATCACGAGACTCTCTATTTTGCGATTATAATTTAAATCATAGAGGATTGACTAAAAAAGAAAGAGTTAGAGAGAGAGATAGAGAGAGAAAACACCAAATCAGCTGTCAAAAAACTTAGTAAGAAGTGTGTTTACTTTGGTTTTATAACTTAACACGTACGGAATTTTCATAAATCATTTTTGTCTTGTTTTGAGAGATTTTCCGTCTTAAACCTAGTACTCTGTTCAAACTTGCGAAAAATGTTGAGCAACATTGAATATTTCACACGAAAATTTTGTCATGTATCAATATTGTCTATCTTGTGGGTTTTCAAAACTTAACGTTTTTATTAGTTACAAGTATACAACATTATTTTGCGAAAGTAAACAAAAATCATAGTGTGGGGTAGTACACTAAATATTTATTTAAACCAACACTGCTCTATCACTGAATAAAACTGCAAAATATTAGTTTAATTTGTTTAATTTGATTGATAATTTGTTCACTAGCACTTAACAAAAATAATTGGTATTGCAAATTGTTCACTATCACTAACTGTGATTGAATGCATCAAATCTGCACTCAATTCAAATACATATGTAGTTCAAAATTTGAACTTACAATCAAAAAGCTGTACAAAAACATAATATCACTAAAAATTAAAAAAGTTAATTTTGTATGTGCATGGTTTTCTGATGATATGCATAAGCAAAGGAAATTAAACTAAATGAAATTCTGTCAATTACGGAATAATTCTTGGATTTAATCATGAAAACACAAGTTTTGTATATTAAATTGTGTGCAAAATTCTTAAGCTTTGTACAGACGATGGTCAGATCTTACAATATTGGTAAGCAACGTTGCTTAAATTGCATTAAAATTGCCTAAAATGTCTTACAACTGTGTGAACATTGTAAGCTCATTTGTATTTGCAGAAGTGCAAAATTGATGCATCTGACAATCGCACCATTGTCAGAAAAATATTGCTGTTTGCCTGCTTTCAATATTGTAAGATCTGACCATTGTCAAATAAGTGAAGAAAAAAAAAATTGCAATATACTGATGATTGCTTTTTTTAAATCAAACAATTTTTTTTAGGGCAAAATGTTTTAACATTACAATCAAATCACTCATGTATAATAGTGAGATTGCCAATTTTCAATTCATCACTCAACATCAACAAAATTATTGCAATCATTTTTAACTAGTGCACTACCCCCATCTATGACAAAAACCACGTGTTGTGATAATTGTCATTAAAAAAAGTAAAACAATTTTATTTAAATAATTTTCTAAAGTAAAAAACAAAAACATTTAATTTTATTAATAATTTTTGCCCTTTTCTACATTTTTCTTTTTGAAATGCTTGTTATTACCCCCATCTCAAAAAAGGATTAGCTGTTGCTTAAAATTCCGTGCGAAATAATATGAGCTGCACTTGTTTCGCACGGAAAATAAAAATGTTGCTAGAAACCTTTCTCATGTTTTTCGTAATATAAACAGAGTACAACTCTTTCAACATTTTTTCGTTTGTATTTCAAAGAAATTTTTTTTATATTTCTTTTTGAAACATTTCGCACGAAATACTGAGCAGAGTACCAGGCTTAAGTCATCATCCTTCTATAGTTTAAATTATGTTTTTACGAAATTTGTTTTATTTCCTTTTTGAAACAGTGTAAACTTAACCCAGAGATGACTTAAACAAATAAATTTAGTAACAGTACGAAAAAAAAAAAATAAAAAAAATTTTCAGAGGTCATTACAAGAGTTTAGAAAAAAAAAATCACATAAAACTTTAAATGTTACATGATTGAATGCTTCATTCTTTGCCGTGGAAATGCAAAAAATAAAACACACATACACATTAATTTCCTCGCTGAAGATCATAATAATCGTCATCATTGCTTACTTATGATGTTCATAATGATGATGAAGATTTTGTTAACATGTAAAATAAATTATAAACATTTTATATTGTTGCTGATTGTTTCTGTTGTTGTTGGTTTTCAGTGAGTTTTTTTTATATATTTTATTTATGCAATAATTTAATGATTTTTTGACAGCTAAAGTGCATGTTTTTTACAATAAACTTCATAAATAATGATTTTGACGGAAGATTCGTATTGAGTTTGAATTATATGAGTTTAATGCGAAATGCGAGTATAAAGACGAAAAGCTTAACTTAAAAAAAAAATAAATGAAAAGAGCAAACAATTAAAACGAACAAGTATTAAAAAAAAAAAAATAAAAACATCTGTGATTATTAAACGAATGGGCTTGAATATGTTTTATTGAACTCTGACATTCATTTTTGTCATTTATGTTGTTAGCGGGTTCCCCGCTTCTTTGAAGTTTTGGTTGTTGGAACAAACTTTGTTGTAGCTTGTCATTGTCTAATGAACGTTCAACACTTTTAACATATTGACTTTTCGGTGTAAAATTTTTGAAAAACTACCTGCCATTATTACTGTCATCACTTATTTTTTTTTTTGACAAATAAGGCGCTTAATAATAAAATAATATCTAGCGAACAAATAACATGTTTGTTCTTTTTCCAATTTACTAGTCCTACAGTATGCGTCAACGCATATTATTTCCTTTAAAACGCGAATAACTAATTAATTTCAAAAGGTAAACTTGTATGTATATATCAGAGAAAGACAATAGGTATAAAAAAATTAAAGTACTCTAGCACATATCGAAAATTTTCAATACCTGTGCGTACTCGTATCTATTTATTCTTATACTTGTGTATATCCCTGCGCATTTGATTTCATTCATGTATGTTATTATACTTATAGTATTTCATACTCGCACATAACCATATACACCCATAGGTATATCTTTGACTTCAAACATTTTTTATTTATTAATTTTTTTTCATTAGTGTTGCCAGAATTTTTTTTGTTATTGCTGAATCACTAATAAATCCTTTTTTTTCAAAATCGTTTGAGTTAAATGCAGCAAAATTTTATTGAAAAAGAATTGTTGACTTTACAAAAATCTTCGGAATATAAAGATCTGAGTTCTTATATAAATAGAAAAAACTGCAAAAAAAATGGCAAAATGGATGCAAATTCAAATACGTCGGTTTATTTAAATATTCTTAATAAAAACACAAAAAGTTGCCGGATTAAAAAAAAAAAAAATATATATATATATAAATCTAATATTCGGAATTAAGAAATGAGATATCACAGGTAAATTCATTCATACATAGTATGACTTTGAGATGTTTATCTTTCGATCAGTTTGCCAACGAAAATGTTAGCCTTACAGAAGACTAAAACATCACGCTATGGTGGAAAAACAACTCCACAATATATCCACGGTTGTCTATAAAAAAATCAAGAATCATATAAATTCCTGCAGCGCACCATCAAAACGAGTTTTCTCTTTAGCTAGAAACATGAAAAAAGAAACAGAATAGATTCCAAAATAGTTGATAGCCTTCTTTTTTTAAATTCTTTTTATACAAGACCCCTTTTGTAGAAAAGATTATATTTTATTATTGTTAATAGAAGCATAATTTTATAATATTAGAAAATATTTATGTTTTAATATAGCTTTTACAAAAATTAATTAATTCTTATTTAATCAGTGCTGTATTTGTTTTGCTGGTTTTGGAAAATACTTCAAATATAATTATCTTTTCTGCATCAAAAATGTTTAGGTCCTGGCTACACTGCTTGCTTTACAATAACCATACGAGTTGTTGAAGTTACTTGTCGATACTCATCGATACATGCCTATACTCATACGCATTCATACTAATATCCATACGCATGCCCGTTTGTTCATACTCATACCGGTTGCTATACAAACTTATTTATGTTCATACTTATTGGTATTCATACCTGTCTGTACTCCTGCTTGGTGGAGTATGAATAAGTTATAAGTATTAAAAATATAACTTTTTGGCTTTCTCTGGTATATATGTACATTAGGGTGCGCCTTATTTTTCATATATGCGAAATTGTACCGTAACTTCCTCTAGAAATGTTTTTAAAAGTTTAAAACGATTGGAGTCGTTTTGACCCCAAGTGCATTTAAGGGTTAATCTCCGTTTTTTGCATTGTTTTGTCTTCCTATGACTAAAGGGTATATTTTCCCCCAGTTTCATATAAATCGGTACAAAAATATACAATATTTCGCTATATTTATCTTAGGAGTACCCCGGTGGGTTGCGGGTTCGATTCCCGCCAGAGACTCTGTTTTTTTTCCTGCATACAAGCGTAGAGCTTCGCGGGGATTAGCTTAGGGAATTTAAAAAAAAAAAAAAATTCCAAATAATAATAATAATATCCATTCCATCATCTTTCAAAAAAGAGGTTCAATGGGAAAAGTAGGAATTGCACCTCCCATAGGAATACACTTGAAATTTCTATATATCTGAAGATCGGTAACTGTAAAAGCATTTAAATTTAGAACAAGATGCTTTGTTATCAGTACACAAAATCTGTTTTAAAAAAATTTTACTAATTTTAATTCGATGGGGTTAGCAAAGCGCACCGGGAAGCTAGTAAATACATATAAAACGGCAACATGACTTCCCCCTTATCTTTTGGATATTTTTAATAAAAATACCGCTATAAAGTACCATCAAGTTCACCTTTGAAAAAACCCCAATTTATATAAATTCATTAACATTTCTGGCCGAAATCTTTGGGAATATGATTATCTAAAGTCATTGCTTTTGTCCTAATTTTCAGCTTGCAAATAAAGAAAAACGAAAAAAAAACACTGCAAAAGTATTGCTGATAAATTGTGTTGAAAAATTACTGTTATCCAAGTGTCAAGTTGAAGTTTATAGACTAACGTTTTCGATCTTAGACAAGCAAATAAATGAACACACACTTAAACATAATGAACATAATGATGCTAGACAATCTGCAGCATTAAACTTAACATATTGTATGTGCAAAAAGGTTAAAGCGATTAAAATCAAAGCAAAATATCAACTCTCAAAATGTTATGAATCGTTGAAGGCACGTTTTAAGTTTCCATCTATCTGAAATACAATTAATTGAATTCTTTTTTATTATTATTTTTTTTTTTTTTTTTCTGACAATAAAAGATGTGACTATGACTATTAAATATGTGTTGGTGTAGCTTTGATTTTTCCTAGTGATCTGCTATTTGTTTTTATGTTGCATCTTTGATCTTTTGTTTGAAAATTAAACGTTTAAATCTTGATTTTTTAAGATTTATATTTGAGAAAAAAAAAAGATTTTTAAAAATAGTTTTATTATGTGCCATAAATAGGTTTATTAATTAATTTTATTTTTTTTTAATTTTAAATTATGTGGTTTTCTTAAAGCGTTGACATTAAATTGCTGTGAAAAACAAAAGACTTAAGATGCGAACTTTAAATATTATACATTGAAAAACATGTTTGATTTTAAATGTTTGATATCTTAAAAATGCTGTATATCTTATGAACTGAAGATGAAATTTAGGCAAAATAAAAATTTTTCTAGTTTTACACTAAAAAAAAATTATAATACAGGGAACGCAAATTTCATGAATTTAAACTAAACGCAGTTTTGTTTTTTGTTGTTTAATAAAGAAATAAATGAATTTTGTTAAATTCAACATTATTGTCTGTATTAAATATAATAAAAAATAATAAAACAAATTTTCTATGAAAATTAAGCTAAATAAGCATATCGCACTTGATCATAAAAAGGGCATTAACTCAAAAAAAATTTCGTAGAAACTAAACAATTTTTACGATTTCCGTATGACGTGCTAAATTCCCAATTTTTCCTATTTGATAAATACACTAAGGGCCATTATTACAACCTAATGATAAAGTTGCTGATAGTTAACGTGAACAGTAGCTATCTTGAACGAAAAAGTAACCAATAAGTTTTTTCCACACTCACAATATTATTACAGTAACGGACTGTAGTTTATTTAAGAAATATTCCGTTCAGTCATTTTTAAATAAATAAACATTTAAAATTCCAAGCAAATTTATTTTTAACTGATTCTAACAGTTATTCAAAAAACTAAGTGCATATTAATACGGATTTTCAGTTGCAGTTAATATTGTCCTTTGATTGAGTTAAATTCTTCTTTATGTTAAAGTAAATAAAAATGTGATTTAAAGCAACGAAAAGTTCATTTAATTTTTACTGTCAAAAATTCAACCGCGAATTTCGTAAAAACAAATCAATATTCAGTTATCTTATATAAATTAATTGTCAAAAAATTAACTACATATTCCGTAAAAACAAATAAATATGCAGTTATTTTATAAAATTTTACTGTCAAAAATTCAACACCATATTCAGTAAAAACAATTAAATATTCAGTTATTTTATATAATTTTACTACCAAAAATTAATTTTTACTTATCTATAAAAAATGAATTGCTTGTTTTGTGTAAGCAATTCCCATTTTCTATTTGTTAAAATAATTTAGTTACATACATCAAATTTTAAAAGTAAAATAATTGCGAAGCCATATCGGTCATGCTGCTGGTGTCTTATAATTGAGAGTTCTTCTGTAAACAACGTGGTCAGTACAACAAAAGTAAAACAAACGTGTGTAACTGGGTAAGTAAATAAAAATATTCCCCCTCTCTCGCTTATAAGAAAAACAAGCGGACAGGTGTCTGTCTGGTATTTTTTAGAAATTCGGCTCTTTTGTGGAGTAAACGAAAATTTAATAAAATAACTGAATATTTAATCGGTTTTCCTGAATATGGTGTTGAATTTTTGACAGTAAAAATTAAATGAACTTTTTGTTAAAAATAAATGAAAAATAGGTAGACCGGTTTTTAATTGAACTTTCATTTATTTTATATTACAATTTCAGTTAATTTTACGTACAGAATATTGTGAGTGCATTATTACAACTGTCCGATAAAATAAAAAATGTAATTTATATACTGTGGCAACATTGCAGTATATACCGACTACTTTTGATTGTTTAAAATACGTAGTGGCAACGACTACGACTACATAAAACTGTCATTGAAGTTACCATATCTTCAGCAGAAAATATGGCATCTTCAAGTTCTTAAAGTTCACTTGTAAAGTTACCATGAGGACAAACCTGATGTTAGCTTTTCAGTCACTTTTTAGGTTAATGTTAAGTTGTAATAACCAAAAACTATTTATCTGTAAGATAGCATCCTAAAAATAACTATTTGTAAGTTGTAATAATGGCCCTAAAAGTTATTGTTGAGTAAAAGCTAGCTTCTATGCGCATTTCACTGGTTGCTTAGGCCAGCTCTTCAGGAATCATTTTCCTAAGATTTTAGAAAAGCTAAAAATATTGTACGAATAAAACCCTAACGTGAATAAGAATTTTAAACACTTAAAGTCTTACTCGTAACAATATCAAAGCTTAAACAAAACACCAACAATAAACAGAGGGTTTTATTTTCTTACATCCCCCTACAATTGGTTGGGTTCTTTCCGACTCGAATTGTAGTTGATTTAATTTTTAATTAAATATTAAATGCATATGAAAATGAATTTTTAAGCCAACCTTTTCATTACCAAAAAGTAATTGACCCAGGGCGACAATTGCACCGATCAAAGATTGTCAACCCAGCAACCACCAACACAAGTCTAATTGTTACAACAACAACTACCTGGATTTATACTCAGTATGGTTGTCGAGTAAAATTCAGTGGCTTCAGACCTTCTCCAAACAATCCATCCAAGAAGAACACAGACCACCGCTCGTCCTGAAAAAGAGGATAATATCATGGTATAGGACAGGCAGCTGCAACGCCGCAAAAGTAGAAATCGAAGATAAGCAAGGTTCTCCGCCAATACAACAAATAAACGAAGCGCATTGTTTGTAGGAAACGTCATATCGAGCGCCTAACCGAGAAAATAACGTAAGCGCCAAAAATCAAATTTTACAAAAGACAGTTTTTTTTTATTTTATTTCGTATAAATTTTGTCGCTTACGATAAAATTGTTCTTGCTATAAAATCGTAGCGGTACCTTATGTGAGCATGACATTTTAGGAAATGATGCAAGTGTTGACAATAAAGTCATTTATTAAAAAAACGAAAATTTTAAATGATGTCGCTTACGTCATTTTCGCGGTTAGGGCTCGATATGGCCGCCCCATTATCCTAGGACCAGCTACAGCAGACCAATCATCTACTTAGCTTGAACAACAGCCGATAACGAAACTGATATAAGGACAAATAACAAAACTGAATGAATCGATACTCCAAGAACAACGACGTGAAAGCAACTGGAACAAATCGTGTAAGATGGAGATGCCTTGTGGAAGCCAAAAAAAAAAAAAAAAAGATACGAATACTTAATGGTGGTCCAACCAAACAGCACTATGTTAATTGTTAATAAATCAAAAAGTTTTCAGAGAATTATCTTAATATTATTTTATTATGACAGATAGTTAGAAGAATCCATTAAAGCTGGTAGTGAGCTAGTCTATCAGCACGGGTTGAGGGTTCGATTACCGCCAGAGACTCTGGTTTCTTTCCTGCAGACAAGCGAAGAGCTTCGCGGGATTAGCTTAGGGAATCAAAAATATAACAATAAATGACAAAACATCGGCCAAATGCTTGCCAAGGCTTCGGTGGAATACCTCTTTCTGATGGTCCATATTTTCAATGTCTCTGAGACATCATTAAGGTTCAATGTTATTATATGCGGAATTATCCTTAGGCTCTTGAATTTGTTATTTACGTACACTTTTGCTTTTACATATCCCAAAAGAAAGAAGTCCAACCGTGTCCAATTACATGATCGTGGCGGCCAATTAACTTCGCCACGACTTGAGCTAACAAGGCCATTGAATTTCTCGTGCAAAAGACCCATTGTTTCGTTGGGTGTGTGGCAAGTGGCACCATCCTGTCCAGGTGCATATTCTCAATTACTCATTCACCGATGACGGCGCCAGCCCAAGCCGCACCAAACAGTCACTCTTTGTGGCTGCATTGGCTTTTCAACAATCACTCATGGATTCTTATTTCTGCTTGCTTACGAATCCACTGAGGTGAAAGTGTGCCTCGAAGTGTACGAAATACTTTATGATTTGAACTTTTATTTTCGTAAAAGTCTTGAACAATTTTAACGCGCTGCTTAATTGTGTACCTCTCAATGGTTGAATTTGTCAAACACTGAAACAAACAAATGGGCAAAAAACTTGACGTTAAGGTGTTCCTCACAATTAACATTGTGCATTATGGTTGGACCACCCTTTACGTATCGATTTTTTTCAAAAATTAAAAGCTGTATTAATCGTATTTGTATTAATCGATGAATCGAGCGAATAATTATTCGTGGTAAAAATTGAATCGAATAAAAATCGAACAATTTAATATTATTCGGCTAATCGAATCATTTTAATTTTGTTTAGTTATAGTTAAGACGTTTAAAAATAAGACCAAATATTAAATGTTTTTAAGAAAGAAGTTTTATTAAAGGAGTAACAACAATTGAACAAATGATACTCCATGTTAAAGAGGAAAACTTTTTAAATAAAAAATAGCAACAAGATTTAAGCTTATCTTCTAAAAGAATCCTTAAAAAGAGTATATAGTTTATATGTTTATGTTTCAATCTATTTCTTTCTTTTGCTTTGATGAAACTTGATTTAGAAAAGATTCTTTCACTTTTTGTTTACGTTGAAGTGATTGAAAGTAAAGATTGAAGTAAAGCACATTCAACTGCTCTAATCGTTTTCTTGCCTTTTCTAAAAATTAGGAGGCTTCCATTACACCTCTTGAATCTCTTTTTGATTTTTTACAATTTTAATAATTAATTACATTTTTATTTTTACAAACTTTTTCTAATAAATATATAAAAAATTATTATGTTTATTTTAAAAATCCTTTAGAAGGTTTTGAACGGAAATCGAAATATAGAAAAATAAAAATATTTTAATTTATTTAATAAGCGTATAATAATATATAATTTTAAAAGTCTTGTTAATGTCTGGTAGAAGGTTGTTTTTATTCGTTTAAAAAAATCTTTTTCTTCATCTGAATCATTGTGGAAAAGTCTGTACTAAACATTCTTAAAAATAAATTATTCCCAAACTCTTTGGTTTCATTCTTTGTACTATACTATAATTTAAAAAAAATGTTAACTCGAAGGAAATGTTCTTGAGTTAAGGAACAATAAAAGGATGCTTAAAACGTATCGGCTTGTTTTTAACATTAAAAAAAAAAATTTTCGATTAATCGATTAATCGACATACATTATTCGAATTATTCGTTAATCAAAAATAAGCAATTTTAAACTATTTGAACAGTTAATCGCTCAAAATTAATCGATTAATCGAACAACGGATAATCATTTGAATACCCAAGTTAATACCCTCTTTATGATCAAGTGCGATATGTTAAACTTAATAATCGTTTTTGTTGGCCTTAAAAGTTAAAAAATATATAATTCAAAAGAAATTTTTGGGAATACAAAATTTTAATTTAAAAGATTTTGTTATTCGTGTTTAATTCCCAACAATTAATTTCAGTGTTTTTATCAAGAATACAAATTGGGAATTAAGCACGAATAACAAAATCTTTGTAAAATATATATAATTTTTTTCTTTACTATTCTTGAAAAATATGAAAAATACTGAATACACCCAAAGCTGTACGTACATCTTCTTTAAGATCTTTATGCGCAATGTGTTCAAATGTTGCGCCAGAAAAGCAGAATCTAATGCATATAAGTTTTGTTTAAACTTGTGTATTATAAGTTTCAAGATAATTATTCTCTGCACAAATATTATTTTCAGAACTTTTATAAAGAATTTTAATTTGCGTTACAATTCGGAGGTGTGTTTTTTCGGTTATTATCTTAGAAAAATTTTTAAATTTTATTTAAAAGTTTTTAACACAATGGTAAGTGTTGTCATTTTTCGTTTAAGATATTTTATTAATTTTTGGAAGAGAAGTATTCATTGAAAAAGAACTCAGAAAAGCCTCTTATTTCTTCTATCTTAAATGAATAAAGATTTTCTAAGCAAAACCAAATCAAAATAAAAATTCAGGATCTATTCTCTAATGTGAGTTCCAAAACAACAAAACACATTGCAGGATGCGGTGGTCTTGAAACTGTTTCGATTCAAAGTAACGTGTTGTTTTTTTACATGTTAAAAAAATAATGTCAACAAAGTATTCGCAAATTTATTGATGCACAGTTTGCCTTTTATTTGCGCATCGATAACTGTTATTATACATTTGGGAACGTACGTATTGCTTTAAGGAATGCATGACTTTGTTCAGTTGCATTGCATTTGGAATTCCCGCTAAATTTTATTCAATTTTTAAAACACCAAGACATGCAATGCTAGGAACACAGTTGCGTCGTACGTCGTATAAATAAAGCACATAGTGCCATACGACTCTTAAAAATATGCTCTACTTACTAGCTCTGTAAAAAGCTGCAATCAATTGATATTAAAATCATAATAATTTCCTGATTTCGTTCTATGGTTTCAAAATGATTCCAGATTTCGAAATTAAGTCTGGTCAAAATTGCAATATATTTGGAAATAATTTTAAAATAGGTAATTCTTTTTAGAACTCAATACATGCTATCAATTTAATTGCAATCAATTCGATTGCAATTAATTTTTTATTGAAATCAAGCGATTTAAATCAATTTCCCTGAAATCACACCCATAGTGACAGTGCAACGCAACGCAGTTGTATACAAAAACTGATATTGTTGGCAATTTAAAATTGTCAGAGTCAGAGTTAGAAGAAGAAATTCGGTTTAAAAGGAACGAAAATTTTGATTCTGATTTCATTTTGATTGCAAGTGCTGAATTTGATTGATTGAAGTATTGTAATTAAATCCATAGCAATCAAATTTGATTGCAATCAATTAATATACATATAAATTGATTTAAAAACATTTGGGGGATTCACAAGGTGTCATAAAGTCATATGTCTTAAAGTAAAACCATGAAAAAATACGACTGTTTTGAACAACCCCTCATAATTTAGTGTGCTATTTTGAATTTAAATCAGCTGATTTAAAACAAATATAAAAAATAAATATTTACCTAACATCAAAATATTTTCTAATTCTAATCCATGAATTAATAAATTAAATTACTAGACGCAAATCACAGATAAATTTTTTTTGTTTGTTTACCAAACATAAGAGTCCTAAGCCGATATGATTTGACGCCGCAAGTGTTTTGTTGCAAAATTGCAAGCCGCAGGATAAATCCGGATGTTAGCCGGAAAAAACTATATTATCAACAGCGACGGCTAAAAAAACACAGCCGCTCGGCTCAGCCGCTCAGCGCAGTTCTCTTCTGATTAATTACGACAGCACAATAAACATAGCAAACAAAGTTTTATTATTTTAAGACACTTTGTTTACAAAGCAACAACAATATTTTTAAGCCATTGTAAAATGTTAGAGCATTATGACAATACAACATGATAGCTCAACTTGTTAATACCATAATTTTAATCAATTTAATGGTACTGATTTCACGATTTCAAAACATTAAAGACCACTTTCCTCCTCTGTTTGTCAACTGATTTGAACACAATCGGTTACTTACAGAAGTGCACAATATATATTTTATTCTAATAAGGAAGGGTAAAAACGGGAAAATATTATAGCCTCATATCTCCAAAACTAAAAGAGATTCATTAGAAATATAAGTCGGTAGGTTTCTGGTACTTTTTTGAAATTCAGCGCCCTTAGGGAGTGCATAAATACATAAAACCAATATTTTGGAAAATTTTTTGTTACGACATCTATCTTTAAAATCAAAAGGCAAAGAAATAAACATTATACCAAATTCGTAATTTTTCTAAAAAATGCAGATATAAATATGGTACTTTTCGAAATTCGAACGTTTAAGGGTTAAAAATACCGCCTAATATTGGTACCTTTTTTAAAAAACATTTTTCCCTATTCATTGACATATACATATTAAATTATGGGCTCCCACTACAATATTAAAATTTTTGATACTTCATATGGGGAGAAAAAAAGTATCAAAAAGGGAAAATACGGGAAACTGAATTTCTATATTTTTCTTTTCCGTGCTGTATGTGGTAATATTTATATTTTCTATACATGAACACAAAAAACATAAAATTATAGGTGCAGGGCCCTGAGTGATTGAGAATCTTTAAACTGAAAAATGTTGGTACTTTTTTGTTCTTCAGCTGGTACTTTTTGAATTTTTGCAATATTGGACCAAGAAACATAAAATAAAATATACATGGTCCAGAGTGGAAGGGAATATGTAAGTGAGAACTTGTTGGTACTTTTTAATGCTGGACCTAGAAACATTAAATTAAACATGCAATATCCGGAGTGGATGAGAATCTATAAGAAGAAAGTTTTTGGTACTTTTTTGCTCTTTCACTGTTACTTTTTGAATTTCCGTTAGCATTGGACCTAGAAACATAAAATTAAAAATGCTAGGATCTGAGTGAATGATTATGGATGAGAAGGATGTTTTTGGTACTTTTTTTTTAACTGATACTTTTTAAATTTTTATTAATACTTAACCTAGAAACATTAAATTCAACATGCAGAGTCCAGAGTGATTGATAATCTGTAAGAAAGCTTTTTATTACTTCTTCTTTTTTAACTGGCCTTTTTTTTTAATTTTCGCTAATATTGGTCTTTTAAACACAAAATTAGACCTGCAAGGTCCTGCAAGTAAATGAGAAACTGTAAAAGCGCTTATTGGTACTTTTTAGTTCCTTAGCTGGAATTTTTTGAATATCCGTTATTTTTGGACTTAGAAACATGAAATTTAAGATGCAATGCCCTGAGTGGATAAGAATCTTTAAGAGGGAAGTTTTTTTTGGTACTTTTTTGTTCTTTCATTGGTGCTTTTTGAATTTCCGTTAGTATTAAACCTAGAAACATAAAATTAAACATGCCATGAGTCCAGAGTGATTGAGAAACTATAAGAGGATACTTGTTGGTACTCTTTGTTTTTCAGTTGGTACTTTCTGATTTTTTTATATTATTGGTCTTACAAAATTAAATTAAACATTCACATAGAAAAAAACATGGGTTCTTTACCAGAATCAGTGCATATATTCCAAAGGATTTTCTCCTTTATGGTGTAACGAACACCGGCTTCGCTTAATTTGAACCTTTGAAGATTTAAAATTTTGTATAAAAGTTTTTTATAATGTGAGGTTGTGTTTTATTTTTAATATAGCGACTTACATCTATCGATATTTGTGCAATAATTTTCCATTTATAGCGTCTAAGTTAATTTTTGTTTTGGAGGACATTTTTGGGGATTTGTTTTATTTTTAAAAATTGGTTTTAATTTTTGTTTTCAGGGCTTAGTTCATTAGGGACATATTAAAGAAAAGTGAGAAGCTTAAAATCAAGTCATTTATAAATGTCAACTTTACGCCAGTTTTGTAACACAAGAAGTAAAACATAAAAACAAAAGACTTAAGCAACGAACGTTTTTATTTAGTTCTTCTCCCAATTTCCATAAAATTATTATGATTAAATTAAACTATCAATAAAAAAAAACTTCTGTTAACACTTTAACAAATAAATTACATATATATATATGTGTTCCTCTAACTCCCATTGGAGCATAGGGCGCCAAATTACATATTTACACTTAAATTACATATTTACACTTAATTATTTACACTTAATTAAATGAACTTTAAGCTGGCAATTTGTGAATGTTAATGTAACGAACTTTTTGCATGTTCTGCGAACACTAAAAATGTGCAAATGCAATCAAGAAAATCTAGTAAAACCTTTTGCCAACAATGTTTATAAATTTTAATTAATTCAGCATAAACCGTTTTTCAACATCCAATTTTAATGTACAATCCGCTGCATCTTTTCATTGAATAAAATGTGTGTTGATTTGCTTTTTTCAGAATCGATTTGCATTTAAAACATGTGACATGTTTAAAACAAAAAAAAAAAATTGTATTAAAAAAACGGAACAACCTAAAACAACAGATGAAATACCATGCGATGTCACACGTAGTCTAAGACACAATTGCAACAACATTATGAAAAGTACAACGCCAACAACAGCAATAGCAACAACTATAATTCCAACAATAGAAACACGAAATATTTTTTATAGCTTCTTCAGCCAATTGATGACATTTAAAAATCCATTTATTTATATTGGGAAAAATATTTATTTAGCAAAAAATTCACAACTAAATGAGATTTCATTTAACAGCCACAAACAACCAACAACAACCCAGCCAGCCAGCCAGCCAGTCATAGAAACATAAAGATAAGTTATTCCCATAAGGCTGCACAAGTCGGGCTGTAAATTCATTCATACATCCATCCATCTTTAAAATTCTTTAATTTATTTTTTTTATTTAAATGGCCTTAAGGCTCATTGTGGCACTATAGCACTGGGATTTCGGCAGTGCAGAGCCTGTTTCTTTGATACCAATCGACCAACTCTACTTTTGCCTTTTGTTGGCATGTCGAAAATGCCTGCTGTAGTAAGTGGCTTCTTTAGGTTTTCTTCTTCTTTTGAAAATAATAAAAGAAGCTTTACCTAAAATCGTGACCATTAAGTTTTTTTGTTTGTTATTATTGCATTGTGTCGACAGTGTTTTTGGGTTTGACTTTAGGTCTTCAAGTCAAGTTAAGCTGCAGTTATAAGTAATGCATTGTTCAAAACTGAACTACGCCCGCCCGTGTCTTAACAATCTTCTATAAACCGCAAAAGGTTTTTGTCAAAATATTTAACTACTTAAATATTTTTTTCGTTGGTTTTATTAGCCACTAACATTTTATATTAAATATTCAAATCAAAACTGCTTTTTATGAAATTTGGAGTAAACGAATTAGTAGTTTGTAATTAATCTCTGTTCTTTATGTGATTTGTTTGGTAATTTAATATTTAAACAAATTCATTTATTTGTTTAGTCATCTGTTTAACAAACATGATTTGTTTTAGAAACGAATGCATGTCGAAACACTTTCATGTTTATCAGCTGCTCATCTTGTTACTTGATACAGCGTTACAATCTAATTTAGAACTTGTTTTCTAAGTGGCCCACATTGCCTTGTTTTTATTTGTGGCAAGTTGTTGCAAGGAATTCTTATAAATAAGTAGAGCATAAGTATCCAAATTTGAAAATTTATTTTGTTCAAACGTTTCAAATCAATTGTGATTTATTTGTTTTTTTTTTTCTAAATAAAATTTTGTTTCGAGTCACTAAACACCAACAATTGAATACTGATTGATCTCGTTTTCAAATTGGGTCAATAGTTGCTAAGTCAGTTACAAACATTTTGTAAATATTTATAGCAAACAAACATTTGGTTATACACATTTGTTTGATACAAACACGAGATCAGAGACATTTTTTTTGATCGATTTTGATTAATTACAAAATTATGATTATGACAATTAAATTAGCATTTTAAGTGTGATTTGTCATAAGGCCCTGCTAAAATTTTAAAAGAGAGGGTGCCCTAGTAGTCTTGTTGGTAGTTCGTGTTCTCTTCCCCCCAGAGACTCTGATCTGTTTCACTACAACAGGCTAAAGGTCTTAGTAAATATTGTTCGGTTAAATAATTTAGAATATAATTTGTAATTGCATTTGCTTAATGAATTTGGACAAAATTTGTTAATCGGATAGCATATGGCCCAGACTCAAATTAAGGTACTTTTTAAGAGGAAAATCGGGAAAAAATTTGTACTTTGGTAGTTTTTCTATTTTGATAAATTTGGTATGCAGGTTGTATATGGTCAAGATCCAAATTTAGGGTACATTTAAAGGGATAAAATTGGTACTTATTAAGGGGTAAAACGGGGATAAAAGCGGTACTTTTTCTTTTCGATAAATTTGATATATACACAGATTATAGCCTACATTAACATGTAGTGTATTTTATGAGAGCCTCAAATGAGGAAAAGCTGGTACTTTTTTACCTTTTGTACCTTTTCTCTTTTCGAAAAATTTTGTATAGAGATAGCATAAGGCCCAGATTAAGATATACAGTACTTTATGCGATGTAAGATGGGAAAAATTGGTACTGTTGGTAATTTCCCTCTTTTCGATAAATTTGGTATTTTTTTTTCTTTTCAATAAATTTGATATACATACAGATTAAAGCCTACATTAACATTAAGTGTACTTTTAGTGAGCCCGAAATGAGAAAAGACTGGTACACTTGGTACTCTTTAACCTTTGGTACTTTATCTTTTTTCGAAAAATTTGGTATAGAGATAGCATATGGCCCAGACTAAGATATAATGTACTTGTTATGATGTAAAATGGAAAAACTGGTACTTTTGGTACTTTTTCTCTTTTTGATAAATTTCGTATGCAGATTATATATGGTCAAGATTCATATATAGGGTAAGTTTTAAGGGATAAAATTGGTACTTATTAAGGGGTATAAATTGAATAAAATTGGTACCTTTTTCTTTTCGGTACATTTAATATACTCAAAGATTCAAATGAGGAAAAACTTGTACTCTTGGTACTTTTTCACTTTTCGAAAAAATTTTTTTAGAGTAGCATATACGGTACTTTGCACGATGTTAAATGGAAAAAATTTTAACTTTTGGTTTTTTCCCTCTTTTTGATAAGTTTGGTATGTAGATTGCATATGGGCCAGATTCGAATATAGGATAAATTTTAAGGGATAAAATCAGTATGTATTTATTAAGGGTTAAAAAGTGCATAAAATTAGTACATTTTTCTTTTCGATTAAATTGATATACACACAGATTATAGCCTACATTAACATACAGTGTACTTTCTGTGGGCCTAAAATGAGGAAATGCTGTCACTCTTTAACTTTTGGTACTTTTTTTCTTTTCGAAAAACTTTGTATAGAGATATCATATGACCCAGATTAAGATATACGATACTTTTTATGATGGAAAAAAATTTGTACTTTTGGTAATTCTTCTCTATTTGATATATTTGGTATACATATTTTATTTGGTCCAGTTGCCGGAATAAACATATTTTGAAACTCCTTGCTTTGATATGGACAGTTGAATGTCGGTTGCTCAAAAGTATAGAAATATAACAATTCATATAATGTTGTTGACTTAACATATGATTTCTGTAAATATTTTCTATTACCATTTTCTTAAAATTTGTCTCTCGCACTATTTCCTCTAAAGAGTCCACATAACATTTTTAAATTTTTGCAAGAATCGATGTAAATCGATAGTGGTCTACGCACTGGTGAAATCTTAGATCAATTTCTGTAGTATTTTGAAAAAAAAAAAAAAAAAAAAACAATCGTAGTATTACATGATTTAACTAATAATAGAAAGTTGCGTTAAAGGCGAACTTTTAAATTTAAAATTAAGCTTTAATTTGAAAAGAATTAACAACCTAAATCTAAAAATGTTACATAGTACAATAAAATGGCGTGTGTGTATATAATATTAGTAAGTGGCACAATATATGGGATATAATCAAAAGTTTTTTGATTCATATTGCGTAAATTATATGTATTGAGTATTGAGTATTAAATATTGCGGTCTTTTTTATTAGATCCAAAAACAAAATACACAGAATTTTCGTTAGATTTAATTTTTACTTTTGCAAGACGATTTGCACCCAACGCTGAACTCCACCTCTATTATAAATAAGAATAAATTGGAATAAAAAATTTACAACTTTCGACCAAATTTAAAATTTGAAAAATTATGATGTCATATTAAAGAGTAATAACAAAAAAATCAAAGCCAGTAAGATAGAATATTCGGTCAAGCTGGACCATTTGATACTCTACATATACAAGCAGAGAAAAAACATTTTTCAATATGGTTTTTACAAAAATATGGTTGCCGGTGCCAATAAATTGATTAAATTAACAATAATGTGTTTAAAAATTTTCGTTAAAATGAGTTGTGTTGGAGATGAACATATTGAAAAAGTTTTTTTCTCTGGGTGTACATGAAAATTATCGATAGTGTTCCTTATTTGGAACCCACGACCAATCACGGACCCCACAAAACCAAGGTATGTTAGGAGTTAAAGATTTATGTCAGAGTTCTTTGTACCGAATATTATATATGGGTATTTCCACAGAAAAGTCTACTTTTTGTCACGTAACGACACCAAGCAATTACTCTTGTATTTTGGAACGATGTTGTTCAAATTTTTCCTCTCTTTCACTAAATGTAAAGCTAGTTGCGCTTTACACCAAAATGCAAAAAACTCAATATTATTTTCATTATTCTTTGAGAAATAATTTAAAATGTTTGGTGTTAAACGTGACAAAAAGTAGACTTTTTTGTGGAAATACCCATATGTAAAATATCAACACATATATGAGATTTGTTAGACTTAAAGTTATCCTGGACCTACCAATGCCTTGACATTAAAGCTATTAAAAAAAATATCGTTCCCATATTTAATATCAATACCAATATTTATAAAAAAGTTATAGCATTTTAAGCTATTTTCGGGAGTGGACCGATTTTAGGACAATTTATGTTGCAATAAGATTTTTCCTCTAACTAATTCCAAAATTGTACCTGTACCATGCGCACAAGGTTACATGGACAGACAAACAGCCAGTCAGATAGACGGACGCACAACTGGGGATCGACTCAGAAAGTGATTGTCAGTCAATCGCTATACTAACAGGTGGGTCTAGAACTTATATTTTTTTGTGTAACACACATCAGCATAAACGCATCCCAGCGGTAACTAGAACGAGGAAAGAGGCCTTATTTAGCAATCACAAGCCCTTCTATTCGCATTCCATACCAATTCATTTTTTACACAGGTTGTCATTGGGAGCAAGCCCATCCACATTGCCTTAATTATCAACTTCGATCACTTCCCAAGGAAGGGAGGAAGGAAGGTCACTAAAAATAAAAAGTATATAAAACTGAACCACTTCCTGTGTACTGAATATTCTTGAAGGTCTTTCAAAAAGAAATTTATTCTTCTAGAAGGCATTGTTCTGGAGGCGAGAGATCATACGAAGCGAATCTTTTAGAAAGGAGTATAGAGGCTTTCAAAAAGGCCTGCCACTTGCGGTCCTATCAAAAATTACCACTGGGATAATATTCTTTGCATTATTGTTGTGTGGGCATATAAAATCCTTTGAATTTTTTTTTCTTTTTATAACCGATATTTTAAATATTTTGTTTATTGTATGTTCCCTTTTATTTGATCGCAATAAGGTTTTTATTTTAATTATAACAGTAAATCGTAACATAAATATTTCACCACAGATATGTTTTTTCTTTTTTGAAAACTCACCACTTTGAAAGTGAGCGCCATTTTTAAAAAGCGTTGGCTGTAAATAAGTTTTTTTATAGTCCTTATATTTCACAATATTTTATACATATGTAAAATTTTGTTCAAAATCTTTTTTTTTGGAATTCTTCACTTTTTAATAACAATTATTTATAATTTTTTATTCAGTTTTATTATAATTTTTTAGCAGTTTAGAATTTTACTGAAATTATGGATTATTCTAAGTTTGAAAATAAGATTATTTTTGAACTGTAATGTATTGTTGTTTAAACTAATGTGCCATCAAACATCAAAGTTCTCTGCCTTTTATACATTTTTCTTTCTATTAACATCAGTTTTGTACATATTTCTTTTTTTTATTTCTAACATTCATTTTCATTATTTCTATTTTTGCGATTGAGTAGAGCGTTTCAACTTTTGTTTGGCGCCCAACGTTAGAAAAATCCATGCAAAAACAATAAAATGCATTTAAAGTTTTTTAAAAAAAACCAAATAACATCAGCAATAACAACAAAACGAAAACAACAATGACAACAAACATTTGGAGTTGCCAACTTAAAGTTACTGTTTGGCAAGAAAAGTTCAACACAATCATTAGAAAAAACAATTGAACTGAGCTTTATTTTCGTTATTTGTTCTAAAAAAGAGCGAGTGTGTCAACAAGGTTCGTTTAATTTCCTAAATGAAAACATCGATTATTGCTGACACATGGGGGAAATTCGGGTAAATCAAAGTACAAAAATGGTTGTATTTTAAGATCTTGTTAAATACTTGGACATTTAAAATTTTAAAAAACCATTTAATACGTTCGTCTGTTGCTGAATTCTAGTTTGATTTACTTTGAAACCGTCCGCTCGGTCATGTATCATACTGTCTGCAGAAAACTTACGGAATAAAGAATTATGTGTAGTTCAAAATACTGCAACCAAAATGCATTAATAGCGCGATAATAATTTATTAATAATTATTCTAGACAAATAAATAATGCCAGAATAACTCCCTAAGTTAGTCCACAAACGTTATTAGGTAAGAATAATATTTGGTGCTATATAAGACTTATTCTTCCGAAAGATTGATGATTTTTGCTTCACCTCTTGTAAAAGTCTTTGCTAGTAATAAATGGTACAAATTTTACCGCCAGGCTCCTATTAAAAAACATTTTTTTTATACCCTTCACCACAAGTGATCGAAAAGGGTATATATAAGCTTGTCATCCCCTTTGCAATGTCTACAATATTGATGTTAAACCCTATAAAGTATATATATATTCCGGGTCCTTATAAGTAGCGAAGTTAATTTAACGATGTCCGTCTGTCTGTTGAAATGGGGTTTCCGAAGACGCCAGATACGATGGGGGCTAGGTTGTTATACATTTATGTCGCATATAGTCCGGAACTGTTTGCAATTCAAATTCAGCAAGATCGGTCCACAATGGGCTTAGATATGAGCAAAAACCACGACTGTCTCTAAATTTAAAAAAAACACTTGTTTTTTATTGATTTTCATGTGTATTTGGAGAACGGCAGGAGCCAAAGTTTCCAAATGAGTTCAAGCATCTTGGCTATCAATTCACAACATCCTACAAAATGTGACCAGGATAGGACAAGTAGGCGTGGCACAAAGTTAAATGATTTTTATTTAAAGAACAGTATTAATATAACTTTCTGTTATTTTCGTACCATGGCGAAGGGTTTTAACCACGCTTATTTACCTTAAGTTTTAAATCCCCTTTTTTCTTCCATTTTTCAAACAAAAGTCCACATTTAATTGCCATACGCTTATTTACCAAATTCGGATAATTACATTAAAAATTAAACTCCCAAAACAAAATTACACTCAAATTTCATTCAAATCAAGTAATGCAACCAAGTTTACATGTTAATAATTTAAAAATATGCACTAAGATTTAAAAAAAAAATATGCTCAAAAAACAAAATATGGTTTATTTGAAAGCGTAATATTTCACAAATTGAATATTGGCATTAAAAAATATATGAGATATTGTATTATATTAACATTTAAAAGTATAAAATAGCTTGAATATTTTAGGAATTGATAAATGAATGGAAGCTGTATGCTTAAATCTGAACCGATTCAACCATATTTATTTTGCAGTACAATATTTTGGACCAAATTTAATCTTAATACGAACTTGGTTAAATGTTTTGCCGACATAAAGAAAGAAGTTTCCATGGGGACTATGTGATAATATAGACAGATTCTTACAATTTACATAGGTTTCGTTCTTATGACAATTAACACGTATTGACCAAATTTTATCAAATTATCTAAAAACTGCTACAGACAACCAGCTAGATGGACACAAAGAGATCACTTTAAAAAGTGTTTCTGATCGATTGGTTTTACTTAACGATGCGTCCAGATTTCTATGTATCAGCAAATGCTATCAAATCCCAAAAAAAAATCTAGGAAAAGTTTTGTTTTCTATATTTTTTGCACACCAAAGCGTACGTTCGTGACCCCAGGAAATTCCCATATGCTAAAAATTGAAAAACTCTCGTCTAGAGTTAGAAATTATTTTTTTTATACATAAGGTATTCGAACCCAAAAAGCGACCAAAACTACCTTAAAGGAAAACCCATAAGCTCAAAAGAAGCAAACAAAAAAAAAAAAAAAACATTCCGAATAAAAAAAAGTTTTAAATTTAAAAAAAAAAATGTTTCAAAATTTTTTTTTCGAAAGATTGATCAAATAGCTATCGAAGCAACTTGGGACAAATTTTGCTAACATCAATAGGTAACAAATTAAATAAATTATAAAGAACACCTGTATGGCCAAAATGTAAAAATTGGACCCCCTCTAACTCAGAAACTTTTTGACTACTCTTGTTGAAAATTTGTGTCTAAGCTACTATCCAATAGGACTAACCTGGGTACAAATTTCATCGAAGTCGGAAGGCATCGATTTAAAAATTGGGTCACTTGTCATGAAATCCCCCATATAATAGGTGATTTTTTAAGCGTAGTTTTTTTTAAAATCTTATAAAACACTCAAATTTGCATCATATATTCAGAATTTTTATTGGAATCGATAAATTGGTCTTTGCCATTTACTTTTTAAAAATAACTTCATAAAAATGTTGCCCGCGGCTCCGGTTCAAATGGTCCACTCGTAAGGTCCAATTTTGCACCACTTTTTCGACCATTTCGGCCTGTATTCCATGAATAACACGTTTTATGTTATACTCTAAGGCTTCAATCGTGTTTGGCTTGTCCACATAGACCAACGGCTTCACATAACCCCACAAGAAGTATTCAAGAGGCGTCAAATCACATGATCTTGGCAGCCAAATCACAGGGCCATTTCGAGAGATTAACTGCTCACCAAGTTCATCCTTCAATACGTCCATTGTTTCACGAGCTGTGTGACATGTGACAGCGTCTTGTTGAAACCACATATCAATCAAGTCCAACTCAGCCAATTGGGGCAAAAAAAAGTCGCGTATCTTGGCACGTGGTTGAATAACACATGCCCAATACCTGAGAACAGCGACGAACTGACATTTCACTATCTTCATTAACACTGGTCGCTACGGCTGCAATATTCTCTTCGGAACGCACTCTACGAACGCAAGTCGTTGTTTTAATGTTCAGCAAAGTAAATTTGATGCGAAATTTGGTGATAATAGCACGAATTGTTGATTCACTAGGTCGATTATGACGACCATAAAAAGTTCGTAACAAACGATGGACATTTCTCACAGAGCACGAATTTTGATAATAAATTTCAAGGATTTGCAGTCGTTGCTCGTTTGAGAGTTTCTCCATGATGAAATGGCAGAGTAAACTGAACACTTTTCACTTTCACAGATGTAGTTTGGACACAATTACCAACCAGTGCTGCCAGCCCGAAAAACTTAATTTATAAATAATCACTTTGTAAAAATTTAAAGTCTGGAATATATATTTAGCAAAAACTTGCTTTGGCTTACAATTGTAGATTGGAAATTAAATGTAGATGGCGTAATTAAAGAAACAGAAGATCATCTTTTAACCAGAAAAACGTGAAATATTCGTGCAATAAAAATGCATCAATGGCTAAAATATGCAAATTATTTACAAATAAATCGATACCAAAATTCATGTAAAGCTCTAAGCGGATAAATATATTGTTTCAGCCTTCATTGGTCGCACAGTGAAAACCATGCAATTGCAAATTTACGGTTTCCCTGTTCATAAGTTTGTATGTGTGCGTACGCTTTTGTTAGTAGGATATGACGGGACATCTCAAAAAGCATTACAGATGAAATACAAGACAGCAAATCTCATTGTTTTTTATTGCTATCTCATTTTCGGATTATTTTAAGTATGAATTTGGTATGGAACATGGTTAATTTAAGTATTTTGCGTTTGAAAATCCGTACTTAATTCAATCTCTCTTTACTTGATTCAAGAAAATCCGTACTCGCCGTACTATTAATACCGCTTCGGATTGATTTGAGTACGGATGGATTGATTTTTCTTTTGAGTACCATGATTGGTACATTTTTCCCCAAAATGTTATATTTTTGTACTTTAGTACCATACGACACAAACATATTTATCCTTAGCAAAAACACTCTCAAGTAACGAAATATTTTTTGTATTTAACTTCTCTCAGAGAATCAATCTCTGGGAAATGATTAAAATCACACAATAATGTTGACTTACTTTTCCAACAGAGACTTCATAAACAAATTTTTCTCATCATCACAAAGCAGACTGAATTCTCAGCAAAATCCGTAAAAAAGTACTCGTAAGGTCTGCCTGCTAACAAGTCTATAAATTTTATTTGCAAATCGTATTTGGAAGTGTGTGCATCTCTTTGTGTGTGAGCTCATAAATTGTCTATTGATCGATCTAAAGTACTTTGTTTAGTAAATGCTTTTAGTACTACAGACACTCTCACACACACACACACACACACACACACACAGGCACGTCAAGTCGATCTTTTGCGAGTGCACCACCAACCCACAAAAGAGCCATAAATACAAATTACCCGTATGGATTTTGTTGATTTTCTTTTGTTTGTGCCTTTTGTATCTACTCCCTCCCATTGAACGAGTGCATGAAATAAAATTTATTGACGAATGAGTATGAGTCCACATATTACAGCATCTTCTTCCTCTGAGTTTCTCGTTTATTGTTGAAATGAATGCATCATTTTCAAGTGGAAGAAGCCGAAGAAGAATCGATGTTTAGTTTGAATTTTTAACATGCCACTTGCTATTGTTGTTGACTTTACCTCTGGCGGTTCTTGAAAATTGTTTTTGTTTTTGATGAGATTTTAATACATTCAGTCAAAAATTTTTTTCTTTTGTATATATTTTTTTTAGCAAGAATTTCTGAAACTTTTAATTTTTAGAGCAACAGAATCATCAGTAACTAACAATTGCTAATATATTAGTATTTGTTCATCAATGGCTTCTAAGTATTATTTTTTTTTTGTGGCCAAAATATTCGATTTTTCCAAAAGTGCATGTGTGTATTTTCAAATCAAAATTCGTTAAAAATAAAAAGAAGAATCTTCCAATTTGAAGGGGGCGGATGTCAATAAATTTAGAATTGTTAAATTTACCAGAGCTTCATTGTAAAACAATTGGCAGCAGTGCCTCAACATCAGACTTCAAATCATAGATAGCTGTTATGGGTTTTTTTTTCTGTTTTGTTAAAAGTGTTAACTTGACTGTTTATTCATTGTTTTTCGAGTGTGTTTTTCTTCATCTTCTGCCTTTTGCCCAAAAGTACGAGTTACGATAACATTTTTTGTGAATTTTTTTTCTAACTTGGTGTGCGCGAAAAAGAACCTACCTTGTAGTTTGTTGCAACTTGCAACAGTACGATTATTACAAAATTCGGAAAAAATTAAATAAATTTAGTGTTTTTTAATTCTTTTAAGATTTTTGATTAGAATTTTAAAATACTTGGTAAATTTAATTTTAAAAAAATGATGGAAATTAATGACATCTATTTAGTTTTTATCTTGAACTAAACTGTTTTGTCTCCTGCTGTTGCAAGAATTATTTTGGGTCGTAAATATCAGGAATTGATATGGATTTTTTATAAACTGACTGAGTAAGAATGCCTGTTTTAAAATTCCAAGTGACACTGTAACCAACAGCGGTATTTTGGCAGGTTGCCAAATTCTGCTTTTGTGTTCATATATACCTTGTGATGAAAGCATATTTCTAATCAGTTAAAAAGTAAGACAGTCTACACCAATCTTAACACACCGCGGGAGTATGTAGGGAAATAGTTTAAGAATATTTCACCTTTACGTTTTACATCTTTCGGGGAAAAAAGGTGCAGTCAATACCTGCAAATCGATAGAGGTCAAAATTGACAGACCTCTTGATAGTGCGGCTGACCAGAGATCCTTTCTAGAACCACGGAAGTCAGTGGTCCCCGGCGACACTGCTTTTGACCGACTATTGGTAAGGCCACCTCTAGAATAAGGTGTTGGCTGTGGCTTATACTTAAAGTCGCGCGAAGGGAGATCTTAAAAGGTCGTCTTCAAGGGTTAGATTTTCACAAATTGTAAGAAAGTTCGACCTGCTGGAAGATTTTCCAGATGCTGCTAGCTTGCCAAATAGGGCTCTTATGGCTCCAGCTTTTGGGCAAATATATTTTTGGTGTTACATACGTTATGATGCTTAAGCTTTATTACTGAAATAGGGTATTACAAAGGGACAAGTAGTAGTAAAGATTTAATGAGCACCTGTTATGTGGGCCTAATGGTGTGGGATAGTAATCTTAGCCACTGGGTGAAAAACAATGCGTTTAACAACCGCCACTGTGGGTGTGTGTAAGCAACTAGCACACACATGCATCAATTAAAGTGTATAACTGGGCATAATTTTACACTCATCCCTTGTGTAGGAGCTAGGGTATTCATTTAATCGACCTTTTGCTTTAATCGGTTAATCGCTCGATTAATTAACCGAGGTTTTGGTTTAGTCGGTCAATAATCGGTTAATTTTGTTTTTGATCGGTTAACCGATTAATACAGTTTTGTTCATAAATTAAGTAATTTCAATATATAGAAATGCATTAATTATTTATTATTTGGAGTTTATTAGTAAAAAAGCAATAACAAACATTAAAATTCTTGAACTAAAACGAACAAACAAAAAAAACCATTCATAAATATGTAATATGCATTTTTCAATTAATACATAATTGGGGGATTCACAATGTGTGCTATCAAGTCATATCGTCATAATGTCCTAAATAATATTTTACAATTGCTTAAAATAAATTTTGTTGTGTTTCAAACAAAATAAACATTTTTATGCTGCGCTCATTGATTCGTCATAACTGCACAGAGAAATATAAATTATAAGCGGTAGCTCACAGCAGTCATATCGTCGGCTTAAAATGCAAACCTGCTAACTTCCTTCAGACACATTTGACAGGAGAGACAAAAAACTTTTTATTTTTTCTATTTGCAGCTTGATAGAAAATTAAAAATACAATTAGTTTTACACACTTCAAGACTTAAATAGAAAAAAACTAAATGCTGGTCGACGAGGCGTATCTTTCTCTACCACACGACATCAAAATCTCAATTTACATAAAGTGGATTTAGCCGGTTTGCATATTAATCCTACGATATATATTTCTAGTAATTATTTAAAGACATAAGGCTTTACAACTTTATGACTACCTTGTGAATTCCCCAATATGTATTTATAAAAAAATAGACTGAGATAATTTTATTATTTATTTCAATAGTTAAAGGAGATCTTATAAAAAAATCTTTTAAAAAAGTAATTTGGTTTAAATGTTCAGGAGTTAAGCGATCCTTTTCTTTTGTTTTGACAAAACTTGATTTGGAAAAAATTCTTTCACTTATCGTAGATGAATATCTAATTTCTCAGTCCTTTTTAATGAATTCTCTAAGCATATAAAATATTCCATTATGCCATTAGAGTCCTGTTTTAATTTTTTAATATGTTTAACACTTCTAATTGTTTCGGTTAATTTTGTTAAAAGACTGATATGACAGAAGGTATGAGAAGAAACAAACAACTAAACACATACATATAAAAAGTACTTGAAACAAGAAAAAGGTGTTGGCAATCAAACATTTAACCCATTTTTCGCCACATTCCTGTTGCTTGAACATTGAAATCGGTCGGCGGAAAATGGGTTGAAATGAAGATCACCTTTGTTTGAAAGAAAAAATATTTTCTAAACCCTTGTATATGAGACGAAACAAATAATTAAAAATACAAAAAATATGTTATAATACTACAAAAAATTAAAAATCTTATTACATCGGTTAATCGGTTAATCGACTGAAATTAACCGGTTTAATCGTTAATCGAAAAAAGCCAATTTGAAATTAACCGATCAGTTAATCGGGTAGTAATTAATCGGTTAACCGATTGACGGTTAACCGAATGAATACCCTAGTAGGAGCTGAAGCTATCTTACTTCCGTTGCTTTTGGAAATATGCTAGCAGCATCTATTGAATAGCAACAGTATCTATGGAGATCCGCCAGTAGGCCGAATTTTTCCACAAGTGTTGAAAAATCAGTCCTTGAAGCCGACTTTAAAAGAAGTCTCTTTCTGCTTTGAGTAAAAACCACAACCACCACGCGATCCCCTGGGTGGCCTAACCAATTGGTACTTCAAAACCTTATCTCCGGGTGGTACTGACTTCCATGGTACCAGACAGGATCCATTGTCAGACCGGATCTTACTAACTCTGTCAATTTTCAACTATGCCGAATTTCAGGTATGGACTGTTTCTGATTTTACAACATGGCGTGCCCCTAAACAGTCTACCAACCAAACCTTACAACCTATTTTTTTTATAAAGTATTGGACTAGATATAAAAAAATTTATTTCGATGATCAATAACACAAAACACTGTGATATTAGAATAGGATGTGGTTGGAAAGTATTTTTGTTAATTATTTCTCGTTTTTCAAAAAAAATTTCGGGAAAAAATCAAATATTTTAAACATGTAATATCATCAAAAATTTTACGCCCACTTAAGAAGTAGAAAAATACTCTACCAAACGTTGGAAAAACTGTAGCAAAATTGATGTTTTATTTACATAAAAGTTCCGGACCTAACAAGCTTAATAATAAGAAAAAGATTTAAAATTTTGAAATTGGGCAACTAAAGTAATAACACAAAAAATTATTACCAAATTCTACCCTACATCAGGGCCCTGTTTCTCAAAACTACAAGTTACAAATCTACAAGTAAAATATATTTGCAACAAAAACAAAACTTGAAGGAATGTTGCTTTTTTTCAGGGTTTAAAAAACTGCAGTCGGAATTTAAAATTGTCAAAAAATTTGTGCACAACTGCTTTTTGAGTTGATTTTACAGCGACTGTTTACATTTAATTAATCACAGCTTTTTTAGGAAAATGAAGATGTGGAAGAAATGGCAGTTGTTCTACTATGACTGCAGTTTTTTAACGCTGGCGTTTTTAACGTATTTTACTTATAAATTTGTAAGTTGTAGTTTTGAAAAACAGGGTCCAGATCTCTTAATTTTAACCAGAAATTGTATTGTTTGAAATGTTATCCGCCTGTGGGAAGCATAGCTGAGTGCTACCGGAAGCGTCACAGGTTGCGGATAGTGGTACCCACGGCCCTTAGATAGGCAGCGGTCACAAGCGGAGAGTCTCGGTGGGTCTCTCGAGCTCCCACAAATACCGAGTATGCCAATGATCCTTGAGTGGCCATGGCGAGTAATTGGCGCTGTGTGATTAAATATTACCTGTTAAAACAAAAACTATTTTACGCCGTTCGAAAGTACACATTCATCCCTCTAAGCACTATGTTTAAGTTGAAGTCACCTCTTTTGAAAGATCAAAAAATTCTTATATATTATTGCTAAAAGGCGTTAGAGTGAAGCGTAAATCACGCATGACTTGTCTTAATGTACTTTTAAAATTCAAACTCCTCACAAAAAGGATCACATATAATACTAATATTTTTTTAAGCATATTTCTGTTGATAGTTTATTAACATAATTCCTATTTGTTGAATAAAATGTTAATTCTACCAGAATACATTTTTTTTTACCCACCTCGTTTCTCTTAATCATCAACTCTAACCTTTTGAATTTAAAATATTGATATGTAGTTCCGCTTTAAACATTTTTTTATTAATGGCATTTATTTGCTTAAATCTCAATAAAATTTAGCAATAAATTTAATTTAAATAAATTTTACATGTTGAAATTTCCAAAACGAATTTGTGAATATTCAAACGTTAAGAAAAGTTTGTTCAGCACAAGAGTTCTGTTGATGTACGAATATGAATATGAAAAAAATTTATTTCAGGTAGACTTGTAAAGCGTTTAATTGTTAAATATCACGAAACTAAACATTTTGACATCATCAGCACTTGCATTGTACCGAGTTGAGGTTGATGATTCAATATGGATGCAACAAAAATCCAAGACACGTCACTTTTAAGGCAGGGGTCAATGGAAGATATTCAAATCACCCACCTGTTGTTACAACGACAGAATGACGGAACAATGTTTTATTTTGTAGTTAAAACTACCATATAAATTAATTAATTTTTAATTAAGATGTTTAAATAACTTTGATTAATGAACTATCTGGGAAATAAAAAATGAAGGAAATTTGAGAAATTTTTATTATTAATTAAATTTTTTAGAAAAAAAGTTGCCAGTGAGTCCTCAACAGAAAAAGTAAGTAAGTAAGAACCATGGATATACTATCATTAATTTAAAAAGAATTTCCGTCTACAAGGTGCATGGGCTTCTAAGTTTTATTTTTGGGTATCACAAAAATTTGGAGCCTTACCTTGTTAAATGAAATTTATTTCTTTTGTACAGGGTAGAACTTTTTGTGCTTTTTGGAAAACAACCATTATTGCAGCACTAAGTTCTACAACATTTAAAGTCAAATCTAGTCACGAAGAAGATTTTGTTTTGTACGGAAATCTAGTAAAAAAAAACATTTAGATTTTGGTCGAAATCACGTATGTTCTAGATTTCTTTGTAATGTAGATGGGCTGTTACAGCTTTTAAGGTAACCTGAAATCCGCTTATGTTTATCACGACTTTTTTTTAATAATACAGGTAACCCTCTATTTACGCGGTCTGTTTGGACCGAAGAAAGCACGTTTAGATCAAATTCGAGTAAAACAAGGTTCAGGACTGGTACAAATTCCGTTTATGGGACCAGAAATTCAATATATCGAGTTAATCAAAACATGAAATGCGCACAAAATTTGATATTTTTTAGCCTAAAAACCGCGTTAATCAGGAACACAAAGCATTATAATTTTATATTAAATTAAATGATATTTCTTTATAATAACATGCATAAAGCTTTGTTATTATATTTTTATAGAACATTTCAATTAAAAGAGAACAAAAAAAATTATTGAAACACATTTGAATATTTAAAATCCATAGTATAATAAGTACCAGGTATGTTCATTAGGGAGAGTTTTCATGATTTACCCATGTAATGTCAAATTAATTAATTTGTTTTTTTGCCGCTTATTTTAATTTTTTTCCATATTTTCTTTTGTTTGATGGTTTATGGGTTTTGAAATTGAGAACAAAATTTATAATGACTATACCTTGTACTTATTCTACCATGTTTAAAATCAAAAATATAAGAAAATTATATCAATTGGAAAATAGTCAAAAACAAACTGAGCCAAGGCGAATTGACTAAAACCCAGTAAAATGTTACTGGTTTCTGAAAAAATTAAAAAAATGTTCAGGTTACTGAAAAAAATTGAAGTAACCTCTAAAAATTTCCATTAAGCAGTAAATTTAAAATTTTGAATGAAAACAATTTTAAGTACATTGTAAAAAAAATCTTTTGATTTTTGTAAAATATGTCGGTATGCACTTGTGCAGATCTATTTTAGCACACACCTGATGAAATTTCTTGAATCACAGTGCTGCAATTTCCGTAAAATAAAGATTACTAAAATTTTTTGAGTGTTTTATTTAAACCGCGTAATTCAAAGAAGGTTACTATTATTGATCCGTGCTATATCTAAATCGCGTAAATGAAGTACCGTCTCAAAAAAGGGATAGAAAAGACTTTGGGAATTTCCATAACAAAACGCAATTATTTTACTTTTGACGATTTTTATTATTGTTTTAAGGCAATTTTTTTATTTATAAAGCATATGGGCATTTCCTGGGGTCACGAATGTACGTTCGTACGCTTTTGATGTACAAATAATATAGAAAACAAAACTTTTCCTAGCATTTTTTTTGCGATTCGATAGCATTTGGGTAGCTCTATATTAAGTGGGTTTCATCGAGTTAAAGTTTTCATAATAATAGTTGTAAACATGTGGTCACGAACGTACGCAAAATAGAAGTCAACTTTGGATGTCAGTAGTGAAATGTAAAAATCTTCGTAATGGAACGGAATATTCAAAAGTGGTTAATTTATTTTGAAAGTGTATTAATGTAGGTCTCCATCCAACATTTACAAAATAAAATATCTCTCTTGGTTTTTGTTTAATTGGCTTATGTACCGGTCGCGATCGTACGTGTCGCGAACGTACGATTTTTCCATAGGTTTTTTTTATTATTATCACCATGGATTTTCCCATAAATATCTTCAAATTTCCTTAACAAAAAAACTAATGGAGAGATTGTGAAGAAAGAGTGCAAACATAACTTATTTTTTGCATGTAAAATAACAGCCGTTTTCATAAAAACTTATTGATGATTAATTGACCGTTTTTAAGCAAAAATTGCTAAAGTTGTATTCATAACTGTTATAATCAGAACAACCGTTTGCTTTGATGGTTTACATACAAGTGCATATTTATTCATTCTTGCTTTCATACATATTCTTATTACATTAGTGTTACCCTATTGTTACTAAGTCGTGTTACTAAATAAGCGATTATATCACTTCTCCCCCCCTTAATTCATTGATAATTAATCATTCATAATTTACATCGAGATCATTCTAATAGACGTTTAGGAATTTTGCGCTGCCTCTGCGGTCGTCCAACTGGTATGTCGTCTCCAGTTGGTTGCTGATTTGCGTCTGACTGTAGGCTGATATTATCTTCGTCTGCATTATCAGTATTCGCACTACTGCTTGTTGTTGTTGATTCTGCTTGGTCTTGGAGAATTTGCTGAGGTATACCGTGGGTTACTACTTCATTGGGTTTATCGATACGTGGGTCTGGGTCAACTTCTTCATTTGGTGAGGTGGTTGATTTTACATCTACTCTTCGCATTTGATCTGTGTGTCTTTTCCATTTACGGCCATCATCTAATACAATGTTATAATGTAACTCACCTATACTCTTTTCAACTACTCCAAATTGCCACTTGTTTTTAGACATGTAATCTCGTACTGATACTCTGTCTCCTGCTGAAAATTTGTTGTTTGTAATGCAACGAATATTTTTGCTGACATCGTTGCTGGGTAAAATTAGATCAAGGCGTGATTGAATTTGACGGCCTAGCATCAACATTGCTGGTGATTTACCTGTTGTGGGATGAATCGCACGTCTATACGCCAGTAAAATTTTGGCTAATTCTGCACTCATTGTATTTGGAGTACATTTTGAAGCCAACAATTTGTTCTTTATTGTCTGTACATAACGTTCGGCTTGGCCGTTAGTTGCAGGATGGTACGGTGCCCCCTGTTTATGTACAATACCATTTATTTTAAGAAAATTTTGGAATTCCCCTGCATTAAATTGTGTACCGTGGTCGCTGACAAATGTATTGGGGATGCCAAATTGTGCAAATATTTCACGGCACTTCTGTATAGTTATTGCTGTGGTCATGTTATGAACAATGTGGACCTCTGGCCATTTTGAAAAAGCATCCACCATTATAAATAAATACTTGCCCATCACTGGCCCTGCATAATCCGCGTGTACGCGCTCGAATGGTTTGTTGGGTCTTGTCCAACAATGGATTGGTGTAACCTTTTTTGGGTCGGGTCTTGTAACTTGGCATAGTGCACATTGGGATACTAAATTCTCAATATCCTTATCCATTTGGTTCCACCACACGTAACCTCTGGCTAAACTCTTCATTCGAGATATACCAAAATGTGCGGTATGTAACTCATCTAATATTTTCTTGCGTAGTGGCTTAGGTATATACACTCTTATACCCCGTAATAGGCATCCATCATGTAGGCTGAATTCCGTCTGAGCAATACCAAAACGGTCTTTGGGTTCACTGTCACGACCATATTCTAAACATTTAATCAATTTTTGTACCTCGTTATCCACTTGTGTTTGTTTTGCAAGTTCATGACACGTCACAGGCAAGTTATCAATCATTTCTTCTTCAATGACATACACCTCTTCAACAAAATTATACGTGTCAGTGTTTGGTAAACGAGACATCGCATCGGCGTTTGCGTTTTCTTTAGACTTTTTAAATTTAATCACATAGTCGAATTGCTCTAAAAACAACGCATAATGTTGCATTCTAGTAGCTGAATGCACAGGTAGGCTCTTGTTAGGTGAAAAGATTTGCGATACCGCCTTGTTATCTGTAATTAAAGTAAACTTTTTACCGTAAATGTAATTGTAAAACTTACGAACACCGTAGATGATCGCATACGCCTCCCGATCAATTTGAGAGTATCGCTGTTGCACCTTACTGAGGGTCTGTGAAGCAAATTGTATGGGTCGTTCGTTGCCATCACTGTACCAATGGCTAAGAACCGCGCCAACGCCCGTGGGACTCGCATCAACAGCGAGCACCAGCGGTAATTTAGGGTCATAATGTGTTAACACCGTGTCAGTTTGCATTTGCCTTTTAATCTCCATAAATGCTTTTTTGCATTTTACATCAAAATCGAATTTAACATCATTTTGTAGTAACCGATTTAGTGGATATACGATGTCACTTAAATTCCTTATAAATCTGCCATAATAATTTATAAGTCCCACAAAAGCTCGTACTTCATCTTTATTCTGTGGTTGTTTCATATTTTGAATTGCTTCAACTTTACTTTTAATTCGCTGTATGCCCTCTTTGTTTATCATATAACCACAATATTCAATAGAATTCTTCATAAATTCCGATTTATCCCCATTTATGCGCATGTTGTATTTTTGTAAACGTAAAAATACTTCTTCTAATCGTTGAATGTGGGTCGCGTCATCAGGGGCTGTGATTTTGATGTCGTCTAGGAATACAGAGACACCCGGAATATCACCTAATACCTGCTCCATAAGTCGTTGCCATTTGGCTGGAGCACTTGCTATGCCATACATCATACGTGTGGGTTGATACAGTCCTTTATGGGTGTTTAGGGTTAATAAATGTCTATCTTCTGGATGAATTTCTAACTGCAGGTACGCCTTCGTCAAATCAATTTTCGAAAATTTCACGCCGCCGGCCATTTTGCTAAAAAGCTCTTCGATTGTAGGTAGTGGGTGCTCGTCAACCACTAGTGCCGGGTTTAATGTAATTTTGTAGTCGCCACATATTCGTACTGTACTATTTTTCTTTGGTACTACTACGATGGGTGTAGCCCACTCGCTACGCTCAACTTTCACTAAAAGCCCCTCTGACACCTGCTCCTGTAATTCTTTTTCTACAGCATCCATCAAGGGGAATGGTACCCGCCTAGCCTTTACAAAACGTGGGGTCGTGTTGGGTCTAATGTATAGTCGGGCCTGTAGTTCTGCGATTTTCCCCATGGATTTATCAAATATCGTGGGGAATTTTTGAATTAATTTTTGTATTTGCTGAGAGGGGTCATCTGTTTGTATAACGTTTACCGCGTTGCCATTACCCTTTTGTATTATTTCATTCCAATTTAATTTAATTTTGTACAACCACTCTCTTCCCATTAATGGCTTACGATCAGAACGTACTATGTACAACTTTGCTTGCGTATTTATTTTATCTGTTATATTCACCCATATATAACCAACACATTCTAACGGGGTCCCACAGTAACTAACCAGTTCCATATCTGGTGTGTGAACATCTAATTTTGGAAAATAAGTTTTTGCATCCTTCAAATTTATTATTGAAACAGGCGCACCGGTATCTACTTCGAAATTTATCCAATTATTGTTTACCCTAATTTTGTGAATTATCTTTCCACGTATACTTAAAACGTTTTGTGGGTCGTTTATATGCAAAATTTCTTGTACTTTTGCTGTTGGATTTTCTGTACTGGATTGTATATGGTGTACTTGCTTCTTCTCTTTAAAGCATACTTTCCTTAAGTGTCCTTTTATTTTACAAAAGTGACACGTTACATCCTTAAATTTGCATTTATCAGCGGTGTGTCTGGGGTCACCGCAACGAAAACATTTTTTTGTATTTGTTGTTTTCGTAGTTTTAGTTTTTCCCGCCATTTTGTGTACAGTTATTGTTTCATTACTCTTCCCTTGTAATTCACTGCCACCCATTTCTGCTAACTCACTAGCAGTCGCCATTGTAATTGCGTCATTCAAATTTAGAGTCTTTTTCTCTAATAAACGGCTTTGCAATTTACCATCCAAAAGGCCAAATACGAATTGATTCCGCAACGCTTTTTCAAGGTGCGTTCCAAAATCACAATTTGCTGCTAATTTACGTAAAGCCACCAGAAAATCTGCTGCTTTTTCACCTTCTTTCTGTTTCCTCATATTGAAACGAAAATTTTCCAACAATTCATTTGGCTTTGGGTCAAAATGGTTTTGTAAAATCTCCACAATTTCATTGTATGTTTTGTCCTCTGGGGTTGTTGGTGCCAGCTTATCGCACAAAACGTTGTACGTGTCCGAACCAATGAAATGAAGCAGAAGAGATTGTTGCTTTGTGCCCTTGCATTCGTATAATTCTAAGGCTATCTCAAAACGTTTAACCCACCTGGACCATGAAGTCTTATTCATGTCAAAAGGCTCGAAATTGAAAAATCCCACATTTTTCACTGAACTGGTTGTATCCGTAGGCATAATGTAATTTTTTTATTTTTTCCAATGTATTAATTGTATTGCAATTAATTGTAGGTATATTCTTCTTTTATTTAAACGTACGTATGTATGTTGTGTTAATTGTAGTTTACTGTACAACTTGCAAAAACTTTTCACTTGTACAAAAAAACAAACGGTAAAAGAAAACTTGTAACACAAAATCTTTAAAAAAAACTCGTCGCCAAAATTGTTATAATCAGAACAACCGTTTGCTTTGATGGTTTACATACAAGTGCATATTTATTCATTCTTGCTTTCATACATATTCTTATTACATTAGTGTTACCCTATTGTTACTAAGTCGTGTTACTAAATAAGCGATTATATCAATAACTGAACCTATTGAACCTACCTTTAATAAACCATTTATAAAGTCAGAAAATTTATTGATGGATTAGCCCTTCTTTAAACCAAAAATAAAATGACATTTTGAAATGTGTTTGCATTTCATGATATTATTTTTGTGAAATATGTTGAAAAATAATGACAAAAATGTTTTATTTATTACAACGGACATGTTAAATACATTTTACTAATTTTTATTTTTTTTAGACAACCAATTTAAAGTTATATTGTTAATTATGTATTAAAAAAATTGTTATATGATTTAAATGAATATGTTCAGGGGCAAATACAGATATTCTCTTTAACTATTTATAAAATTATTGCAACTAGGTCTTTTTTTTTTTTTTTGTTTAAAACAACAAATTATTGTTCAAAAATATTAAAAAAAAAAATAAGCAAATTATTATAATAGTGATGTTAATAAAAAGCAAAAAAAACTTTTTATTCGAATACTTTCTTATCGTATATTTAAAAAAGGTTCAAACAAAAGTTTTTATAATACCTTTCGGAAACATTTTGTTCAGAAACTAAAATAATATGTAGTTTTATTTGATAAGAATAATTTTGAAGGTCTACAATTAAAAAAAAATTATAAAAAAAATTTAAATATAGAATATCATGTAAGCCGAATAGAATTTTCGTGCATCACTAACAATAAAATGGCAGCCAAATATAAAGAAAGTTGCCATACTTAAACAGAAAATCGCTACAAACAGTTAATAGTACAAAAGCTGTTATTGTACGTTTATGAATACAAATTTTTATAAGAGGTTTATAAGACAGAAAGCGTTGAATAGTTATTACATACTATAAGCTTAAAATAAGAATTTTTTATGAATATGGCTGTTAGTATATAAAAATGTCTTTAGAAGTAGAAAATATAAGAAAATATAAAATTTTCCAATTTCCAGCGCAATTTCCTCAAGTAAAACAGCTGAGATATGCTATGAAACCATTCTTTTATATAAACATAGACATAATAATAAACATAATAATAAACAATAAAAGACGATGATTATCAACATTTTATTTTTTCATCCTGGTAGACCATTCTGGGGAAATGCCCATATTTTAACCTTTTTGAATTTAACTTTTAAAATGCTTATTTGTGATTTCACAGCGGAACAAAAATTGTTTTAAATTATGATTATGAAATGGCTTTTCTAATTACACACACAAGCAATCATATGAGGGTAGGATCCTAGCGGGGAAAATTGCAATCTCTAAAGCTTTTCAGTACCCATGTTCTGTAACTTTAGTGAGAACTTCTCGCATCGAAAATATGTGAAACAAAATATTCCATCGTTTCTCGAAAAGTGAGAAAAAAGTGTGTCTGTAACTTATGTCGAAAACTATCAAAAGAGATTACGTCGTTACGTTATAAAAGTCATAACATTGCACTCGAAGCCGATGTGACATTGCAGACGTTGAGGACGCCAGTCACACATATAGTTAACGGCGACCAAAATTTACTAAAATTGAAAAATTTTCAACGACGGCGGCGAAAATACAACCGTCGGCCATGCCAAATAATGTAAAGTGCGACTTTAATGTTTGTTGTTTGTAAACGAGCTTTGAAAAAATTCGTATATTTTATAAAAATGGTAAAAGAAAATAAATAAACAATAAAAAAAGGGCCAAGAACATAATTTTATTATTATTATTCTTTGCAATTTGCATTTTTAGTTGTTTTTTACTGTTAAAATTTTTTTCTCGCCCCATTTTTATTCGTGAGTTTTTTTGACAGTCCAAAGCGGGAACTTTTCTCACCAAAATGTTACAGACACACTTTTTCTGTAAATTGGCGAGTAATTTCCTTGCGTGACAGCTTGTACTCGCCAAAAAAAGTTACAGACACAGTTTAGTGAGAAAAACAGCTGTTTGTTTCAATATACGGCATTTTTGTTCTATTTCACACATTTCAATCGAAAAGTTTCTCGACACGAGAGTTACAGAACATGGGCACTGGTCTTTAAAAAGGTCTACAAACGCCTTCTTAACGAGATCATCACTCATTTCTCTCTGCCTTCTTTTAAAAGGTCTGCTAGAATGTCGTTTAATAAATATTTAAAAAATTCATGTTATCGTTCTAAGATAAGTCAACGTTACGTCACGACCCAATAAAAAATTTTATCATTTTGCGAAGCTCTTATGGAACATTTAAAAAAAAGCGCACAATTATGCGCTACGCAATAAGACATACAGAGATCTCAACAACTTTTATAAAAAAAAATAAAATTTCAAGTGCTACGGCATTCTCTTACTACGAAGCAGGTTTGTGAGGGAGAATACTAAAAAAATAACTGTAACATAACATTCAGCGTGTAAAGCAGCCCATACACGATTCAATTCAATTGTCAACTGAGTCGGTTGTTGTCCAAATCAAAGCGTGTATGGCTTTGTCAGTTGATTAGTTTGACGGTTGTTGAGTTGGTTGAAGAAAAATCAAAAGATTTTTATTTTTTTAAGTTGACTATTAATGTGTGGTTTATAGAACACGAGCGCCTTACTCGTCCGTTCAACTTACATTTAAAACAAAATTTCGAAAATTTTTTTTCTTCTCTTGATTAGCTGTCAAAATTAATGTTTGTTGTTTTCTTTTGCAAAAAAAGAGTTTAATATTTAAAAAATTGTCTTTTATTTCATTAAATTTTAAAATTAATTTTAAATCTTTCAATTCAGTTGATGAAGTGTGTAGACAAGCATCAACTCAGTTGAAAGACTAAGCTGATCGTTGCATTCCATAATTTCATATGCGATAAATTGCTTCAAAGCGGGAACTCGAAATACAAAATTTATGTCTTCCATAGGTGATATGGGGAAGAGAAACTTTTATGTTTCTCCCTTACAAATCTGCTTTGTTTAAAGCTCAATTTTTTATTGGGGAACAGTAGCGCTAAATTTCTTGCTTAATAAAACCCACATAATAGGAATATAAAATGGGGATAAAACCGCTAGATTGACAATAAATAGCTAAATTGTCATTATTTATAAACAATAGCGGCCAACATCGTTATAAAACGCACTGGCAATATCGGATTAGGAATGCTTCATACAAATTGTTTGGTCATGAGAATTTTTTATAGATAGAAAACGCACTCCGCTCTTGTTTAGGTACGGCTGTTAGAAGTTTTGTGTAAATATGTTCGGAATGTTCTCACATTTACAAATAGTACGCAAAATATACAGTTATTTATTTACTCACTTCAAATTATTAGCAACACCCATTATTTTAGATAATTTATTTTAAAAGTACATGCGAGAAGGCAAGATCTTGTTTTTAATGCAACGCCGCACTGTGGCTGAAAATTGAAATTCATCGGCCAAAAGTCCATTTTTTTTTGTCTCCGATTTCAAAAATAATAATGCCATGCGATAGCAAACATATTAGAACTAAGGTATCAAAAAAACTCCATAAAAATATTGGAAATTGTGGGAGTGGCATGCTGCTGGAAACAAATACTTTATGTTGTTTAAGAAAAAATTAAATTTTTGTAAATTTAATCAAAGCTTAATTATGATTTCACGCAAACTGTTATCAATAATGGGTCGATTTGTTGTTGTTGTATTATTGGGATAGTAGTCTTTAAGAAATGGTTCGTTACATCACTGTATAATTTATACCTGATGTGTTAATGTGATGTTTCTCCAGGTTCTATAATTTAGTTAAATCCTAATTTCAGAGGAATAGAACTTGTTTGGGTCGAAAGGGGTTAAAGGAAAGCTGAAGGTGTCCTCTTTAACCCCATATATACTTTTGCAACTGTGTTGAACACTTTTTTCATTTTAATAAAATTAAACACTGCCGAATTTCGTAAAGTTCGCTCCCCAATTTACTACACAGAAAGAAACACTCTCGGGATAAATCAAGTCGCTTTATTCGTCCTCACAAATTAACTGAGAGAGAACGTGCTCAAATCCTACGAAAAGTAATAAGTGATCCAAAAATAACAACTTCTCAGGTTGCCGCAAATATAAAACAAGATTTTGGCAAAGGTGTACACCCAAAAACTGTTCGGAGAACGTTACATAAGGCTGGGTATAGCTCACGTGTGGCTAGACATAAACCAGGGATATCTACTATTAATCAAAAGAAGAGAGTGGGTTATGCCAAACAGTTTGAAAATAGGCAATGCGATTTATGGGATGAGGTACTATCCCAGACGAGAGTAAATTTAATATTTTCAAACAGTTTGGCATAGTCGACTTTCTTTTTTTGATTAATAGTAGATATCCAATTTTCTTTTTTGATTTATTTTTGTATAGACGTTTCTTAGAAACTGACAATTATTGTTTAAAATTATGCAAAAATGAAAAAGGTTCTTCATTAAACGAGTTTCGCAAGTTTGCCCATTTGAACAAATGGCAATATTACGCGATATCATGAAAACCCTTATTATTTTTTTTTTGTTAATTTTATTATTTGTTTTAATTAACTACAATTTTTTTTTTTTTATTGATTTTTATGTTAATTTATCTGTTTTAACCATTAGTCAATGCTAAATTGTTCTGTTTTGTTATAAAAAATTTGTTTTATTGTATTCAAAATAGGTATTTTAAATGTGCCGAATTTTTTATCAAAATCTTCTGGCACCCCAGTATATGTCCCATATAAATCGAACTTTTGGATTAGACTTAATTGCCGTAACCATGCTCAACCTTTTTTTCACTGCGTGTAGAAATATAATTATGTTCATGACTGCTTCCAAATATGGAACACTCAAAAATTTGTCTGTAAATACTGTGGTGTAGGGTTTCATAAAATCGGGCTTGACCGCATATGCTTTTTATACTCTCCACCACTTAAGTTAGCCTAAAACTGTAATGAAAAACACTTTTGTGGTTAAAACCATAAATAGTTCAACAAAATAACCACAATACTAATTATTGTTAAATTTAGTTTCATAAGACTAGAATTCACACATGAATTATAATAATATGAGGTCAGTTTGGTTCATAATTTTTTTTCGACTATATTTACGGTTTCTCTGGTATGGTTCGAGAATTAGTAATTTTATTTTGTTTAGCTTAGTTCCTAAAAAACGATCTTATCAAATGCTTATGGATTTCGTTGAATCGATTTAGAAAGTGATTATATAAGAACACTTCCCTGTAATGAATCTGCATGCGACCAGAAAATCACTTCATTACATAGAAACTTAATTATACAAAACGTATACATTTTTTTACTTTTGTTAAAAAAAAAGTGATATTTTATTTTTGATCACACTCTCGTGCAGCGAAAATCGATTTCAGCTTTGCTTCATCAGTATCGTTAAAAATACAGATTCGAAAAATTCATTCTAAGAATTACCGATTTGATAAAGTGGTGGAAAATAAACTTTTTTCTTGTGTTATGTACTCATTTAACAGTAACTAATACTAAACTGTTTTCGGGGAGTAAGGTTTATGTGGAGCCTAGCGTAAATTAGAGACGGATTTTCACGAAATATGACAGTGCGATTGCTAGCGTTATAAAACTGTGACAAACCAAATTGTATTATGATAGCATTATTTATTATGGTTTGAGGCATATTAAACAGTTTTCCGAGAGTAGGATTTATATGCACAGAAAAAAATAAAAATTAATTTCAATTAAAAAATTTGTGATATTAATTAAAAAATTAATTTAATTTGCACCAGTAAACTAATTAATAGTATCAATTTGATTAATGCTTTAATTGGTGAAAAATTTTCGAGAAGTTTTTCTGTGTGGGGCCTGGCGTTAATTATGAACCGAGTTTCATGAAACTTCACAGTGTGATTTCTAGTCGTTTAAAATTAATTTGTGCAATTCATATATTATTCCGTGCATTATTCCACAATTAATGTAAGTTTTTGTAACAAAATTATCAATGTTTAAGGGTGGAGGTTCCAAATTTTGATTCATAACTCTGATCCTACTGAACCAATTTTGCTGGTTTTCAATCCCAAACTGCTTTGGATAACTACTAGAGATTTGACACCAAGTTTGTTCATTTCTTTCGAGTTTTTCGAAAGTGAGCGTGTTTCAACAGACGGACAGACAGACGGACAGACAGACGGACAGACAGACGGACATGGCTAAATCGACTTAGAATTACTCAAGGACCCAGATTTTATATACTTTATGGGGCCTGAGATCAATAATAAAAAAATTTCACACGGAATGACAAACTTATTGTGGTGGAGGGCATAAAAACCTGTGTTTTTGAATTCAATTTATAATATGGAGAGCTACACAGAAAAAATTTTCATCAAAATTTATTCAATTAATTCAATAATGCTGTTTGAAACCATTTTTTTAATTGTTCCAATAAATTTACCTAAATTGAAAATAAAATTTATAATGTTTGTGTGTATATTTGCATACAAGAAAACATACACACAAACGTCAAAATATTTTAAAGTTTCAAACTATTTTTTAATTGTTTCAATTAACTGTGTTGATTGAAAAAAAAAAATATTTTGATTTGTGTTTACGTTTTATATAGCCTCTTCCGCTGGTGGTCCTATTTTAATTAAACTTTTTGATTGAAACTGAGCAGCAAGAAAAGCTCAAACTTACATATGTGCTAATTGGTTTGCTGGCGGAAAATCAGTGCGGAAATTAATTAACAGTATACATTTCTATTAAATACGTTAATTGAAGTTGGTTTTTCATTTTGTCTGTGTATAGAGAAGTTCGACTGTACATTTTGAACGCTATGTATTTCAAAAACTTGTTATTTTGGCCCATTTATGTCACTTTCATTTTTCTTTATACTATTTTTTTTTTTTTAATAAATTATATAATTAAAAAATCTTTTATGAAAATGTCATTGTTATAACAGAATTATGAACCATGTAATCATCTTTTAATGCGTAAGCAATGTATTATTTTAATAACAATCCAAAAATGTTACTATTTTATGGATTTTTTAACATTTAACATTAATTGATGACCAAAACCAAAAAATTTAGCAAAAAAAAAGAAAAACTAAATATGGAAGAATTAAAGCATATAAAGAAAAATTAAAAAAAAAAAAATACGTAATTCATAATAATGTGTATTGACTTAAACTTAACCTTCATTAATTCAAATCGAATAAATGACATGAGCGACAGGCGACAATAAATACTAAATCCGCACTCGAAAGAACAATAACGTGACTTCATTTTAGAGTTTCTTGTCATCATCTTCTTTGATTGCAAGTTGCAACATACATTCTAATTCTAATTCTTTTGATTTTGGCATCAACAAACAAATATTTTTTTTATTATTACAACTTAAACTCATATTATTATGGTTTTGAGTTGGTTTTCACATCAAAAACTACCTTTAGAAAACAGTCAATAATATTTGAAAATTGTCACGTACCAAAGTTTTATTATAAGCCTGAAAATAATTGCAAATTGACGTTTTATAGTCAATGGTTATTTTAGAGATGCATGAATTAATAAGCCAACACTTCAAGCAGATGATACTTAATTCAGTTAGATATATATTGTACGAGGTGTTCATTATATAATTTTTTTTTTTTTGGCAATACTTTATATTTTAACTAGTAAAATTAAACAGAGTGCAAAAAATAATTTGCATAAGCTGGCTTAGGCTACTGTCAAAAATTAACAAAAATAATTTTAAAAAACTATTTAAAAAAACAAAACTAAAATAAAAAAAAAATATTTTATTCCGTACGGAAAGTGCGATCTGTTTGCACCTTGCTTAAGCAAATGCCAGTTTCATAAAATAACCAATATGGTTCGACTAGGAATGCCAAATGGGACCAGATTTTTTGAAAACCGCGATTCGGGATTTTTAATTAAAAAAAAAACGGGATCCCGGGACCGAACAGGATTTTTCGGGATTTCATATATAAAGCCCAATTTTTTAAATTCATATACATAATTATAATTTAATTTTTATGTATAAGTATTAAAGAAAATTAATTCATGAAGAAAATTATGACAAAATAAAACAGTTAAATGTATAATTTTTAAGTAATATGAAAGAATTATCCCTAGAGGGAAGCGAACTGGAACCAAAGTAGTCCCGTGATAGGTCTTTAGTGAAAATTCACCTGGATTTTGTAAAAATAACGGGACAATCTAAAAAGTTCCAAAAAATTAAATTCGATATAATTTTCTTTTGCAATAACTTTAAAAAACGAGAAAACGTAACAATAAAAATTCAGTTTTACGTCATATAACATATCGTCACCTAAAATCAAAAAGGGGGTAAGTAACAAAAAAGTTCAAAATCTACTTTTTTGTGGAATAATCGTAAGCGCAAAAACACAATTTTTACTGGAGAAGTTTTTCTCTAATTATCTTAATATCTATCCGAAAATCCAAAATTATTTGTGCATGATTTAAGATCTTTGTCCAATAAGTGTAGAAATGGACCAGTGCATTCCACTAATAAGATTTCTAAAATCGGGTTAAAATTAAGAATTCTGGATTGTTTTTGATTTTTGTAATACTTAAGGTGCCATAATTGGGGAACCTCTGGTGGCCCTCCTGATAGGTCTATAGATCCATTATTCTTTACTTAAAATGGAATACAAAAGACCTTAATAAGCATCTAGAATTTTTTGTTCTTAAATCTTTTTCTGTGTGTCGATTACGATTTACAGAATTTACTAACTTTTGTCTTAGTTGTAAGCAAATATATTTGAACATTTTTCAAACTTTTATCAAAATTTAATCTTATTAAAATTTCTAAAGGACATCGTTTTCCTTTCTTGTATGTATAGATTATTGCAAATACTTTAAAGTACTTACCAAAAGCCTTGCAAATTGGTATTGGAAAATACAACCAAGATCCATATATGTATACAGATTTTAAACGTTATTTTATTGCATTTTTAGATATAAATTGGAATATCTTTGGGCAAGATATAAATTGATCCTTTATATTAAGTATGTAATTAATAAAAACAAAAATTTTTTAAATAATAATTTTATTTTAACTAGACAAATTTTATTTGAGTTGGTAACTGGACAAGGCCCAGGAAAACTGGACAATACAGGCCATTTCAGGCAGTCTGGCAACCCTCTATGCTTCCGACGAAACCAATGTTCGCATTCAACACTTTTGGGTGGCATCGTAAATAAATAGCAACATATATGCTATATGAAAATATTTAATTTATTTATTTCATAATGAAAATTTGGCATGAAGTTTGCACAAAGTTTATTCATAATACACTACCAAACTCTGGCTAACGATTTGCTAGTCTCTTGTTAACGAGCTGCCAAACGTTTGCCAACTTTTGAAAAACAGCCGTTTAATGTCAAACTATTTTGTTGGTTTATTTTTTAATTTACTGTCTGTATTTATATAATGTAACATCAATAAAATTCAGAGTTGATTTATTAAATGTTAGCAGATGGACAAAAGTTTGTTATGATTAAACTCTTTGTTAATAGGCTGCTAAGCTTAATCGACATTCTAGTTAGCAGCTCGTTGTACGTAGTGTACAAACGGTGGCTAACTTTTTGTTATCAATACGGCTGAAAGTGTTTAAAGTGTATTTACTATAGAGGAAAATTAGTGGACACAAAAATAGTCATGGACTGGATTTTGTGCGGACTGATTCTAACTGTTTATATTATTCTTTGTATGAAGAAGATCTATCATATTAATATGGTTCACTCGGGACAATATCTGCAACAGGCATTAATTTATCTAAAATTGAATGTGTCCATTTATAATACTTCAGTGATCTGTTACAAATTGTCAAAAAGGTTCCATTTAACCCCTTCATATAAGTGTTAGAACTGGAACCGGTCCCTATCACTTTTGAAACTGTCAGGTGACAAGTTTGGTGTAAGTTTCCTTTCTCCTAAATTAATGACATAACTTCCTTAAAAATGTCAGTATTGATATAAAATTTGGCGACAATAGCTTTTATAATAGTTACTAATTCATGACAAAAAGTTGCGCTATTAGATCAAGTATTCCCTAAAATTGCTTTAAAACGAATGTTGCTATAATATTGTGCACACACAATTCTCAGTTAAAACTAATTTCATTCTGGCGTATCTTTGATTGCCTATGGGTCCCAAATAAGGTACATTCTCGAAAATTTGTCTTTAAATACTGGGGTGTAAGGTATCGTTAGTTCGGGCTTGACCGACTGTTCTATCTTACTTGTTTTCTGTACGTAAATGTCTCTGCTCAAATTGAACCCCTTGAGAAGATATTGTGCTAAAAGAAAAGTTTTAGCCATCGTCTAGACATGCAATTTGTGTTGCTGCCATTTTTTAAATTCTGCTTCGATATTGCATTAGTGTCCAAACTATGAAATTCTAGTATTGCAATTTTTGTATTTTGGCTTGCCTTTCCTCTTCTCCTTTTTATATAGATGAAACTGAGTACCCCTCCACAAAAAAATTGCAAGTCTGGACGATGACTCTCAAAAATATACAATAAACATTCCTTGGTTTCAAACATTTGCAAATTAAAAATTCTTTTTTATTATGTTTACCTTAACCGATTATGCTTCGATGTTTATGTTAACAAGTGTAAAATGACATTTTAAAGATGTTTTCGATTTGGTTTTTCTAGTTTGAAATAAAAAACACGCAGGCATTTGACAGTTTTTTTTTGTCTCAAATGAAAAAAATAAAACAAAACAATTGAACATTCACGATTTTTTTTACGAGTATTTTACAACAGTATTATCGTTTTTTTTTAAGTTTAAGGTTTCTTGCGATGGGAATTTAGTTTTAGCGCCAGACATTAACCAGAAGAAAATTCTGAAAAGAAGCAAATCGATTATTGGGAAAATTCGACATATCGTTTTGGAAGTTCTTAGATGCTTGTATCGGAATTTAATTCACAATAAAAAATTTTTTCCTGGTCAACTTTTTAAAGACGACCATTTTAGAAATCTGAATGTCCGTCCTTCTGGCTACTTGTGAGCTGATGTTAGCCTTGTTGCATAGTACAGGTCACAAATTTGTTGGATTTCGTCCAATAAAAAATTATTCTGAAGTTAGTACGAATTAATTAACGAAAAGATTTGACGGATATAATGATATATATGGCGCATAAGCACAAAAAGTGCAAGAATTTTATATTAACACCCCCTAATGTAAAGCGCTTTTGAATGGCGGTTTCGAAAAACAAATTTTAATTTAAGCCTTTTTAAATTATTCTTTATATAAATGGCATTTATAGTCCGATCTTAATCTATACCAACATTATAAAGCTGAAAAGTTTGTAAGTTTGTGAGAGTTAATCTCCAGAACTGCCGGCCCGATTTTAAAAATTTCTTCAACAAAACTAAGAATGGAACCTCCTAACGGACATAGGCTATATAAGGTTACACTAAAGTGCTTAGGATAGAGCCCAGGGGCGCTAAGCCATCTTTTTTAATCTCACTGATATCTCCGAAACTAAAAGAGGCACGAAAAAAATGTAATACTCACGTTGTTCTTTAGGAAAAATATTCAAACAGGTGTCTGGTACTATTTTGAAATTCGGCTATTTTAGGGTGCACTTTTTACTGTGGTACTTTTTTGTTATCTCGTCTATCTTTCAAGCCAATAAACGTATATGTTAACATTTATCACGTTCGAAACTTATCTTAAAAATAAAAATACAAATTTGGTATTTTAGAAATGGGCAAAATTCGTAACTATTGATGGTCAGTGTTCCAACATTTTTAGAGCAAAAAGCACTTTAAAATTTAAAACAAGCACTAAAAAGCACTATTTCGAACAAAAAAAAATCGTAAACAAGCACTAAGCCATTTTTACAATTTATTTAAACACAAAACAAGTTGCATTCGGCTGTGCCGAATATTATATACCTCCAAAAATTTAAAAAAAACATAAACATTTTAAATGTATTACTATTATCTTCAATTAAAATAATATCATCTAAATCATTTGGATCATCATCAGCTGCGTTTGAATTGGCCATAAAACAGTTTTAAAGAATTACAGTGCGTGCTCGATTTTCGTAGCTCTAAAAAATTTGGCCTGTTGCAATTACCGAAAATTTGCAATGACAGACCATTGCTTATAAAAGTTAATGACAGCCCATATTTTAATACAAAACCTTATATTTTATCGTTTAAATAAATCTAAATTAAAATCGTGCAAAGTTTAATAAAACAATTGGCGTATGATATTATCCAATTATTTTAACCTATGTACGCTTCTGAAAAACACACATAAGGTGCAGGTAGAAAAACATGAATGTTTGTATTCTGATACTTAGTTCAATATTTTTGCAATTGCACTAGAGGTAGAAGTGCACAACACGCGGTTATTTGGAGACGAGTGTCGAGCGTTTGACAACTAAAGCGCATGAAAAATGGCATGTCACACAACGCTCGTTATAAAAGCATTTTCTGCCAGCTGTTTTTTTTTATTTATTAAACACTTTGCTTAAGGGCATAATAAACCACACAAATGGCTTGGCAAACATGTCAAAATTTTACGTTTGTACAAATATTTTGTGTTGGTAATTGGAGTGTTTGCGGTTTGTACAAACATTTGAAGCAATGTTTGTAGAAATATTAAAACTTTTTAATATTTGGCAGACATGTTGGATATTTGTCAAACTTTTTGTGGCGTCTAATGTTTAATGTATTCATTTCATCGAAAAATTTGCAGAGTGAAGACGTTAAAAAAGAAGCATTAAATAATTTTAAATAGTAAACTCAATTTTTTGACCAGTATTTCTTGAAACAAAACAGCTCGTTGTTTAAATCACTTTTTAATTTAAATCTATACTTTTATTTTATATTTTTTCTCCTTTTAAAGCAAAAAGCAACAAAATTTCCGCAGCACTATCGGCGTCTGCATTCATTGAAAATAAAACAAAAATAAAAAATTAATGTTTGTACGCAGTATATTTGTGTTGTTTATTGGCAAACACCAAACGGAAACAATGTGTGTGTTTGCCAAGCATTTTGTGTGGTTTATACCAAGTAACGGCTCTTTTTTTTGTTTTTAAAGTCCTTGCGTTCTTTTGTTCGGTTTCCGGCTGCATGTTTTTTAACTTTTAAATACGTGTTTTCTACCTGACTCAAAATCGTTGTTTATTTTTCCATTCACAATTCCTAATATTTTCCAAGCCATTTTCTATTTTTGAAGCAGTGTCTACATCTTCAAAAACATGTTTACTGAAATTTATCGTTTTTATAACGATTACTAAATATGTTGTCAACGCTAAAAAGTGCAACGTTTCGTAAAATTTCCAAATTGCTAGGAAGCCTAGCCCTAATCCCGTAAATAAACTTTCTTTTATCACTTTTTTTATCATTTAAAATCTTAATATCTTTACAGGCCTTCTCAAAATTCTACCCCAAATAGCAAATATCATCAAAGATAAAATTTTGGCGTTTTGGGGCATCAAAAAGCAGCATTAATAGTGCAAAAAGCACTTAGTTGGCATCACTGTTGATGGTTCTTTTTTTATTTATTTATTTATTTCAGTTGTTATTTGACTGCGATCGAAGTTAAACGTCTCATAAGTTTAATTGCGCTTCTTTAAAAATAATAACAAGTGTTACAGTTAAAACCAAAAACAATAAACCATAAAAATAACATTAGTATTTTTTTCTGTAAAAAAAAGCAACAAAAGTTAAAAAAAAAATATTAACACACAATAACAATTGTGCACTCAATGTACGTATCAGCGTACAATTGATCTGCATTCTTGTTTACAACAAAAGCTGCATAGCATTTTTGTTTAAATATCAACATGCATAACAAAGAAGTTACCGAACAACAAAAAAACGGTTTGCAAAACAATCAAGTCAATTTAAGTGATAGCAGTTCTGATGATGATTCCAGCTGGCAGTGCGTAAGCAATCGTAAGAGATCGGCCTCTAAGTCACCCCTCATACGTTCTCCAAAGCGCCAACAACTCGATGTGCGTCCATCGACTTCAAACCGCTTCGTTGCGCTTGCTGATGATATCGAAGAAGATGATGTGTCCGCAAAAGAAGTTCAACCACCTAAACCTCCCCCAATATTTATCCCAAATGTTGATGATATTGGTAAAATGGTCATTAAAATAAGTAAAGTTATACCTAGTAGCGATTTTTATTATAAGTCATTAAGGGACGGACAAGTTCGTTTAAATATCAAGTCAGTTGACTGTTATAGAAAAGTTGTGAAGTATTTTGATAATATAAACATTAAATATCATACATATCAACTCAAACAAGAACGTGCATTTACTGTAGTGCTTAAAGGTCTGCATCCCTCAACGCCAGTTGAAGACATCAAGGCTAAACTTTTGGTATTAGGACATCAAGTCAGAAGCATTCGCAACATTATAAGTCGTTCATCAAAACAACCGCTACCAATGTTTTTTGTGGACTTAGATCCCAATTCTAACAATAAAGATATTTACAACATGCGAGAATTAGATAATGCAATCATTCAAGTCGAAGCTCCGAAAAAATTCAACGACATTGTTCAATGTTTTAGATGTCAAGAATTCGGACATACGAAAACGTATTGCAGAAAACCGTTTAGGTGTGTAAAATGTGGTCTAACACACTCAACTGCTGAATGCCCTAAGCTTCCCAACACCCCACCCCAATGCGTACACTGCTTAAAAAATCATACAGCTAGCTACAAAGGGTGTGAAGTTTACCAAAAGCTCATTAATAAAAATGAACATAGAATTGGCAGAAATGTACCAGAACCACAAAACTATAATAACAATTATTTTTTCACACCCCCAACCCAGAATAATGATCGTTTAACATATGCTCAAGTTGCTGGTACAAATGACGGAGTAACTAATGTACTTCAGAAAATAGAGTCAATGCTGGAGAAACAAATAGAGCTCACTAGTACTTTAATGAACATGATGTCAATGCTTATTTCCAAACTATGCAAATAGATCTTAATATTGCAGAATGGAATGCTAATGGTATTCTAAATCATTTAAATGAAGTTGAAATTTTTCTCAAAAATAATTTTATAGATATTCTATTAATATCAGAATCACATCTTACCAGCAAATCTTTTTTACGAATAAGAGGTTATGATGCAATAACAGCTAATCAACCAAATGACAGAGCACATGCTGGTGCTGCTGTTTTAATAAAATCTACAATTAAGTACGAGGTTCTCGAGTCTGTAACCGAAATATATATGCAGGCAGCTGGAGTTAAGATAACTTGCAATAACAATAGTGTAGCAATTTATTCCGTCTACTCTCCACCTAGATACAACATTTTATGTGAGCAATATGAAAACTTTTTCAAAAATCTTGGACACAGATTTTTGGTAGGTGGTGACTTTAATGCAAAGCATACTTGGTGGGGCTCACGTTTATCTAATCCGAAAGGAAAAGAACTTTTTAAATGTGTATCCAGAAATCAATACAACTCTCTTTCGACAGGCACACCTACATACTGGCCAAGTGACAGTTCTAAAATCCCTGACCTCTTGGATTTTTTCATATACAAAGGAATTCCCGAAACTGCTCTAGAGATTGTATCGAGCGATGACTTAAGTTCCGACCATAGTCCTATTATTGTCAATTTCACTACCAACGTAAAAACTCGTCTAAGCAATGTTAAACTCTTTTCTTCGAAAACTGATGTCACCCTTTTCAAACACCTTATTGAAACTAAAATTGATTTGAACGTCACACTCAAAACTGGGCTTGAAATCGAACAGGCGGTTGAAAACTTTTCTCAAATCATCCACGAAGCTGCATCGTTGTCTACTCCTCAAAAAACAAATAACTGTGCTTCAAGATTACAAATTTCAATGGAAGTCAGACAACTAATTAATATGAAAAGACAACTGCGAAATATTTGGAAAAGAACCAGACATCCTTCTGATAAACGTAATTTTAATCGAGCAGTTAGTCAAGTGAAGAAGAAACTTAATGAGCTAAAAAATAATTCAGTACGCAAGTTTTTAATAAAACTAGATCCTGCAAACAACAATGAACACAATTTATGGAGAGCTACAAAATATCTTAAACGATCCCAGACACGCAACATTCCTATAAAAAATAACAACAACGTATGGTGCAGGTCAGACAAAAGTAAAGCGGAAAACTTTAAAACTTTTCTCGAAAGCATTTTCAAACCTTTTTCTTTCTGCTCGGCCCAAGAAGCTAACGAAATAAGTAACTTTATTGACGTCCCATGCCAAATGAGTCGACCTATAAAACCTTTCAGGCTTAAAGAGGTACTGGCTGAAGTTAAAAAGCTTAATACGAACAAATCCCCTGGGTATGACCTTATAGATTCTAAAGTCCTTAAAGCCCTACCGCAGAAAGCTCTGGTATACATGACAACTTTATTTAATGCTGTATTAAGACTTTCGTACTTTCCCACACAATGGAAGCACGCAAAAATAATAATGATTTTAAAACCGAAGAAGCCAGAACATTCTGCTGAATCTTATAGGCCTATTAGCCTGTTGCCAATAATTTCTAAATTATTTGAAAGACTAATTAAAAAACGACTCTCTCCGATTCTTGAATCACTGCAAATTTTACCCGATCACCAATTTGGATTTCGAAATAATCATGGGACCCCCGAACAGTGTCACAGAGTCGTAAGAGTCATAAGAGATGCATTAGAGAAACAACAATACAGCTCAGCAGTATTTCTTGACGTCAAGCAAGCTTTTGACAGAGTCTGGCATAATGGTCTGTTATACAAATTAAAACAGATACTTCCAGCTCCATTTTACGTTTTACTCAAATCTTACTTGAATGATCGTAGTTTTTATGTCAATGTCAACGATGAAAACTCAGAAATCGGCTCAGTAAAATCAGGTGTTCCACAAGGAAGTGTACTAGGTCCAATCCTCTTTACTATTTACACTGCAGACTTACCAACAAGAAGTGATGTCATGACAGCCACATATGCTGATGACACTGCAATAATTGCAACTAATGAATCGGCATCTGAAGCTTCATCACTTGTTCAATCACAGCTAGACTTAATAAACAAATGGCTAAAAAAATGGAACATAAAAGTCAATGCTGATAAGTCAACGCATGTAACTTATACACTTAAACAAGGTGATTGCCCTCCAGTTTATCTAGACGGCGCCCTGATTCCCAAATCAAATCATGTAAAATATCTAGGTCTAAATATTGATAGACGTTTAAATTGGAAAAAGCATTTGCAGTTGAAAAGAAAACAGCTTGATATAAAAACAAAAAAGATGTATTGGCTATTAGGTCCAAACTCAGAATTGAGTTTAAATAACAAATTAATAATATATAAAACGGTTCTGAAGCCCATCTGGACGTATGGCATTCAGTTATGGGGAACTGCGTCATACTCTAATATTGACATTATACAAAAATATCAGTCTAAAACTTTAAGACTCATAACGAAAGCACCTTGGTTCGTCAGAAATAACAACATTCATAGCGACCTTCACATTCCCAAAGTTAAAGAAGAAATTATAAGATATAGCAGCAATTATATGAACAGACTCAGTTACCATGAAAATATCTTTGCCATAACTCTCCTTGACGATACTTACGAAGTTAGACGGTTAAAAAGACGACATATATTAGATCTTCCTTTTCTACCCTAATCAAAATTTGTAAAGTCATTTTATATGCAAAATTGACCTATTATCATTATATTTCTGGTTATTATTAATTGCAACCTTATTCTAATCATTGAAATAGAACAACTTAAGTAGCTAGATACGTAATATTAAATACTGGTTAAGTTCAATGGAATTTAACACTTCTGTAATTTTAAATTTTTATGAAATTTGCCCATTATTTAATTGTTTTTAAATAGATTGCAAATAAATAAATGAAAAAAAAAAAAAAAAAAAAAATTTATTTATTTATTTATTTAGCACGCCAATGCTACAAGACCAAGTCTCTTTAACAGCATTGGGAAAATATTGTTAATAAATACATATGTACATACATAGTTTCAATTAAATTATTAAATAAATTATACAACATGACAGAAATAACAAATCAAATTTTTAACAAAAAAATAAAATTAAATTAGACCAAGTTGTAACAGGCATGTTTATCATTTGTTATGCTAAATTTAAATGTTAGTTTTATCAATTTTTACACAGTATTAAAATAAAAATTCTATAAAAATAAAAATCATATAAAAGTTAATAAAGTTATATATTTAAATAAAATTTAATCATCTTTGTTGCGAAAAATGCTTAAAAATCTCAAATTTAAAGTGCTTTGCATTGCTTGTTGTTTGAAAGTTATGAGGTAAATGGTTCCAAAGATTAATTGTGTGAAATAAAAAGTGTTTCTTAGATTGCTCATCATGATGTTGAATACTGGTTATCTTTTTCCCCCTATTTGATCTGAAGAAATTGAGTTTACGATACAAGTAATTAGGCTGCTTTGTGTATATAATTTTGTGTAGTAAAATAAACGAACGGCACTTTAACAGGTTATCAAATGATATACAGTAGACGCTCACAAATTAGAGCTTTCAGTAATTCGAACGTCCAGAAATTAGAATCAGTGTTTGCAATACATTAAACGCTCTAAAATTCGAATTTATAGTTCTAATTTCAGAGCGTTTTTTTTTTTTTTGTTATTTGAACACAAGAAATCCGCAATTTATTTTTATTCTGTTTGAACATGTAAAACTAAAAAGGGGAATTACCAAATTTTAGATGTGTTTCTTTATTTGTTGTTTTTTTGTCGCATTTATATATATTTGTGGCTAGTTCATTTGTGAAATTCGAAACATGTGTACATATTTTGGAAGTCTCTATTAAAAAGTGAAAGTGTATCATTCGAAATGTCAAATAAACGTAAAAAAAAACACTTTATCATTGGAAACGAATGTCAAAATATTAGAAAAGCTTGACAAAGGGTTTGAAGGGAATATTAATGTTACGACATCTTCAATCAGCTATATCAAATCACATAGAACAGCAATATTAAATGCTGTTTTCAACACATATCAGGAAGCAAGCAATAAATCTTTGCACAGCGCTGAATACCCAAATATGGTAAGTCGTCTGTATGAGTGGTTTAAAGAGAAAGCTAAAAAAATATTTAGAGAGGAATATCCCTATAAAGATGAAAATGCATTCCGTGGAAGCAATGGATAGTTTTCCAAATATAAGAAACGACACGGTATTTTTAATTTTAAAAAATACATTTAATGTCAATCAAATAAAATTGAATTAAAAAAAATTTAAGTAATTTTTATTTTTTATTCGAAATAAAAACGTCCAGAAATTAGAATAATTCAGAAATTAGAATTGCCTCAAAAACAAAGCGGTTCTAATTTGCGAGCGTCTACTGTATTGTATATTATCTTTGAATAGCGTGAGATTCTAGAAAAGCGTTTCAATCCAAAAACATATCTGACAATATTGTTATATGTTACATTTAGTTTTCTCTTACTTAACGAATCACAGTTTGTGTAAAGTTTACATCCATAAATTAGTGTTGGCAGTAGGTATGATTTTGCTAATAACATTCGAATTGTTAAGGGAGTATAATGCTGACTCATCCACAAATTACGTAACATTGCAAATGTTCTACCACAGACTGCATTTATGTGGTCTGACCAATTTAGTTTTTTATTAAAGATTATCCCAAGGTTCTTAGCAGTTTCAACAAGTTCAATTGTTGTATTATTAATCCTTATTGGTGGTATTAATGATGGAAACCGTTTTGGTTTTCCTATTATTATCGCATGAGACTTTCTGGAATTTAAGCAAAGTCCATTTCTTGTCGCCCATTGGCTAATCCTGTCCAGATCTTCGTTTAACTTGCTAATACAGTCGATGACTCTAGATGGCTCGCAGCTGATGTAAAGCTGTACATCGTCTGAATACATTTGAATTCCACAATGTAGGAGTTGGGAAGGTAAGTCATTTGAATACATGGCATATAGAAGAGGGCCAAGTATGGAGCCCTGGGGTACACCTCTTGAAACTGCGCAACAATTAGATTTTTTAGAACCATGGCAAACTGACTGCGATCTATTACACAAATAAGACGAAATTAGGTTTACTGCTGTTGATGAAAACCTAAACATATGCTTGAGTTTAAGGCAAAGAACCGAATGTTCTACGGTGTCAAACGCCTTAGAATGGTCTAGTAACACTAAGAAAGAAATTTTGTTATCATCAATTTGGCATCTTAATTCCTCTGATACATCAATAAGCGCCGTAAGACAACTATGCTTAGGTCTAAAACCTGATTGTCGCTCACTTAGTAATGAATTTTCATAAAGGTATTTACTCATTTGTGTATGAAGCAAACGCTCAAAGACCTTTGACAAAAAAGGTAAAATGGCAATTGGACGATAGTCCTTATCTGATTTTGGTATCGGTACAATCTTGGCATGTTTCCACATAGTCGGGTAACACGAAGTTGTTATTATTGTATTAAAAAGGTAAGTGACATGTGGTAAGATATACGGCAGAATAAGTTTTAAGAATTTGGGATGGATTCCATCATGTCCCACAGATTCAGATTTGACATTCAAAAAAGACTCCACAACATCTTCCTGAGTAAAATGAATGAAATCAAAGCATATGTTGACGTTAATGTTATCATTACTATTGTTGGTGTAGTTATTGGTACTTTCGCTAAAAAGATTGTTGTAAAAATTTAAATCTGCTTCAGGCATAGGTATATTTGCGAAAGTTGAGTTTAATTTATTAACATCAAGAGTGCTATCTGTGTTGTTATTGTTTGCACAATTTAAAATACCCATATTCCGAATATCCTTCCATTTCTTTTTTGAACCGACAGCGGATTTAAATTTTTCCTCGTAATATTTTGATTTTGCGATCTTAATCTGTGAGTTTACTCTTCTTCTTAATGATTTAAAAATTTGATGAAGCTCAGTTGTTTTGAACCTTTTCCATCTTGAATATGCTGAGTTTCTAGCATCAATTAGCGATTTTATTGCATTGGAAAACCATGGGTGCTCAAAACGCATACGTTTTGACTTAAGTGCGACATATTTGTTGTAAAGCGAATCAAAGTTGTTGTGTAAACACATTATCTGATTATCCACAGTAGGCATGTAGAAGATTTGATTCCACGAAATCATAGCCAACTCAGTCTCCAATGACTGATAATCAATGTTCTTAAAATCTTTGAAAGTTATTGTGCGATGGCTACAGGCTTCAGTTTTAAAACAGTATGTTAAGAAAAGAAGATCGTGTTTGGAAAATAATGATGCAGAAATCTGGTCAAATTGTAGCAGTCGGGACTTGTTGTTAACGAAACACAAATCAAGAAGTGTATTAGATGTTTTAGTAAAGTGTGTTGGTGTTGTGCAATTTACCAAATCTAAGCCTATTGCGCACATACTTTCCATTAGTTCCCTGTTTTCTAATATATTGTGGTTAAAATCCCCTACAAGAATAACATCATAAAAGCCCATTGTTGTTTTTGTAAGTTGGGCTAGCCAGTCATCCATTTTAATTCTTTTGTTTGGCCTGCAGATTGTGCCTAATAAAAGCCTAAAGCTTCCGTTAAGTATCTCTAAGAACAGATGTTCTATCTTCCCATGTGGATTAGCGCCATTGCTATCAGTTTGCATATATATTTTCTTACAGTGTATTGATGATTTCATATATATGGCAACTCCACCAGCGTTAGTAGCTCTATCTTCACGAAAAAGTCGATAGCCGCGTAGATTATAAAAATTATCACAGACATTAGGAATAAACCAAGTTTCGGAGACACATACGACGTCTACTCCGGAATCTTCAAAGATAAATCGAAACTCATCCATTTTGTTGTTTAGGCTTTGAGCATTCAAATGGCAGATTTTAAGACCAGATTTTCTATTAGAAAGTAATCTAATCATACTGAAAATATTGTCTTCAGAACCAACCCTCGTATTATAGGTTGGAAAAACCATCATTTAAGAATAAAAATAAATAATAATATTTACTAGCAATGCAAGCACGAATATACATATACGTTATTTTTAAATGAAAAAAGGTTTTTGAAATATAAATATATAGAATGTTAAAATAACAAAAAAGAAGATTTGAACAAATAAAAGAATATTTTAACATTATGTTAACTTTATAATATAAAATGATTACTCGGATCAGGCAGCTCTTCATCATGGCATGTATTGACGTCTTTTTGAGAACGAAATAAGTCCTTTAACATCTGGATGTCGTAAATTTGTATAGGATTATCGTTATCTAGTTTTCGAACGTATACTAGACCTCTATTAGTAAATGCTGACGCAATTAGTTGGTCTTCGTTTTTTAATTTCCGAGCAGCAAGGAAAATACGATGATTTTCGGTAGTAAGATTCTCATTAACAAAAAACGGTTTAGGGCTTTGAATACCAATTTGGTTTAAAAATAGCAGAGATTTATGAGTTTTCATATAGGTGGTCATCATTTTTAACATATAGTTGCGGTCATATGGAGTATAGAATTTTATTATAATCGGGGCATCCTCTATATCTTTCTTACCACTGGTATTTTTAACACGATATATAGCTTTAACTGCCATAGGTGCAATTTGTACAGCTCCACACAATTTTTCGTATATAGTGTATAAATTATCATTGTATATGTTTACACTAGGAATACCATTAACACGAATGTCACAGGTCACTATTGAGTTTTCCTGTTTTCTTACATGCGCTTTTAAATAATTTATTTCTTCTTTAAATTGTTCAGTTTCATTTTGTTGTGCTAATTTTTCATGCACAACTGTCTCTATTTTTGAAACTCTCTCTTTAACACTTTCTATATCAACTGAGACTGTTTCTAAGAGCGATTCAACGTTGGTTTTCATCGTATTGAATCTCTTATTAAATTCACATAAAATTTCTTATTTGCACTCATTAAATTTTGTAATTATCATATTTTCTAGAACGTTCGTTAATTTTTCGAATCGTTTTTCAATTATTGTAATTAATTTAAGAGGCGATTCAGTATTCGTTAGACGCGGTGTTTTGCATGCATTACCAAGAAAAGAGTTTTGCAAAACTTCTCTTAGTCGTTTTTGCGCGGGAGTATTATAATTTTCTTGTATATTAATGTTTTCAGTATTTTTTGTTATATTTTTTGTTGTTGTTGCAATATCAATTTCTTCTTGTGTTGTCTCAAACTCCTCCGTAGAATACATTTCTTGAGTTTGATTTAATTTATTATTGTTGTTGTTTTTACTGCGATTTTTTCTTTGCTTAACCATTTTTCTTTACTTTGCTTTTAAGGGGATTTTTGTTTATGATTTTAATTTAGTTAATTGTGTAGTTATTTAGATTAGTTTTATAGATTTTTTAAAAAGATTTGGAATTTTAAAATTTCTATTTGTTTGTTTGATTATAAAAATGGTTGTTTTACTACTGTTTTACAAAGTATTTTTCTCCATCCTTTGAAACATACGTATTAAATGGGCTCCCACTACAATACTGAAATTGTTGATACTTCAATGGGGGAGAAAAAAAGTACCAAAAAGGGGAAATACGTAAAATTTAATTTATTTCTTTAGCTTTTTGGGAGAAAAGGAGAAATACGTAAAATTGAATTTCTTTCCTTAGCTTTTTGGTTCTACAACTGGTACTTTTTTAATTGTCATTAATATTGCACCCAGAAACATACAATTCAACATGCAATATCCTGAGTGATAAGACTCTACGGGGGAACTTTTTGGTCTTTAACTGGTACTTTTTACATTTCCTTCAGCATTGGACTTAAAACATAAAAATAAACATGGAAGGTCCTGAGTGAATGAAAATCTTTAATGGGATCTATTTGGTACTTTTTTGCTCTTTAACTGGTAGTTTTTTTCTTTTCGTTAATATTGGACCAAGAAATATAAAATTAAATATGCAATGTCATAAGTGAATCAGAATCTATAAGAAAGTTTTTTTTGTACTTTTTTTTCTAACTGGTACTAACTAAAGATAGGGTTCAGGGCCGCTAGACATTCTATATTCCGAAAATATTAATCGTCGTATTAGAAGAGATCTATTAAAGCAATAGTTGCCGTACTTAAAAGAAAAAGAAAGCCATTTTGACATGAGTACGCTGTTAACCTTCCATTCCGCCTCCAAGCTATCTATCCGCTCGACCGTCCCCTGACCGAATGCGTAAGCGAACAAACTATTTTTGATGATATTTGAACGGATATTTATTTTTTTTTTTTTTTTTCTCATTATTTTTTATTGAATCTTCATATATTAAATATGAACTAACAATAATTAATCAAATCTTAACCTAAAACGTTATTTTATGTCCTGCCAGTGCCAGACAAAAATTTTCTTCATCACGGGTTGTGTTCACTTATATAGGTGTTTATTGCTCATCTAATTGGGTAAGTGCTGCAGTGTCTCTTCTTCTTAAGCGAGTGTGGCCGCCATGGTTTAAAATATTTCGAGCTAGTGGATTTGGGTGTTGTTCAAGCCTTTTTAAATATTTTACTGCATATTTTGTAATCATAGTTTTTACTAATGGAACATTGAGATCCTTGTGAATATTTGTGTTTTTAACATACCAAGGGGCAGCTGTGATTATTCGAAGAAGTTTATTTTGGCGCCTTTGAATTTGTTCGATATTAGAGGCCGAGGCAGTGCCCCATAGTTGAATACCGTAGCACCAGATTGGCTTTAAGATGGAGTTGTAAAGTAAAAGTTTGCAGTCGAGACTTAGGACAGAGTTTCTTCCAATAAGCCAATGAATTTGGATGGCTTTAAGTTTCATTTGAGATAATTTTGCCTCTATATGGCTTTTCCACGTTAAACGGCGATCTAGATGAATACCAAGGTATTTTACATGCGAATTTTGAGGCACTAAATGATTATTGATTTTAATAGGGGGGCATGTTTCCCGACGCAAGGTAAATGTTACATGTACGCATTTTTGCTCATTGACCTTTATCCTCCATTGCTTTAGCCACAGTTCGAGTTGAAATATATGATCCTGTAAGTAACGAGATGCTTCATAACGGTTTTCGTGGACGCTTAGAAAAGCTGTATCGTCTGCAAATGTTGAAGTTTGTGTATAGTTGCTTGTTGGCATGTCCGAAGTATAAATTAAGTATAATAGGGGGCCCAGGATGCTGCCTTGTGGGACTCCAGCGTCAATGGGCTGAGGTGAACTTAAGAAATTTCCTTCTTTAATAATAAATTGACGACCGACTAAGTAGCTTTCTAGCAGCTTGTGTGTGTTTGCTGGTAAATTTTGCTTCAATTTATGTAATAAGCCTTCATGCCAGACTTTATCAAAAGCTTGCGAAACATCGATGAAGAGTGCTGAGCAATATTTCTTTTCTTCAAATGCTTTTCTTATGACATTTACTATTCGATGAGTCTGTTCGATTGTGCTGTGTTTTCTTCTAAATCCAAACTGATGGTTTGGAATACATCTATTTTCACTTAAAATAGGTGTTAATTTTGAAACTAATAATTTCTCAAACAGCTTTGACATATTTGATAATAAGCTAATAGGCCTATAAGACTCAACTTTTGTATGATCTTTACCTGGCTTTGGTATCATGGTAACTAAGGAAACCTTCCATTTTTGAGGATAGTATTCAAGGCGTAAAATAGCATTAAAAATAAAGAGAATAATTTTCTTTGCTATGCGAGGTAGCTCTAAAAGCATTTTATTACTGATCTTATCAATACCAGGTGCCTTCTTAGTGTTTAAGTCACAAATAGCCTTTTCGATTTCTCCCATCTCAAATCTGAAGGGTATAGCTGCTCTAGCAGCAACAGGTGGTAACTCGACCGCAATATTGTGAGATATATTTGGTGTAAATACGTTTCTTAAATGATCGACAAACAGGTTTCCTTTTTCAGCATCATTTCTTGCCCAACTTCCATTTAAGTTTCTTAATGGTGGCTTAGAGACAACTGGCCTTTTGAGATTTCTAGCTGCACGCCACAATGAGTAGTCTGATTGTGGAGTTGCATCAAGTTCCTTGAGATATTTTTCCAGTGAAGCCGTTTTCTGAGTCTGCAGTAACATTCTCAGCCTTTTTGTACAGTCTTTTAGTAATTTCTTAAGTTGAGGGGATCTGTGCAATTGCCACTCTCTACGAGCTCTCCTTTTTTCAGACAAAAGACGCTCGACATCTGAGGAATATATTTTATTATTTTTAGTTTTTTTGGGGGCAATACTGGAATGTTGTACAGCTAGTTTTAGAAAACTGTCAAAATTGACAATAGAGCGATCTATATACTCCGGTGTGTTAAGCGGAATATTTTCTGTGCAATGGGTACTAAGATATTTTTTATATTTTAACCAATTTATATGTGTAGCTGACGTCGCTATGTATCCAGAGGGAGATTCAATTCTATTGGTGTTTATTATAGTAACTATTGTAGGTGTGTGATCAGAGGATAATTCTAAGGAGGCTTCAACGTGAATCGTTTTTGAGGGGATGTTTTTAACAACGCCAAAATCGATGACATCTGGAATTTTTTGCGCATCAGCAGGCCAATATGTTGGTTGGCCACTCGCGACAACATTTAAATTCATTTTAGAGATTGTATTAAACAAAACACGACCCTTTGGTGTTATTAGTCGTGACCCCCAGAAGGTATGTTTAGCGTTATAATCGCCAGCAGCCAGGAAACAGGGCCCCAATGACTTATAATATTTATAATATTGGCTTTCCGATATTGAAAACCTAGGTGGTGAATATAAAGATGAAATTACTATGTTTCGATTTATCTCTTCAACACAAATGTTCGTTGCTTGGAGATAATCTTCACGATGATCACACATTGGGTAGTGTTTAATTCTGTTTTTTATTAAAATGGCAGAACCTCCACAAGCTCTATCTCGAGGGTCCTTGGTATCATATAGAGTATAACCATTGATTTTGAACGTATTTCTTGAGGTCAAATGAGTTTCAGAAACCATCATGACATCAATTTGTTTATTTTTAAGAAAGTATTCTAATTCATTTTTATGTTGGCGGATGCCGTTTGCGTTCCAAAAACAAATTTTTAAACAGTTCATGGCTTGTTAAGTACAGCTTGCAATAACATCGATTGCATTCTAAGAATTTCCTGCATCATATTACCCATTGTGTTTGTAAAATTATTTACTGTTTGCACTAATGTTTCCATTGTTTTTTCTAGCCGACTTAGATTAGAAACTGGAGTTTCGGCATTACTTGTCGAAGCGCCTTGCATTGGTACATTGTTTGATTTTAAGACGTTGGCATAAGAGATTCTGTTACTACTAGGCTGGGGGGCCTGAAGGTCATTACTGTTTACTTGATTTGTTACCTGAGGGGGATTAGTTTTCGGTCCAACCGACTGCTTGACGAAAGTATATACAGGGCATCCTCTATAATTGGCAGTGTGATTGCCACCACAGTTGCTGCATTTTTTAACGTTGGGGTCGGTTTTAGACTTGTCGCAAAGAACTGTACCATGTAATTCGCCACATACTACGCAAACAGGGGGTAAGTGGCAGTATGCCTTAGTATGGCCAAATTCTTGGCAGTTCAGACATTGAACGGGACCACCTCTTTTGTGCGGCTCCTCTATAGTTACTTTTCTGTACAGAATATATTTTAAGTTATAGATTGGATGCGTTTCATTTTTTTTAAGTTTAACGTCGCCGGGTTCAAACTCCACTCGAAAAAGTGGTTGGGGAATTTTTTCTCTATTTTTAATGTTTAATACATGTTTTACCTTGAAGCCTCTTTCTTCAAGGAATGTTTTTACCTCTTCTGGGTCCACACATGAGTCAATACCCTTAATCACTACCTGAAGACCTTTACTGCTTTTCAGTTGGTATGTATAAAAATTTTTTTTGAGTGCCTCAAAGTTGCTTACAATTTTTCGAAAATCATTCTCATGATTGATTTGTATTTTTGTTTCGTTTATACTACCACGCTTGATAGCAGCTACGTAAAACGAATTTTCACCTATAACCGATATTAAACTCTTTATGAGCTCATTAGAATTTTGCTCCCTCAGATATATCGGGGGAGGCTTGGACGATTTTATGACGTTTTGTGCTTCAGAGGATTCATCCTCCAGAATTGCAAAACGATTTTGAGAATTTATTTTATTAAAAGATGGTACTTTTGAGGCCGAAGCAACTGCTGCAGAGGTAGGGCTGCGTCCCCGTTTAAGCACTGTTATGTACCTGTCCATACCAACTTGTACTGTAGGCTTTTGAGAAGTTTTTACTTGAGTTATTGAGTTGTCCATAGCGGCTGTTTTGGGGTTAACTGTTTCATCACTTATTAAAGTTTTTTTTTGCTCTGTGGCAACGCTTGTAGTTAATAAATTTGTTATTGTATTACGATCGACCGTATTTTTAAACAAAGAGGGTGAGAGAGAACGCGTTCGAGTAATAGGTTTAGCCGTTAAATAATTGCTATCATCGATTCTTTTTTCTACGTTTGTTTCGTCAACACTCAATGTAACATACGCATTTCTTTCGTTATGTTTATTTGTTTTTGCATTATATGCATTCATAAGAGTTTTTTTTTTATATATTACTGTTTGTTTAAATGTGCTCTTCTTTTTATTTGTTGTTTAAAAAACCCCGAGAATAAAAAAAAAAAAGAATAAAGAAAACAAGAAATGTTTTTGCTTAAAATGTATGTATGTATATGTATGTGTGTACATACATATATTTTTGTTAATTGTAATTTTTAATATTTGTATTAAAAATTTTATGTTCACTTATTAAAAATTATTTTAAAGCGTCTGTTCATTCGCTGATCTTATATTATTTAAAAAAGATAATAATATTATTATATCATAAATATACACTTATTTATGTTAAAAAAAAAACCGTAAGCCGAGTTAAAAAAAACACGTCTGCATTCAACGAGCACGCAAGCAGAATTTGAACGGATAGATCAGCGTAATTAAAACAAACAGAGTTTTTATTATCAAAGTTATTTACGGGAATACAAAATTTATCATTAATGCGATTTCCGTATGACGTGCTAAATTCCCAATTTTTCATATTTGATAAATACACTGAAATTTATTGTTGAGGGAAGCTAGCTTCTTATGTTTTTAAAAGCTAGGAATTGAAGAGACAAATGGGCAATTTAAATTTTAATGAAATTTAAAACTTATGTAGATCGATCTTCACACAATAAAACACACAGGCTTTATATATCTTTATAGTGAGTTAAAAATTTATTCTAGGCGGGCAACACCGCTGGAAAGGCTAGTTTTAATATTAACCCCAACGTTCAGCAAAAAAAAAGCTTTTTTTCAAACCCACCTTCCAAAAATAAAGGGTGGTTAAATTGTAAGGGCCGATGTTGAATGTGAACCACACCTAAACGCCAAGTTTTTTTCCGAATTTTATTTGACATTTCTCTATTTCAGACTTACTCAATTTGAACCATGGAGATATACACAATCCAACAACGTGTTAAAGTTATCCAGACTTATTATGAAAATGGATGATAAATTTCGAAGAAAATCATCTTCAGTGATGAGGCACATTTTCACCTCAGTGGATTTGTCGATAAGCAGAATTTCCGCATTTGGGCGAATAATAATCCAAGAGTGATTGTCGAAAAACCAATGCACCCACAAAGAGTGACTGTTTGGTGCGGTTTATGGGCTGGCGGCATCATCGGGCCGTATTTTTTCCAAAATGAGGCCGGTCAGGCAGTTACTGTGAATGGTGTTCGCTATCGTGAGATGATAACGAACTTTTTATGGCCCGAATTGGAAGATATGGATGTGGACGATATGTGGTTTCAGCAGGACGGTGCCACTTGCCACACAGCTAACGAAACAATGGCTCTTTTGCGCAACAAATTCAATGGCCGTGTTATCTCACGTAATGGAGATGTCAATTGGCCGCCAAGATCATGTGATTTGACACCGTTGGACTTTTTTCTTTGGGGTTATTTGAAAGAAAAGGTGTACGTCCATAAGCCAGCAACAATTCAAGAGCTAAAGGATGAGATAATTCGGCACATTAACGGCATAGAACCTCCATTATGCCTCAGGGTCATCGAAAATTTGGACCATCGGATGGAGGTGTGCCGCCGTGGTCGCGGCGCCCATTTGGCCGATATTTTGTTCCATACATAATTGAGTAATACCAATATATCATAATAAAATAAAATTATAATAATTTCCTAAATAGTTTGTGTTTTATTCAAAATCAACATCGGCCCTTGAAATTTAACCACCCTTTAGTTTATATAAGGGGGTATACGGGTATTTCTTTTTTTTTTTAATGTACACAATACAAAAAACCACACCGGCTATTTGTGCTGTGATCGTTCAAACTGCCAAGTAACAACAATACAGTTAAGAAGCGTTGCAAAAATATTTTGTTTGCTTATTAAGTGATTTTAAGAAAGGGGTTCAAATGAAACCAATGGTAAATTTGAGACCTATTAGCAACAACATTCTGTCATGACTTAGTAGCTATCGTAAAAGTTATTATTGCCAATTTGTATGTCAATAGCAACATTTATAAAGCCCTTATGACACTACATTTCTTATTCATTAATTGATATTGAATTGATAGAAAGAAACAGTAAATGTTAGAAAGAATTTGAGAATTTTTAAAATTGTACCAACAACCTTTAAAAATTGTACTTTTTTACCCTAATTGTACTAAAAGATGTTTTTTAGTTGAAATTAATTTTATTTATATTCATAAAAAACACCACAAAAAGGTTTTATAAATCTTAGTTTAAAAAGTATCAACCAAAAAGTACAATTGAAACAAATTAGCCATCCCTGTTTTGTTTATTTTATTAAATGTTGCCAACTTTTTGTTTATGAGAAACCTTACAACAAAAAGCGGTGAATCGCTGAATTTGCCCATAAACCGCTGATTCAGCAACACTTTTAGTATTTCAAGCATGAAATGTCAATTTTAAGTTAAACAATTTTACATTTTTTTTGACATAACTTCATTTTTTATCAATAACTTTTTTAAAATTGTTGACAGTTTGCCATTTATATTAAAACAGCTGAGCTCTTTGCACTTGGTTAATTTTTCTATTACATTATATTTGCACTGTTCACCAAAACTTGAACAATGTATTAAAAATGTAGTGTCATAAGGGCTTAAGGAAGTTATGGCATTTAAAACTTTTTTGGGAGTAGTATTTGTCAAACATGGATTCGAATAAAATTTGGTTAGATGATTTAGATTGCAATAAAATAAGTTTGAATTTATTTAATCTTAATGCCAACATAATAAGATGGTTTGTAGGCACAAATACCCTATTCCGGGTGCTGTGGGAAATTATTGACCGATTCGCACCATTTTCAATAGGTATTGTCTTTGTGCCAATATCAATGTGCCAAATGTACCATGTACCAAATTTCATCAAATTATCTCCAAAACTCTCAAATATTCTGGTGTTGGTAAAAAAATCCTTTTGAAGACCGATTTTCGATAACCAGTATAAATGTGGTACATTTTTCAAAATATTATAGATACATAATTTGTCAAATATAAAATTTGTATCACAAATTTTGTTCAAAAGTCACCTAAACTCTTTTACCCAGAATTATGGTACGTAATCGTTTGTTTTTCCAATACTTCTTAAGTTCCCAATTCGCAAATCATCAAAATTTTCCTGTTTTTTTATTTCTGAAAATGCATTGTTAATGAATTTATTGACACAAAATTTGCTTATAATTATGTTGAGTTTTACATCACAATCATCGATTTTATCTAGAGATCAAATAAGAATCTTTAAATAAATGCAAATCGTTTACACAATTTAAATACCAATTGCTTACAAATTATTGTCTGGTATTAATCAACCGACAAGAAGATAAACAAATTTTATTAATAATTATTGTATTTAACAATCGAAACAAACAAATTGCTGTGGCTGCTGGAAATTTTAAAATTGCTTGTAATGATTATTTCTCTTTTTGTTTAATTGTTTACAATTTGGGATTTTAAAAAATACAAGTGTTTTTGCTTCGAATGCGCCATGAATTTTGGTGGTACTGCAATTTTAAGAGCGTAAAGTGTGTGGATAATATGTTTGTTAAATGGGTGCCCCTTAAGAAAATAGGAACTACATATACAAGAAAGAAAGTCAATTCAGACGCAACCATATCATACTTGATATTTTAATGGCCATTTTCTGAATGTATCGACAAACCGTCTGTTACTTAATAGGTGCGTTTGAGTACTTTTACAGTAAAATGCAGTAAATGAGAAAATTGCAAAATTTACTCTCACAAAAAGCTGTTGTCCAAAAAAGTACGCGAACGCAAATTTTGTAAAAATTCGTAAAATAAAGGCAACAGCTGATGACAAATAATTGAAGTGTTGAAAAATGTTAACACTTTTGACTACTTAACTCGTTTTTTTATCGGTACTCGATTAAATACTTTTGATAACACAAACATTTTTGGAAAATACAGACAAATTATTTTATGTAATCTTTCATATTTGTTTGTTTTTTATTTTATTGGATGTTACTAATTTGTGGCGGGTAAATTTATTCAAAAGAACATGAATAATTGTTTGCTATTGATTACTTAAGTACCCAAGTACTTAGCACTTTTACAACTCTAAAAAATTAACATAACAAAAAAAGTTTAAAATGTTCGTATTTAGCCAAGTAAATGATTCACAAACAAGTTTAATTAATTAATATTTATTCACATTTTGTTTTTGTTTAATTTTTATTTAAAATTTTCGTTTATTTAACAATTTTTTCACAATTTGTAAGCATTTTGCTTGTTACTTTTGTTTGTTTAACTTTTGAAACATATGTTTTTTTGTTTTACTTCATTTTACTGCAAAAATTTCTGCAGTAAAAATTTGTAAATACTCAGACAAGAACTGTCACTTTTCGCTCTCAATTTGTGTTCTCATTTACTGCATTTTGTGTACTCGAACGCAATTTCGTAAAATGCAGTAAAGTTCAGTAAAAAATAGTAAAAACTTTTGTGTTCTCGAACGCAGCTATTGTCTACATAAATTTATTAGACCGATAAAATAAATAATTGGCAGATGAGTGCTGGTTAGCTTTGCGACAGAATAGAAGCAAATGAGACATTGAGAAAATCAAATTTCTTTAATGTGCAGTTTTTCGTTAGGAAAAAGATAATCGTGTAATAAGAAAACGGCCATAAGTCCATTTATTATATAAATTATCATATTATTCCAATGTGTATTCTAAGCAGTCTTGCCAAAACTTGGTGACCAAAAATGGCTAAATTTACGGAAAAAAATGGCTAAAAATGGGCTTAAAAATGGCTAAAAGCTTTTTTAAATAAAAACACATTAAAATTCAATAACAAAACAGAAATAATTCATTTAAAGTTGTTTACGATGAAATTGTAGGTTAAGATCACTTTGTTGAATAAGAATAAACGTAAATTAATATTTTGATAGATATTTAAAAAATTAAATCATCGATAAATTCTATGTCGTTATTGTTCATCTCAAAGGAATCACTCGTTTTAAATAATTTGAAGGTTAATCATAATCACGACAACATTCACCCAACCTTTTGAGTCCAGATCTACAATAAAAAACACGTAAGAAAGTACCCCGACCATATGATACCCTACACCAATAATCTCCAAAATGGCGACCTGTACTTTACGCACAAGGTTAACATGGAGAGCCATCCAGCCGGACAAACATTTATTCGGCTCAGAAAGTGATTCCGAGGTGGGCTTAGGACCAATATTTTAAGGTAACAATAACATATAAACGCCTAGTTTATATGTTATTGTTATGTTAAAAATATTTATCTAACTGATAAAAACGAATTACCGGTTGCTAAAAGTAACCTATTTCTCAAATTACTTTTAACGATGTTTACTTGGCTAAATACCCTCTCTACTTCAGCATAAGACCATGGAAGTAAGAGCAACTTTATAGGCAATTCTTTAATTTCTAAAAAAAATTTGTTGCCGTCTGTATCTCTTTATTTAAATACTTGGAACCAGAAAGAAACACCGCTGTTTGTGTTGATCCATTTTATAAATTTAATATTGGAATACTGTTCCTTTATTTCGAAAGATGTTTCATCATCATAGCTTATAGCGATTTGCAACATTTGTAAAAGTTGTGATTTAAATAAAAGGCGTTTTAATTGTTAAAAATGTTTTTTTTTTCCTTTTTAATTTTTATAATAAAATGAAAATTATTCTTTTAAAAGAAAAACGACATAAAGAATTTTATGGCTAAACAAGTTGAAAAATGGCTAAAAAAATGTCTAATGGCTAAACATGGTGAAAAATGGCTAAATCTAGCCACTAAATGGCTAAATTGGCAACACTGATTCTAAGTCAAATTTTAATTTTTAAAAGCTTTTGAACTTTGATATTCTTATTTCTTCAATATTTTCCAGGAATATTTTCTATCCCATTTTCATAAGGAGTACCTTTCTGAAAAGGTTCTAAAATTACCTTGTTTATTGCTTCGTCAGTTGGCGCACTTGCTAGAAGACGATTAAAATTTGCCATTTTTCAAATTTTTCGAGTTGGGTATGTTCACAAAATATAAACACTTACCTTTCTAAGCAAAATAGTAGAAAGTTGTTAATCATGTTTTGAGGCTTGGGTGCTCTAACTGGAGATTTTCTACAGCAACTGAAAAAAAAATTTAATTTTTGGATAGGTTTATCCACCAAATAATTTATCTCCTACTAAAATTGATTCTATGCTTCGAAAGGTTGAGTTTTCAATTCCTATTCGTTCTTCCAGAAATTATATTCCCCTTAGATTTCAATACTTTCGGTCTAATTATGCAAATTGGTCCTATCCGCAGAATGAGCTCCGAATTTAACAATTTGTATACGTATATTGATTTTTACTGATTCTATTGGCGTCAAAAATAACCTCTTAAATGTTTTAAGATAAATTTAATCCTAAATTTGTATTTTATGTAATGTACTAAAGTATCTAGATTTATTTAGTTTAAGCATACTAGCCAGTAAGACATGTTAGTTGATATAATCTCGGGTCGGGAAGCCTAAGGTGTCAATTTGATGTGCCAGGTAAGCCATTAAATTCCCATCAAGTGCCCATGTTCCGCCTCCGCGCGGCGGCTCCCGGTAACAACTGACTATAGTTGGCTAAGGAGCAGGGTTACACAGGTCAGTGATAAAACTGCCCTTCTAAGGAATGGATATTTTGAGGAAATCGACCTCACTGTATAGTGGTTATTGACCAAGATCAATAGTCTTCGGCTTTAAAAGGAGACGATGGGGTCTATACCTCATGCGTAGGCAAGCAGAGACTTATATGTTTCAAATTATCACACTACTCTTCTGGGAAGTTTAGTAGAAATACTTGGGGGTTACACACCTCTTGTATAGTGATGATTTGATAAAATAACTAATCCAATTTTGCTTACCCGTCTAGTACGTTGAAGAGGGAGGTCGGTTGGGTTAACATAAACAGGTTGCGGTCATCCCTGGGATCCGAAAGGTGACAATTGGCTTAGAATGGTCTTGGATTTCCCTTGACCCAGGTGTATTGGCACTTCAAGTGAGTCCCATATGACCTAACAGAGCGTATGCTGCTTGATGGCGTCACTAAAACTATCGAAAGTTAGAGTTCGTTTGGTCTGGATAGACCAGATTCGCTCGAAGTCTGACCTAAGGACTTAAACTGTAGGCGCTACGGGCGTCAGCTGCCGCCAGCTTAGGCTGGACTGACGGTGGTTGAGGTCTCCGTTTAGTGGGTTTCTTGCGAGAAATGCTTAATGTCTTTCAGGTTGATTGTCTTTTCGGAAGTCGATGCTCTTTAGAGGGACGCTAATTAGGAGAGCACGAAGTGACTGTGGTAGGGACTCGCTCACGTCAAAGTCTTATTTTTACGATAATACTTTGGTCTTAAAACATTAATGAAATGAAATTTATTTAATTGTAATCGGTGCACAACTTTTGATATTTTAAACAATTTACTGAGAAAACTGATATCGAAGAATGGTTTCATAGCATATCTCAGCTGTTTTACTTGAGGAAATTGGGCTAGAAACTGCAAAATTTTATATTTTCTACTTCTAAAGACATTTTTATATACTTATTTTAAATGCAAGAAATATGTTATGTTTACATTCTTTCTTCACAATCTCTCCATTACAATCAATTGTAAAAGGAGTATTAAGTTTTTTTGTTAAGGAAATTTGAAGGAAATTGAAGATATTTATAATAATAATAAAAAAAAATATGGAAAAATTGTACGTTTCCAATCCGTACACTGAACCAAAAATCCAATGAAAATGTACGTTAAGCCAACGAATTACGTTTATTAAAACATTTTCGTTGGCTCAACGAATTATTCGTTAATATAATGAAAATTTAGGTATTATTTAAAAAAAACCCATAGACTTTGGTCAGTCGCGATCTTGGAATTCTGCCAATCAGTCAAACCCCATACAAGCTTAAGGTATTATGTGAACTATTTTTTTTTTTATGCAATGCCAAAAGGAAGAAGCGAAAGAAAAAGAAGAAGGCGATATTAGAACCCCCAGAATCAAAAACAAACATTCAGCAATATTAAGAATTTACGTGGCCTAGCCAAACGCTGTCCAACAACCCTAGGTGGACATAATGGTACACTCACAATATTCTGTACGTAAAATTAACAGAAATTGTAATATAAAATAAATTAAAGTTCAATTAAAAACCGGTCTACCTATTTTTCATTTATTTTTAACAAGAAGTTCATTTAATTCTTACTGTCAAAAATTCAACACCATATTCCGTAAAATCAAATAAATATTCAGTTATTTTGTAAAATTTTACTGTTAAAAATTCAACACCATATTCAGTAAAAACGATTAAATATTCAGTTATTTATTAAAATTTTACTGCCAAAAAATTGACCCCATATTCAGTAAAAACAATTAAATATTCAGTTATTTTATTAAATTTTCGTTTACTCCACAAAAGAGCCGAATTTCTAAAAAATACCAGACAGACACCTGTCCGCTTGTTTTTCTTATAAGCGAGAGAGGGAGAATATTTTTATTTACTTACCCAGTTACACACGTTTGTTTTACTTTTGTTGTACTGACCACGTTGTTTTCAGAAGAACTCTCAATTATAAGACACCAGCAGCATGACCGATATGGCTTCGCAATTATTTTACTTTTAAAATTTGATGTATTTAACTAAATTATTTTAACAAATAGAAAATGGGAATTGCTTACACAAAACAAGCAATTCATTTTTTATAGATAAGTAAAAATTAATTTTTGGTAGTAAAATGATATAAAATAACTGAATATTTAATTGTTTTCACTGAATATGGTGTTGAATTTTTGACAGTAAAATTTTATAAAATAACTGCATATTTATTTGTTTTTACGGAATATGTAGTCAATTTTTTGACAATTAATTTATATAAGATAACTGAATATTGATTTGTTTTTACGGAATTCGCGGTTGAATTTTTGACAGTAAAAATTAAATGAACTTTTCGTTGCTTTAAATTACATTTTTATTTACTTTAACATAAAGAAGAATTTAACTCAATCAACGGACAATATTAACTGCAACTGAAAATCCGTATTAATATGGCACTTAGTTTTTTGAATAACTGTTAGAATCAGTTAAAAATAAATTTGCTTGGAATTTTAAATGTTTATTTATTTAAAAATGACTGAACGGAATATTTCTTAAATAAACTACAGTCCGTTACTGTAATAACATTGTGAGTGTATGAGTTGAACATCACATTATGCACATAAGTGCCAGTTTTAGTGTTTTATCCTGCAGAAACATATACATTCCACTAGAATCTATTTAACGTTTATTGCAGAAAAGCTTCTGTTGATAAAGGCCGTTACACACTGTCCCACAAGTCTTACGCATTTTTCAAAAATACTTCCCTGATCTAATTATTCTTTTTTTACATTTTTTTATATTTTTAAAAAACAAAAACAACTTATCACGACAAAGTTGCATTTTCGTAAATTACTAAAGACTAGTGTATAACGGCCTTTAGCAACAACACCGAGGAAGAACCGCCAACAAGCCAAACTTCCGCACATCGGGTCAAAAATCAGTCCTTAGTGCCGACTTTTTGAGGTCTCCGCATTGTTTTTTATTGACCACAGCCACAATCTGATTCTCGAAAAAGCCTTACCCAACAACTGATTCAGACAATAAGTCCCAGCAGCTACACGTTATCGTGGTACCAGATAGCCCTACAAAAAGTGACAACTCGCTTATTCTCTTCTTGTAGGGAGGTTTTTTTTATCAGACATGACCTGCAGAGAGATATGCTAATTTTTTTCCTGCCATTAAATGGTATTGGTTGCACCTGTATACCTCTGAGAATGTATTACCGAAATGTAATCCAGGGAAATCAAACACATAAGGCAATGCAAAAGAAGAGCTGTTAGGGACATTTTTGTGTCCTTATTGTATCGAGAGCCAACGTTTTAATTGGCCGCCTTCGCCGGATTTAAAGTATAAACATGAATATGCCACAGAACACTCCTCAACTTGATTGCTACGGAAATCTTAAAAAAAAAAAAAAAATCTTGAAAAACGTCTTAATGGAAAATACGCGAAGTTATATTTGATGCCTAAATTAAGCCAATATACCATTCCTTGTTGAAATATAGAATCCGACGAAAAGTTCGGTGTCGGAGTTTGGCAAAAAGCTATGTCCGATTGTGGTTCGATGATCGGTAATATACACGCATATATGTATGAAATATTTTAACGACAAGTTAAAAATCAAAGCAAATAATTTTGTATTCGAGTGATTGTTTGATTGTAACGTTTGTTTATTGCACTATTTAGCTTTAATGTAGGTAAAAGGTTTCAAAAATTCTGCCAGCACGTCTTTCGAAAGATTTAAAATTCCGCATGCAGCGAGGCAGACAGATGCTTATCGCTTAGAAGATCTCTAGTATTTTAAGTCTACATTCTACACTCCAGAAAGAGTATTTTAATGAGAACATCAGCACATCCAACCAAATTTTTGATAAATAGCAAATTTATATAGGGAACCCCTATACAAACACTTTCAGGTTTTACGATTACAATTTTCAAAACAAATTTTTTTTTAAGAAATTTATAATCTATTTTTTTATTTTTATTTTCTTTAATTTCTGCAACCTAAATGTTGTAGGTTAAAAGAGATGATTATGCCGGTGGCAAATTGTTTATTTAAGAAAAGACATTTAACAATAACAGCCACAACTACAGCACGTACTACCTACAAGTAAAACAGAGACTCGTACTTGCAAATCATTCTTTAAAATGTGAAATGTTGTAAAATATAAACATGATAAATTGTATGAAAATGAGAAAAACTCCAATAATAACGAAAACGTAAGAAATAAGATTGTTCCTTTAAAAAGGTCACCACTTAAAGTATTAAATAAAAGTATCGATTAAAAAAAAAAATTAAGTACATGTTTTGTATTGAGTTTCATATTGACGGATGTATTAAATAGTATTCACCTTTAAGTTTAAATTACAATTTATTTTAAAACTTCGAGATTAGTTTTTTGTTTAACTATATCATAAATAATAAAATGAGGGATGGATTCCTAATGCAAGTAAGTTTTTACAACTTGACAACAGAGTGGGAGTAAAACTTTAAGAATTAATTAACGTTTAAATTAAATATGTTTTTTCAATGGAAAGCTGAGACTTTTTTCAACAATATTTAGAAAAGCTGATATACTAAAAACTACATTATTTAAGTGTTTTTAGGAAAGAACTTGGGAACTAAAATTTTCCAGATAGAGAAATTAAAATATTTCAACAAATACCGAAACGATATATATATACACTATCAATTATCGTTATTTTTACCATTATTTTCTTTCTTACCATAGAAACCTTATATATAATTTTTTATTTTAATGCCTAAAAGTTTCAGCAAGAACTTGACTTTATACTTCCACTTTTTACTTTACACTATTACAAAATTTCATGGATTTTCGTCAAAATGAGCCTTCAGTAAATAAAACTATATATATCTATCTTATTACAAATATATTTATTATAATCTATTTAAAAATAAATAAATAATCCCAGCAAAAACTTACCCACAAACTACTCTTCACTACTTCTACATTGGCATTTTAACTTATTACTTTAACACGGTGATGTTATTGGAGACAAGTACTTACCACCCTCGCTTACAAATAGGGAGTTAAATAAGTCATTAACCCTAGAGAGATAAGGTACGCCTGCGAGACGTACGCATTTTCAATTTTGTGCTCTTACTTTCATATTTGTTAACATACAACTTTCTCACGTTCAATAATCCCAGTTGTTAGCAGCACCTAGTTGGAGGTGGCAGTTTTTATGTTGTAAGTTATGTATTTTTTGAGAAATAAACACAAATAAACACAACATATGTCTGAGAGACGTATCGTTATCTTTAGTGTTACTTTTGCAGCGAAAATAACTTTGTATTTTGGTTGAATTTTAAGGTATTCTTTTAAAAATGTTTTGTAAGCGCGGCTTGGACGACGCAGAAATCGGCGCTATTTTGCAAGGCGTGTTGGAGGACTCGGTTTCACCGGAAAATGTGAGCGAATTGGAAGATGAATTATTGGAGGATAGTCTTCAAAGTGATCCAGAAGATGAGCTTTTGACATCCTAGAACCTGACGAGAATATACCACCGATTCAGGAAAATCCTCAAGAACCTGAACATTTTACTACTTCTTCCGATAGCTGCGTTATTACGATATCTCGACCCACTTTAAGAAGTAAAAGTAAGTGGGCTTCATCGAAGGGTCAAGTGAGGACCAACTCGGGAATGCAAATCACTGTACGACCCAATTTCATGCTTCCATATTTTTTACTACCGAAATAATTTCGGAAATTGTTTAATGGCCCAGTGCCGAAATTTCCAAAAATTTTTCAATTTTAATGCTAGAAATTCCTATTTTATCGAAAACTTTGACCGACAACATTGAAAAAATTTTTCAAGATGCAGTAACCTATGATTGAGGTTGTAGTGAAGAACAGCGTGAACCAAAAAAGAGATAATACGGTGGCTTCTGTCCATCAGAAATTAAGCTTATGTCCAAAATTGTATGTGTCAAATGCGGCATACCTGTATGTGGCGACCACAAAACTCAAATTGGTAAATCTTGCACACAATGTTATTCAAATAATTTTTTTTTTTTGCTTATATAAGTTAATACTGATAACATTATCTACGCAAAGTACAAAGAAAATATTTATTTAAGATTTTAGAACCGAACTGAAGTTTTTTATAAAAACTCTTTAATTTTTGATAATGCTAATTGAGTTTTATTTTTAATATTATTTTTATTATAATTTTCTGTTTAAAAATTATATTTTTTTAAAAGAAATAGAATAAATAAATGTTTTCAACAATAAAATTGATCAATATTATTTTCGGTGGTATCCTTTAAAGGATAGAAACAAGCATACGTCTTTCAGACGTGTCGTTATCTTTTTAGTACAAAAAAATAACGTTATCTTTCTAGGGTTAAGATTATGATACAATATCGATATCATATGCTATAATTTATATCACCTAGACAATATCGTTTGGTTGAGACCACAACACCATGTTTTTAATAAAGTTTTTAATATTAAAACATATATCAAAATCAATTAAAATTAAAAAAAATCAAAAATTACAAATGGTTCTTCATTTAGTACAAATAAAAACCTTAGATATATTTTATTATGAATTAATTATAAATTTCGTTAATCAACTCATAAACAAGTACTTATGTATCAGATTATATGTCAGCCATTACTAAACTACTTCTATGTAATGCAGATGGTATGAAGTAGGCATTAAAAAGTAAGTTGTTCAGTAATTGCAAGTCATAACCAAGTTTCTGCTGGGATGCTATCAGATTAAGACTTAGTTACATTTTTGTGCCGAATATTTTTTTATTTATTTGTCTATGGAATATAATCTAACATACCGTCTAGATTAGCCACCGCTTTGGTAACACAACAAACAGTTTCTTGTGTGCACATGAATTTGGATAGTGAAGACTGCTGTGTCGATATTTTGTTCTTGTTAAAACATTTGTTAGCTCAACGCTGTATAACATCACTGCAGTATTGCCATATAAATAAACACCATCTATATTGTTATTGTTACTCTTTATATGGGTTGTCGTGCCATACGTATTTCCCACATCAAAGATACATAAGCAGGGAAACCAGAAATATGCTCTTAAAACACCGTTTCATGCGCTTTAAAAATACAGTAAAAACTTTAAAATATGCCTTGAAAATTGTTCAAAATATGCCCAAAAAAAATTAAGTTCATTTTACACAAATTTCTAAGGCAAGATAAAATATTCAACAATTTAATAACAGATTAATTTAATAAAAACTATCCTCAAATTATAATCGGTAAAGCCCTCGTATTAACAGCGAATTTTCGAGATCTTACCTTATTTGGAAAAGATGGGCAGTCATCGGCTCACAAAAACAAAGTTATGTTAAGAGGTTAAAATTTAATAAGAGCTATTTGTGCCAAATATTATCTAGATGCAAGGATAAAATTTACATTGCACCTCGTGTAAAATGAACTTAAGAATTTTTGAAGGAGTTATTGCTCAAATATTTGACGATAGCTAAGAAAAATGTTCACGTCGCGACATCTACATACATCAGAATATTGGATGAATATCACCTCAAGAAGATCATTAATAAACAATGTAAAAATAAGTGGACCAATGTGTCATCCCTGAGGTACACAAGAAAATATGTTTTTAAACCAAATCGCTTGTGTTCTATGAATAAATCTATTTTATACTAAAAGGTTTTGCATAATCAATGTGTATCACATCGTTAACTGAAGAAGATAAGTTGTAGTAGAGCATCTTTTTTGAAAACCATATTATATATATATTGGTTCCTTTAGTTCCTATAAGGAGCATAGGGCCTCTTTCGGAGTCGTGCTGTAATTATTCTATCAGAATATGGGTGCCAGTCTATCAGCGCATTTCGCGCTTCCCTGCTTAGTAGTATCCCCACTCCACTAGACCTTTGTTGGTCGGCTGGTGTGCCAGAGTAGATCATGGTAAAATCATCAGATGTTGAGAACTCCTCTGAATCCGGCCATCTGGTTTCACAAAGTCCTAAGAAGGCGAGATTGTAAGTTTTTGCTTCCCTGCAGACCTGCGCAAGCTTCGAAGAATCTAAAAGCGTCCTCACGTTCCAAGTTTCAAATCGTGTCCGTTGTTTAAAGCTGAAGGTCGTCATCACAGGGATCGATTGTTTTTCATTTACATTGTTTGAGGTTTCGGTAATCATTTGTTTTAAGATGAGTAGCTGATTGGGCTTCTGCATCCGATCCTGGAACTGGGGCTGCCAGCATGGCCTCCAAGCGGGCTGTTGGTGGCAATTGGTTATTTGAAGGCGCCAATCTCTCGCCTTGACGTTCCGAGTATCATTGGCACTCAGAACTTGTTAGGAGTCCGGCGCCACCCGGAAACCCTCTGAGACTCTCCTCCCGGAACCGCTGATTGTCCGCGACTGCATTTGCAGCTGTTCCGTATATCTACGGAACTTTCCACTATCCGCAACCTGTGGACGTGCCCGATAGCACTCAGCTGTGCTTCCATCAGAGATGGCGGGCAAAAAACCATGCTGGTTATTAAATTTAATACTGGTTAACAAAGGTGTTCTGGTTTAATTTGTTCAAATACTTTTGATATGATACTCAATTTTGCAATACCTAGTTATTTTAGAACATAAGATCTATTTCCCGTTTAAAACTAAGGAATAACAAACGACTTCCTCCATTGATAAGGACTTTTTCGTCTTAAAGCGATTTTGGAAAGAAAGTTAATATGGGTCCTATGATCACTTTTGGAACTACCAGTACAAAATTTTGTCATAACAGAGTAGATATGTATTATTAAAGTTATCATCACTTAATCTTATATCAGTAATGACATTTTTAAAAAAGTTGTGAAGTTTAAAGCTATTTTCGGAAATGATATTTATATGGGAGTTATGGTCGAGTTATGGCCGCTTTAAAAACAAAATAGGGAAAGATATCAATAGCAATAGACTCTTTTCCGAAAAAATGGTTGTATGGGGACCATGTGATATAATGGACCAATTCTAACAATTTTCAATAGGCTTCGCTCTAACGAAAATTTAAACGTATATACAGTGAGCCGCAAAACTAAAGACACACTGGTTTTTTTCTTATGTTTTGCTGATCTGTAATTTTTTAGCAATAATATTATGACAATACTATTGTTGATTATTTATTTCGATGTTATTGTAAAATCCTACTTAAAATTATTGTGATCTTTTAAAAAAATTCCTAAAAAAAATCAAGCTTTATTCAGACAAGCTCATAATATGGCAACGCAAAAGTAGGGGCACACTTGTCGTTTGACTAAAACAAACAAAGTTAGTTGGATTATGTCAGAAGCATCGTAAATAAGTCGCTGAGATGTAAGTTAAATATTTCTGTGAAAACAAATAAATAAATGTCGCGCAAGCAGCAAATTTGTACGAAAATTAAAATAAATCTTACGGTGAAATAGGAAAAAAGTGTCTTGTAGTCGTTTTAAGGTAACAAAGGTCATTCAACGAAAATTTAAATAGAACCGAGTCGAAAATAAACCTGTAAGTGGCCGGCCACCCAAGCTGACAGAGAAAGATAAGCGTCACATAAAGCGCACCATTGAAAAAAATCCGTTCACTAGCGCACAAGAATAGCAGCAGAGCTTGAAAAATACCAAAACAAAAAAGTTTCGCCTAATACAGTTCGAAGATGCTAAGCTGATCAGGGATTGAAGTTACGTGTCCCGAGAAAAAACCACTTGTAAAACCTATTTAGATAAGCCCCAAGAGTTCTTGCACAAGGTAATATTCACCGACGAATCTAAATATAACAAATTTGGTTCCGACGGCCGACTAAAATTATGGCGCAGAGAAGGAGAAGCATTGAATTAAAAAATACGGTGAAGACAGTGAAACATGGAGGTGGGAGTGCCATGGTATGGGACTGTATGTCATCGTCTGGGGTTGGTAATCTTGTATTTGTTGAAAATACAATGGACCAGTACGTCTATTTAGATATTTTAAAAAATAATCTACAGGAAAGTGCTTCAAAATTGGGTTTAGCTGACGACTATTACTTCCAACAACACAACGACCTGAAGCACACATCCCACAATGTGAAAATGTGGCTTCTTTTTAACACCCCACATACCCTGAAAACCCCTCCGCAAAGTCCCCCAAAGACCCCAATACCATAGAGCACTTATAGGAGATTTTTGAGAGAAATGTGCGAAAACACGAAATTCGGGACAAGTTACAACTAAAACGAGTTCTTCTGAAGGAGTGAAACAAAATAAGTGTCGAAACCACAAAAGCGTTAGTGGATTCCATGAATAATCGGCTGAAAGCTGTCTTAAATAATAAAGGATATCCCACTAAATATTAAGCTTGAGAAAATTTAGTTATATTTGCAAGTTTTTGGAATAAATTTTTATTATTTTTGTAGGTATGTCCTTACTTTTGCGATGTAAAAATATGAGGTTACATTAACATTTTATGCTTATTTGCTCAATAACGAAACGAAGCTGCTAATTTTTTGTTAAGATTAAATAACCACATTTGTTATTTGCTAACTCGAATATTATTTTTAGTTTTTGTTTATGTAAATAAATTTTTTTTCAAAAAAAAACCTTAAAACATATTGATGTGTCCTTACTTTTGTGGTTCACGGTACAAATTTTCATCAAATGATCTTCAAAATTGTAGTTTGGGCATAACCTTACAAGGGCAGACAATTAGCCGGACGGACGGACATCGCTAGATCGACTCAGAAAGTGATTGTTAGTTGATCCGGATACTAAAAGATCCACCAATACTTTTATGTGTTACACACATCAACACAAACGAATTTTACCCTCTTTACTATTGTGGTGTGGGTATAGAGATAATTAATTTTAAAATACAGTTAATTCTGTTAATTGAGCCCCGCTTACTTGGGTTTCCCGTTTTATTGCACTAAAAATCATTAAACGAAATCATTCACTATAACTGTCTATGTAAAAATACCCGTTTAGTTGAGTTCCGTTTAATTGCGTCACCCGCTTAATTATTTCGCAAAATAAGACCACATTGCGGAAAACAAGAGCAAATGTTTCGGTTAATTGTTTCCCTCTACTTAATGTGTTTTTGCTCCACAAAAATTATTTTGCGGCAAGAAAGTCATGTTTCATGTTTCTGTTTTATAAATAAATGTTATATAAAATAAATAAAGAATGAGTTATATTTTCTATCTACACATGGGTTTCGCTTTATTGCACATCTTGCTCAAGTCGGCGACTTAATTAACCGAGTACTGCTTAATTGAGTTCCCGTTTAATTGCGTCAAAAGTAGTGCATTTTTAGAAACTCAATTAAGTGGAAATAACTGTATTCAACAAGAGCCTGACCTGAACTTACATTTTGGATTTTGTTTATGGAATGACAGATTTCTAGCACATTTCGTCCACCTCTTTCAAGTAGCACGATTCCCTTTTTGCTTTTGACAAGACAAGTTTAACCTAAAAATTTGTTGTCATTAATAATCAAAATTACAATCAAAATCACAATTACAGTCATAATCATTGTCGTCTGCCAAATCCATTTTTTATAACTTGTCAAAAAGTACTTTATTTATTAAAAAAAAAAAAACGATCCATTGATGACACTTTGATGAATGGCTGCTCATCGTATGTACGTACTTGATGAATTTTATGGCTTTTTATCTCTGCCATCAGAAAAAAATGATTGTGTATGTTTGATTGTGTATTCACGATGTTTGGAGTTTTGTCTTTAATCTCTGTGTTTTAATTTTGATTGTATTGCATTGCATTGGAACGGAAATTGTTGCATGACACGATTTTCGCATCTTTTAGTAATGAATCTTTTTTTAATGGCACTACACACAGTTTTTAGTTGGTTAGTAATACAATCGACGACATTATAATAACGTTGGATAATAAATATTGATTATTTGCATATAAAACAATATATTAAATAACATTATGTAATTTTACGGTTAGACGTAAAAAAAAATATTAATCCTCTAGATTCTGGAAAAAAAGTTGAATTAAAGAACATATCTGGGGGCAAATTATGGCATTCGATATCGATCGAAATTACTATACAATTTAAATGGGAATTTTGATCGATATCGAATCCGTAATTTGGCCCCTGTACCAATATGGAAAAGTAGCTTATGTCGAATATTGTAGTTATTAATATTGTAGATATTCTCAGTTATGTTGAAGTTTTATTCGAGGAGTTATTTGCTTTAAGTCTGTATATTATCGTCTAAGTGCCAACTTCAATAGAGGTTAAGACTATATGTTTAAATTTAGTAATTGTAAAATATTTTACACCTGTTCTACTTGTAATAACTCAATTTTGTCTTATGGTGTTTTCTTTTCTACAAAAAATGTGACATTTTATTTTAAAAAAATGCAATTTGGTGTCTGTTTCCTAAAAATTTTGCTCCCGAAAAGGATGAGTTTTTTAGAAAAAAACAAGCCACCCTTTTTGGGAGCAACATTTTTAAGAAACAGACACCAAATTGCATTTTTTTAAATAAAATGTCACATTTTTTTTGTAGAAAAGAAAACACCATTATATGGGCATTTCCACAGAAATGTCAACCGCAGCCAAAAAATTCAAAGTCTATAAAAGTATGTTGCTTTAACATATTTTTATAGGGAATCTATCAACTTTCAATAATGTAAACAAATTTTATATTTATTCATAACACACTTTGAAATATTCAAATGCAAAGTCGAACAAGTGCAAAAGTTCTGTTTTTAACATTTCTATGGCACGTTTTGTTTTGTTTAATGATCGTAATGAGAAACATTATGCATTGACAATTGCTTTTTAAATCTCGGTTAATATTAAAACAATATAAGAAAAATGTAAACGGAACAATGCCATTGCCAGTTGCGGCAAATTTTTTCTTTGCTTTACCGTATATTTCGATGTAGCGTGCGACATTGAAAAAGAACATTTGTTATCAGTGCGTCGAGGGTATTTGTACAATGCGCATCAAATATTAGTAACAAACAGATATTTTTATTGCAAATTTAATAAAAAAAATTTTGCTGGAAAATAATCAGTGATTTTCTCTTGGTACTTATTTTAAATTTGTAGCGTGCGACATCGTAAGTGTAAAATGCATAAATTCAAAAAAAAAAAAAAAAAAATTTCTAAAATATCTTTATTTGCGATGGCCAACAACTAAAAGCAGCAAGAACAGCTTATTCCATTAAAAAAAACTTAATTCGAGACTAGCAATACTATTTTCAGTTAAGTTAGTTTTTTGTTCTATATTTGTATTTTTCTTTATTGAAGATATTTTTTTAAGTTTATAATTTTTGTTCAGAAAATAAATATATTGAATGTATTTAAAATAATGTAGAATCATCTTACGCATGTCTTATTACATAAAAAGTAAGAACATAAACATAAAAAAAACATGTAGCGTGCGACAGTGATTAAAATTAAATTAAAAATAAACTACACAATATTTTTGAATCAAATAAAAAGCATTATTAAGGTACATCAATGCATAACATTTTAAAATTAGTCGCATTTAAATATTTCATCAGGTTTCGCTGAAATCAGTGCTTGAACTGTTTGCCTTAAAGGCGACTTCTGTTTTTGTCGCATGCAAATGCCTTGGTTTTTTTTAATTATCTTGAAAACGAACAATTGCTCAAAGTCAACTTTAGCACAAATTATAGTGCTAATCAAGAGCTATAAGTTTCGCCTTTTGTTAAAAAAAATAATGTTTTGGTGTATGTTTTTTTTCACTTTTAAGGCGTACGAATGTCGCATTCGACACTGGAGAAATGCTCATATATATTAGGGTGGTCCTTAATTTTTTTTTTTCGATTTTCCAAAAAAGTAGACCAGTTTTGTGTTAGGTTAGGGTAAAAAAAATTTGGTAAAAATATGAGCTCGATCGGTTGAAAATGGTCGTGCCATACGCGCATTGAAGTCTGTGAGACCGAAATTCGGGCTAAATGTAGAGAAAAGCGCCCGTAACTACTGAAAAGTCACCCCTAGAGATGTAAAATGTATGAGCAAACCCCATTATTTTTATATCCCCAATATTTCTCTAGAACAAACTTATCCTCCATCTCCAACGCTTCATATGGTCCCCACACAAAAAATTGAGTTTTCAAGTTAAGAAGTTATACCAGGAGTGGAGAAATTTTAACAAGAGCGCACCAAGAGGAGGACCGACGCATAAGGCAATAGAAGAAAAGTTTGTCAAAAAAGTAGACGACCTCTTCGATATTGCTTATGTAAATGCGCTATAGGTATTTGTGGAGAGACAACTTTCTGCAATTTGATTGGCTTATGGTGTTTTCTTTCAACAAAGAAATGTGACATTTTATTTAAAAAACTAAGAATGCTTTACTCTCTAAAAAGGTGGCTTGTTTTATTCTAAACAATTCACCCTTACTAATGGCATAAGGCATTGATTGCACTTAATCAGCAGTGTTGATAATGCCCTGTAAAAAGGTGACTTTTTTCATAAAATAGTCTACCAGACGAAGTTTGGAATAAAACGCCTCTAATCAGGACAACAAAAATGTTAAATTTAAATAGCTATTTTCTATTTTTTTTTTTAGTAAAAAACATAAGAAAGCATTACATGGTTGAGGGATTCGGTGTTATAAAATTGTCCTAAAAAAAATCGTCAAATTTTAACACAAAAAGTTAAAAATATGGATATTACCACAGCCATTTTTTATTTGAACAGCAAACTTCTTGATTTACTATGCATTTGCTTATATTTTGATATTAAAACTTTACTTAACCTAAAATGAGCGAAAGAGTAGGTTAAGGTTCGTCCTACCTGGTAGGTCAAAGTAAAGTTGTAATAATGGTACACTTTTTATTGCGATAAAATCCTACCTTTAGCAATCGGTAAGTTGTGAAAACGGGCCTTAGTCTTAGTTTGTTTTTAATATTTGAAACATTTTTTAATGAAGCTTTAGTTCTGAGGCTTGGAGCTTAAAACAAATGTTAACATTTTGCTGTTTTAAGTTAAACGTCGCATTAGGTGTTTTTTCTTACTCTCTTTTATTTTGCTGAAATAGCGAATTTCTAATTTAACTCAGAACAGCTTCATAATGGTTTTGCTAGCCAATTTCACTACGAACTTTTCTATAAAAAAAAATTTTATTTAAATTTTCTCAAAAGTTAGTGATGAGAAGGGCCATTGTAGCGATAGCTAAAGTTTAGTTAACACATTTAAAATTTGGCACTTTGATTATTGTTCCTATTACGCGTATAAGACGGAACCGGAAAATTCTTCTAACACATTATCAAAAGGTCGGTATTGCCCGACTATATTTTTCTTCAGAACAAACCAATTATTATCTTGTGCTTTGATGAAATACACTTGTCGTTATTGCAAGTATGTATTTTTGGGCATTCAAACGGTAGTCATAAAGTCATAAGCCTTAAAATAATAACAAGAAAAATATGACTGCGGTGATCAACCCCTCATTACTTAGATTTCTGCTATGTAGTTATGACAAAATAATTAACACAGCATTGTTTATAAAAATATTAAAGGTTTATAACAGGTTTATAAGACGAATTTTGTATGAAAATTTGTTTACAAATCTAAAATATTTATTTATGAAAAAGGATGTTATATAAAAGGACATTTTTCTTTGAAATCCAACAAAAATATTTTAAAACTATTGTAAAATATTTGTATGTTATAACAATATCACTTGATAGCATACCGTTGGAGTCCCCCAATTATTTGCTTCAATCCATCTAAAAACTTTGAATCAAACCTTCTTAAGTTATGCTGAGTAAGCAGAGGAGAAATATTTCTTTATAATAATCAGAATTTATATCCATTAACCTCCATTGGAATTGTTAAACAAAAGAAAGATGCTCATAATAAAATTCAGCAGGAGTAAATTAAAGTTAATTTTATCATACCCGGGTAAAACCACTATGTCTCTGAAATAACAATTACAACAACCTTAAACGTCAAAAAGAAAGCAAGAATTGTGAAGTGAATGTTGCAGTTGCACTTTTGATAATTAATTTGTGTACACACCAAGAAAAGAAATTAAAAAAATCAAATCGACGAATGACTGGCTTTTAAGAAAAAATTCGCGTTCACATGAATTTTTATTAAAAATTAGTGAAATTATTTCTCCGGAATAGTCGTTTCGTTGTACACAAAAATAAAAAATTTTAAAATGTTCGCACACAAGCCGACTAACATATCGAACAAATCAAAAGAAATTGAAAATTTTCAATTAACAAGTAACAAGACGTCGAACAAACACAATTCACTCGTATGTGGGCAGCTTTATTCAATTACAAAAACAATGACAAGTCTCACAAATAGAATCTGCGTTTGCTAACTACCTTAAAAATGGGGCGCAAAAAAACTGGTTTGTGTGAAACGAGCATTTACCGAAAAATTGCCGAAATCTGCTACCGAACATTATATTCAAATAACGCTCGCCCACACATTGCAAGGATTTAAATTCCCTTTTTTATTTTGTTGTATCTTACAAATACAAATAGGGCCCCCACAACAACTTGCCGATAGCTAAGGTATGATTTTGTCGGACATACGACAAGTTATCTTTTATTTCAGCTAACATTTAACCTTTCCGGTAGGATAAACTTGCCTTTAACATATTGCTCACTTTAGCTTAAAGCAAAACTGTAATAGCGAAAAACTTTTTATAAATGGGACAAAATCCTACCTTAAAGTATCGACAAGTTGTATTAATGGCCCCTTAGCGCCCCATCCATTTAAAGGGTCCGCCAAATAACTTTTTTTTTTTTTTGAAAATGATATAAAAAAAACAACTGAATATTTTCTCAAATTTCTTTTTTTATTTGAAAGTACAATCCTTCCGGTTCATAATGGAAAATAATTTCATTCAAATGGCTGACTCGGCTGGCCATGCAGTAGCCTACACGATCGGTCCAATTTTTAAGCACATTATCGATTGTGTGCAGCTGTATTTCACCAATGGCTTCACGAATATTGTCCTTTAAAGCGTCAATTGTATCTGGCTTGTCGGCGAAACACTTATCTGTGACGGCAGCCCACAAATAATAGTCCAACGGTGTCAAAACGCAGCTTCGAGGTGGCCAAACGACATCAGCTCTGCTGCTGATAATGCGATCTTCAAAAACAGGGCGCAAAACATCGAGTGTAGCTTCGGCTGTGTGGCACGTAGCGCCGTCCTGTTGAAACCAAATGTTGCCAATATCCTCCTCTTCAATTTTTGTGAACAAAAATTCGTTCAACATGGCCCGATAACGATCGCCATTGACTGTAACGGCCACTCCTTGCTCATTTTCGAAGAAAAATGGCCCAATTATGCCTCTGGACCAAAATCCGCACCAAACAGTGACTCATTTTTGGTGCATCGGCTTTTCAATGCATGCGTGCGGGTTTTCTGTGCCCCAAATGCGACAATTTTGCTTGTTTACATACCCGCCAAGATCAAAATGAGCTTCATCTGAAAATATGATTTTTTGGCAAAATCGGCATCTTCTGTAAGTCGCCCACTTAGCGAAGCGAAAACGCATTGGATGGTCAGTTGGCTTCAACTCCTGAACCAATTGGACTTTGTATGGCGTCATACCAAGGTCTTTATGCAAAATTCGTCTCAATGATGTCTCCGAAATGTTCAATTGTTGAGAACGACGGTGAATTGATGTTGATGGCGCTTCACGCACACTTTCTGCCACAGCAGCAATATTCTCGGGTGTACGCACTATTTTGGCTTTAACGCTTTGGTTTATCGATGAGGACGCCAGTTTCTTTCACTTTTTTCACAAGATAACGAACATACGGAGCTGACGGTGCTTCTCTTCTTCCAAAATCCGTACGCAATTTTCGCACACATTCTGCAACATTACCATGATTTCCAAAGTAATGTCGCAATATGTCCCAGCGTTGTTCAAGCGTATACACAACCATATTCGTTCAGCGGAAGGATAAAACTAATTATCTGTCAAATCAGACATGAGCTAAGTGTTACCATTCACGAAATAAGCACTAGTTGAAAAAAAAAAAAAAACGTTAGATGGGACCTGTTACAATATTATCGTATATGTTATTCGCCCTATTATTTCTATATTGACCTTATTAAAAACAAAACAACATCGTACATTATTGCCAACACATTTCACAGTCACTTCTGTCGTTGTGCTATGAACATCAAAAGGATTTTGAGTCTTGCCAATGTATTGTACCACCTTCAAATATCACATACACATTGGTGATTGAACAATTGTATTGCAAGTATAGTGGCCACCAATTATATGGGCCACCTTATTACTAAATTAAATAACCTAGTATTAGTAGCGAAGACCTTTCTTTAGTCGGTTGTAGTGAAAGTCCCTGACGGACTAATACAACCCGCAATTCTCTCACTACACCACAACTATTCAATATTCAGAATTACATTTTAATAATCGTTTTAATAAAATAATAGGATATTTTGAATTCGTTGTCTATATATTAAGATCATTTTTATGTCAGTAAATTTTCTCATACAGTGATAAAAAAAATGAAGGGATTTTTGTTACAACATTTCAAAGGTATTGTCTCTTTTAATGTACTTGTACATTTGGTTTCATCGATTTTTATTTATTAAAAGCACAAAGTGGCATTTAGTTCAATCGGTGTATTTGTTTTTTGCTGTTTTTATAATATTGAACAAATATATCATTCCAAATCAGTTGCAAATACCTTTCAATTATTTTTGCTTTTTTCAACAAATGTCAAATGTTTAACATTGTTTTTTTTTCTCTCTCTAATTTTTTGTGTGTTAAATTTTGGTACTTATCGTATATGAGTAGTATTTTCATTTGGAATGTCAAATTGAAATTGTTTTAAGTGTCACGCGAGTTGTTGAAGTTTAGAAAAAGAACAAAGCTGAAGATTTTCAGTAGAATGTATTGAAATGTAAAACAAAGTATGTACATAAGAGATGATCAAGTTGTTCCAGACCAAAAAAATTCACAGAAGGCATAGCAAAAAAGTAATCTGCGAAAAATTCTAAGCAGATGTACCAAATAAATCATTGTTCTAAAATCCAAAAGGAGCCAGAAATTTTTTAAAAGAATGGATGTTCACGGAAGGCTGACTATCAGGTTATATGGTTATGTAGTTATATTAACAGCAACAAAATATATTTAAAAAAAAATAAAGTACATTTATTTTGTTGTTGTTAATATAACTAGATAATTATATTAGCTGATAACTTGCCTTCCAAGAACAACCCAAATTGGATTTGATATGAAAAAAAAAAATACTATCAAACCTTTCAATGAATTCGCCGTGTAAGCCTTTTCGCAACGGTTGCCCTAACTTGATTTTGTAATAATGTCATTTTTGGGACTTTTTAAGAATTTTCCTTAGATTACGTTTTTTGATATACCAAGTGTTGACAGAAAAAATTTACTCACCCTAATGTATATACTTACATATCGGTCGTTTGCTGCAAGACCGGCATAACTCAAAAAATGAAATTTTGGAGTTAGAGACTCAGAATAGTTCGCTTTGATTTTCTTAATATTGTGTATTAAATTCATCTTTATATATTTTATACTTTCCCAGTTTGAAGAGAATGTGTCTTCTTTTTTCCTAAGTAGTTAGAGCAAATCAAAAACTTTAAATGCGTTTGGATTTTTTTGATTTATGCCGGTCTTGCAGCAAATGAGCGATATGTACTTATATCTTGAGTGTTGAATTAGTCGGGTCTTATTTTTGTTCGATTAAACGATTAATCGATATTTGGCATTTTTAACTTATTCGATTAAACGAATAAAATTTTAAATTTAATCGATTAATCAAATATTTTAAATCCAGAATTTTTATAAATGACCAATTTTTTTTTTTTTTTTGATAAAGAAAATTATCAAAAGTAATTTTTGGGAATACAAAATTTTAATTTAAAAGATTTTGTTATTCGTGCTTAATTCCCAGTTTTTATTCTTGATAAAAACACTTGAAATTTATTGTTGATGGGGTAATCTATTCCTATGCGCATTTCACTGGTTGCTTAGGCCAGATCATCAGGAAACTTCATCCATAAAGATTTTGGAAAAACTAAAGATATTAAACCAAATAAAACTGTTAAGCGTATAAGAATCATAAGCAACAGCTCTACTTGTAACAATATCAAAGTTTAAACAAAAACATCAACAATAAACAGTGAGTTTATCTCTTCTTACATTCCCCACTACAATTGATTGGAATTCTTCCGACATTAGTTGTAGTTGTAAGTAGGTTAAGAAAAAACAAAATGCAAAAAAATAAAAAAAATTACCTGGCAACATGCTTTTGCAAGTTGTTTTTTTGCATTTTCCATCCATCCTCTGCTATGCTTCTGCAAATAATTTCCTCTAGAGAATCGATCGAGGTGTCTTGCTTAAAATATTATTATTGTAGCCCCTTTGATTTTGTTGGTGGAGCATCTTCTTCAAGTACTACGTTAAAGTCAGTGTGTAAGTGGTAATTTAGTGAAGTTGTTGAAGAACATTTACGTTAATATATTTTTGGACAGCTGTTACATTTAGCATTATTATATTTATCCATCGTACAATATGTCTAAACCAAACTCTTAAGAGAGAAACACATGAACCATTTTGTTTAAAAATACGGGCGTGTTCTAGAAATCGAAATAAAGTGGATTTAAAATCAAGCAAATTTTAAAAACGACACTGTAATGAAAGTTCATTAAAATATTCCATTTTATCTACTTCATTGTTTAAGTTTCTATTATTTTTGCAAGAACAACACTTAAAACCACGGTCATTTTGTAAAAAGTAATAAAAATTGTTTTTCGATTTCAATTTCACCTCATTTCGATTTCTAGAACATACCCGATAAATTAATATAAATCTTTGAGTTAACATACCTTTGTCGTTTTTTCTTTTTCGAAATTAATTATTAAATAGTGTTGAAAAATGTAACAAAAATATAAGCTAAATTACTCACAAAACATGACTGTTTTTTTTTTAAATTCCAACGGACACATAAATTAGGATTGTTTATTCGACTTAAAATTAAATTATACATTTAATAGAAATAATATATATTGTTTTTATTCGATTATTCGCTATAAATTCTTCGATTTATCCTTTAATCAATATTAGCAGTTTTAAATTATTCGAACAATTAATCGTTTAAAATTGTTCGTTTAATCGAACGAGAATTAATTAATCGAATAAACACCCTACTTATATCTTCGATATAAAAGAAGTTTATCGTTTTTATTTTTTAATTTTATTTGAACAATGCTGTTGAAAAACATGTTGTTTGGTTAAAAAATCAAGATCTAAATTATCAAATGATACAAATTTTAAAGAAGGAAGAAGTAAAAATATTTATTAAATCTCTTTATGCTCCAGGCTTAGATGAAATAAATACTATAATGTTAAAAATATGACAGAAACATTAAGCCTTTTAAGCCTTTTCTCAGGTAACTTTCCTAAACAAGTTAAAAAAGCAAAAATGTTGCCAATATTAAAGCCGAAAATTTGCAAGATCACCTTAAATTAGTAACGGCCCATCAGACTAAATAAGTTCACTGAAAATAACAACATAATAGAAAAGATCAATTTCCATTTCGTAAGGAGTATTCAACAATACACCAAATAGAGCAAATGGTCAAATTAATATCAACTAATAAAAAGCTGCGAAAAAACACTGATGTAGGACTACTGAATATGACTCCATGTGACGTAATGGTTTAATTTATAAACTGAATATTTAAGTTTGGCTAGTTTTTTACACGATAGATCTTTTGTTATAATTGTTGGTAAAAAATATTTCATCATCCGAAACATCTAGCAAATCTAACTGGAAAAAATTCATAAATGCTAGTATTTCAAAACAAATTGAATTTCTGGATAGCTAACAAGCAGCCTGCTCTAAAATTTCCAATAACTTTTTTTTTATTTTTGAGTCTATTCGAGAAATTCTTCGCATATGGGCATTTCCTGCAAAAAGTCTACTTTTTGTAACGTAACGCCAGCAAGCAAATAAGCTTGCTTTTTAGGCCCATGTTGTTCAAATGTTATCCCTTTTGTAACTAAATATGGAGCTAGTTGCGTTTTACACTAAAATATAAAAAAGTAAATTATATATCGTTAGCTAAAAAAGGCGTAACTAAGCTGGCCTTTACACATGCAAGTACAAGTTCGAAAAACTCAATACGCTCACACTTTTTTACAAACACCATCACATTTTTCGTACTTGCAGACAACTTGCAGACAACTTGCAGCTCAACTTGTAAAAAATTTCTGAAGACAGTGCTATTTTGACACTTGCAGCAAGTTAATGTCAAAAGCATAGACAGTGTTACCAAATTTACTTGAGTGCGGAAATAATAATTATAGATTTAACTTTTTTAAAGTATATTTAAAAATATTTCTTGATTTTGTTTTGCATATATACATAAAGAAGACAATAAATTTAATTTTTAAACATCAATCTAATTTGAAAAAGTAATAATAATTTTTAATGCTAAATGTTTATTTAGAAATTAAGCTCTGTAGCCCGTTTCTGTATATCTCACATCGTAAAACTCTTCGCATGAAACGTGTGAATTGCAACAAAAATAGTGTGAAATGAAACAAAAAATGGTTTTTCTCACACAAGTGCTTCTGTATCTTTTTTTTGCGAGAATTATCTGTCATTTAAATAATTTTCCAGCAAGGATGCGAGAAAAAGTGTTTCTATAACAATATTTTGCGAAAAGTTTCTTTCAAGAACTGTCAAAATAAGTCACATTTGAAATTGGTGGCGAGAAAAACAAAATGTAGATATTTTGAATTTAAAATATGTTTATAAACTATTTTTTTTAAATAAATAAAAAAATAGAAGGCATATAAATGATAAATGCATAATTTATATGATGAAAATAAACAAATAACAATTGTTATATTTTGTTAGTTTAAATTTTTGTTAGCCTTATCTTGTTTTGGTTTTAATCAGTGCTGCCAGATAAATTTGTGTCAAAATCGTCAATTTTCTGAGAAAAAAATAAAAAAGATCGTCTTTTTTGTTTTAAAAATCGTGCAATTTAAAATCAATTTTAAACAAATTTGTTTCGACTTTTATTAAAAAATAATCAAACAAAAACATAGTTAAAGTATATGGGTATTTAATAATTATTATTTAATAATTGAGATATAAATCTTTAATTTACCTTTTCCTATAATATTTTTCTTTTTTACCTGAAATAGACTTAATAGAATACCTTGTAGTTAAAATTAAAAAAATCGGTTCATAAATAAACGGGTTAAAGACCCAGTAAAATCTTCGCCTACAAAATAATATGTTGAGTAATCAGAAACACATAAAAGCACTACATACAATTCTACTGAAAAACTAATGAATTTTACAAGGGTTGTGTCAAAAAGCACAAATTCAAAAGTAAGTCATTTTTTTATTTTAATACATCCAGAAAAAAGTTGTTATCGAAGTTCTTATGGAAGAAAGCTACTTACTAACGAGTGAAAGAAGCTATCCATTTTGAAAAGGTTTTTACTGGGAGACAAACAAATTTCTTTCTTGCCGGAATAATGGCACAAAAGTATACATAAAAGATAAGAATATCAAATATCAATCATATTTTCTATATAAGAAGTATTAAATGTTCAAAATAAGCCAAGTCGGTCCATTACTTTCCCTCGAAATTTTGCTTTTGCCGATACATTTTTTAGGGAAGAAACAAACAATTTCGAGGACAATTTTCACAATAGGGATAAATATAAAAATTTAAGCAGCCTTGTTTCTAAAGATATCTTTTTTTCTAATAAACAAACATATAAAAATATTTACAATTATCTTATTTTGAAGACTAAGGGGCTTATAGTGTAAAACGCAACGCCAACAATTTCATTAAAAGCAAAAATAAAATCAAAAATATTTTATAAATTTGTTGTTGCTTTCTACAGACATTCATATTATTTTTTTTTTCAATTTTCAACGCCACAAAATAGAAGTGTTTGAAATTTAAAAATTCAAGATGAATTTCTATAGAAAGTAACAACAAAATTATAAAATATTTTTGATTTTGTTTTTGCTTTCGTCACTTTTTTAGAAAAAATCATCAAAACGTCACTTTGTTAATATCGGAACAAAAAATCGTCAAGATGACGATAACTCGTCAAATCTGGCAGCCCTGTTTTTATTATATTTATTTCTTTTGTTGACGTTTCGCTTTTATTTGATACTTAATTACTGGAAATGTTCCAGTATAAACAGAATTTGTTGTGTCTGTTTTCGCATTCAAATACAGAAACACTTTTATCTCATAAATCGAGAAACGATGGAATTTTTTGTTTCACACTTCATGTAAGAAATTTTACGATGCGAGAAATACAGAAACGAGTTACTGTTTGCACTTGGTAACTCTTCGAAAATTGATCATCCACTCTTCAAATAAAATGCCAAAAGAAACTTGACGTTTAGGTGTGGTTCACATTCAACATCGCCCCTTAAAAATTAACCAACCGTTACTTCATTGCTTTCCAAAGGATAGCTAAGGTAAAATGTAACAAGAAGATGCAAGATAAGAGTCTGTTAGAGTAAAAAGTCATTCCTAAAAATTAAAGGAATAGGACTATTACAAAAAATCTTTATAAAATACATAACTGAAATTTAGCTCATAGAATAAATTCGAAAAATAAAATAAAAAATGTTGAATATAATAAAGTGACTTCTGAAAAGAAATCATTCCCAGATTCAAGTTATTTTCTTTTTTAATTCTCTATTCATTAAAGCTCAACTGTACTGCAAATATTAAATATCTCCCCTGCAAATAATAGATACTTACAACATGGTCCAATGTAATGCAAGCATGGACCATGTCATTGTTAAAAAAGAGTTTGTAGTGAAACTTCATGGTTTCGTTTTTAAACGACATGTTTTCGTTTTTAAACGAAGTTTAAACTAATCTTCTGGAGTATACCATGGAGTAGTTTCAAAACTAGTCCACAGGGTGTATATATGTATATGGAATTGTTTGAAGACTACTCCGTTGTAATGCAAAGCTGGGTTATATAGTCCAGCCCTAGGACACCGCAATGTTATGATTTTTCAATAAATTTGGGTAACCTTTGGACTAGTTTTAGTCCCTTATTGGCTCGATTTTAGATGCGTGTATGGACTAGTCGTATTATCTGCAGGGTAACAACACCAAAAACATAATATTGTATTATATTTGTTGCTTTCGTTGGTCGATATGTATGTCAAAAACAGACGTAACTTAACTTTTGATGTTCCTCTCTCTAATTAAGAAAAAAAATGCACAGCTGTGCTTTCAAGGCCACCTGAAAAATGTATTTACCTTGATCTTATTCTTTCAAACATTTCTGTCATGTAGACAACAATGAAATCAAAAAATTAAATTTATTACTATTGAAATATTTGATATTTTTAAATCCGGCTTAAGCTCATCAAATTTAATTTTTATTAAATGATTCTAATGAAGAAAGGAATTTTACAACACAAAATAAAATTAAATTTAAATAAAATTTATGAAGCTAGCTTCCCCTCAACAATAAATTTCAGAGTATTTATCAAATATGGAAAATTGGGAATTTAGCACGTCATACAGAAATCGTATTAATGATAAATTTTGTATTCCAGTAAATAACTTTGATAAATTTATCGATAATTTTTCATTCTTGACTGGCTCAGGGCTCGAACTCAGGTCGAATTTATATGCTCCGAGAACAACCAAATTCTCATCTTCAGAATTGCTTGCAGTTTTACCCTTTCCGCCACTGCGACGGCCGGCAGTCTATAGTCAAACATCATTTTCGATTCGGCTAAAAAAAACACCCAATTTTTTTATTACCCTAAAAAATTAAATTTTCGTTGCAATAATTTTTAGTAAATGCTTAAACAATGTATATATCGTTACTGGTTACTCTAAAGAAAGTCAATTCAAAATTTACACAAATTTTCATTTATTGCAAGTAAACGCTGAACAGTGTATTTTGCCAAAATAAATACAGTTCTATTGCCCCTTTTTAATAGAAGAAAACATATTAAAAAAACGGATTGCTGTGTCTACTGAAAATATGAGAAACCTTTGCGATATGAATATTTTTAAGTACAAATAAAAAATATTTTTGTTTGCATTTTTTTGAATGTTTAGGTAAGGCCCAACTAAAATATAAGATAATGTTTCGGAATCCGCGTTTGATGTTTTGTCTAGACATTTAAAAACGCATTTTCAAGCGTTTATTACGATTGAAGTTTTTCTCACAAACGTTTTTTTTTTTTTTTTTTGTTTTGCATAGTTCTAGACAATTTAGTACTTATTTAAAAAGTTGCCATTGTGTTGTCAATCATTGCAGACGGACGAAGCACCATGAAAGTCTAAGAATTTTTATTAAAATTTTTTCTAAATTTTCGGCCAAGTTAAAAGATTCTCCATTGATGATTATCTACATTAACATTTGTAAGTTCAAGTAATTATATATAATTATAAAACTCTTGAAAGTCTCATCAAATTCACCGCTTCAGTTACAAGACTCCTCTTGTAGATAGAAGCTGCACACATACATTTATTAATTGAAATAAGATTTTATATGAAACTTTGTACAGACGTTATTAGTTTATTACCAAATAAATATTTTTTATATGGTTAATATTTACGCAATAAAACAAAGTTCATTGCAAAATTAATGTTTCTGTAGTGCAGAAAAACAAAAAAAAAAAAAAAAAAAAAAAAATAGTTGCCAAATTCCTTTGGTATATCTTTTTTTTAAAGCTTTTGTTATTTTTAAATAAAATTATTCATAAATTTCAGTTTTCATTAATATCACGAAAACTAGAAAATCAAAATTATTATTCTCACAGTCCAAACAAAAAAACATGTGTGACTTAACAAGCAAATATTTGTATTTTAAGAGCATAAGGAGCACTACTATCGGCATTATTTTAATTTAAATATCACAGACATTTAAAACATATAAAGATCTCGGCAAATAAAAACAACCACTTAGTTGCGCATAACAAATTCTCCATACTGTTTTACGGTTGCTAAACTTGGAAAAGAGCAAACGCAATTGACGCGCGCCTACAGACCTTTGCGAAGAAATGCTAGCGGCAAATTCTCAACACATGTTGGCAAATCGCATACGGAACATTCATTTGCTGAGCGCGTGGAACCAAATCTTTGCTTGTGTGGATGTATATTGCGGAAATGGCGGTGGAAAGGTAACACATCACGAACTTCGAAGGCCAACTGACAACATTGCTCGACAAGCGCTCTGTTGGAACGCGCAGGAAAGAGGCCGGCGTGTTGGTTGGAGATGTGCTGCGTCTTTTAAGGAGTGCAGTTAAAGCTTCTTGAGGAGTCACACCTTTTGGTGTTACATCCACTAAGGAAAAATTGCTTGGTTAAATATATATTAAGCTTGAAAGTACTAGAATTCTTCGGAATCTCACACGTTTTTAAAGCAGTTGAGTGCAACCTAAAGTGCACCAAACATTTAAATGACAGAGCTCCTTGGGGTAAAATGGATTTCATTGGGTTCGAAATTTTACAACAGTGCCAAACTGAGGCGTTACGGGTGTCAGAAGCCCCCAGTGACACCGCATCGGTCTGACTGTTGGTGAGGTCTCCCTTAGCATGCTTCTTGCCAGAAATGCTTTCTGTCTTTCAGGATGATTGTCCTTATGGAAGCCTTGCTCTTTTGAAGGAAAGCACCTTTCGAACTTAGAGGCTTAACTGATCGGGAAGCACGTAGTGGTTGTGGCTTAAACCCAAAGTCCCGGGTAGGATGACGTCCAGTTGGAGGACTGATATTTGCCCTACGGTAAAGTTCGGTTTATGGTGCTGTTTCTATTCGACGGAAACTGCTGGGATTACGAATAAACCAGTGGAGGCTAGATAGCTCCGGCTCCTTAACAAGGGGGTGCGTGGATAATTTTTGGTGGACTATTCTCTAAAATTTCTACCGGTTGCTAGAAGCTCCACTTGGAGTAGCGTTCTTATAAATATTGTAAGACACGTTAACTAAAATAAAAAAAAAAAAAAAAAAAAAAAAATTCTCTAAAATTTCTACCTGTGTATGCAAATTATCCTTCACTCACACAGGGGCATTTGGTAAGTGCTTAATATTAACACTCCATGTGGTTGACATCTACCGTGAAGTGAAGTAAAGTCGCAAGACAGGTATCCACTTAGAACAAAATAATAGTTTATTGGTGGCATCTGCTAGACGTTGAAAAGGTCGCTAGAGGCGAAACTGCAAGCAACAAACTACTTATTAAATGACCTTAGCCAAACATCACGCAATAGAGTGAATCGATATAAGAGGATGGTTGCCGCCCATTACTCTACTGGGAGTCAAGGATAACAGAAGAGAAGAAGAAGATAATTAAGGCAATTTATGAACATGTTTCATCATATTTGTGAAATCTCATTAAAGCAGTAGAATTTGCATTAGATCAAGATCAACATAATTTTAATTTGTTACATTAAAAATATTACGCGTTTAAAATATAAAGGTATTACGACGTACGCAGCTTTTTAAAATTAGTTCTAATCAGAGCAAAAACGTTACATTGACGAACAAGAACCCAAAAACATCTATGAAACCATCCAAAAACGTAAAAGATATGTTTATAACATTCTATTTTTAGGGGCACGTTAAACCAGTTTAATGTATAGGAACGATCCACCTGTCCTACCCTTATCTTGAAACTGCCTCTGCCAATGTTAGATGGTTCGTTTCCTTCTATAGAATTGCTATTGCATATTGCCACTCTGTCAAAACAAAGCCACTCATTATTGAATCTGATCTTCGTATTCCCCTCATTGGACTTTTATTGTCAAGAAGTACATAAAGTACCATACATACAAAATATTTCCCCCTTTTTGTCCCTTTAAATTGAAATCTTACACTGGGTTTTGGATCGTACATCTGCCAATTGGCTTTCATTTAACTCACTGTTTCGGTTTACTACATAAGTCGGCAGTATATTCCCTAAAAACATTTTGTGGTAGCGACTTAACAGTTAGAGAAACCTGTACCATGTTCTACAACTTTAGTGAGAACTTCTCGCATCGAAAAGATGTGAACAAAATATTCCATAATTTCTCGAAAAGTGAGAAAAAACTGTGTCTGCAACACATGTTGAAAACTATCAAAAGAGATTACGTCGTTACGTTATAAATTTCACAGCATAGCACTCGAAGCCGATGTGACATTGAAGACGTTGAGAACGCCAGTAACACAGGTTAGCTAAACGTGAATGCCGACTTTCAGAAGTTCGTTTTGAACTGTTATTCTTAAAAAGGTCATTAACAAGTTGGATCTCAGGCCTACTAATCAGCTTGCGTAGATTTCACGGGTGTTTTTAGTCTGGCAGTACATATTGTTTGCAAACTCTTATATGTGTTCCACAGCTCTCCAGTTATTTGTTTTACTCATTATCGTTTTTTCGGTGAATTGAAACCCAGAGGTATTTATGTAGGGATATATCTTGGGGATATTTAACCTATCTTTGTTCCATCCCCAAAGAAAATTTGTTTAGCTTTGACCTGGCATAGCAGGGTTAAATTGACAGACATCCTTATCTGTAACACTTCGGTCTTAGACTAGTTATTGGAGAGGCTCCTACGATAGCTGTAATTTATATATTAAGTCACAAGATGTGAGATGTTTAAAAGCCAGCATTGAGGGCTGATTCTCCACTCATTGTGAGGAAGTTCGGACTGCTAGCGGATCTTCTTTGCTATTGCTAATTCACAAAAATTGTTGTAATGCAGCAGTGGAAGTTAAGTAGCTCCAGTTTCTAGCGGTCTGACATGTTTTTGCCAAAATCGATATGCTTAAAATTGTCACCTACATATCGCACACTGAATCAAAAACTGGCACAACACAACTCAAAATTCAAAAATGTTAAGGAGAATAAGAAAACTGGCTTCAAAAACATTGTTGCATTTCTTTAATCAAATTATGTTCCACAAACGTTAAAGAAGACAGTGAAGCAAACGAAATTTTCGTGGTTGCTATAGATTTGATTTAGGGGAAAAAACGATTTTGATAAATTTTGAGTTGTACCAGCTTATGACTTAGTGTGCGATATGTGAATAGGGTAATGGCCTAAATGGGGTTGTTGGAAGAAGTATTGAGTTCACTGATGCTTGAACCACCGTCGATTAAGGCCGACAAGGCAGGTACCCACGTTAATCTAAGACTCATTTGTGGCAAATTAAAGTTATTAAATACCAAAACAGATACAGAACAGAAAAAGCAAAATTTCAAAAAGTTTAATTATAATTAAATAATTACACAGGCGAAAATCGGATTTTTCAAACTTTAGGTTAAGATAGAAGATAAGGAACAAGATTTCACAGAGGTTAAACTTTATTTAAAAGGTAATTGGTAGGACTTTTAGACGACATATCAGGTTTTGTATGTAAAGATTGAAATATGGCTCAAAAATTGATTTTTTTTTAATTTTAGCGAAGATATGGATGATGTCATGGAGAAATTCTAAGTAAAGATTCGGATTTTACGCAACTTAAACATTTAGAAAACTATACTCTGGTCCATGGGTTAAAAATTTGTTGGCCTGTGTTATCTGAGTGATTTCCCTTCTAAGTTTCGACCCCAGAAGTACTTATCGTATTTTCGGTTTTAAAAGATTATGTTCTGAGAAATCTCAAAAGAACTGCACATTATGGCTCAGTGGCTTAGGCTTACCTTAAGGAATTGCAGTAAGATGTTTGCAGGGCTCGCAGGACGATCAATCAGTCTTGGACTGAACAATAGAACCGATTTGACCGAAGCGTGTATGTCTGAGCCATCAGAGCCATCTCTCTATAAAACCTAATCAAACTGAGTCGTATCTTGGGGAAATAAATCTGCATTTTTTAACGGATGGTTTGCTTGGTACTGCAGCAAACTCTTTTCGCCAATGTAGAGGTTCAATAACGTGCATTACGACCAACATATTTTCCATACAAGTGTCTTTATAGCAGTTTTACAAGTATCAAAATATATTTTTTTTGGCGTTTTATTTCTATGTTGGCCATTTATATGCACGTGTATTGCTCCAAAGAAGTGTAAATCATTTTCAGAATATTCGCCTTTAACTTGTCTGTTTCAATTGTTTTGACGAACATGCAAAAATAGATTTTAACAAAATATGTTGTACAAACGATTGTTTGTATCTCAATTCGTATAATGAAGTATCGAGTTCATAATGAAATCAAGTGCACGCAAAGTACTTTAGAAATGGAAATTAAGAGGAACAGAAACAAATATGTACCGTAGGATGATGATGATGATGGTAGTTATGGTGACTATGATGATATGTCTGCTGAATTTTTTATTAGCTTATTAAGTCTTATTATGATAATAATACTTTGACACCTACTCAGTAGTATTTTCATGGGTTTACAGCAAACTTTTGTGAATTTTCTTTAAATTGTGGTTGAGAATATTTTGTGGTGGGTGCTGCTGGTTTTTATGTGTTCATGAACATGAGATTAACTTTTTGCACGTTTCTGTTTTAACATTTTTTTTGTTTAATATTTATTAATAACAAAATGGACTAACAAATGTTAAGAGTGGCAAATAAAACGACTAAATGTTTCTGTATGCGAAGGTAAAGAAAACAAATTGTAAATACAGTCCAGAAAATGTAAAACAAATTGGCGAGCATTGAAGAAGAAGTACAGGTTTATGGACTTGCCAAAAAAAAAGTGATCCAGAGCCAGTCCTAAAGTCTTATCGTTAAGTCTCTTATAACTTCTAAATGTGTCTAAAAGTTCAAATCTAACACAGTATAAATATGTGCTTAAAGAGGGAAAACATAATTGGGGTATTCACAAGGTGTGCTATCATGTTGTATTGTCATAATGTTCTGACATTTTACAATGGTTTAAAAATATTGTTGTTGCTTTGTAAACAAAAAGTGTCTTAAATTAATAAAACTTTGCTTGCTATGTTTACCTGCGCCGAGCAACTGAGCCGAGCGGCTATGATTTTGTAGCCGTCGCCGTTGATGGTATAGTTTTATCCGGCTATCATCCGAATTTAACCTGCGCCTAGCATTTTTTGCAACAAAACTCTTGTGGCGTCAAATTGCATCGGCCTAGGACTCTGATGTTTGGTAAACAAACAAAATAAAATATTTTTGGTTTTCGTTTCGAAAATGGAAAATAGTCAGGAAAGATCTAATTTAATTTATTAATTCATGGATTAGAATTAAAAAACATTTTGATTTTAGGTAAATATTTATTTTTTTTATATTTGATTTAAATCAGCTGACTTAAATTCGAAATAGCACACTAAATTATGAGGGGTTGTTCACAACAGTTTTATTTTTTCATGTTATTATTTTAAGACATTTGATTTTATGACACCTTGTGAATCCCCCAAATATATTTATTCAATAGTTTAAATTTTGTACAATTCTTAAGATTTTTCGAAACAGCTACAACAACTGCAGCAGAAAAACACGATTTTCGCGAATATCTCGAAAACGCTTTTGAGAGAAATAGATTAGTTTATAGATGAGTTCAGCCGCCCCGATTTACTCTGAAAACATCTTATTTTTGAGGTTATGGCAAAAAGTTTAAAATTTGTGAACCAGTGTAATTGATAAAATCTTATTCTAATACGTTATTCTTTGTCCTGGCAGTGCCGTAATAAAACGTTTCCCTTCACGTTTTTGTTCACATTTGCAGGTGCTTAGCGGTATTCTAATCGGATGAGACCTGCAGTATCTCTTTTCCTTAAGCGAGTTTGGCCGCTATCATTTAAAATATTTGGATTCGGATGCAGTTCGAGCCTTTTTAAATATTTTACTGCTTATTTCGTAATCATTATTTTTAGTAATGGCACATTGAGATCCTTACGGATGTTTGAGTCTTTAACATACCAGGGGGCAGCTGTGATTATTCGAAGAAGTTTATTTTGGCGCCTTTGGATTTTTTCGATATTTGAAGCCGAGGCAGTGCCCCATAGCTGAATACCGTAGCACCATATTGGCTTTAAAATAGAGTTGTAAAGTAGAAGCTTGCAATCGAGACTAACTGCCTGTTTTTAGAAAACGTAAACAAGTGAGTGAGTGAGAAATTTTATTGAAAACAAAAACAAATTTTCGTTTTTTATTGTTGTCTTCAATATAATTTCTCACTCACTCACTTGTTTAAGTTTTCTAAAAACAGGCATCAAGGACAGAATTTCTCCGAATAAGACAATGAATTTGAATGGCTTTTAGTTTCATTTGTGTTAATTTTGCTTCTGTATACCATTTCCACTTTAAACGCCGATCTAGATCTCTTCCGAGATATTTACCATGCGAATCTTGAGGTATTAATTTATAATTGATTTTAATAGGGGCATAATTGACGGCGCAAGGTTAATGTTATATGTACGCATGTTTGCTCAACATGATTTCGACGTGCTTTCTTCTAAAACCGAATTGATGGTTTGGAATACATATATTTTTATTTAAAACCGGTGTTATTTTTGACACTAACAGTTTCTCAAATAGCTTTGAAATATTAGGTAATTAGGTAAAAGGTCTGTAAGATCCAACTTTTGTATTATCCTTTCCTGGATATGGTATCATGGTTACTAAGGAACCCTTGCATTCTTGAGGTAGTATTCAAGGCGTAAAACAGCATTAAAAATAAAAAAAAGTATAATTTTCTTTGCTATACTGAGTAGCTACAAAAGCATTTTGTTACTGATCTTATCAATACCGGGTGCCCTCTTGGAGCTTAAATCAGAAATATCCTTTTCGATTTCTCTTATCTCAAATCTAAGGTGGTAACTCGACCGCAATATCGTGAGATATATTTGGGGTAAATACTTTTATCAAATGATAAACAAACAGAAATCCTTTTTCAATATCATTTCTTGCCCGACTTCCATTCAAGTTTCTTAAAGTACACGACATGTTTTTGTCATCTGACATGTCAAATTTTCCACTGCAAAATACATACATGTCGTGTGTTACCTTTTTAACTTTGCTTCTGTAAAAGTCACATGCAAAGTCGTCTGACAAAATTTCAATTAGAGCGTGCTCTATTTTCTTCTGACAAACCATCTGACATCAGAAATATATGCCGAGAAGAAACCGGCAGCGGCGTTCACTATTGACGAAATCATTAGCCGGCTGAAGTTAATATTTTACAATACCGAGATATGTATGATCATCCCACCATTCAATAGAATTTATGTAAATATATATATAAAAACCGTGGTATTATAATATCCTAAATTGGTATCTTGAATTAAAAGAAAAATATGTTAACATGGCTAAACTATTTTACGGCGTAAATAAAAATTTTCGTGGCGGTATTTTTATTTTGGTTTATGCAATAACTATGCGAAAAACACAGAGACAATGTCAGAAGCAAATTACATGTACGTTTGTGACCGAATATTATAAACCTTCTGTAAAACAGCAGTTTTGACAGACATGCACAATTACATGTGACTTGAAAAGTTGACAAGTCAGATGTAAAAAACATGTCGTCTACATGGACCTTAACGGTGGTTTAGAGACTGCACGCTGCACGCCATAATGAGTAGCCTGATTGTGGAGTTGCACCAAGTTCCTTAAGATTTTTTTTCCAGAGAAGCCGTTTTCTAAGTCTGCTGCAATTTTCTCAGTCTTTTTGTACACTTTTTAATAAAATCTTTAGTTGAGGAGATCTGTACAATTGCCACTCGCTCTCCTTGAGCTCTCCTTTTTCCAGACAAGAGACGCTCGACATCTGTGGAATATATTTTAATATTTTTTGTTTTTTTGGGGGCAATACTGGAATATTGAGCAGCTTGTTTTTAGATAACTGCCAAAATTAACAAAAGAGAGATCTACATTCTCCGGTGTAGTAAGCGGAATATTTTCTGTGCAATGGGTACTGAGATATTTTTTTTTATTTTAACCAATTAATTTGTGTGGCTGACGTCGCTAAGTAACCTGACGGAGATACAATTCTATTTGGGTTCATAATAGTAACAATTGTAGGTGTATGACAGGGGTGTCAATTGTGGTTGTATTGCTTTACATTAGTATTAGTGAATAAAGAGACAAATATTCTTAATAAAGATTAAAAAATACGTAAGCATCCGCCGCATGTGCACCCGTCGCTTGATAATCGACGACTAATTGTGTACAATTGTGTACTCTCGTGGACTAAATGAAAGAGCGTAAGAATGCGTTGAAAGAGCGTAAGAATGCGTGTGAAGAATGTGTGTGAATTAATTTGCACAATTGTGCAAGGCGCTGACATCCCTGGTGTATGATCAAAATATATATCTAAGGAAGCTTCAGCATGTAGTTGTCAATTATTCGCCTTTCGGCTTTGTTTGAATAATTCAAATAATTGTTTTTGTTCGTTTGATCAAACGATTAAATCTGAAAAATTATTCGATTAATCGATGAGAATATCGAATAAAAAAATTATTTAAAAAAAATACATATTATAAATAAGATACATCCGTCCATTTATTTACAACTATGGAAAATCTTCCATTTTCTTCTTTATTTTTTCTCAAATCCACTATGACTTCTTCTTTTTTTTGTTTTTGATGCGTACAACTTTTTATCTTAACTCCATATCGTTGTATTACTTAAAGGAATCGTAAAATCCTTAATTATTAAATAATCCGATACAACTTTGGATTTTCGACAGGCGTTTGCAGACCTTCCATCTTCAGCCAAACTTCTGCGTACAATTCCTTCTATAGAAAAACCGCTGTCTCTCTTTATTTATTTTTCCATTGGCACAAGTTCAGTATTTTTTGATGACACTTATACTATGTTCACACTTGACTTAGCTCTAATCACATCAAAATCGAGATGTTTTACTATATATTGAAGTAATTTGTTAATCACTTTAAATTGACATGATTACAAATAATCACTTCATTAATCAGATTAAATCCTCTGAACATATCTTAAACTGAGTATAATATAGAATCAGTCACCATGAAAGTACCCCTCACGTGTACAACCGACCACGATTTCTTCTTAATATTTTTATTTTTTCCTTAAATAATTCATACATTTTCACAATTTTATCATTAATATGTTTAAAATAATCTTCTGATAACGTTCTTAAAGTAATTTTATCCATTTTGAATACTTCAAAGAAATATAAATTTGTTTGTTGAATTTTTTTTTTTCTTAATCAACTGTCATATCAAATGTAATGTGAACGGTTCTGATTAAGTTAATCAACATTTTACTTAAACGCGCTTAAAAACCCCAGTGTGAACATAGCATTACGCAAATGGCAAACATATATATAATTTATAAATGTATATATAAATAAAATACCAATATTTTGTACTTTCATGATGTGATTTGTATAAATCAATTCTTTATTTTTTAGCTTTTTCTTTATTTCTAAGTTTTTCACCCGAGAGTGAAAGATCCCATTTCTTGAAAATTGTTTAACGTTTGATAAAAAAAAGAAAACAGCGGCTACAATTGTTTGTCAAAGATTTGTTTAATAAGAACATAAAATACATTGTTCAAATACTATAAAAACTCAATACTCAGTTTTCGCTTACTAATCATTGAGATTAATTACAATCAGGGCTATAGCTAAAATAGTTTTTACCTTTCCTACATTTTGTATAAAATCGCTAAAAACGTATAAGAATAAATTTATTTTATTTTTTAATAAAAAAAATTGTTCGATTAATCGACATAATTTAATCGATTTATTCGTTATTCGAAAATCGCCATTTTAAAATTATTCGAACAAGAGTTTGTTTTTGTTTGATCAATTAATCGAATTATTCTTAATCGGTTGACAACTCTACTTCAGCATGAATCATTTCTGTGGGACATCTGGAATTTTTGCTGATCAGTAGGTCAACAATATATTTGTACATAATTCGGCTTTAAAACATAATGTTTTAAAGTTTAATCTTTAGTTTCTGAAAGTACTAATCGAAAATTGCAAAAACCTTTGGGGGTTTTTTTTTGGCTTGGCTTGGAACATTGAGCCAAAAATTGTCAAAAAAAGTCGAAAAATAGAAAAAGGTAACTTTTTGATAACAAAATTCCAATCTATTTACGAGCGATAGCAGTGGGAAATATAATGTTTTTTAAATTCGCAAAATCAGTTTTAGGTCAAAATATTAATGAAACTTTAAAATTGAAGTCCGAGTTGAGCCAGAAAACCCCAAACGGGGTTTTGCTACTTTTGATAAGTAGATTCTATTAAAATCCGAAATCAAAATGAAGTACAAATTTGTTGATTAAGATTTGTTGATTTGTGATGCACAAAAACTCCATTTTTAAAATGAGCCGATAGATGAGCGGTCCTTTTTTTGTAATTCGTCCGTTAAGAGGGAAAACCTGATTTTTTAAATAATAATAATTTTGTAACAAATAAATATTTAAGCTTAAGATATCTTATGTAGCTGCAGGGTATTTTAAATGCTAGACAATAAAAAAAGGGGAAAAAGGGGGGAATTAAGAAAACACGATTAAAGGTTTAAGACTATAACAATATGTCAAAAAAATATAAAAATATTTCTTGGGGTAAGTGTGTGTGTGTGTGTGTGTACTTTATGTGTATCAAATAACTATTCCGGTTTAACATGATTGTAAAGGTCTTCTTTTTTGTCTTTTTTCTGTTTATATCTTCCTTTTACTTCTTGGTGTTGAGTCTGGGAAGGGACTTTCTATGAAAATGTCAGATCAATTTTAAAATGTTTCATTTTTTTTTTTTTTTTTTTGCAGCAACTCAAATGATTTCATTTTTAACTTTTATTATGACTTATTTACAATATTTTGTTTCTATATGAATATGCAATTTTGTACCGTTTTTTTATTTATAATAAATGCGCATTTTTAAGTAGAGTGTATTAAATTATTGTCAAATCTTTTACATGTTCGATGGTTGTTGAATTGTTGAATGAATTTGGATTTTTGATCGATTGTATGAAATCATAAAGTTGACTTCATAATCTGCCATCATCGAAATCTTCGTCATCTTTGCTGTCACCATTATCTTCATTATGATTGTCTGTATAAATGTGGATTTTGTTTGTTTAATTCTTTTTCTTTCAGTCATTCAGCAACTTTTAGTTTTTTGGTTCGCTTATTCATGCAACTCATTTCAACAAACACACTTTTCATAGTCATAATTTATGTTTCTTTTAGTTGACTTTTTCAAACTCTGTCGATTTTAATTATTTTAAAATGTTTGATTTCATTGAAACGAGACCGAGTTTTTTGTTTTCGCAAAGAATTATTTAATTTGATTCGAAGTAAATACAAGTCTTTGTGACAGAACGCTTTAGAAAGTACTAATAATCGTACGATAATTCTGGCGGATGTTTTTTTGTTTGTTTATTTTGCTAAACATAATTTGAATGTCGTATTTTTTCACTTGCAAAATGTCAAGGTTTATTATGTTTAGTGTTATTATCTCAAGTACAAGATTGGCGCAATGTTCTATTAATGTTCGCTTTATCAGCAATATTTTCTTTATTACTCATTTTATGTAAAACTGTTATTTTGTTGTCCAGCAATTGAAACTTCATATTGTTTATACACTGATATTAAAAATTAAATAAGTAAAACATATCTTTTATCAACAGACATAGTTGATGCTTCGATATGTAATATCCTAAAAGCGATTAGGGACCACCCTAGTCGATCACGATTTGAGAAGCAGGAAAAGGTTACCCTTATGCAAAGAAAACCAGAACATGTTATAGTTTTTTATTCAGAAAACATTCACATTGCCAGCTTCAAATTGTTTCAATGGGTGCAGACAGGGAGGGAAAAATCCTTTCAATACATATTAAATGTGGACCGGCTGGGTTTAGCATTGAAACGCATATTTTTAAAAGTTATGAAATATTTATTTAATTCTCTCTTAAAACTTAATTCGTGTCCATCAGTGTGGCCGTTTTAGCAGTTTTGCAACCAAATTTTGCATTAATAATTTTTGTTTAGCTGGAAAATTTTCATTTAGCATTTGTCATTCTACATATTTAGCATTTTTATCAAATGTTTTCAGCTTTATTTTAAAAGTTTACAGAAATAGTTTTATTAATTAACTGAATCTTTTTATACTTTTTCAACTCAGACCCCATAAAATATAAAAAGGGCGTTTTTTAGAGTGTCACAACTTTGAGTTGGCATTACTGCGTTATTTGAGCACTAATTTAACAGCTGATAGTTGCTTTTTGCTTAGTATGCTTTGAGCTTTCATTATGAATCGACTTACACCAGAGCAACGCGTGCAAACTGTTGAAAATTTTAATCAAAATTGATATTGATTTTGAATTTCCATTCAAAATTTTGTTTTCCGATGAAGCACATTTCTGGTTGAATGGGTACGTAAATAAGCAGAATTGTCGCATTTGGAGTGAGGAGAATCCACAAGCTTTTGTCAAAACACCATTACATCCACAGAAAATTCTTGTTTGGTGCGCTTTATGGTCTGGGGGAGTAATTGACCCATATGTCTTCAAAAACGATGATGGTCAGAATGCGAAAAGTTGTTAAAAATTGGTGTTCCAAATTGTCTTCTACGCGACAGCCGTAATTTTTTTAAATTTCATAAAATTTTCTTTCCAATAAAGCCCATTTCAATATAAAACCCATACTCCCGGAAAACAGTTTATTACGACTAATCCCATAATGAATAATGTGATCATAATAAAATGTAATACTTTACAGTTTTATAGGACTAGAAATCAATCTGTCAAATTTCGTAAAGATCGGTCCATATTTTATCACAGGCCCCTTATAAAGCCCCTTCTGGGAAATTAACTTAATACGCCTAAAACCGTAGCAGATATAGATATTGTGGTAATTTTTCTCCCAACTTAGCTTCATATGGCCAGAAAAAATTGCATGCAGTTTTGTGATATACGCTCCATAATTTACTTAAGATCCCATACTTACCAGTCTGCTGAAATTCCCTGTAAACGCTAAAACTAATTTCACTGCTGTATTGAAATTTATTGAAATTTATGTTTTTAAATACCAAAAATCACTCTGCAGAATTTTGGATTGATTGGTCCAAAATTTACCATGGCTTCAATATAAATTCCCCATCTGAAAATCATTTAAGTCCGGCTTAATGCTTTTTTAAAAGGAAAAGCATTAAGCTTTCTGATTGTTGGTCAATAAATATGTCTTTTATAAAGACAAATTAATAATGAATAGATATCATGTAGGTATCACTCCTTAAAAAAATTGAACTGTCGGTGGATGGTATCAAATATTAGGCACAGCCGAATATATAACTCTTACTTGTTTTTCGTGTAATTTCCCATACAAACTTCTTCTCAGAACAGAATCTTTGCTTCTATGAGCTATCTTTTTATTTTGGTATTTAGATTACCAATTTTTTGTTCAATCTCTCCATATTTGACAATCGCTTCCATACAAATACTTCTTCCAAAAATTGCTTTAAAAGCCATAACTTTCTTATTAATATTGGTACTTAATAATATTTAGCGACGATAGCTTTTATAATTGCTTCTATATCATGGCAATGTTGTACTGATAGGTCCAGAGCTGACCAACCATAGCTGTCTATAAACATCCTCTCTAAAATTGCTTTAATGCAATCAAATCTCATATACATAGATGTTTATATCTACACAGAAAAAAATAGTTTTCATATTTGAATACGAAAATCGCATATTTGATTACAAAAATTTTTGAATTTTCTGCGATGACGATTTTTGCTGTATTGATAAAAAAGTTTGTATGTATAATTGTTATATTTTTAGGCAACAACCAAATTTATTGAGTCAATAAAAAAAGTTGTTGCCCAAAATAATTTTTTTCAACAAAATGTTTACTTGATTTGTTAAAATAAATTGTTGAAAATGTTGAATAAATCAAACAAAATGTTAATCGAATCTTTATTTTTTTATTTATAATTGATGATGTCATAAATTTTCAATTTTTATATTTTTATAAAAACACTAAAATTTATTATGCGGGGATAAGTAAGTTCCTATGCGCATTTCACTGGTTGCTTAGGCCAGATCATCAGGAAACCTTTTCCAAAGACTTTGGCAAAACTAGATATATTATTTAAATAAAACTGTAAAACAAATGAGAATTATGAGCTATTTAACAATGGACAAGAGTTGTTTAAATACTGTCTTAACTTTGATTAAAATATTTTTTTATTGAATATGAAGAAATATTTAATTATTTCATTATTAAATATGTTTTATTTGGTGCTATTTTGCAAAGTGTAAATTTGATAATTTTTTTCTTTGAATCAAACACAAAGTTTGTTGACCTAAAATTTTATTTTTAACAAACTGTGTTGTTAAAAATTTTCTTGAGATATTTTTTTCTGTGTAGATAATATTCGGCAGAAAACTTTCATATAATTTTAAAAGCTTTATTTTACTCAACTTTAATACAAGTCATAATATAATCCCTACGACTGTGTTGCTAATTTGGTCATTTATTGGCTTAAATTATTCACTTTTCATCTTGTTTCGCCATAAAAAATTAATTCACTTATTTGCAATTTTTTGATTTCTATTCTGCAAAATTTCTTTAAAGTTTTAACAAAAATTTGATAAATGCTGCCATAATTTTTGTCTAATTTACAATTTTTCTTAATTCATATACATATCGACCCTAACCGCGAAAATAACGTAAGCGCCAAAAATCAAATTTTACAGGAGAGAGTTTTTTTTATTTCATACAAATTTTGTATATATATGGTGCTTTATATGGTGCCTATGGTAAATTATGGGCCGATCTTCGTGAAATTAATTAGTATGATTCTTAGCGTATAAAATATATTTGTGCAAAATTTAAATAAAATATGTGTGTTTTGTCAACAATTTATGTTGTTTCTGTAACAAAAATATAAATTTTCTATATTTTGGTTCAAAACTATTTTCCTACTAAATCGATTGTGCTGAATTTCCATCCCAAATTGCTTAGGAGAACTAGAAAAGATTAACACCAATATGGCTCTTTTCTGTAGAGTCTTTCGTAAGTGTACGTGTTTTCAACAGACAGAGCGACAGGGATTAAACGACTTAGAATCACTCAAGGACCCCGAATATATCTATTTTATGGGATCTAGATGAAGATTAAAAAAGTTTCATACGGAATGACAAACTTAGTACATACACCCTTATTCACCACTAGTGGTGGAAGGCATGAACAAAATCTGAAAAAACGGTTTTCTTTTTTAAAATTTACTATAAATAATTATTGAGAGATCATATTTGTTGTTGTGTTCTAAACAACAACAATAAAAATACCCATGAATTTAAAAAAAAAAAAACTTTATTGTTCTTAATTTTCTATTTTTATTTTCTTTTTTATTAGTTTTCAACATAAGAAACATTTTTTAGTGACTTGCTAAGAATTAAATTGTGTAAATACGTAAGATTTTAAACATATTCAAGTGAGCAAATCGTTTTAATGGTGAGATCTTGATATTGCTTTAATCGAAACAAACACTGGAGAAACAATTAGTTTTTTGAACAGTTGCCCATCTGTTGTAAAATCTCTTATAGGGGCTGAGGTGAATATTAAAAAAGTTTAACACAGAATGACATACTAAGCATGCCCTCTTCAAAACAAGTTGTGGAGGGGAGATGATAATTGGGCTTTTTTGTTTTTTATTTTAATTTTTTATCTTCTTGTACTTTTTTTAATTTGTCACAAGTCTACTTTTAATCTAAAGTCCTTGCATAAATATCTCTAAAATACCAAACAATTTGTTATATGTCAGTTAACTAGTGCTGGTAGTATTAAGTTGAAAATAAAAAACACATTCTGTTAATTAAAAACCCAAGATGAAAAAATTTTATTCGAATATAGAAAAAATGTCAACTTAATTGAAGCATGTTCAAACGTTTTGTTAAGTCGCTATTTAATTTTGGTTTAACTTAAAGCAGATGGGCTGCGTAAAAGATTCATACGAAACTGTATAAAGTTGCCAATCGTTAGCTTTTTGTTAATTGTTGATTGATTTAACGAAAAATTTACTTAATTGAACATAAATTTTTAGGTAGCGATTATAGAATTCGAAGATTTGTTGCTCGTTATGTCAGGGTATATTTAGTTAGTTTATCATTCCGTCTGCCTAAAGCTTTGCAGGTCTAGTATAAGAAAAGTTTGTACACGAAAAATTCAAACTTAAATAAATAAATAATTATAAATAATTGCATCAATATAGATGGGATTCTACCGGGTATTAACCTGATGTCTGGGTAAACACCGGGTATATTCCTTTTTTTTTAAATATATTTTTTACGTATGAAACCAATAAATCAATACTATCGAATTGGCTTCTAATTTCCTCTAAGCCTCAGTACCACCGATATGCCAAGCAAGCTCATTGGCTGCCTTAACCATGGTGTATGGTGCTGCATCGATAAAAAATAGAAGGATCTTCTGCAGAAATTTCGAAGATCTTTTTCCAAAAAAACATTTATTTATTGATCTTAAAACTTTTTTGAAGACTTTTTGGTGTATTTGGAAATTTTTTGTAGAACTTTTTTTTAAAATATGAAAATTTAAAAAATATGTCACTCCAAAATGTTAAAATATGCAAAAATGTGCATTTTCACCAAAATATGCAAAAACAAATCGATGCCGTTTTTACGCAAATTTAATTATTGGGAAAGATAATTGGTCGACATCGATCTTAGACTATCGACAAAAAACATGCATTTGCATGGAAATCGCATCCTTAGTAATAACTCTTTTTGATGTATCATGATGACATAGTGTTATTCCAATAAATAAATTGTTGGCCTGCCCACTAAGTTGGGCACTACGTCAGAATAATCTTGATTCAATTTACTAACGCGACAAAATACCATAATCTAACATAAAATTGGTAGCAGAATGCAACGATAGTCATTAAATTTGGCAAACATTTCTTTATGTGACTTGAAATTATATTATCAACTTTGTGATTATCGATTCAAATAGAATTTACATTCGGAATGTACGTAACAACATTTTGCATTTGTAGCAACAAGTCTGTTTCTGTTGTCACAAAGTGTAAATTTATTGTTGAGGCAAAGTTAAAAGTGTTGCCTCCAATGTCATACTTGTTACCTCAACGGTTCAGTTTGCTGTTGTCGCCACTGCAAATGTTGTTTGCAGAAAATGTTGCCTAAATAGTTCAATATACTTTTGTCGCAAGTGCAAAAATTGTAAGGTACTAAAGGGTGTTTTTTTAAGCCCGATAGAACTTGAAATTGTAAAAAATAACACAAAAAATTAAATTGTAATCAAAATTTTTTTTTACACTTTTTCGAGCACTGCTGGCCGTATGTCACGAATAACACGAACAATGCTGGCCTCCAAGGCGTCAATTGTTGCTGGTTTATCAGCATAAACCAGTGACTTCACGTAGCCCCACAGGAAATAATCGAGAGGTGTCAAATCGCACGACCTTGGAGGGCAATTGACAGGTCCATTTCTCGAAATCAACTTATCGCCAAATTTTGATTTCAATAAGTCGATGGTTGCGTTCGCCGTATGGCACGTAGCGCCATCCTGTTGAAACCACATCTTCTCCGGATCAATGTCATCCATATTTTCAAACAAAAAATCATTGATCATGGTGCGGTAACGATCTCCATTGACCGTAACGCGAGCTCCGGCCTCTTTTTTAAAGAAATAAGGTCCGATGATGCCACCAGCGTGAAAACCGCACCAAACGGTGCATTTTTCTGGATGTAATGGAGTCTGTAGGGTCTCTTGTGGATTGGTCTCGCTCCATATGCGGCAATTTTGCTTATTCACAAACCCGTTAAGACAAAAATGCGCCTCATCGCTGAACATAATTTTGCGATAAATTGTCGTCTATAAGTTGAGCGAATCGACGACTGATTTTAAAAGTAAATTTGGATAATTGCGTAGCGTTTTTCAAGCGTGAGTCTATTCATGATGATTTGTCAGAGTATACTGAAACGATAAAAAAAAATATTTCATCAAAATTTAATTTTTTGTGTTACTTTTTACAATTTAAAGTTCTATCTAGCTTAAAAAAACACCTTTTATATAATATAAATGTAAACATTATCTTTAGTTTGAGAAAATTAATTTTAAATACATCCAATTTTAAGATTATTGTTAACATTTATTATATGGCCAATCGTATCCTTTTGGGCGTCAGATAAAAATGGTTTTGCTGCCTTGTTGATGCGTGGAGGAGTTATAGCCGCATGAAGTAAATAAAAGAAACAAAGATGTCGCGAATCTGTGAAAATATTTTTCATGCAATAAATTAGAGAAACGAATATGTATATCGCATCAACTTACTAAGATTTTCTTTCGTTTTATATTTTTTAAAATACTGCAATTTAATTTTTATTTTAATTATTTTAAAACTAAAAAGTTCTCTTTTTAATAGTTTTACACCGACAAAGTACTCAATACTTATCGCAACGATAATGAAGTACCAATCATGTCATTGCCAAATGTACATCTTTTTGCAACAACAGTAATATTATTTGATTCCAAAAATAAATATTATATGGCAACAAAAATTGTTATTTTCTGCAAATGCAAATCATTTACGTCAACAGTTAATTTCAATGTGCCGTTATTTCAGAGACAAACCTTTAACGGCAAAAGTGATTTTATTTGCAACAATTAATTTTGCTGTTAAAAATCTTCAAATGCTCTCATATTGCTGGAAAATTTCTTTCGACAAAAGGTTTTCATTTTCGGCAACAAGTTTTTGTTTACCCCAACTGCATAATCGTGAAATGCTAAAATTATTTGCCCTCAAAATATTTTTTTTTTTTTTGTGTGTAGTAGCAAATTTTGTGAACATGGGTCAATAATTGCCTCATATAACTCCTTAATTGCGTGTAAAACTGTGACAAAGAATGATTTTGAGGTAAAATTGGACCCATTTGGTTTAATTTGTATAGAAAAAAAGAACATATGTTTTTGTGATGGCCGATCCATAATTTATTACAAATCACTATCATGCATATAAAGCCCTCTTCTGAGAATTCCTAATTATCTGTGAAGGGTATTAAAAACTCAGTGCAGCCAACATAAGCATTCTTTTTTGTTTTATGATCATTTTAAATTTGGTCATAGCAACTATTCATCATCAATTCAACTTTCCTAGTGTTCATCTAAAGCGAAATAATAAAATATTTTTTAAAATTAATGTTTGATATAATGAAAATGGCCTTGATTATCACACAGATAATTATTTAAAAGTACAATCCAGAAATATTGTTGTCTCACTAAGTTAGGTGCTGCGTTAATACACCGGTAGCGCAATGCAAATATTCCCATGCAATTTAGAATAACTTTTCACTTCGAACTTTAGGTCCATAATTAGCCCACATAAAGCCCGCTCTCGGAATACACTTTAATTAAACAAAAACCTTAACGATTAATGATTTAAAAATCCATTAGTCATCGTCCAGATTTGCCATTTTTTAAAATGCAGGTTTAAAATTGCATTAGAGTCCATGTTTTGAAGTTCTAGTTTTGCAATTTGTATCTTGTCTTTTCTGTTCTTCTTTTTATATTTTTTATACAAATACAAATACATCTACAGCCAACTTCAAGTTAAAAAGTGTGAGAATTACAAAACATAACAGAATTGCAGAGTAAATACATTTAACTGAGTACCCCTCCCCAATCTTCTCACCCCTCTCACAAATAAACTCTAGAATTGCTGCAAGAAAAATTGCAAATCTGGACGATGACTTATAAAGCCGTCTCCCGAAAAACCTCATCATTCTTAGTAGAGACTATCAAAGTTTGCTCCATTTCGATAAATTCCATAAAAATGTAAGGAAAAAACTTTTTTAGTTATCAAATTTGAACACAAAGAAGACTAATATAGGTTTGGATAAAATTCAGCAGATATAATTTTTATATAAAGGTGAACCGCAAAACTTAGCCAAAACTTGGGTCCATTTAAAAGAAAACCAAAGCCACCAGGGGTGTAAAGTATCATATGGTCGGGTTGGCCCTGACCTAATTTTCCCTTTGATTTTGACTTGGGCCTTCAATGCCAGCACCACATTTTCTACAGAAGTTTCGATTTATAATTAAACAAGTTAAAGCCCCACAGAGAAAACAGATTCGTGATCACAACCGAATTTGGCGCCAATCGAATTTCGTCGGTTGCATGTACTATCACACAATTCGGTTCCAATTACTGAAAATTTCGTTCGTAGTTTTGATAGCAACATTTGAATTTTAGTACACTATCAGTCATAACAACAGATATTGTTAGTTGTTAGTATGATTATTAGAAACAAAATTGTGCTTATATCCGAATATATGATAGCTGCAACTGAATTAACACATAACTGGTGTTCATAACAAGAGATTTGATTGTCGTTATCAATATATTTTTTTTAACCGGTCAAATGTAGCCCATAAGGGGCAAGGACTTGTCCAAAGGTAATCCCAATGGATGGAAAAAATGGCTTATTTTACAGTACGATGTCCTAGGGCAGGACCATATAACTCAGCTTGCATTACAAAGGAGAAGTCATAAAACTACTCCATGGTATACTCCAGAGAATTAGCTTTGAAATCGTTTCAAAACGAAAACATGTCGTTAAAAAACGAAGACATGTCGTTTCACTGTTCATACCTATAAGAATACGTAAATTGCTTACCCCTATTTATTAAGTTTTTGCACATTTTCCATTTTTTACCGCAAAGATAATTTTAAAATATAAAATTTAAAATTATTTTAATCTATCAAATGTTTTGACAGAAAATTTTGTAAGCAATTGGGGTTTTTAACTATTTTTTGGTTGTGAATTCCGAATAATTATATTTTCATTTGTTGTACTCGAATTAAACTATTCCAACAATCAATAATTAGCTGCAATAAATGAATTAACATTTATTTTACAAAATTTATTGACGAAAGCAAATTATTGATTGCAATCACCAATATTCAGTATTGCCCTATATTAAATTCGGTTGTGATTCTAACCATTTGTACTAATTTTCAGAACTAAATTAAATTAGTTAGCATAACTAATAAAAGAATTGAAGGAATAATATTTCAGTTAGAACAACGTTTAAATAATCAAGAGAATTCAAAATAAGTTAGAACTATACATTTTTAATAGTTGCAATAATAAATCATGCTACTTGATCAATATATTATTACTGCAACCGTTTCCCAACCAATTTGTTTTCTGTGTGCCGTGCTGTTTGTTACACCTCTTAAAGTAAGGTTTTTTTTCAAACAGATCTCGTGCATTAATAACAAAGGAATTTGTACCAAATTTAGATACTTTTACTTTAACCGTTCTCCAGATATTCAGAAGTTTATATTGTATTTTAATTTAAGCTGGCATCGATACTTCTCCATTCCAGTCCAATTTTTGGCATATGTTTTGTTATTCAAACTATTTGTCCCAAATTTGGAAACTTTTACTGTAATTCCAGATATACTGGAATTTATATTTTCTTTGTATGTGGGCTGACACGCCCACTTTTCCCATTGAACCTAGTTTTTGACAAATGTTGTGTATTTATATCAAAGTTATTCCTACAAAAGTTGAATACTTTTACTGTTACCGCTCTCCAGATTTATAGAAATCTATAATGTCCTTGTATGAGAGGTGACACGCCCTCTTTTCCAATTAAGCATACTTTTTGACAGATGTTGTGCATTAGTATCCAAGCTGTTTATACAATATCTGAAAACTTTCGCTGTCACCGCTCCTTAGATATTTAGAAATCTATATTATCTTTGCAAGGAAGGCACCATGCCCATATCCAATCTAACTTTTTAACAAATGTGTATTGATAATTAGGGTGTTTACACCAGATTTGAAAAGTTTAACTGTAACCGTTCTCCAGATCTACAGAAATTTATATAGGCTCTGTATTGGAGTTGCAACGCCCACTTTTTTTATCTAGCCCACTTTTTGACAGATGTTTTGTTTTGACAACCAAACAATTTGTTCCAAATTTGGAACGTTCTTCATATATATTGGAATTTATATCTGTGGCCACAAGCCATAGCCGCCTAAGTCGAAATAGTCTTTGAGAAAAGGCACTTTATATTTATGCTTGCGTTTCTGAAAAATTATTGCATTAGAAAAAAGGTAATTCAGAATAAAGGATTCTTACCCCCACAATGCTAAGATAAAAAAATTATAACGAAAGTTTTATTTATTTCAGAAATATTTAATAAAAACAACACGGACCGTAACAGTTATTCCTTTTTTCATAAAAGTCAGATGAAAACAGTTATTTTTTTATTTTTATTTTTTTGAACAAAAATAACTGTTATTTATTGATTTTTATTTTTTCGAGCAAAAATAACAGCTATTTTCTGATTTTTAATTTAAAATAACAGTTATTTTTTGATTTTTATTTTTTTGAGCAAAAATAAAAGTTATTCTTTAAAGAAATGCACGTGTAATAATCATTTAGTTGACTTTAAATATTTATTTAAATGTGCATAAGAACTCCCAATGATGAATTACACATTAAAATAAACATTTAAAGTCAACTAAATTATTATTACGCGTACATTTCTTTAAAGAATAACTTTTATTTTTGCTCAAAAAAATTAAAATCAAAAAATAACTGTTATTTTTGTTCAAAAAATTAAAAATAAAAATATTACTGTTATTTTTGATCGAAAAAATAAAAATCAAAAATAACAGTTATTTTTGTTCAAAAAAATAAAAATCAAAAAATAACTCTTAATAATCCAAATTTTTTTAATATTTTTAATTAGGCTTAAGTTCATTAAATTTAATTTTCATTAAATTATTTTTATGAAGAAAGGAATTTTACAACATGAAAATTAATTAAAATTGTTATTGATAATCTTTTATTCTTGACCGTGGCCGGGGCTCGAACCCAGGCCGGCAGGTAACCAATAGTTGAACAAAATAACCACAATACTAATTAATAACTCTTAATTTTTATCGAAAAAATAAAAATCAAAATTTTAAAAATCAATATATTTTATCATAGACAATTTCATAATGATGAATATGGTATCCTTGAATCAGTTTTTCCACATTTACTTCTATATGCTTTTTTTTGTTTTAAAATTCGAATATGTATAACTGTTATTTTCGGTTCCTGAAAAACAAATATAAACTAAATTGTTTCTTAAGTCGACTTATGGCTAATAAATCATTGTTGGTTTAAACGCTGGTTTAGTTGAACTAAACTTGAATTTATATGAAGTTTTAACTCAACTACTATAAATCAGTGTCCCATGTATTATATGTTGTTAAACAAATAACAATTGGCAGCACTACGATAAATCCTATCAAATTCATATGGTCATTATTGGTAGTTGAAACGGCCAATTTTTTGCGTTTAAAGATGGTTTATATGTTTAGTAATTTATAGATTTGTTGGTTTAAACACATTTTAAACCAAAAAGAGAGTTTAACTTGCTCTGATTTTTTAGCCCTTAGGCGGTTATCGCTTGTGACCACATATATTATCTTTGTGTGGGAGCTGCCACGAACATTTTTCAAATTGAATATAGTTGTTGACAAATTTTGTGTATTAATATCCACAGTAGTTCCTACAAAAGTTAAATACTTTTACTGTAACCGTTCTCAAGATATATATATAAATCAATATTGTCTTTATATGGAAGGTGACACGCCCACTTTTCCAATTACGGTTTCTTTTTGATAGATGTTGTGTTATGTGCACCAAATTCGGAAACTGTTACAGTTCTCCAGATATGCCGAAAAATATATTGTTTTTCAACTGTTTTTATTTTGAAATCGGTCTACATTTTTAGAAAATGTCTTAAAAGAAAAGCCGATTTTAGAGAAACATTTATGGGGGAGGAGGCTTTGAAAATGTTTGTTAAAAAATAGTGAAAGCACCTTATTTAAGCAAGCAAACATTTAATCGAAAAAATGGCTATTCGTTTGGAAACGGCAGATTTGTTTTAATTACATTTTTCGCTTTTAAATACATAAATTTTCCATATATGTATGTACGTAAATAGATGTGTGCTTAATTCTTCATTCAACAGTAACTTATTAACTTATTTATATTTTGCAATCAGATCTCTCCCTTCTGTCTTTAGCCGCTTTATTAGCACGAAAACATTTCAAGTGTAAACGGTTAAATATTTCACGTAGTTTTTTATTATTTCCAATACTTAAAATGTGACTCATTTCAAAAACATAAACATTTTTTGTAATTGCAACTGCTATTTCTACGTGCGGCAACAAAACGTAATTGAACGTGAAAAATTAATTGTGAAAAAAATTTAAATTTTTCAAATTCTGTTTTCTTTTATTGCAGCCAAAAATGTGGAAAGATATTTAGGCAAAGTACAACAATGCCGCCGTGCAACATCTTAGTAGACAGTTGAAAAAAACAAACATGCTTCTTGTTTATTTATTCTATTTAAGTTTATTTTAATACCCTACTCAATTATAGGTGGCATGGGTATTATGTGTTTGTGTTAATGTGTGTTATACATAAAAAAAATAATTGTAGAACTTTCTGGACCCGGCAGGCTAGTTCTCTAACCATGTGAACTTTGCGCGTACTTTTGAAGATAATTTGCTGAAATAAATGTTCTAATTGTCAGAAGGGCGGAGCTGATTGAAACAAGTGCGAATCATTCTATAATTTCAAATAGCTCTTATACAAATCTCCTTCCGGAATGGAATCACTGTGCCCATATACCATCTATAGATTAAATCTGGTCTTATTGGAATCGGTCCATTTTTTCCCATAAAACCTTAAATGACATAAATTTTTTGTTAATGTTTGTATTGTTATAACTTTTATAACAGCTTCTAAGGCAAGGCGAAATTTTCTGATTATATCGCCATAATTGACCATAAGTGCCATAAAAACCAGTGTTCCAAAATAAACCGAAAATTTTTTAGTGTACGAGAAAGAAAAAGATATCAATTTTTTAGTATTTGTGTATAAGAATACAACCCTTTGCCGTTCATTACTATTTTTGAGAAAGCAACAAACACTATGTAGTGTTTTGTTTTTCGTTTTAAAACAGTACGATTGTTGTGGTTTTGTAGACATACATTATATTATTGTGTTCTATAGTGTTTTTTAACAATGCGTGTTTGTATTGTGTACATGTTTTGTTTGTGTAAAAATATTTTGTTCGCTTTTTGTTTTTGTTTATGTATTTTGGTTTTGAAAAAAAAATTTTGTTTTTTTATTAGCCAAAAGGGCGATCAGCACAACTGAAACTAATGAACATTAATGTGATGAAATGAACCAAACGAAGTTTGTGGATTTTTTACGAAAAACAGAACACAAAACCTGTTCTCATCTTTATGTGTTATAGGACTATATAAAGTGCAGCTTTTAGGAGAGAAGGGAAATGAGAATGCCATTTCTTTTCCCCTCTTTCCTAAAAACTCAAGATTTGACGAGTCAAACTTGACGTGCGTGAACCGGCACAAGCCACTCGTTACGGTCCCTGAAACTAGATTGCCAAACATGCTGTTCATACGATTCATTCTAGTTTCATTTTGCAATATTTATTTTAAAATTTAAAAGATTTTGTTATTCGTGCTTAATTCCCAGTTTTTATTATTGATAAAAACACTTGAAATTTATTGTTGATGGGATAAGCTATTCCTATGCGCATTTCACTGGTTGCTTAGGCCAGATCATCAGGAAACTTCATCCATAAAGATTTTAGAAAAACTAAAGATATTAAACCAAATAAAACTGTTAAGCGTATAAGAATCATAAGCAACAGTTCAAGTGTTTTTATCAAGAATAAAAAATTAAAATTTTGTATTTTGTATATTTATTTTATGTTTCAAAATAAAACGACCTGTTTCGCTCTCAAAATTTTGTATGGCAAAACATGTTGTTTCAATCATGTTTTGGGGCGCGAAACAGGAATGGAAGAGCGAAACACGAAGCATTATTTTTGTATCAGAAGATCACAAACAAAGAAACGTTTTTTAAGGTGTTCACTACACAAATAACACTAAAGAACAGTATATAATGTTTATTTTCGAACCCTGAACTAAACCCCCTCCCTAAATCCATTATAATTAAAGAAATCTTATAAAGACGTTGGCATCAAGATATTATTTGGCACACATTTCCTTAGATAAATATTAACCTCATAAAATAATCTTGTTTTGGTAATTCCATGACTGCCCATGGTTTTCAAATTGGCTACAATCTCGAAAAATGTTCTGCTAATACTGTGCCGCAGGGTATCATATGGCCGGTGCTTGACCGACTATACTTTTATAATGGTTTTTTTTTACATTGAAATCGTAAATCTGTCTGCGCAAAGAAAGAAAAACATGAAGAAAAAATACAGCATCATTGGATTAAATGCGTCCAAAGTGCTAATAAAGTATTAAAATGTCCGTATCAATTAAGTAATTTAAATGTGTGTGGCGGTTACTGACAGTTAAAAATAGTTTTTGACACTTATATGACTGAATTTATACAAGTAGTGACGCGGAACGCGCAGATACACAAAGTCTGAAAAACAAAAATATTAGAATTTTGAAAATGTTTCATAGACAAAAATATGAATTTATTTAATTGGTTTGCTTTTACAAAATTCTTGCGAAATTATGATAATGATGTGATAATTAAAAAAAAAATAGAGAACATCGGATTGTATTCCAATTCATAATTTACCTTAAAATTACTTAAGGACCTAGAATTTATATACTTTATTAGTCTACGATAAATATTAGAAAAGTTTAACATGCAATGACAAAATTAACTTAGCCTCATTCACCACAAATGGTAAAGGTTATAACTGGGGCAACCAAAAAAAAGCACTAAAAAACCAGTTTTAAGCTCTTAAAAAAGCGCTTAAAAACATGAAAATAAGCTGTTTAAACTAAAAAAAAGCAATTTAAACTTGTTTATTTTCCACTTAATTCGTTCAATACGTTGTTATAGTAAATTATAAGTTGATGCAATAAATTTTTGAAAAGAAAACTATGTCTGTTTGGAGTCAGCAAGTTCTTGAACATAGAAAAAGTTCTTCCTACGTCTACAGATGTTAAGGGAGCATATTTAAAATTGAGTATTTGCTCTGAAGTATATTTTATACGATTGGACTCATAATTCCGCTTGCCTCGCAAAATATCCCCAATATCTTTTAATACCGAAAATCCTTAATTTTTTAATGAAACTGATTTAATTTTTTTATTAACTTGTCTTCTATATCCCCTGGAACACGGGACATTTTTCTTACGGTCCATAACTATGTTCACTTAAACTGCGCCCACACGACCAAGATGTTCTTGATAGTCTTTTACATATGCTGCTTGTCAAAATTTACATAAATTGAAAGCTGTGACGTAGGCTGCATTCAATTTGTAAGCAATTTACTTTCAAGATTTCATCAAGAAAACAATTTATAAAGACAAATATGTAATCAGCTGTTAAATTGAAAGTAAAATTGCCAAACAAATGGAGAGGTGAAATTGAAAGCCATCTCATGGTCAATTTAAAAAGTGTGAGTGTGTTAGTAAAAAAGTGAGAGTGTATTGCAAATTGAATGGAATTGAAGGGCAAAACTTGATCGTGTGGCCACCAAGTTAGAAGACCAATGAAAGATTTTTTGTTTCCAATTTTGTTACAACTTCGTGTAAAACCCCAAAGTTTGCAGAAATTAACAATATTTGATATACAGAGAAATTCTTAATAGTTAAACTATATTAAAAAAGCCAAAAAATAAGACGTTACTATACCAAAAACAGAGAGAAGTGGAACTAACAGACGTTACTTTATACAAAAACTATATTTAAAAAGAAATAAGACGTTACAGACTGAGGAATTTGATCGTAAGAATACAGCTATGGAATTTTCGATAGAAAAGAACTTAAACAAGCAAATAATAAAATAAGTTGATAAAAAGGCTTAATACTAAAAACATAAACACATACAAATTATACACAACACTATAAAAGGTACGTTACAGTACCGCTAAGACAGAGTTGCATAAAAATCAAGTTAAAAGGTATAGTCGGTCAAGCCCGACCGTATGATACCCAACACCACAGTATTTAAAAACAAGTTTCGAGACTGTTTGGCTATATGAATAGGGATCTATCTATGCTTTAAATTTCATTAAAATCGGTTAAATAGTTACTGATGGGCAGAAATTTACCCTATCTCCCCTCGTGGTTCTATTTTTTAAAAAATGCATTCCTTAGGTGTCCATATAATTATGGATCTATCTACATATGTCTTAAATTGCATTAAAATTGGTTTGATAGTGGGCACAAAGACCCTCTTCCGGATAGCAGCTTGTATGGGGCCTATATTAAATTATGGACCGATTCGCCGTTGTGCCAATTAGAACCCACGTACCAAATTTCATTAAATTATCTTTTAAATTGCGACCTGTACTTTGCACACAAGGTTACATGGACAGCCAGCCAGCCGAACGGACATTATTAGATCGACTCAGAAAGTGATTTGATTTGAGTTGATCGGTATACTTTAGGACCAATATTTTAAGGTGTTTCTCACATCAGCACAAATGCATAATACCCTCTCCACTCTTGTGGTGTGGCCCACACCGTGTGGGTATAATAATTGTGGGGATGATATTGTGCAAGGGAAGCACAGCATATTACCATAACTTTGAACGATTTTTTTAACCAGAGTTGTTACAGCACAGAAATGGTTGATTTTTTAGTATTTAAAAAAAAAAGTTGCACATAAAAAAAAATAATAATAACGATTTTTGCAAAATATTATTAAATAAGTTTTTTTTTCGTATGAAAAAAATGAAAAATTATCTTAAAATGACAAAATAAGTAAAAAAAGCCGATATCGCAAAAATAACTAAAAAAAAGCCGATATTGCCATATTTTTATTTTTTCTTGCAGACCTCTAGTACATATACAATTTTTTTGTTTTTTTTATATTCTTTGGCATGGCGAAATGAAAAGTTGGCGGGGCTCAATTAATATTTATTTATACCTGTCTAAAGAACGTTATTTATGTATATAACTTTTTGTTCTTATCTCATCATGGTGAACGGTATATAAGATTCGGCATAGCCGAATATAGCAAGCACTCTTACTTATTTTTAAATCCAACAATTTTTTTTTTTTTTTGAGTGCAAAATTTTTTAACATCACTATCACTCATGTTAAGTGAGGCTGCTTATTTTCAATTCATCACTCAACATCAACAAAATGATTGCAATATTTTTGCACTATCACTAAGTGTGAGTTGAAACTGCGAAATGAGTGCAATACCCCCATCTATGATGGTTATAAATGTAATATTTGGTGTGCAAAATCTCTTGAGTGCCTGAATTTTAATAGAGCCTTGTTCCATGGGCCCAGCTCTAAAACGCATATTATTTTGACGCAGCATATACCAACATTACTTTGCTGCTTATTCCATTTTGGTCAATCTTCACAATAGAAATAATCATGAGCAGGTAGAATTTCATATCCTTCCTCAGCAGCTTTATTATGTTCTAAGTCATAATCCTCCACTCCTCACATGTAAAAATCAGCTTCAAACGTGAGTTACTAGTAACTGTGCTTATTGTTTTTTTTTCAAATTGAGAACTAGATGGAGCTACAAGTTTGTGTGTTTAATAAAAAAAAAAATTTTAAAAAGCAAGAAAGAAAGTTAAAAATACGGCATCTCCATACAAAATATATATGGGTCTGACCAGACCACATGTGTTACGAATGTGATGTGTGCAGTAAAATATTCGAATAAGTTTCCTTATATGTCTTTTCAAGGATATAATTTGTCAGCTTTTTATAGTTAACTAAATTCTAGAAGGGTACCTGAAATGTAGTCTCTACCTGAGTTTAAAATATACTAAAATAACATTTAAAATCGAAAAAGGTCTGGCCAGACTCATGTGCCACATACGCCACATTTCTAAAAATATTATTAAAAAGTAGCTTTTTGTGCTGCATTCGTATGCTTAATGGTATTTGGTGTGCATTGAGTTACTTGCTGAAATGAAAGTTTTATGAATTAACAATCTAATGAAAAGTCAACATTGATGATTATTTTTCATTTATTTGGTTTTATTTTACAAAAACAGTTCCGTTTTTATATTTTTAATAAATTTTAGATATTTTTAGTATTTATTAACACGTGTTTATTATTTGAGAAAACAATTCTTTTATTTTATTGTTGTCATTTTATTTTGCTTTTGCTCATGGTCCAATTATTAGGTTTATGCAGAAATACATCAATTAAAAAACAACACGCACTTTGTTTGTGCACTACATGATGAAGATATCAAAAACAATTGCATGAAATAAACACAACATTACACAAAATCAGCAGTTGTTGTGGCTAGACCTACTGATTCGACTATGCTTTTGCTTAAACTACTTTTTTTACGACAATGAAGCAAAGCAAGATTGAAATTTATTTTGTACGTTTTTATATGAAGAATTTGGTACAATCGCCAAATAGCGGCGTGTAGATCAAAACAAAACAAAATTTAAAAAACTTTAAAATAGTTGATTTGGGGCAAAAATAATGCTTAATATCTTAGAAACCATTAAAAATGTCTCGAAACAGGTTTTGGATTTAGAAAGGGAGCATTAAAAAATATATTCCTCATACCTAACTCATTTTTTTTTTAAATGGTGCATAGGTCAAACCAATAATAAACTGACGAATAACCTGACTATCCTGAAGTATGAATATCAAACTGAGATTACCAATTTTCATTACGAAGAGCAGTTGCGTGTACGATATTTTTTGTCTGTCCGTCTTTAGCCAACACAAATAAGTCTTGCCAACGCGAGATCATGCCACGTATAATTGTCCGTGCAAAGTGTGTCCAAATCTAAGTCGCAAACAGTCATCGTTTGGCCTAGCGACCTATTGATTGTCATTGCAAATGAAAATCTAATTGGAAATTGAACGCGTTTTAATTCAACAGCAAAATATTTTCTTCTCGGAATTTAACATTGAAACGCTTCGATAATCTTTTTCATAAACTTTTTAATGACCAATCGTGTAGAATAACCGGAGAAAAAAATTTGCCAAAAAAAAATTCATAAAATTTTCATGAGAATTGGATAATTAATTAGGAAGGTATAGGAAGGAGGAGGGTGCTTTTACCATTGTTGCTGTATTTTACGCCGTAAATGTTAAAAATTATAGCCTTCAGTTTCTTCAAGACTTGAAGCTATCAAAATATATATCTTAAAGTTCCTTTAGATGTTAACGTGTCTGCATGCCAAATTTTAAGAAAACCGGTTGATTAGTTAAGAAGATATAGGGAGGGGGAGCTTTTACTCCTCTTGCCCTATCTCATTCCCTCAATAATAAAAATTAAAGGCTATAGTTCCTTCCAGATGTTACACTAATTGCCTGCCAAATTTCAAGAAAATCGGTTGATTAGTTAAGAAAATATAGGGAGAAGGAGCTATAACCCGTTTTGCCCTATATTACGCCATCTATTGATATGATATATATTTTTTGACCTATTCCGAATGTCATTGTACACATAAGACATTACTATCCATCGCTTGGTAACTTTTAAAGTGACAATTAAAAATCATAATATGGAAAATGGAAGGCATTTTGTTGTTATTTATATGGGAATATATAGGAAAATCTAAATGCCATATCTCCGGAACCACTGGGATGATTTCGTGCAAACATCACATAAACCATCTACAGACTATCCCCAACGTATCCTGAAATGGTTGAAATCGGTCGGCCCGTTTCCGCAGTTTTATATACATATATAAAGAAGATAATATTAGGATTCCTGGAGATATCTGGCAATCTTGAACTTTTTATAAACTATGTCAAAACAAAAAATTATTTATGTTTGTGAATAAAGGGTTTAACAAATGGTACAAGGAGTAAAGGAGGCTAGTTTACACGGTAATACAATACATTACGACATGTCACAAAATGGTGTAGAGTAAAAAAATGTTATCATGTAGAAGCAAAATGTATTGAGTAGGACAGAAAACGGATACAAAATTTGACAAGTGGTCGGTTAATATTTTTTTTCTAAACCATTCTGTATTCTCGTCATACCAGAGGTGTATTTAAAAAAAAAAACATTGGCAGCAGTAACAGCATATATTGAAGGTGTTTATATTTTAATACAATTACAAAAACAATTCAGGAAATTTTGATGTTGTTTTTGTAAATACAGTCAAATCCCGATAAATCGTAATTCCCAATAATTCGTAATAAACTGTCGGTCCCTTAAAAAACTCTCGTTAATTCGTAAAATTTCCATACAAAGGCTAGTTTACACTATTATACTTTGTGTCAAAAAATCGAGTAATATGAGAAAGTGTAATAGTGTGAATGCAATGTGTCATGAAATTGACAAGTATTACAAAAAACAATCTTAAATCCCATACGACTTCATCATTTTTTGAAAAATTTCTTAACAATAATACTTTTCATTAGATCAGGGTTGCATTTTATTTCATGTGTGAGTGTTTATACTTTGTGTGATGGTGTGAACACAAACTGTTATGTTACATTAGAGTTTTTGACAGTCGCAACAAACCTCATTAGATTTCTATCATACAAAGTATTATGGAATACGTAAGACTTGTGAGATAGTGTAAACTAGCCTTAACTACTACTTATAATTCGTAATTAAAACAACAACAAAAAACATGAAAAGAATGATTTTTTGTTAACCTCTTTTTTTGCGTGGGTTTTTGCTTGTGTGTGTGTGTTTATTTTCTAAATTTTTATATATTTTATTTTTAACAATTGTCTTTTATGTTTTTTGTATCGTTTTAGTAAATAAATTGAAAAACCCCGTTAATTCGTATTTATTTTATTTTAACCCTGTTTATCGAAAGCCCCTGTAATGCGTAAGAAATGACCGGTCCCTTGCGATAACGAATTATCAGGATTCTACTGTATTGTAGAACTGTAACCATCAGCTTTTTTTTGTTAATAACTCAACGGCTTAATATCTTTGCTTTGATTTTACTATCCGTGTAAACATGAAAAATACTTACAACAGACTTTTATTTTATTTTTTTTTTAAGCACGGAGAAAATTTCATAATCCATTAACTGTTAACCGATTAATTATTACCCGATTAACTGATCGGTTGATTAAAAATTGGCTATTTGATTAACGAATAAACCGGTTAATTTAAGTCGATTAACCGATTAACTGATGTAACAAAATTTTTAATTTTTTGTAGTATTATAACATATTTTTATGTGATTTTAATTATTTGTTTCTTCTCATATACAAAAGATATATGCTTGGAAAATATTTTTGAATACAATATGTTTCCCTCTAAGAAGCAATACATTCTTAAAATGCAGTACAAAAACAGAAACTAAGGAATTCGGAAACAAATTGTTTGCAGAATGTTCGGTCCTGAGCTTTTCCAGGATGATGAACTGACAATTCGAGAAACTCTCGATTGCAACACAAGCAATCTTTTAACACAATTAAAACAGGAATCTAATGACTAGGAATGAGATTTTTATGCACTAAAAAATCGAAAATATGCGCATAAAATATGCAAAAAAAAATCCAAAATATGCACTAAAAAAAATAAAAAATATCCACTAAAAACTTAAATAATTGCCATAAAAAATTGTTTTTTAATTTTACTAAAATCAAAAATATAAAAAAAAATTTTTTTATTGTTAATCAAATATCTTTAAAAAAAACTTAAATAACTAATTTAAATTTTTGTTTGTTTAAATAAATAAGTACTGTTTTGTTAAAAGTTAAACTTTGTCTTGTACTTGAAGAATGCCAATGCACTTTAAAAAAATTTATTTTCCGATCCCACTTTGATCAGCTCAAACATTTTTGGAATTTATTTTATTTTTTGGTTTTTATTCAAATAAACTTTTTTCTTCAATCACTTATTTGATCTTTGAGCAATTTTTTATTTGAATGAAACCGATTAACCTGTTATTTCAGAAATTCTTGCTGAAACCCGGTTTTAAAAAAAATTTAAAAAGCGATCTTCCTTATATTTAAACAGCAGACTATACTTATGTTAGATTTGTTTTTTTCTTCTCTCGATTTCTTCTAAGTTCTTTATCAATTAATTAATTTAATTTTTGTTGTAATAACAAAAATTTATATTTGCTTATAATTTATAAAAGACAATAATATTCGAATCGTTTATAATCCATTTGAAAATAATACGTTGGAATGCGTATAGAGGATTTCCCACGTTTATTTAAACACACATCTTCCTTCCTTCTCTTACCTCCCACACACAATTTGGACTCAGCAATCTGTTGTTAGGAAACACTTTATTTGTTGATATATTTTAGAACGTTTCTCCTTTTATACCCTACATTACCAAAACAGATATTTGTGAGTTTCTCCGGACGTTTGTTTTGCAATTTTTTTATTATACCGGTCGACTCAGATCCTCTTTAATCATGTCTGTCCGACCGTTTTTCTAATGTCTTTTGGGCCGTGTAGGATTTGCTTACAAACAAAAGGTTCCAATTTTAAAGATAATTAAATAAAATGTAGATAGGACCCATTCCACCTCCTTAATATGCATATACATATTTTTAAATATATTTATATTAATTATTCGGACTAAAACATTTTATGGGGCTTCCATATAAGGCGCAATTCGAGAAATTGCTTTAACCGCCACAAACTTCAAAATGATGCTCGTATTGGGATCAACTAAAATAAAAATACGATTCGAAATTTCTTTTCAAAATTTTATCGGCTCTAAAATGTACCATAGCTTTCAAAAAAGCCCCACTTCCAAAAATTACTTTTATTTAAAAAAAAATCTCGCAAAAATGTCTAGGACCAAACAGCCTAAAAATCTTATAAAATTTTTGGGGACATAGTGAAAAATAGCTCTTTATTAAATAATAATTTTTGAAAGATTTTTTTTTTTTTTTAAAAAATTCTGAAAAATTTTAATTTAGAAATAAAATTTGGCAAGAATAACGTTTTTAAGAACAAAAATCCTGACATACCCAGCAAAAACTTTGCTTACAAAATAAGTAGAAAAATAATGAGAACTTGACGAACAGACTACTTATTTTTCTACTAGAAGAAGTACTTATTTTTGTTCGAGATGTCCCAAAAGTAATCCCTTATAATTTAGCCTATTATAATCTAAAAAATAATATGTTTTTTTTATACTTAAAATTTTAATAAAAATATATAGTTACACAAAGTCAATAGAGTAAAAATTTTTTTATTTTTTTTTTAATTTTTTTTTTTTGTTTTTTTTTTTAATTATTTTATTTTTATTTTTTCTTATTCTATTTTACTTTATTTTATTTTTTAATTTTTTTTTTCTGTCTCTGGCGGGATTTGATCCCGCAACCTCGGTGATGATAGACTAGCTCTCTACCAGCTAGTCTACCGGGGCAGCGTAGTTTTTGCATTAAAAAACTATGTTTTATGACTATAATGACATTTTTATTGTCATAATGAAAATACAAATTTTTCTGTATATTTAAGATATAATAAAGTTATTATTTAATATATAACTAATAATCCAAAAAGTGGCGAATAAAGCTACAAAGTAATGAATTCTTGAAGTCATTAAAAATAGGATTGTAAGTAAAGTTTTTGCTGGGTAGGTCCGTAATATCCCACAGCTCTTACACAAAAAAAAAATATTTTCATATTTGAATACGAAAATCGCATATTTGATTACAAAAATTTTTGAATTTTCTGCGATGACGATTTTTGCGGTATTGATAAAAATGTTTGTATGTATAATTGTTAAATTTTTAGTCAACAACAAAGTTTATTGAGTCAATAAAAAAAGTTGTTGCCCAAAATAATTTTTTTCAACAAAATGTTTACTTGATTTGTTAAAATAAATTGTTGAAAATGTTGAATAAATCAAACAAAATGTTAATCGAATCTTTATTTTTTTATTTATTAATGATGACGTCATAAATTTTAAATTTTTATATTTTTATAAAAAACACTAAAATTTATTATGCGGGGATAGGTAAGTTCCTATGCGCATTTCACTGGTTGCTTAGGCCAGATCATCAGGAAACCTTTTCCAAAGACTTTGGCAAAACTAAATATATTATTCAAATAAAACTGTAAAACAAATGAGAACTATGAGCTTTTTAAAAATGGACAACAGTTGTTAAAATACTATCTTTATTTTGATTCAAATATTTTTTTTATTGAATATGAAGAAATATTTAATTAATTTGAGTGCTATTTTGCAAAGTGTTAATTTGATAAATATTTTCTTTGGATCAAACAAAAAATTTGTTGACTTAAAATTTTATTTTTAACAAACTGTGTTGTTAAAAATTTTCTTGAGATATTTTTTTCTGTGTACACAAGCCCCACTTTTAAAAATCTTATTTAAATTTGTTAGATAATAAAATTTCTGCCACAAATTTTTGTGTTCATAATTCTCAAATAATTCCTTTCTAATATTTGTTTAGTATTGTGGTTATTTTATTTAACTCTTTATGGTTTTTAATCCAAATTTTTATATTTTAACCAGGCTAAAGTTCATTAAATTAAATTTTAAATAAAGTATTTTTGTGAAGAAAGGAATTTTAGAACATGAAATGAATTAAAATTTATTAATAACACAGTGCAGCACTAAAATCTTGAACCAATTGAGACCCCCCAAAACCTGAAAGCTTATGTTGGAAGAAAAAACCACTAGCTGGGTTTTGAATTATTAGTTAAGGTTTTTTTTTAAATTAATTTTTGAAGTTTTCGAATGGGGGTGGATTTAAGTACATACTATTTTCAAAAAATATGTACAGATTCTTAAGTCTATATCTCGCGAACTATTCGAAATATTGCTGGTCTCTCTTCGGCATATGTCTAGCTCTTAATCAGATCTATAAATTTTACCTTGTGATAAAATCAAAAAAACAACATTATCTTACTCAAAACAGCAAAACTGCCAAAAATGGTAAAATTTCGTCATAGATTTTTGTTGTTGATGATGAAAAATAGGGACACTTTAAATTTTTTTAAATATATATTCAACTTTAGTCGTCGCTTTCGAAACTAGTCTCATCATCTGAAAACATGTTTCCGACCGTTTCGCTAGCTTAATTATCGTATGAAAATACTTTATGGCTAGACCAGCATACTTCCCCAAGCATCGGACCTTTTTTTCCTCTTTGAACCGCTTTTCCATCGGGATGGTTACTTGGTGGAAGCACTCACCTCGCTCATCAGATTCTGTTGGTAATTGTTTTTCTAACTCTGCTAATTGATTATTTAAAAAGTGAAGTTTTAATACCATGGTCACACCGATAGCCTGAAATGACTTAAGCATATTTTTTACTAAAACTTTCCGCTCGTCGTCCCAATTTTAAGTCCTTATGTTCAAAATCATTAATATTTCTAAGTATATATTTTATAATATTTGAAGTGTCCTTATATTTTCATCATCAACAATAAAAATCTATGATGAAGTTTTACGTTTTTCGACAGTCTTGTTGTTTTGAGTAAGATGTTGTTGTTTATTTGATTTTATCTCAAGGTAAAACTATTAGATCTGATTAAGAGCAAAACATATGCCGAAGAGAGACAAGCAATATTTCGAATAGTTCGCGAGATATAGACCTAAGAATCTGTACATATTTTTTGAAAATAGTACTAAAATCCACCCCCAGTCGAAAACTTTAAAAATTAATTTAAAAAAACCTTAACTAATAATTCAAAACCCAGCTAAGGGTTTTCTTCTACCATCATAAGCTTTTAGATTTTGTGATCTCAATTGGTTCAAGATTTTGAATTTGAAAAATGTGCTTCTGTGTAATGTTTCATTCTTGATTAACCATGGGATTGAACCAATACAGCGGGAAAACTCAGAAGACTTTCTTACTTCAGGCCTTTTTGAAGGTCTGCTTAAAAATTGTTTGATTCAATTACAATTCTTTTCTAACTGCTAAAGAATGCCTCATAGAAGGCCTCGGCTCTTTGGTATAAAAGATGAGATACACATTCCACACTTGCTTCTATGAGAAGGGAGTAGAGAAGGAGTTACACTTTTTGTATTGTTTTTTTGCACAAGCAAAAGCAAAATAATTATTATTTTTGATCCTGTTACCGTTCTTATGTGCCTGCTTAAGAAGGGAGAGCGAAAGGCCTACTCCTCAATGTGAAAAAAAGATATAAGTATGGAATGGAGCCTTATATCCAAAAGAAGGAGTACAGAGGCCTTCTAGAAGTCATTCGTACTCCTGTCTTTCTCGCTGGGCACGTTCACGGACAGGTTGATTTTGTATGTTTCGATGGTAACCACACTATCTCTTCAGAAATCCTTGCCGCTTAACACTCTCCGTCATTGACGACGGCTGGCAGTCAAAAGTCAAACATCAATCTTTAAACCTAATGGTCAGGCAAGAATGAAAAATTATCAATAAATTTGAATTCATTTCATGTTGTAAAATTCCTTTCTTCACAAAAATAAGTTAATGAAAATAAATCTAATAAGCTTTAGCCAAATTAAAATATAATAATTTCTTTCTTTTAAAATTTATCAGAAAAAAATTAAAATCCTATATTTTATTTTACTGCATTGATGTCCTCGTTAGTGGCTGAAGGTGTCTCATGGTCGTGCTTGCCCGACTACACATTTAACTTACTGTTTTTTTGTCTCTCCAAATTCCAAACGAAAATTAGATCAACAGTTTTGTTAAAAAAATACACGGCGAATAAATTTTGTATTTTGTGCAGTCAAATGCACCAGTTTTTAAAATAGATCTTCAAAGAACAAATTCGTTAAATTTTTTATACGTTTACATACATCAATATATTAAACTGGAGGCGACTTTTTAAGGGGTCTAAAAAAGAAAGCTATTTGTTGAAAACTTCAAAAATGTATTTATTCCTAATCAACCAAACAGGATATCGGTCGAGTTTCCAGTTGTCGTTTTGGAATAGCTTTATCACTAAGATTTGAGATAAGGGAAATTAAAAAGGCTATTGCTGAATTATTCCCCAAGAAAGCACATCGTATTGTTCAAATGATTCACAAAAGGGTTATGAATCTACCCCGCATAGCAATGAGTGTGAAATTAAACTAAAAGTTCTTTGGCTGCTTCAGATTTAGAAATACATTTTGCTATTCACGCATCAGTCGTAAAACTTTAGCTACAGAAAGTTTTTTTCGGTTCTACTTATCGATCTTAAACAATTCTATCCTCGATGACAAATAACAACACTTTTTCTTCATCTTCAATGTTTGATGCGTTCAAATGCAGTATAATTTTATCATAAATTAAAAAAGAACAACAAAGTGTTTTTAAATGTAAAATGCATTCGGTCCTGCTGTTTTGCAGCCTGAGAGTCCCATTATCTCCGCCATCCGCTTGCAGGCTCTACTCTTGTCCAGCAGCGCATCCGAATTTGACCTACTAACACCGGCTTTACCGTGCGCCCTAATTCTTCCAAACTAGTAAACCATTGGAGGCCTGACCGCCTGCAAAGTGTTGGGATTCTTTATTTCCGAGTCCAATCTTGCCAACTCAACAGCTTTATAGTTGCCGGTCATGTTGCAGTGCCCCGGTACCCAGCCTTACCACATAATTTCCAATCATCCACTGGCCTGGAGTTCACATAGCAGCCCATCAAGGCCCTAAGAGCCGCTTGGCTGTCCACATATATAGTAACCCGCAAACCCCAGACAATGCTCCGCACCAACCACTTGAACCTTCGCCTGAAATACACTGCAGTCGCCAGGAAGTCTATATGACCTTCTGATGTCCAGATCCCCAATGTAGACCCCCGCAGCCGCGCCCTTCGTATTCGAAACATCAGTAAAAATAGCAAATTCCCTATACAATCTGATCTGACCTGACCAAATCTCCCTAGGCGGCAATATTACCTCTGGCAAAAGGCCAAAATCAACCCAGGTAATAACCACCAGCGCTAATTTCACCCAAGATCCTCTAGTGACCCTCCGTGAAATTTCCTATCAGTCCTAACTCCCTCAGTCTAAGAATGCTCCTGGCTGCCATTCCCACCACAAACTGCTCTATAGGCAGAATAGCATCCATGGCCTCTGTCATGCCGATAGAAGTACACCTCGAAGTCTTAGATAAAAGGTCCCTCCGACTAACCAGTCTCAATGCCTCTAACCAAACACAGCATCCATACGTAAGAATTGGTTGATTTAGTTAATCAAAGCCTTTCACGTTAAATTTGAGATGATTAAGATGACAGTTGATTAAAAAAAAAACCCAACAAACTAATTTATATTTCTTTAAAGTATTAATAAAGAATAAAAATACTTTAATTAAGATATCAGAAGATTCTTTTAAACATATTAATGATGAAATTGTGAAAATTAATGGGTTACTTAAAGGCGAAATAAAAACATTAAGAAGAAATCGTGATCGGTTGTACACGTGAGTAGTACGTTTATTGTGGCCGATTCTATCGGGTGATTTTTTAGCTATTAACTTTTTGGCAACACTGGTTTAAACAGCTGACGCACGTTTCGTATTTTGTTTCACTGTCAAACATCTTCAGTTTGTTCTATAATTTATCCATGAATCGTCTTACAAACGAAAAAGGCTTGCAAATTATTGAATTTTATTATAAAAAATTATCAAAAAATGTATCGAAAAATTTTGTTCAGCGACCATGCTCATTTTTGGCTCAATGGCTACGTTAATAAGCAGAATTGTCGATTTTGGAATAAAGATCAGAAAGAAGCATTGCAAGAGCTACCAATGCATCCAGAAAAAGTCACAGTTTGGTGCGGTTTATGGGCTGGTGGCATCATTGGAGCGTACTTCTTCAAATATGATGCGAATCGTAAAGTAACTGTGAATGGTGAGCGCTACCGTGAAATGATATCCAACTTTTTTTGCCCAAAATGAAGAGCTTGACTTGCATGACATGTGGTTACAACAAGACGGTGACACATGTCACACAGCACGCTTAACAATGGACTTACTGAGAGGCGAGTTCGGTGAACATTTTATTTCACGTTCGGGACCGGTCAATTGGCCGCCTAGATCGTGCGATTTAACGCCTTTAGACTATTTTTTGTGGGGCTATGTTAAAGATTATGTCTATACACGTATGCCCGCTTCAATCGACGCATTGGAAGACAACATTGAAGAATTTATTCATGAGAAACCGGCCGAAATGTTGGAAAGAGTTTGCCGAAATTGGACTAAGCGGATGGATCATTTGAGGCGCAGTCACGGTCAACATTTACATGAAATAATCTTCAAACATTAAATTATATGAACCGTACTATCGATTCAAAAAAAGATTTCATGCATTTTTCTAAATTTTATGTGTTTTTTTTTAAACTTTCCTATAGCTCTTAAAAAATCACCCCTTACATCACATTCAGTTTAAGGAATGTTCAAAGAATTCCATGTGGTTAATGAAATGATTTAGTTGTTATCATGTCAATTTGAAGTGATTAACAATCACTTCGATGTATGTTAATCATCTCGATTTTGATGTGATTATGATGTTGAATAAAAGCGTTTTTATTTACTTTATAAATTTTGGCGCGTTTTTTTTTTAAACGTGCTAGGAAGGAAAAAAGCGCTTGGCATAGTTTAAGTGCGCTAAATATAGCGCGAAATAAAATCAAAAAATATTTTCGAAAAATCGTTCTAAAGAGGAAAAATATCTGCTCTAGAAACAATTTGAGGAAAAATTGACATTTCCGCAAACATTCAGTAATTTATAATTACTTTTCTCTACTTGTGACAAAAATATATTCCTAATGAAATATGTACTATATGTTTATTTCATGAATAATTTTCTCCAGTGTATGTTACGATAAAATCAATATCAAGATCTCACCATTAACCCGATTTACTCATTTGAATATGTTTAAAAGTATACGTATTCACACGATTCAATGCTTAGCAAACCACTACAAAATTTTTTCGTTTGTTGAAACAAAAAAAAAATTAAAAACAATAAAGTTTTTTTTTTTTTAATTCATGTGTGTTTTTTATTGTTGTTGTTTAGAAAACAACAACAAATATGATCTCTCATTAATTATTTATAGTAAATTTTAAAAAAGAAAAACGCTTTTCTGAAGATTTTTTTAATACTTTCTACCACTAGCGAAAAATGAGAATATATTAAGTTTGTTATTCCGTGTGAAACTTTTTTTAATTCTCATTTCAGAACACATAAAATATATAAATATTCTGGGTCCATAAATGTTTCTAAGTCAATTTATCCATGCCCGTCTGTTTGTCTGTCCTCTGTTAAAAATTACGCTCAGTTCCAAAAGACTCAACAGAAAAAAAACAATTTTGATAGCACTTTACGACTGAAATTCAGCACAATAAGCTTAGTAGGAAAAGAGTTATCGACCCAAAAGTAGAACAACCATTCTAAAAAATTTATATTTCTATAAAGCAACTAACATAAATTCGGGCGAAATTCACATTTCTCTAAGACCAGTCTACATTTTCCCTATCTCCATACACGAAAAGATATACATTTTTCAATATGGTTAACTCCAACAAAACTATTTTTAACGAAAATTGTTAAACCATATTATGGTTAAATTAGTCCTTCATCAAGGTGCCATAACCCTATTATGGTTGCCTCTAAACATGTTGTGGTTAATTATGACAATAATTTGTTTTTAAATTAACAATAATATAATCCTATTTTCTAAAAGCAACTTGATATGGTTGACAATTGCCGTGCTTTTATAAGTGTTTACATTACATTTGTTATTATTACCCATAACATAGTTGGAGGCAACCATAATATGGTTATGGCTTCTTGATGAAGTACCAATTTATCCATAGTATGGTTGCCGTTGACAATAATATAGTTAAATTGGCCATAATATGTTTAAAAATTTTTCGTAAAAATAGTTTTGTTGGAGGTGACAATATTGAAAAATATTTTTTCTCAGGGTGTATTTAGTCCACTCTAGTAAATCACTTTTGTTCGCGTCAAACCGTAACAAAAAAAAACTATTGAAATTAAATTGTGCCAAAGCTCAATAATACCGTGTTAAGATATACATTTTTAATTGAGTCAATATTCGTTTATTGACATTAACAGAAAAAATTAAAAATTGTAGCTAATCACCAATTTTATACTAAATTCATAGAATCAAGCAACCCATTTGTTGATTTTGCACCTATTACCAAAATGATTATATTGATTCCTAAAAATTTAATATTTTGAATATTTTTTTTCAATAAATGATAAATTTAATTTAAATCAAAAAAATTATCAAAAAACTTTGCAGTTTCAAACAATATGTTGATTGATTTTGACTATTTCCAACAACAATTTCACAAGTTTAAATAATTTTATTTTAAACAAAATAATTTTTTGTTATTTGATTATTATTTTAATAAAAAATTTATTTCAAAACAACTAAAATGTTAATTAAATCAAAATTATATTTTCAATTTTCGTTCAACAACAAAAAAAATAATTGATTCAATTATTACATTAATTAAATAAAACTTTTAATTGATAAAAAACTACCAAAAATTATTTCTGTGTAATTTTCTTTCTGTTCACATATACACAATTTAGCTAACTCAATTTATATTACTACTACATACAACATTCCACGTAAACCAACGTATACGCAAAATGTAAACAACTTTTGACATCTTTAAGGAATAAACATCTGGCTTTTGCGCAGACCTAATGGATACCCCATTGTTTTTTTGTAATTTCATTTGCCAAATGTCAAAACACTTTGTTAAGTAAGTTGTGTTTTGCTCATTAAACTAGAAATCGCACTGCCAAATATCACGAAGATCACTTAATAATTTAATATAGGGCCCATATAGACCACTCTTGGAAAAAACTTTAGTACACCTATAACCATAACAAATAATGCTGTTTAAGTGAAATTTGTTTCGTCATAGCTTCATGAGACTATAAATCACAACAAAAAATTTCTGAATTTCATTAAGATCGGTCAATACTTTTCCATAGGCCCAATATAAATCTTCACTAATAAACCATATTCCTCATATAAAGCCGATTCTTGCAAACATACTTTAGCAATACGCCTAAACCCGCAACGAGTTTAAAAACAGTGAGGTTAGTATATATTGAAATTGGATCCAACAGATTCCATACAAAAAACACTTCTGAAATATTCCTACTCTTGGTGCAGGGTATCAAATATAGAATAGCACTTTTACTTGTTTGAGAAACACTAACGATGGCTATTAATTAAAATGTTTACTTTAAAACGTCCGCTTTTATCTGCAACTTTGTGTAACAACCATATTTATGTGAGTGAGTGTGTGTGTGTGTGAGTATTTAAAAAGTATATATATATATATATTTTTTTCGTTTTATGTGGGTGGGAGGGCTTTTGTGGAAACATATTTAACACTGTTAAAAGATGAACAACAACAATAAAGAAGTGAAAATTTTGAAAGAAAACCTTTTGTCAATGGAAATTATCGAAAAGAAAATTTAGTTGAACAGCAACCGCCAAAGCAGCATCTTGGTGATCAATTCTACAAAATTTATTTATTCTAATAAACCTTTAAAAACTCGCAATGGATCCCTCTATTGTAAGTGTTAAAAAGTGTGTAGAAATCTTCTAATTTGAATAATTTGTCTACAAAAAATATGTAAACAAAGTGGTGGTTAATGAAACTTTAATAGATATAACAAAAAAAAAAAAAAAAATGCTGAAATTAATAGAACTAATTAAATTAAAATTTGTAAATGTAAACTTTTAACCGTTGTAAATTGTTGATCTTCTAGTGAAAATAATGCAAACACTGTATTCATTAAAAATTGCTACTAGAAAAACTTTGCAAAAAAAGGATTAAAGTGCTAAATTTATAAACCAAAATTTGCTGTTGCTATCAAACTCTATTAAAATAAATGTTTAAAAATGTTGACAATTAATAAAACAGTGTACACAGAAAAAAGTATAAATTGATTTTAATTAAAAAATTTGTGATAATAATTAAAAAATTATTAAAATTTGCACCAGTAAACAAATTAATAGTATCAATTAAATATTTTTTGATATTAACAATATTTTCTGCAGAAATGTTGTTCATATAAGTTAATGTTCAATTCACTTGAATACATTTTTAATTAAAACTGATTCTAAATATGTTTCTTATTGTTAAGCTTGTTAGGCCCGAAGTTCAACCGTGTTGGTAAATTCTAAGATGTTCAATTAATCGATGCTTAGTATTACTGTATTATTCGAGCGAATAATGATTCGAGGTAAAAAAGTAATCGAATAATAATCGAACAGTTTAATATTATTCGGTTAATCGAATAATTTTAATTTTGTCTAGTTTAGATAAGGCCTAAAATTATATTGTTTAACATAAAAATTTTATTAAAAAGTAAAAACAATTTAACAAAAGCTACTTCAGTGGACAGTTCAAATGCTTATGTTTCAAACGATTTCTGTCTTTTGTTTTGATGAAACTTGATTTATAAAAGATTCTTTCACTTATTGCTGACGTTGGAGAGATAAGAAGTAAAGCGTTATAAAGCATATAAAATTTTTCTGTTCTTTTTTTTTTGTCATTTTTAAAAATTTGCAGTCTTCCATTAAATCACTTTAATCTCTTTTTGATTTTTAAAGAATTTAAATACTTTTAATATTCTTGTTAAAATCTGGTAGAAGGTTGTGCCTTATCTAAATAAGAGTGGAAAGCGTTTTCTAGCTGTCAAAAGCAGCGTTTAAAAAACTGCAGTCAGAATAGAAAAACTGTCATTTCTTTCACTTTTTCATTTGTCGTTGACCAAAAAAACTATTACTTTTTCTTCTGATTCATTAAATGTCAAACCAACTCAAAAAGCGAAAAGAAGTACACAAATTTTCGTTTTTCGTTCGACAGTTTTTGGTTTCGACTGCAGTTTTTTAAACTCTGGTCAAAAGTTCTCATGCCCATACATTTTGTATGTAGCATACCGAAATAGCGTGGCGGCTTTGAGGTGAATATAGCGGTTTTATTCTCTCAACTCCCATACTACACTACCCTCTTTTTCAAAAATTACTGACTTTACAAACTTAAGTTGAGACAGCTAAAAGCCGGTTTACCCAGTAGAGGAAAAACAACACCAATAATATGTAACGGGTGGTTAAGTTTTAAGGGCCGATGTTCAATGTGAACCATACTTAAATGTCAAATTTTTTTCTGCATTTCATTTGATATTTCCCAATTTCAGACGAACTCATTTTGAATTATGAAAAGATACACAATCGAGTAACGCGTTAAAGATATTCAGGCTTATTATGAAAATGGGCGTTCAAATCAAAATGGATATCGTGGACTTCGTGATTTTTTCGGTCAATTTAATCGTCCAAATGTGTGTACAATCGGAAAAATCGTGCAAAAATTTGAGCAAACCGGGGCTGTTGGAGATGTGAAAACACCAGTGCATGCTCGTACAGCTCGTACTGCAGAAAATGTTGCTGCTGTTCGCGATAGTGTGGCTGAAGAGCCGTCCACCTCAACTCGTCGTCGTGCCCAACAATTGCACCTCTCACGCTCGTCGGTGATGATTGATGAACATTGATGAATGCATACTGTTGATGAACATTATGCATTCATACGCTTACAAGGTGCAATTGACTCAAGAACTAAAGAGTCTTGACCATTCCAAACGTCTTCAATGGTCAGAATGGTGGCAAGAAATGGCAACAGTGGGTGATCAATTTTCGAAGAAAATCATCTTCAGTTTTTAGGCACATTTTCACCTCAGTGAATTCGTAAATAAGCAGAATTGCAATGCAACCACAAAAAGTGACTGTTTGGTGTGATTTATGGGCTGGCGGCACCATCGGGCCGTATTCTTTCCAAAATGAGGCCGATCAGGCAGTTACTGTGAATGGCGTTCGCTATCGTGAGATGATAACGAACTTTTTATTGCCTGAATTGGAAGATATGGGTGTGGACGATATGTGGTTTCAACGGCTCGGTGCCACTTGCCGCACAGCTAACGAAACAATGGCTCTTTTGCGCGACAAATTCAATGGCCGTGTTATCTCACATTGTGGCGATGGACTTCTTTCTTTTGGGTTGTTTGAAAGAAAAGATGTACGTCGATAAGCCAGCAACAATTCAAGAGCTAAAGGATGAGAGAATTCGGCACATTAGCGGCATAAAACCTCAATTATGCCTCAGCGTCATCAAAAATTTGGACCACGGATGGAGGTGTGCGGCGGCCATTTGGCCGATATTTTGTTCCATACATAATTGAACCATACCAATTTTATCTTAATAAAATAAAGTGACAATAATTTCCTAAATAATTTGTGTTTTATTCAAAATCAACATCGGCCCTTAAAATTTAACCACCCTTTATTATCTCTTATAGCTTTATTAGATTCAAGACTACGCAAATCTAAATATGCACAGACAAAATTCCAGCCATTTTTTTTAATTAATCAAAAATAAAATCAGTTTTAATTAAAAATGTAATGAAGTGAATTTTACGTTCACTTAAATAAACATCATTACTGCAGAAAATATTGTTAATGTAAAAAAAAATATTTAATTGATACTATTAATTTGTTTACTGGTGTAAATTTAATTAAATTTTTTAACTAGTAATGCAATTTTTTTATTTTTAATTACAATAAATTTTTATTCTTTTCTGTGTGATTTTTTCTATCAGTTTTACTTTTTTAAATGAAAGATCTAATTTCATTGTAATTTTAAAGATCCACAATATCTCAAAACAACCACTTTTAGCTTGAAAACAATCATGTAAATTGATTTAATTTTTCAAACAACTTAATCATTTTTTCTTCTCCCAATTCTATATTATTTCACAGGATGAAGATCTTACCCCCGAGCAAATTGCTGTTTTGCAAAAGGCTTTCAACAGTTTCGATCACCAAAAATGTGGCAGTATCTCCACTGAAATGGTATCCGATATCTTGCGTTTGATGGGTCAACCCTTTGACAAGAAGATCTTGGAGGAACTTATCGAGGAAGTCGATGAAGATAAGTCGGGTCGTTTGGAATTCGGAGAATTCGTTCAATTGGCTGCCAAATTCATTGTTGAAGAAGATGACGAAGCCATGCAAAAGGAATTGCGCGAAGCCTTCCGTTTGTACGACAAACAAGGCAACGGTTATATTCCCACCTCCTGCTTGCGAGAAATTTTGCGTGAATTGGATGATCAATTGACCAATGAAGAATTGGATATTATGATTGAAGAAATTGATTCTGATGGTTCTGGGACCGTTGATTTCGATGGTGAGTTTTTTAAGTTTTCTTTTCTTTTCCTCTAACAAATATCTTAATGAAGGGCTAATTAGTTTACTAATTTTTTTTGTCATATTGACGCATTTTTCCGTGTATGTATGTTTATGCTTCCATTTGTGACTAAAGTGTCTACATTTGACAAATTGATTAGCTGTATTTGTTTTGGGTTGTGGCCAGTTTTTTAAGATCATTTTTTAATTTTTCAAAATTTGCATTTAGCAACTAATTGCTGGTGTTTTTTTTTTATAAAATTTTCCAACAATAAAAAACAAATTTTTTATGCTCTTTATAGCTGTTTGGGAAATTTAAAAATATATTCCATAGCTCCCTCTACCAAATAAGAATTTTAACATGTTTCGAAAATACTCTCTAAAAATTTCTTAAATATCACATACATACACACACTGAATAGATTTCCAAAATCAATGTTTAGATACTTTAATGCCTTGAATAATAAATTTGTACATATTTATAGTTTTTAAAAAAGTATTTTCTTTTATCTATTAATAGTTTTCTTTTTAATTTTTTAAAAATAAAATATTAAATAATTTTTGTGTATTTGTTTTTTTACTTTTAGAATTCATGGAAATGATGACTGGTTAATAAACATTTTATCTGATAATGACACAGACATTTACATTCACAAGCTTTTTTCTTAAACACTAAATAGAATAAAATACTCCCAAAAAAGAACCAAATGAAAATAGGAAAATTACTTAAAATAAACTTAATGTATTGTAAAAAATAATAAATAATAACTTTCGTTTGATTTTTATGAGAACCCTTTATCAATCTTAGATCCCATGGCGTAAATTCTAGGGTATTCATTTAATCGACCTTTTGCTTTAATCGGTTAATCGCTCGATTAATTTTGTTTTTGATCGGTTAACCGATTAATAAAGTTTTTTTTATAAATTAAGTAATTTCAATATGTATACAGAAATGCATTAATTATTTAGTATTTGGAGTTTATTAGTAAAAAAAAACCAATAACATACCAAATATATTAATTCTTGAACTAAAACGAGCAAACAAAAAACAATTCATAAATATGTAATATGCATTTTTCAATTAAAACATAATTGGGGGATTCACAAGGTGTGCTATCAAGTCATATCGTAATAATGTCCTAAATAATAATTTACAATTGCTTAAAATAAATATTGTTGTGTTTCAAACAAAATAAAAAATTTAATGCTGTGCTCATTGATTCTTCATAGCTGCACAGTAGAAATATAAATTATAAGCGGTAGCCCACAACAGTCATATCGTCGGCTTAATATGCAAATCTGCTAACTTCCTTCAAACACATTTTACAGGAGAGACAAAAAAATTTTTATTTTTTTCTATTTGCAGCTTGATAGAAAATTAAAAATACAATTAGTTTAACACACTTCAAGACTTAAATAGAGGAAAAACTACATGCTGGTCGACGAGGCGTTTCTTTCTCTACCACACGGCATCAAAATCTCAATTTACATAAAAAGTGGATTTAGCCGGTTTGCATATTAATCCTACGATATATATTTCCAGTAATTACTTAAAAACATAAGGCTTTACAACTTTATGACTACCTTGTGAATTCCCCAATATGTATTTATAAAAAAATAGACTGAGATAATTTTATTATTTATTTCAATAGTTGAAGGAGATCTTATAAAAAAATCTTTTAAAAAAGTAATTTGGTTTAACTGCCTGTTTAACGATATCGAACGTCATCGTTCGCATAGAAAATTACATTTAAAACAAAAACAAAGTTCGAACATTGTACGAACTTTGTTTTTGTTTTAAATGTAATTTTCTATGCGAACGATGACGTTCGATATCGTTAAACAGGCAGTAAATGTTTAGGAGTTAAGCGATTCTTTTCTTTTGTTTTGACAAAACTTGACTTAGAAAAAATTCTTTCACTTATCGTAGATGAATATCTTATTTCTCAGTCCTTTTTAAGGATTTCCCTAAACATATAAAATATTCCATTATGCCCTTAGAGTCCTGTTTTAATTTTTAAAAATGTTTAACACTTCTAATTGTTACGGTTAATTTTAATAAAATAAATAATAATAAAAAGTTCGTGAAACAAGAAAGAGGTGTTGGCAATCAAACCTTTAACCCATTTTTCGCCACATTCCTGTTGATTGAACATTGAAATCGGTCGGCGGAAAATGGGTTGAAATGAAGATCACTGAACACCTTTGTTTGTAAGAAAAAATATTTTCTAAACACATACCTTTTGTATATGAGACGAAAAAAATAATAAAAAATACAAAAAAATATCTTAAAATACTACAAAAAATTAAAAATCTTATTACATCGGTTAATCGGTTAATCGACTGAAATTAATCGGTTTAATCGTTAATCGAAAAAAGCCAATTTGAAATTAACCGATCAGTTAATCGGGTAGTAATTAATCGGTTAACCGATTGACGGTTAACCGAATGAATACCCTAGTAAATTCTCTACCTTTTTACCAATAGTAAATAGTAAATATGTTTATCATTTTATCAGGGCTGTGGAGTCGGAGTTGAAGAGTCAGAGTTGAGATTTTTGTGCCGGAGTCGGACTCGTAGTACCCACAAAAACTCGCGACTCCGACTCCAAAGTAAGATAAAAATATTATATATTATTATATTATAAAAATAAAAATTATTGTAATTGACGATGCAATATTTCAAATATCGATTTGTGAATATTTTAAAAATCATTTGTATGCCATATTCAACCATTTAAAAGCTAATGCATTAAAAAAGTAAGAGTGCTGTATTCGGATGTACCGAATTTTTGACAACCTCCACCGACAGTTAGAATATATGAGAGCTATAAATATTAAAATAATCTTTATAAAATGGACGTCAGTATAAAAATTGATTCCAGTTCAAACCAATTGTACGACAATCAGAAAGTATTATGCTTTTATTTCTAGCAATTTGAACTAACTTGAATAATATATCATGATAAGAGTTTTTTTTTCCCGGACTTTTTCGATTTCGAAAGCGGGAAATTTGTTTAAATTTCCCGGGATCCCGCTCCATATAAATAATACAAAGCAAATATTGTTATTAATTAATGAAAAAAACTTTTATGAAAAAACGTAAGGGAGCTTGTTTACAAAGAAAGTAAATGAAATGGTTCAATGCTAAAAAATTAATTGAAGATTGAAATAGGAACTTGAATTATTATCACCTCACGCCTTTATTCCCTATTATTATGTTTTATTCAGTATTATTATGCTCTGGATACAAGATAAAAAGATAACATAAACAACAATTTAACTCATAAAACAATAATAAAAACAAAATTAAAATTAAGGTACTCAAGATATGAGATCAAAAAGTTAATTAAAAAATTGATAAAATATTTTGAATAAATATATAACATTTTTTAACGGCTAAGGAAATAACTTTCTGACACACTCAAAGTCGTCAAAAAGTATATTTCTGATTTTATTTACTAATTATCATGCTTCTGAAAAATTTCGTTCACTTTTTTACCGAGGTTGGACAAATAGTTAAAAGTGCACCGGATTCACAATCAGAAGCAATTTTTCTTTTTTGTAAACAACGTCTACATCAGTCAAATTTATTTTAAGGATGATGCAAAAATTGGCATCAACCGGACTGCTTCTTACAAACCTTTTATTTCATTAGGTCCATTTGAAATCTTTAGGACAATGTGTTTTTCGAGTTTCCAAAATTTTATTTTATTTCGGTTTCCCCGCACTTCACGGGTATATAAACCAACACAAATTGAAATTGAAAATTTGTGTTTATCACCTGATAAACATATCGCTCCTTCATTGCATCATAGTCATATCTCAAAATTTTAAGTAACTTTAGCAAAGTTTTCATTCATACCTTCTCGTATTATATCTCAAACTGAACCGAAGTTATAGGAAAATATATCTTTAAATCGGTACATTTTGAAAACTTTGATTGCGTTTTGCCAAGATCGTTTGTTTTTGTAGATATGACTATGTTTCAATAAAGGAGCGATATGTTAAGGTATCTCCTATTTTTAAGACTTGTTCATGGACAACGAAACTTTACTGCCTGTATCTTATTTTGAATTAATGTACTTTATTAACTCTTCACTTCACTAAATGTAATAATTATAAACTGTTGCACTGCCCATTCTGCTTTTAGTAGATTTATTGCATCAGGAGACATTGATTTAAATACATGTACTCACTTCTTGTAATTGATCTAATCCACAAACCATCCACAGATGCTAATTTTTAGATAATAGAAAACTAAATTTCAAAGTATAAATAGCTATTTTCTGAAATTATGAGGAATTTTTTATTTCCCGGGATCCCGCATGAAAAATCCCGGGAAAACAGGAAATAAAAAATTCCCGGGAAAAAACCCTATTCATGATTCGTAACAGTTTATGCCGAACTAAAATGAATTTCAGAAGGGACATTTACATTATCCCATGGCAGCCTTGCCATTTATCAAGTTTTTCCTTTTTTGCAAGTTTTTTGAGATGCAATAAAGTTTTAAATTTAAATAAAGTTTTTCAAGTTTTTTATAAATACATGATTTAAAATTTGCAGTCTATTGGATACAAACATTAAGTGATGTTTTCATGTTATTAAATGGTCTTGTATTTTCTCTGTTCTTTATTATTTTAATTGTGTTTACTTCTTGGTAAAGATCCCAAATTTTTTTTTAGGTTTTGAAATATCTTTAGCACTAGATTCATATAAGTTGTCTGAAGTTGGTAGACCTTGGAGTTTATTCTTTAAAGTTTTATGTTGCACTTTTTAATGGTCTGTTAAAAAAGTTAGATTTTGATAACAACTTTCTTAAACACGTCAAGGATATTGCACCCTTTTATGAATAAGAGGTAACCAATTGAGTATTTCTCAATTATGTGCTATTGTGGCAAATTTAGTCGATTTGAGTGATATTGAAGAAGTTAAAAATGAGTAGCTTGAGCTTTAATTTTTAGGAACGTAATTAATAGAAAAAGTAAAATATTGAAAATTTTCGCGAGGGCATATTCAAAATAAAAACATTTTTAGATTTAATTTTTATATATTTTTAAAAAAATGAATTCTACACAGAAAAAATTATTTTTCCAATTCAAACAAAAAATTTGTAGAATCAAAACATTTTTTGTCTGAAATCGGTCCTACAAACAAATTTGCATATTCAAACAATTTATTTGCATTTCGTTTATTGAAAAAAAACCCTGATTTTTTCAAACAAATAATTTAACTGAATCAAACAAATAGTTTAGTGAAAATCATACAAATTTCAAACAAATAATTTTGCTGAATAAAACAAAAAAGTTTTTGCACAAGCAATGACGCGCACACAAGCAAGCACTGTTGAAGTAGATGAAGGCAGAGCAGAGAGGCGCGGCTGGCTTTGAGACACATTTTTTTGTCTTGTTTATGCACACAATGTTTTTCTTCTTCACTCACTGTTTCTGTATCCTTTCCTTGGCAGCAGACCGACTCGACATGTTTTTCGTCATCATTTTATTTTTGTATTTGATGTACTTAGGTATTTAACTTAACATTATTAAAAAATTGAAAACGGGATTTTGTTTTTCATTCTTTTTTACCAACTTTGAAACCAACCAAAAATTTATTTTGTTTTTTTCTAATGTTGTTGTTGTTTAAAAATTGTAAAATGTTTTTTTTACCTAATATTGTTTTTGTCTTTTTTTCTAAAAACCTCGCCACGCTATTTTATCATCTTTCTTATTGTTGTACTTCTTTAAAGCGTCCAAAAATAGACTGTATGTGTTTTTTGTTGTTGTTTTTATATTTTACATAAAGAAGTGTTGCTTACGATCAAATAAAATAAATGCAAATAACGACAACATTAAAGAGCGTTAAATATTTCATACAAAATTATGAAAACTTGACACCAATAACGCGTTTATTAAATTTTTGAATAGTTGTCAACATTTCTGTTGGTTAAACTAAAAATCAAACAAAAATATTAATTGAATCAGTAAAAAAATTTGTAGAAATTAAAAAAAATTTCAAACAAGCGTTTGTTTGAAAATAATTCAGCAATAATTTTTTCTGTGTATATATTTTTTTTTATTTAATTATTTAACAGTAATATAAAAAGCCTTAGTGTGTTACGTACCAGCAGAAATAAAAAGATTTTACGGGTGCGCGATCATGGTGGGATGCCTCAGTTTTGCCCTGCGATAAGAATGTACTTTGCGAGTGGAAGCAAAACTATTGCCGTTTATAACTCCATGTCCCGCGAAAAGTTTTTCAAATACGTTCAAATACACATTTTAGGATAACTCTGCATCTCACTCGAAAAAAAAGTTTTGAAGAGTGCAACAAAAAAACGGTGTTATGAATTGCCAACAGAAATCACGAATTACTCAATTGATGGGTAGATGATACTCTTTACGTGAAGTAATAAGGCAAAACCACAACCCGTTTAGTTGATAAATCTTGTCTGTGCTACTTCTAGAGGTGTTGTAGTGAACTTTAAAAGATTGTAGATTAAAAATTGTGGTCTTGATCATTTAACGTTTATATCCATTAATATATATATATATATATATATATATATATATATATATATATATATTTCGGGTTGATTTTTTTAAACATTTACCACTGTTAGAAGCATTACACTCGATGGGTTGGTAGCAACAGGTACAAATGTGGCAAATAGAGTGGAAATTTTCCTTTGGGCAAAGAAATTAAGCGGGGCGATATTTCCCAATTTACCAATATCGAAATTGTAGATGTTGTGAAATGGAAGGACATATAGGCAGTGATAGCCAGTAGGCTAGCTGGTAATGAGCAAGACTATCAGTGCGGGGGTTGCGGGTTCGATTCCCGCCAGAGACTCTAGTCTCCTGCAGATAAGCGTAGAGCTTCGCGGGATTAGCATAGAGGGGAAAAAAGGAAATGTGGAAAGGATCCTGTAGGAAAAATTAGAAAATGTAACAAAAACTTAAAACTCCGCTGATTTATTCTTTATTTCTTATAAGGAAGTGATGTATCTGTATTTTTTAAGTTTAATAAACGTTAGAAAAGTTCCAAAATATGTTTTATCCGTTCGAAGCTACTTTGCAGATATTGACCTAGACCGCACAATTGTGCGATGTCCTGTTTGCCAAAAAGGACCATGTAGGAATATTTTATGGGTCTATCTTATACAAAATACAAAAATATTTTGTTTGATTTTTTGATTTAGGGTAATTTGAAAGCAATTTAAAGCATGGGTCTGAGAGGGTTATGGACTGATCATCACGAAATCCTGTTTAGTGATTTCCGTTATTAAAAATCTAACTGGAACACATTTCAAGACAGTAGTGAAATTTGTTTTATCGCTTAAAGTGCTTTTTTAGTAAGCTGCTTAATATGGGATCTAAGGTAAATATGGACCGATAATCAGAAAATTGCATTGTATTATTTCTAGCCATATGAACCAAAATTGGAACAAATTTTACAATATCTATAGCTGCTACGGTTTTAGGTGTATTAAAGTAATTTCCTAGAGTGAGCATTATATGGGGCATTATATAGAAAATCATGGACCGATCTTCACGAAATTTTGCAGTGTCTTATAAAACTGTGCCGTACCAAATTTTATTATGATAGCGATATTGTTAATTTTTAAGGGTGGTGGTTCTACATTTTGATTGATAACTATGATCCTACTAATTGGATTTTGCTGGATTTTACTCCCAAACTGCTTAGGATAACTAGAAGCATCTTGACACCAATATTGTACTTTTGTTTTAAGTTTTTCGAAAGTGAGCGTATTTTGAACAGACGGACAGACAGACAGACATGGCTAAATCGACTTAGAATTACTCAAGAAACCAGGGGTATTAGATGCATAACAAAAAAGTTTCACATGGAATGACAAACTTAGTATACCCTCATTCCGTATGGTAATTACCCTTTTTTAGGGTAATTTTGGGTTGCAAAAGGTAGCAAGGTAATTTAATTTAAAAAACGGTCATTTAAAGAAATTTGGATTTTTAGTATACATATACATGCTTACATATGTATGAATGTTTAATAATTTTAACGTTTGAGAGGTGATTTTAAATTAAAAATATGTATATCAATTATATAACAAAAAATTAAGAACATTATGTTTTTCCAAATATTTTCGTAACAGCGATAAGTCCAATTAAGAAAACTGAAATTATGCTTGTATAGTTATTATTAATTTTATATTAAACTTTTTGTTTGTTTAAAAATCAACAATATTAAAATGTATTTTAAACAAAAATTTTTAATCAAATTTTTTCTTAAAACACATTTAAAATTTAAATAAATGGTTTATGAATACTGCTATCATGTGCTGTTTCCAAATCACAGGCGATGGACTGAGTGCTTTTCATATAATTTTTACTACATAATCATTCGCCAGTCATTTGGAAACAGCAAATTAATTTCTTCTAAAAACGGTAATTTTTAGAAGGCCGTACGGTATAAAAAAAATAAAAATTAACATTACTCAGTCTCATATACATTTAGCATCAAGATTATGGTAGGAGTCGAAGTCGTGAGTCTGAGTCGGAGTCGGAGTCGGAGTCGTACTTAACAAATTTCAGCGTTTGGAGTCGGAGTCGGAGTTAGTACTTTTTTCGGACGACTCCACAGCCCTAGTATTTTGCTTGTAGAAGATTTTGTATGTATTGTTATACCCTCCACCACAATTAGTTGTGAAGAGGGTATACTAAGTTTGTCATTCCGTGTGAAACTTTTTTATTATTCATCTCAGACCCCATAAAGTATATATATTCTGGCTGCTTGAGTAATTCCAAGTCGATTTAGCCATGTCCGTCTGTCTGTCCGTCTGTCCGTCTGTTGAAAACACGCTCACTTTCGAAAAACTCATAAGAAATAAACAAACTAGGTGTCAAATTGCTTGTAGTTATCCTAAGCAGTTTGGGATTGAATTTCAGCAAAATCGGTTCAGTAGGACCAGAGCTATGAATCAAAATGTGGAACCACCACCTTCAAAAACTTGATAATTTTGTTACAAAAACTAACATAAATGATGCAAAAATGCACGGAATCACATAAGATTTGCACAAGTCCGTTTTATTTGACTAGAAATGGCACTGTAAAATTTCGCGAAGGTCGGTCCATAATTTACCCTAAGCCCCATATAAACACTACTCCCGGAAAACAGTTTAGTACGCCTAAAACCGTAAAAAATAATGCAATCATAACACATTTTGGCTCGTCACAATTTTATAGGACTATAAATGATACTGTGAAATTTCGTGAAGATCGGTACATAATTTACCCTAGGCCCCATATATGCCCTACTCCCGGAAAACAGTTTAGTCTCCTAAAACCATAATTAATAACAAATCGTCACAGTTTAAGATAATAATAATAAAAAGACATCATACAGATATTACTCCTTAAACATTCGAACTGTCGGTGGAGGGTATCAAAGATTCGGCACAGCCGAATATAGCACACTAACTTGTTTTTAATTATGTTTATATAATATAGCTTCATTATAAGCCCAAATTAATAAACGATGAACTTTGTTTTGTTGTTGTTAATTTTATGAAACTTAGAAAACGTTCCCGAATTAATGGTTTTTGAAAGATATTCACTAAAAAACAATATTATAAAAAAAGTATAGAATTGTGTGCGCTGCCCTGTAAAAGTTTAATAATATACAAATTTTGCAATGTTATAAACTAAGAGCCATCATTATAGCTTGAAATTTTTTCTGTTATAAAATCAATCTTGAAATTTACAACCTTGGTTATTTTGAGCCTACTGTTTTGGTTTTATTTTATTTGTTTAGTCAAATATTTCGATTAACTTTGCTTATCATTCTCAGGAAAATTAATTATATAAACATGCAGATGAGCCTTCTGCTGGTATTTGTATAATTTGTAAAACACATTTTGAAGAGAAAAGTAAGGTAAAAAAAATTTGTAATCCTTGTATTGTTTTTGTGAAATAGCAGACCTTTTGTTATTGGACTTGGTGTTATTTGTCTCAAGGGAGTGAGCAGTACCAATACCATCATAGAAGGTAAAAAACACCAAGTCCAATTGAATAAGTAAATTTATTTCCATTCCATAATCAATATTATTATTGTCCAAGAAAATATAAAATTGTAAGCCTTTATTTTCGCTCAAATTTTCCAAAAGTGAGTAGATAAAAGTATTCTCAAATTATTTTTCGGGTTTACCCCCATATTGATGGGCATTATATCTGGAACACTCTCATGTATTTTTCCGAGTTCCTTTTCCTTTTTTTTATTAGTCAATTTGAAGGTTGGAGTTTAAAATGTAGCTCACTTAGTGCTTTCACCACAGAAGCTACAGCAGATTTGCAGCCATATATATGAACATCGCTACAAAAACATTTTTCAAAATACGATTTATAAAAAACAAATATGTCAAAGCGAACTTATTTACGAATTTGCATTTTAAAATTCCCTAATTCGACTCCATTTTATTACCGATATGTTGACGCACTTCAAACAATAGTGAACTAGCGATCGGTTATCTCAATTTTTCAAACGAACGAGTTTTGCAACTCACCTAATGATATGTTAAAAATTTTTAAAGTAGACATTAAATTTAAATTAAATTTTTTTTTTTTTTTTTTTTTTCACAATAAGTCTTCAAGCTTAAGGTCACCTTTATATAAAAAATATTTATTATTAATCAAAATTTAGACTTTTAATTTATAAGAATAAAGAAGGAAATACAATAAGTTTACAAAAATGGAATAGAACAATTTTTGTTTCCTGTGTATAATTTTTATTATTTTTTGATAACTGACAATTTTGTTGTTTCATACAATTTTGTTTTAAAAAATTGGCTTAAAATTAAAAAAAGCAAAAATACCTTAAGAAGTCAACCATTGAGATAAGGAAATATTATAAAAGTAACCTCGAACGTAAAGATTTATTGTGAAGAATTAATATTAAAAAGGTCGAAAAAGTTAAACTAAATAATTTTTTTATTTTGAAAAATATTCAAAAAATTTTATGCTGAAAAATTTTGGAGTCGAAGTCGGTAGTTTTTGTGGGCACTTCGACTCCGACTCCATTACAACAACTCCAACTCCGACCCTTCAACTCCGACTCCACAGAAAAAAAGGTTTCCTGATGATCTGGCCTAAGCAACCAGTGAAATGCGCATAGAAACTAGCTTTCCCTCAACAATAAATTTCAGTGTATTTATCAAAAACAAAAATTTCGAATTTAGCACGTCAAAAAATCTTGTTAATAATAAATTTTGAATTCCCAAAAATAAGTCTGAATAAAATTTAAGCTCGTTCTTTCCTGTATTTTTCTGTACAACTTTGCAATAACCACATGTACGAGTGTAAACAAATTTGCATAACTTTTATAGGCTTATTTCGGTTAAAAAAAAAAAAATAGGACTCAATTGGAAAAATTTTGAATTAAATTGGTCATTTCCAGGTTTGCAGATAAAAAAAAATTTTTTTAAACCGGTTTTTCTTTCTGTGTATAATAAACTGTGGTAAAAGCTATCTAAATGCCAAATGGTTATTAGTTAATGCTCCAACCATTTTTTACGACTTTAATAAGACCCTTATTCTTCTTTATTCCTTTTGCCTCAATGAAAATTCTAATGTAATAGAAAAGTGCAAATTTATATAAAAACGAATAAAAAAAATAGTTTTTTCAACGAAAATATGTTTAACAAAAAGTACCAGAATCTTATATATAGAACTCTTTTACTTGGTGTTCAGTACCATCTCAGTTTTTCAATTAACCATCACTGATCCATATTAACTATTTGTTTCAAAAAATAGGTATAATCTTTATGATTTAACATAAAGGCAGATGGATATGAAAATAAAATCAAACAAAAAACAATTATTTTAAGTTTTTATTTATACCTGTAGTTCACTATAAAAATCGCTTATCAAAATGCTGCATTTAAACGGTAAGATGCAACACCTTTAGCATATGGAAGCCTAAAAGTATGTGAAAAAGTAAATTTTTAATATAATTTTCAAAAAAAGCGACTGAATATAAAAGCTTTCGATGGTAACAAAGCTTTTTTTGGCTTATTAAATTCATATGAAGGAAATAGATAATTAAAATTTTAAATTGATCTTGCTACATTGGACAAAAATTTCTTTATTAAATGCAGAGCTGTCAGACTTGGGGACTTATCCCCAAAGTTTGGGATTTCATGTGAGCAAAAAGGACAAAGAAAGTTGGGGATTGGGGTTTTTTTGTTGGGATTTAAAAACAAATTTCGGGGATATTTTGGGGATTTTTTGGGGATTTTACTCTTTTTAATTATTTACACTTATTTTTCTTCGTTTCGTATATAAAATATGAAAAAAGTAACAAAACGTTTATCTTACTCTTATATTGTGTAAAGGGTCCTAGGTAAGATAACCATTTTTGTTAAGTGTGTAAAAAGTACTTTATTATGTTATTTTTCTTGAGTGAGTGCTTAAAAAAAAAGAATTTAAACATAGAATCTTAAACGGTTGACAACACATAAAATTAACATGATTTTTTTTACTAAAAATTTTTATTCTGGGGTTTTTGGGGACAAGTCAAGTCAAAAAAAATATACTAAATGTACTTCTGAGCTAAAAGACTATTTCAGATGTCTTCAGTAGAATTGTATGGCGATTCTTTTCTTAAAATATATTTACCCTATAAAACTTATTTTAAGGGGTAATATTTGTCTTTTTTTAACCTCCACACTAAGACGGTACTTTAGAGGGTTAAAATATTTTCTGCATCAAATTTCACTAGGGGTCTTCCATGACCAAAAGTTCGTGCAATGTAAGTAAATCGGTTTTTTGGAAATTTTAAAATTTCAAGGCCCGGAATTTCGAAAATCAGTTTTACATACATTGCACGAACTTTTGGTCTTAGAAGACCCCCAGTGAAATTTGATGAGTAGGGAAATTAATACCCCAGATCAATGATGTTATTATTATTTTTTTGAAAAGTCCCTACGCAGCCTGAAAAATCAATTTTTTTCCTTACGCGCTCAAAAAATTTTCCCCACAAAAATCTTTACATTTTAATGATTAAAAAATCTTTCCTTCTTTTCCCTATGGTAATTTATTTAGAAACAAAGTCCTACAAATAGGGATTTTTCTCTACGTATAACATCACTGCCCCAGATAGTGGCTTTTATGGCTTAGTTGATAATCGGTTACATAAAAAATCGTTGTAAAGTAAATGGAAAATAGTATAAATGTAAAATGCATCAATAACATACACAATTATACAGCGTTTAAATACTGCAGTCAATGTACAAAAACTGCCATTTCTTCATTTGTCATTAGCCAAAAAAAAACTTTTGCTTTTACTTCTGATTCATTTAATATAAACAGTCGCTGAAAAACCAACTCAAAAACCGAAATTTGTACCCAAATTGCCGTTTTTTGTGCGACAGTTTTTGGTTTCGACTTCAGTTTTTTAAACCATGCAGTTATATACTTATGTCCAGAAAAGCAGAGCGGGTAATGGTAGTTCACACACACCCAGCATTACCGTTGTGATGGTATTCGTAAAAAGTTTGTGTTAAAAGATTTTTTACGATTTCTTAATTAGATTTGCGACAGTAAAGTACAAATTAAAGTACAATTTCTCTAATAGAGAACATAACTCACATACACATTTGTTATTTGTTATTTATTGAATAAACAAAAAAAAAAAAATATGACATTTTATTTAAAAAATGCAATTAGGTTAGGTTAGTTAAAGAGTAGCAAGTGTTATGCCAAGAAATTCACCCTTAATAATGGCATAAGGCATTGAACTTTTTGCCAATGTTAAATAGGTGAGCTCGGTTTATGTTTGTTGCGATTTTTAAAACGGCAATGATTGCCTCAAAGAGCAAAAACCTTCGCAAAAATTTAAAAACTCGAAAAAGTTTGCAAAAATAACGCCATAAAATTTATTAAAAATCCCTAAAACAAACAGGAATGGAAAAATTTGGTAAAAATTACTAAAATTCCCAAATATTTGGTACACACAGAAAAAAATCAAGTTAAAAACGTAGAAAACAAGGTTGATTTAAAATTTTTCGGTGGTGATTTTGCTTTATACGTTTTTCATGTTAATTCAACCTGGTTTTACAAAAAATTGCGAACAACATTTTTTTCTTTTAAAATAACTTTAATTCATGTTAATTTAACATTGCAGTAAAGTTAGAGCAAAATGTAATTTATATTGAAATAACAATCCGAATCACGTTGAATGAAAGTTATTTCAAGTTGAAACAACGTGAATTTCATGTAGAATCAAATTGGTTTGAGTGTGTTATAACAGTGTGAAGATGCTTCAGAGACAACATATGCATTTATTTAAGAATAATTCAAAACACTTACCCCTGTAACACATGTTTCACTTATTTTGTATTCTCCTTTGATAACAGAAGTATCAGCAGAATCGCCCAATATGGTTTTCGTCATCGTTCTACTTTGAAAACTTGATGTACTATTTAACTAAATAATTTTAATTAAAAGAATACGGGAATTGTCTTCTTTTTATAACATGTTTTAAACATGAAAATAAAAAAATGTACAACTTAAGTATGTATGCATATTAATTTAACAAGATAAACTTTTGATTTTAATATAAAACAACTTTTTATGGATTCAATATTGAGTCCATATTTATTTATATTTAAATATATTTTTTTTTTTTATTTTAACAGTGAAAAATATTTAATAAACGTGAGCTAAGGTTATTTTATTTGAAATTAATATGAAATAATGATAAATTTAAATAAAGTGCATACTTTTGCAGAAAATTACTATGATTCTCCATCAACATTTTTCCATTGTTATTTTACATTGGTATTTTCTTCTGTGTGTAACAGTGGTATTATAGCATTTATTAAAAATCGTAAAAGCTTTAAGAGTCAGAAAACTTACAGGAAAAAATCGCTAAATCGGTTAAAAAAAAAGAAAATGTCGGAACATAACATAAAAAGTATGAGTTATAATGATGAAGAACAAACTTTTTGTCAGGTGTTTGTTTATAAAAAACCTGGTCTTATTTTATTTATTAAAATAGGAAATACTGCTTTTAAAAAACTTACCCTTCTTTTTTATTGAAATACCCCCTTTTTACCCCTTTTTTTGAAAAATCTACTTTTGTGACCCTTTTCGAAAATTTCCAACGGTAACCCTGCACACACCCAAAGAGGGTATTAGCTAAAAATTTTAGATTAAAGTGCAATAAATTGTTGTATATTATACATTAACAGAAAGTTCTGGTCCTTATTTAAGAGATAGTCTTAAAAAATTTAGCTAATAGCTTTTATTGCCTTTAATAATGCTGAGAATTGGTCCACTATTGCCGCTTTCCTTCATATAAAGTTTTCCCAAAATGCCGAGAAATGTACGGGACCCGTACATTTAACTGAGACATTCTATTTTGCAAAATTTATTTTATACACTTCATAGAAATTAACGGTTTTAGATTCTTTATTTTAATTCTTCTTTTTAAAACACTCACTGAAGAAAAATAACATAAAATAACCTTTAACGCACTTTACAAGAATGGTAATCTTAATTAAGACCCTTTACACCGTATAGGTTGTTGACTACTTTTTTCATGTTTTATATACGAAACAAAGAAAAATAAGCTAAAAATAAAAGAAGGGAACATATATTAAAAATGTGTAAAATCCCCAAACTATCCCCTATTTTTTTTAAATCCCCAAAAAAATCCCCAGTCCCAAAATGACTTTCACTTTCCTTTTTGCTCGCATGAAATCCCCAACTTTGGGGATAAATCTCCAAGTCTTATTAACTAAATTGATAAGATAAGCTAGGGACTTTACTATCAAGGATGAAAACCGCTAATGTTTTTTAATGCATAGTACCCTGTTGTCAGGGCTGGGCAGTATTTGAAATACATGTATTTGAAATAAGTATTTAAAATCCAAATACGTATTTTGTATTTGTATTTTAAATACATGTCCAGCAAGTATTTTGTATTTTGTATTTTGTATTTTAAATACATACAATAAATAGAAGTATTTTGTATTTTAAATACATACAGACGTGTAAGTATTTTGTATTTTAAATAAAGACAAAGAATCCAAAATCTTGCAATTTATACTCTGGAGGAAAATTACAAAAAACTTAAAATGTCACCTGGAAATATCAGAAGTAGCAGCACCAGTAAAGAAGACGATGATTTTGTTGTTTTCGTAAATAGAATCTAGGACATCAAATTTGGAGTTGGAATTTGTCAGTTTCGTCAGTGACAAGAGCAAAGACATTACCACTCTTGACAGCTATCCAAATATAAAAAGAGTATTCTTAGAATTTAATATAGTTTTGTGCTCATCAGGACCTGTAGAAAGATTATTCTACACTTTGCGTTCGTTTGTACAAAAAATACAACTGTGGGAAAAATTTTCAAGTTCTTTTGTGAAAATGTTGATGAAAAACATGCAAAACATGTTACATGTTTTACCCTTACTTTTACTTAAGGGTTCATACTGCCCTGTTTTACAACTTTGGTACTTACTACTTTGTTTGTACAACCAATATTTTATTTTGTTTGTCATAATATTTTAAAAGTTTTGTCAAAAGAATTCTACATCTAAATATTCTTTGACGGCATACTCCATTTTGAATTAAATCGTTTTTTATTTTGGTGGAAAATTCTATGTATTTATTATCGTTTTAAATTTGTTCAAGGTATAAGTGATGTCAATGTCTGTTTTCAAACCGTAAAGTAAGTGTGCAGCAAATAGTCGAATAGTTTTTAAAATCGCTAATGAACTACATTAATAATAAAAGTGTAATAGTTGTAAATAAAGGCAGCTAATTTTGTTCGATTGAAGTTGTACAACATGTAACACTTCGAGTGATTATAGGTAACATGAAAAAGTGTTACATGCATATACTGTAGCATTTTTTTCTCAGAATAGAAATCGCCATAAGACATATGACTACCGTTTAAATCCCCCATAGTATTTCCCTATATCAGGATATTAATACTAAATGAATTTAACAAACCTTAGAAAGACAAAAACATATCAAAATATTTTGAAAATTTTATTTTTTTTTGTATATAAAATAAATACTTTTTCCAACACTTTTTAATTGTGTTTAACAAGCAGGTGGCAAATTACGGCATTCGATATTACGGCCGGTCGAAGGCCTCCTTTGTAAAGAATCTTTTGTTAGCGAAGACGATTTTTGTCATTCCATAGAGAAGAAAATTATTGGGTCTGGCCGAAGGTCGTCTATGCAGGCAAGTTGTATGTTTAAAACTACTTTGTAAGAATTATTACATAAAAATTTAAGAATAAAATTGCTCATTAATTCTTAAGCATTTTTCACAATTTTTGGATATTATATTTCTTATTATTTTTTGGGCCATTTTTCGTTTACGTTGGGCGATTTTACTTCCGCTCGGGCTATTTTCCAGATATTGCTTTAAGCGATTTTGCTTAGGGTCATTTTTCGGACTTAATTTTTACCAATCTTAATGGACGATACAGGGTCGACTTTATAATTTTCGATGATAATTTCGAAAAATCAGTAAAATCTATGTATTTCACTTGTGGGGGCCTGTACATATATACACATTCGAGCTTACAACCAACAACGAAAATACAACCAGTCCAATTAACCCACTTAGCTTGAGAGTTCATACCCATTATTATCTATGCTGTAACATATTTCTGTTTAATGAATGAAAATTTATGTAAAAATTAAAGTTTATTAACCTTGAACTAGACATTCGAAACAAGAGTGCGCCATAACGACTAAACTACAAAAAGACTTTCGTTTTCATTTGGCATACATTAAAATAACACAAGGCCAAAACTTTTACAACCAAATTTCTACAAGAGGCAAGTTACAAAAAAACCAGTTTTAACTTTTGTTAAAAAATGTGTGGACGTAAGAGCAGTCATTGTAATGAAACGAATCAGTTTTTAAGGGCACACTTTCGCTTTTGTGCGGTGCGGCTTTTGCGGAATGATTTAATATTGATAAGAAAAGTGAAACAACCAAAAATTATCTAAATGACAAAAAAATATTATAATCATTATGACTATTTATGTGTGACATTTTTGTCTAGTTTGTTTTTAATTATATTATTATTTATTCATTTTGAATAATTTTTGCATTAAAACGTTTAAATATCTATTGTCTATCATCTGCGAAATATGGTCTTTTGTAGTTGAGATCATATTTCGGTAAATTTTTCTTTTATTTATTTTGCTTAACTCCAACTAGACTTGAGAAAACAAGTTAATTAGCATGTTTAATGAGACCGGTTGAGAAAACAGCAAAATCATTTAATTTTTTATTAAATAAATTAATAAACATGTACGTAAATAAATTTTTATTACCAAAAAAAAAGAAATATATATAAATATTAATAAGAGTTCTTCGTTATTTTAACATGACAACTTAATGATTAGGCTTATGCTGCTTTTGTCAATCTAGATGATGATCATTGCAAGATGATGTGCCGGTATTTATGATACCCACAGTATACCAGTGGAGGCTGATGTGTGTTATATATAGAAATATTGGTTCTGGGTCAGCCTTTTGGCATACCGATCGATTTGGAATTGCTTTCGGAGTTTATCTGGATTTGTCAATCCATCCGGCTGGCAGACTGATTGTGTGATATTTGTCATAACGGCGAAGTCTTTTGAAAATGGGGTCCATAATTGCATATAACTTTTATACAAACTTTCTTCCGAAACAGTGTAGTTTTGCCCATATACCAACTTGTTTTGTAATTGTTTAGATTAAATTTGTCCCAAAAATATCTTTTACTTGCTTCTTTTACTCCTCTGGGGATCATAGGGCCTTAGCCATAAATATCTTGTTGCACTCTTTATCACATTACCAAAATGTATAAGAATCAGTCTGTATTTTACCACAGATCCCATACAAACCCCATTTCCCCTCATTGCCATAACTTCCTTATAAACGTTGGTATTTAGCCACAATATATTTTTTATATATTTTTATATTACCACCAATCACTGTTTATATATTTTTATATTACCACCAATCACTGTTTACCGAGTCACTGCAACTTGGAACTTGTTGCGGCGAAAAATGGGCAAACTATATCATGTCAAAGTTAAGTTCTGATAGGTCCGAAATTGACTTTAAGTCCCATAAAATGGAGAAAATATCCAACTGTTATAGATATCCAGATAATATTCGGTCCAAAAAAATCATGTATGAATTTTAACCTCGAACAAAATTTTGTTTTTGACGGGTACATAATTGCACAATCTCGAAAATGTGTCTGCAAATACTGTGGTGTAGGGTATTATACAACCGGGCTATAGTACTTGTTTTTTGTTTTTTACTTTTTGTCACAAATAAAGAAATAGTTGCTCTTAGACTTTTAGCCTTTAACTAATTGGTTGAGTTCATATTTCATTATGATTTTATTATAAATTTTTAAATAAAACTTTGTAACAAAACATTGAATTTTTTTTATTAATAAACGTGGAAATCTTAGAATGAACTTGTTTTTTTCTCTTTGATTTTTGATAATATAAAACGTTTATTTTACTGATAATTTAATGATCATTTATACCCATTGTGGTCATCTGAGTTCAGTGAAATCATTTACAAAATATTTTGATAAAAAACAATTAAGAGTGCTATATTCGGCTGTGCCGAATCTTATATACCCTTCACTATTTTGCGAGCAGAATACAGAGCAACTAGACAAAAACAAAATAATTTTTACATAAAAAATACATATTTACAATACTAAAAACTTCATAACAATTTTAATTTAAAAAGCGAAAACTGGTAAATATTTTTTTAAAAACGTAAAAATTAAAAAAAAAAATTTGTTTTATTTTGATTATAACTTAGCCATTTTTAACCGATTTGACAGATTTATATACCGACGTGCTTAAGAAGAAATTTGCCAGTTAGTTGTGTTGTAAATCTTGGACTCGGGAAGATCTATGGTTCCCGAAACTTTTTTGTATCTGAACCGATTTTCCGAGTTTTTCAGAAAATATTTTTTACTTAAGATTTCCGATCTTTTGATATACAAGGTATAACCATAGGTCATATAACAGTCCAAAAAATCAGGGTTTTATATAATTTTTGAAATTTTTTGTACGGGCGGTACTACGCCCACTTCTTCGATCCCGCCCACATTTTGTGGGATGCTGTTTATTGATAACCTAAATGTGTGTACCTATTTTTAACTTTGGCTCTTGCCGTTCTCAGGATATACACAAAAAAGTAATAAAAATACAACAACAAGGGATTTTTGGAGAAAATTAAAGGAAGTCGTGGTTTTTTGCTCATATCTCAGCCATTTTCTGACCGATCTAGCTGAATTTCAATAGCAAGAGTGGTGGACTTTATGTGACATAAATGTAAAACAACCTAGCCGCTATCATGTCTGGAGTCTCCGGAAAACATATATCAAACGTAAGACGGACAGACGGACATGGTTAAATCAAGTTCTCACCTCATAAGGACCCAGAATATATATACTTTATAGGGTCTTAGATCAATATTGTAGAAATTACAAACGGAATGACAAACTTATATATACCCTCTTCCACCTGTGGTGAAGGGTATAAAAATAGTTATAAAGACTGCAAACTTGATTCTATTCTGGAAAAAAGTTGTATTTTCTGAGTTACATAAAAGCGTTTAATATAAAAAAATCAAAAAAAACAAACAAATAAGAAGGCTATAGTCAGCTGGGCCGAATATAAAATAGCCTCCGCCAAGAATTAAGAATTTTCGGGTGTGGACTTTATATGGGATCTGAGATAAATTATAGACCAATTTTAACTAAAATTTTACATAACAGTGTCTAGTTAAAGATATTTTTATAACTAATGTGTCTTAAATTTAACGATAGAGTTAGTATTCGTTACAGCTTTATACCTAAGAGACTTATAAGAAATTATCATAGTTATATAAAACTATATAGAAAGAAATTTCATTATTTTATCATTTTAAGCATTTTAGGCGTATTCAAGTTTTTTTTATTTGCAACATCACATGTTCGACGTTGTAAGCCGATCATCATAAAAGTCTGCAATAGAGTTTTCAGCCAGTACACTGAAAAAACAAATCAATTCATCCATTTAATCAAGCTGAAGCGTTGTCAATAGTACGGTAAGTACATATTTCCTTAAATCAAGTACAGTACGTTTGATTCGAAATATTTAACTCATCCATATTTAATTCTCAATTTGTACTTAAAATTATCCGAAAACAGGATTGACTTAATTAAAAGTGAAATAAAATTAATCTCAAGCTGTTCTCAATCGGTTAACCGATTAATAACTTCCCGATTAACTGACCGATTAATTTAAAATTGGATTTTTTCGATTAACGATTAAACCGGTTCATTTCAGTCGATTAACCGATGTAACAAAGTTTTTAATTTTTTAAAAGTATTATAAAATATTTTTTGTGTTTTTTTATTATTTTTTTCGTCTCATATACAAAAGGTGTGTGCTTAGAAATATTTTTTCCTGCATTAAATTTCTTTCTAGCAATATATTCTTAAAATACAGTAAAAAAACAGAAACTAAGGAATTTAGACATAAACTTTTTTGCAGAATGTTCGGGGCTGAGCTTTGTCAGGTCAGTCAGATGATGACGTAACAACAGAAGAAACTCTGGATAGTAACACAAAACAGTTTTTTTAACAGAATTAACCGAAACAAAACTTTAAAAAATTAAAACAAAACCCTAATGGCATAATGGAAGATTTTATATGTTTAGAGAAATCCAGGAAAAGGACTGAGAAATTAGATATTCTGTATTATGGGTTGCTTTCGATTTCTCCAACATCTACGATAAGTAAAAGAATTTTTTCCAAGTCAAGTTTTATCAAAACTAAAAGAAAGAATCGCTTTAATCCTTAACATGAAAACTAAATTATTTTTCTTAAGATTGTTTTATAAGATCTCCTTAAACTATTGATAAAAAATAATCTGAGCGTTTATTATGTATTAATTAAAAAATACATATTACATTTTTATGAATTATTTTTTTGTTTGCAGCATGACCAACATGGTTTCCGTAATCATTCTATTAAAAAAATTTAATGAATTTAACTAAATAATTTTAGCAAATAGAATGTGGGAATTATTGCTTCTTTTTTACTTCTTAAACATGAAACTTATCTATATTTTTCTTTTTGTAGTATTGTTGTTGGTTTTACAACAAACTTTTACAGACATACGCGTATCTACGCATATTGCCATGCAAATAATAGGACCAGTCCAAACACGCGTGTAAAGAGTAGCCCACAAGGGACTAGGACTAGTCCAAAAGTAACCCAAACGTATGGAAAAAACATGGTCTATTTAACATTACGATGTCCTAGGGCAGGACCATATAACCCAGCCTTGGACTAAAAAGGAATAGTTTTAAAACTACTCCAATGTATACTTAAGAGGATTAGTTTTGAAGTCGTTTAAAAACGAAGGCATGTTGTCTCACTACAACATGTTTTAACAATGACATGGTCCATGCTTGCATTACATCGGACCAGTCCATGGAGCAGTCCATTTTATCAAAATGGATCAGGTGGTCCAATAATATTTGCAGGGTGGTTTTCGAAAGTTATCCCATTTTGAATTGTTTTAAGTACTTTTAAGTGTTATCAGCACTTAAATTTTTTCATAACGACTCGTAGGTACTTAAGTAAGAAGAAAAAACATAAATTTAGTACGAGCTTTTTTTTTCTTTGCAATAGTAGCGATGGTAAATTTTATAAAAATATCTACATTTCGCCGCTAATGTTATGCCGTTGGTGTTTTATAGCTTAAATACATAAAATCAAGGGATATGTGAATAGCGCTCACCTAGCTGAGCGAGTCAACAATTTTTTTTCTGGAATAGCAATATCTATATGGTTGGGCTAGCCTAAATAAATTATTAGTGTTGTATTTGAATGGTAGATCGGTTTTACATTTGAGTCTTTTCCTAATTATGCTTTATTTTTATCCAACCCTGCATTAGAGAACTATAAATCAAGAATGTTCCCATCGATCTTTTAAGGAGCATAAGGCTTCAACAAGCTTCTTCTCCAGCTTGTATTTATTTTCCTCATCTCTACCAATTTTCCTTCGCCGTGTGTGCGCGGTCCGGCCTCTTCTGCTACTTCCCTAAAGCTGGAGGCCCACACGATGCATTCATGCGTTGATGCGTATGATACTTTTTGTGGATCTTATACCTTTCTAAATTCAAGTTACATGCAATGCGTTTTGTGCGACAAATTTTTTTTTTATCAGCTGTTGTGATAAAAAACAATTTTGGCAGAAATAGAGAGTGTTATTGATATTTAAATATAATTTATTTATCAGGATTCAAAGAGGAGTAAACTTTTATTACACAAATATTCATGATTTTTCACGGTATTAATAACTTTCCAGTTCATGGCATTGTTCAAAAAAATATAATAAGCACAAAAAAGATGACACTCAGAACCAATTCCAGCCATAAAAAGTTCGTTATCATCTCACGATAGCGAACACCATTCACAGTTACTGCCTGACCGGCCTCATTTTGGAAAAAATAAGGCCCGTTGATGCCGCCAGCCCATAAACCGCACCAAGCAGTCACTCTTAGTGGGTGCATTGGTTTTTCTACAATCACTTTTGGATTATAATTTGCCCAAATGTGGCAATTCTGCTTATTGACGAATCCACTGAGGTAAAAATGTGCCTCATCACTGAATATGCATTTTGATTTGAACGCCCATTTTCATAATAAGCCTGAATAACTTTAACGCGTTGCTCGATTATGTAAATTTCCATGGTTCAAATTGAGTTAGTCTGAAATTGAAAAATGTCAAATGAAATTCAGAAAAAAACTTAACGCTTAGGTGTGTTTATAATGGGTGTCCATTAGAGCGACTCAAAATGTATGGAAGCAAAATTCGTGCTCAATGTACCCTCCTAAAAATGAACCTTGGACTCTTTTAAGATACCATTTTTAATATTTCGGCTCCAGCTTTGACCTCTCGTGAGCTGGACCATTTTGAAAAAGAGTCTATTTTTGCATGTTTTGTTAATTTGAGAATCTGTTTCCTTACCAACATATACAAATTGGGTATCATAAGAAAGGTTTTTTTAAGGCGCGTCCAACTGTATATACAATTTGTCCAAGGACGATCATCCATATCCATTTTTTTTAAGGATTTTCTGTAAAAAAAACGGTTTTTGAATTTTTTGTTCGGCGTTGCTTGTAATAAAAATGCCAAATTAACATATTTTAATCTTTAGTCGATTTAATTAAATACGTGTTTCAGCTTTTTTGGAAATTCGCGCTAGTTCGCGTTTTGACAAAAATGCAATGGGGTGGTAACCCTTCGTTTTAAATAGGGCAATATGGGTATCAAATTTCTTCTTTTACCAAGTACATCATCTTTGTATGTTAATAATAATTTTTTTTGCAAATTAGATGCATTTTACACGGTGCTCTAGAATATATAAAAATGCAATTTTGTAGTAACTGTAATATGTTAGCGGATTTAGTTTCTAGATCATGTATGGATAAAAATAGAACTAAAGAAAGAAAAAAAGAAATGATCCACGACTTTTTGGCGGCATATTTTTTTCGCAAATTAAAAAAAAAATTTAAATTTTATTGTTTATATTTACAAAACTTTTATACAGATCATTTATAGCGATTTTAAAAAGCGTTTCAGCAAATCCTTTCGTGATTCTATTTGAGTATATTGCTTGCGCGACACGATCTGGCTCGCAATATAAGCCGGACGATTTTTATCGATTACCGATACTCTAGATTGACTGACAACGTGTACAAAACGCTCAGTGCTTTGTGAATGCCAAGGAAATTCTAAAATAAGTTCGTTAATAATATTAATATTTTTTGTATTTTATTTTTTTACCTGGAATATTAATAATTTCATCAGAATATAAACAATAAAATTTAAAATTTTTTTTAAATTGCGAAAAAAAATATGCCGCCATTTCTTTTTTTCTTTCTTTAGTTCTATTTTTATCCATACATGATCTAGAAACTAAATCCGCTAACATATTACAGTTCCTAAAAAATTCCATTTATATATATTCTAGAGCACCGTGTAAAATGCATCTAATTTGCAAAAAATAATATTATTTACATACAAAGATGATGTACTTGGTAAAAGAAGAAATTTGATACCCATATTGCCCTATTTAAAACGAAGGGTTACCACCCCATTGCATTTTTGTCAAAACGCGAACTAGCGCGAATTTCCAAAAAAACTGAAACACGTATTTAATTAAATCGACTAAAGATTAAAATATGTTAATTTGGCATTTTTATTACAAGCAACGCCGAACAAAAAATTCAAAAACCGTTTTTTTTACAGAAAATCCTTAAAAAAATGGGTATGGATGATCGTCCTTGGACAAATTGTATATACAGTTGGACGCGCCTTAAAAAAACCTTTCTTATGATACCCAATTTGTATATGTTGGTAAGGAAACAGATTCTCAAATTAACAAAACATGCAAAAATAGACTCTTTTTCAAAATGGTCCAGCTCACGAGAGGTCAAAGCTGGAGCCGAAATATTTAAAATGGTATCTTAAAAAAGTCCAAGGTTCATTTTTAGGAGGGTACATCGTGCACTTTTTTTGGTGAGTCGCTCTAGTGTCCATATTTTAGGTATCATCAGTCAATGGAAAGTGCTGAGGGAAGATGATCCAAAGCTTTTTGTGGCGAGAAATTGATAATTTATACATAGAGTATATGTGGTTTCAACAGTATGGTGCCACTTGCCACTCAGCAAAAGAAAAAAATGGATCGTAGAGGAGGGAATTGGCCGTCTGGGCGGCCGATTTTACACCTTAAGCCCATTTGTTGTGGGTTTTTTTTCAATCGAAACTGTACAGCAATAAAATAAATACTGCAATAAAAATATTTTTAATATTGTATTAAAAAACTCTTATTTTATTAAAATTAAAATGATACATACCTCAATCTTTGGACACCCTTTACAATCAGACAATTTGCTTGAACAAACTCTTCAACATTTTTGAATCCACCAGAAATTAATAACAACTTTTAAAACATTTTAATAATCAAGTATTTTCTTATACAATTGTAAAGGGGTGGTCGACTCATCATTCAAATATTTAAAAATTTTTAAGCAATAATTTAGATCCGCAATAAACTTAAAGGTAATCAAGTGCTCCTTAGCGGACTCATCGTGACATGAAGCCATCTCACACAGTTACTTTTTTCATTATTCTCTCATTTTTAAAGCCAGTAATACAAATCAAACAATTATATTATTAAAAGTTTGTTGAGTGAACAAATGAATGAATTAACACTGGACAGATGTAACGTACAAACAAACAAGCAGACTACTAACCAAACAATGGTGCATTATTAAATTTTGAAATACTTTAAAGAATAATGACTTACGAAAAAAGATTGAACAAACATTAGATTAATGCTATGTTCACACTTGGGGTTTTAAAACGCGTTTAAGCAAAATGTTGATTAAGTTAATCAAAGCCGTTCACATTACATTTGAGATGATTAAGATGACAGATGATTACAACAAACAAAACAAATTTATATTTATTTAAAGTACTAAAAATGGATAAAAATACTTTTATAAAGTTATCAGAAGATTATATTTATCATTTTAATGATGAAATTGTGAAAGTTTATGAATTAAGAACAATTTTGATTTTTAGTTAAACTGTTAATTTTCAATTTTTAATATTCTTTAATTAGGCTTGCGTTCATCAAATTTAATTTTCATTAAATTATTTTCACTGAGGAAGAAATTTTTTTCTTTGGCTGAGCTGGGATTTGAACCCGGGTTGATTTTTACATGTTTCAAGAATCACAACATTCTATGTCCCAATTTCCACAATGCAAGTCTTATTGATCAGCTTGCTACTTTGTTGGCGAGAGTGACGAGGGGAAAAGAAACGAGTACTCAGCTTGCTGTACTCGTCATATGCGTTTTGTTTTCTCATTCGTAATTTTCAGCAGGTCTATTTTGACAACTATCTTTCATTTTTAATTTCGTTGCACAAAGTTAATTTCGAAGCGTGTGTGATTTTTTGTGTGTGTTGTTTGTGCGAAATGTCAAAGCGCACATATACATTCATACAAATGGAATAACAGATAAATAATAAGACTTGACTCGTGAAAATGCCGAAGCTGATTCAAAGAAGAAAATGTGTTAAGTTTATCAATAAGACTTGCATTGTGGAAATTGGGACTATCTTTAGAAAATCTTTGAGTTCTAACCACTGCACCACTGCGGTGCCCGCCAGCCAACAGTCAAACATCAATATTTTAACCAGTAGTACTGGTGGTTCGATATTTGCTGTTATATCTAATTATCATTTCAAACTACATGTTGCCTCCTTTCCTCTGTTTTTTCGTATTCTTTCTGTCAAGACTTTGTCTTGAAAACCTGAATACATTGGTTTATTATGTTTTTTTGTCCGCTTAAATTTGGTGAACTCAAGCCTTATTAAAGAATATTAAAAATTTATGAATTATTTAAGGAAAAAAATAAAAATAAAGTCAGAAATCGTGGCCGGTTGTACACGTTCATGTTTCCCGATTCTACATTATACTCAGTTTGAGGTATGTTCAGTGCAGTCTATTTGATTAACGAAGTGATTTAGTTGTAACCATGTCAATTTGAAGTGATTAACAAATCACTTGAATGTATGGGCAACAGAGAACGGGTTTGTGCTATTGCAAAAAATTCGCATTCAATGAACAACATCAAATACACTCATTTGTATTCATGCAATCAAACTTTCTCAGCCACACACATTGCTGTTGTTTAAAAATGCATTCGAGTCATGCACAGCGTGTTGGCTTTGCCATTCATCAATTATTGCTTTGGTAAAAAACACATACAAAGAAAAATACACAAAAATCATTGCTCTGATGCCTATTCAGCAGTTGCTATGTATGTAGTATGTATTAAAGTTTTTTCATATGCTGGACTAGTCCAAACGCGCATGTAAAATGTATCCCACAAGGGACTCGGACTAGTCCAAAAGTAACCCAAACGTATGGAAAAACACGGTCTATTTAACATTACGATGTCCTAGGGCAGGACCATATAAACCAGCTTTGGATTACAAAGGAGTAGTATTGTGTGGTGTTGCTGTTCTGATGTATCGTTTGGTATTTTATTTTTCAACAAAGTGTCATTTAATTATTTATTATTATAAGTCTATGGAATTTTATTCCTTACAGAAAATTTAAAAAATAATTGATTACAAAATGTTAAACATAAAAATATAATACATAATTAACAATAAGATTACTAAGTGTTAAGAAATGTGATTATTGCCCTTTTTATAGCTTCAGGATTTGATGAAAAGTCAATAAACCTATATACAAGTTGTTAAATGCATTGCTCATTCTCCTGAGAGGGTCTGCATTAGCATAATTAGCTCTAACAAATGTTATTGATAAAGATATGTAATTCCGGGATGGACGTTGAGGAATGTTGAGAGAAATATTATTTATCAAAAATCCACAGCAGATGTCACCATTAATAACATTGAATAAAAATGACACATTAAGCATAGTTCTACGACTTTTTAATGTAGGAAGTTTAATAAGAGCAAGACGAGCAGCATATGAAGGCAAGTTCAAGGGTTAAAACGTAATCCACGAATACAAAACAACAGGAATTGTTTTTGGATCTGCAAAATGTTTTTTATTATTCAACGCGTACTGATTTTTCTTTTTATATTTAAGCCAAAACTTAATGCGAACTAGTCGTTTTTATTTTAATACCTCCCACCATGAGTGGTGAAACTTTTTAAAGATTTGAAGATACATTAAACACCTTATAAAATCTATATATACATTTCGGGGGCTTGAATAAGTCTAAGTCGATTGAGCCATGTCCGACTGTCTCTCCGTCTTTTACATTCACCCTCACTTATGAACGACTCAACAGAAAATAACAGTTTTGAAAATAAAATCTTTTTTAGTTCTCCTAAGCTGTTTGCAATTTAGATTCAGTACAATTGGTTGAGGAAGAAGCCCGTTATGAAATTAAATGTAGAACAACCTTCCTAAAATAGGCCAATAACCACAATTTTTTTTATTGAATCTTTCTTGTCGAAAATTACAATATGAATTCAAAGCTTAATCCTAATTGTTATTTATTAGCCATTACCAATGTAACCGCTAATTAATTGCATTCAAGGGTCAAAAAAGCCTGCTAGGCGCAGACGATTTGTCGTAATAAACTAGACTGTCTTCTTTGTAGCCTCTGGATGTTTGATGCGCATGCAGTACACCATAATTGGATGCCATATGGCCATATTGGTTTTAAGATAGACTTGTATAAGAGAACTTTGTTGTCTAAGGACAAGTTTGAGTTTCGACCGAGGAGCCAATGTAGTTGAGCTGCTTTAAGTTTCATAGCCGTTATTTTTGCTTCAATATGACGAGACCTGCAGCCGTATTCTCTAATTCGCTTAGCTAAAGCTTAATCTCGATCGCTAAATTGCCTAAGAGAATACAAAATTTAAAAATTTTTGCGATGACATTTAAAGCTAAAATTGCCGCGAATTAAATTTTTATGACATTGCTAAATTTAGCAATGCACGTTAATGTATTGCATTCGTAGCCCAAAATCGCTAAATCAATTTTATAGATTTTTAGCGATAGAGATTTAGCTTTAGCGAATTACGGAATACGGCTGCAGGTCGAACGTCTATCTATATGAATTCCCAAGTACTTTACATGATTTTCTACCGGAAGAGTGATGTTATTTATTTTTACAGCTGGGCACCTTTGTCTTCTGAGCGTGAAAGTTAAGTGAGCACATTTAGCAGGGTTAACCTTTATTTTTCATTTTTCTAGCCAGGCCTCTAGTTCATTGATGTGGAACAGTAGACGCTGCGATGCAACTTTTGAGTCCAGATTAACACTAATAAATGCTGTGTCGTCTACAAAAGTAGAAGTATGTGTGCTCGGGATTGTTGGCTGTATATGATATATACAGTAACGGCCCTAATATGCAGCTAAAATGAATTATAATACTTTGAGGTCAGATTTTAAAATGATTGGTTCATAATTTATCATAAGTCTGATCAAATGCCCATATCTAAAATATTCGAATACTCGTTGGAGGGTATCATAGATTCGGTACAACCGATTAGAGCGCTCTTACTTGTTTAATACGTATGTCTCTTTCGTAAAATGGACCTTAACTGCAAGTGTACCGATATGTTTTGCTGACATTTAAAATTTTCCTTGTGTGAAAATATTTGCAATAAATGTATTTCTTTACAAAAACTATTTTGTAATAATCTTTCATCTCTTGCGCTTCTTTAGTGGAGTCTTCATAAAAATAAACATTTATTCACACTTTTTATTAAAAAAAATTAATATTTTTGAATGAACAAATTTATTTAAACAAAAGTACAGCAACAACTATTAAAGTGTTTGTTTTTGAAATAAATCTTAGTTTTATTATCACTTGTATTTGCTTTTGCACTTTTGCAAAATTTTAAAATTTAATAAAATCAAAACCAATTAAAAATATTTGCGACATCTGTTTTGAATGTTTGAATTAAAACTGGTATTTTAATTATTTCTCAAGTATGTAGACGAATACTTTTTGACACAGGTGTAAAAATTTTAACACCGACTATAATCGATTACCAAATTTTTACGGAATAAAATTTTAAATGTATTTATATATATTAGGGTATTCATTGGGTTAACCGTTAATCGGTTAACCGATTAATTACTACCCGATTAACTGATCGGTTAATTTAAAATTGGCAATTTTCGATTAACGATTAAACCGGTTAATTTCAGTCGATTAACCGATTAACCGATGTAACAAATAATTTTAGTTTTTTCTAGTATTATAACATATTTTTTCGCTTTTTTAATTATTTGTTTCGTCTCATATAAAAAAGGTATATGTTTGGAAAATATTTGTTCCTACAATATATTTCCTTCTAGAAATACATTCTTAAAATACAGTACAAAGACTAGGGGTTCGTATTTAATTTTTTTCGGTGCTGAGCTTTGCCAGGATGAGTCAGATGATGACCTGACAATAGAAGAAGCTCTCGATTGTAACACAAACAATCTTTAACAAAATAAGCCGAAATAATGGCATAATGGAAGATTTTATATGTTGAGAGAAATCCTGGAAAAGGACAAAGAAACCAAGATATCGCATTCAGCTTTTAAAAATGAAATGTATCTGCGCATCTACGTCACATCAGCGTATAAGTACAGCTAAAATATAGAAACACAAGCAAACAAACATGTGTATTAAATGCTTAAGTGACGTCATATTAAACAGTTGAATTTTGTATTCTTGAATCTGTATTATGGGTTGCTTCCGATTTAACAAACATCTTCGATAAGTGAAAGAATTGTTTCCAAATCAAGTTTTATCAAAACTAAAGAAAAGACTCGCTTCTAAACTTTTATAAAATCTTAAACTATTGAAATAATTAATACAAAAATCGCACAGTTTTTTTTAATAAATACATACAAATATTATGTATAAATTATAAAATGTGTTTTTCATATTTATGAATTACTTTTTTGTTTGCTCGTTTGAGTTCAAGAATTGTTTTGTTCGTTATGTTATTGTTTTTTTTTTACTAAAAGACTCCAATAATAAATAATTTTTGCATTTTTATTTATTGAAATTACTTAATTTATAACAAAACTTTATTAATCGGTTAACCGATCAATAACAAAATTAACCGATTATTAACCGATTAAACCAAAACCTCGGTTAATTAATCGAGCGATTAACCGATTAAATCAAAAGCCCGATTAAATGAATACCCTAATATATATCAATATTTAAACCATTTTTATTTATGTAAATTACATCTTTTAAAAAATAACTGAAATTATTTTCTGTCTTAAACCTTTTTAAAATTTTAAACACATTTTTGCTATCGAAAACTCAAAAGTAGTTTTTCGTTGGGAAAAAAGATAATCGCCTAATGAGAAAATGGCCATTAGAGTTATAAATGATTTTGTGCTGCCAAAACTATCTTTATTAAAAGTTTTTTTATATATCGAAAAATTTATTTTTGTGTACACTTTCATGCATATACATATAAGCAATTTTAATTAGTGTGTTTAACATTAGCTGCGTTCGAGAACACAAAAGTTTTTACTATTTTTTACTGAACTTTACTGCATTTTACGAAATTGCGTTCGAGTACACAAAATGCAGTAAATGAAAACACAAATTGAGAGCGAAAAGTGACAGTTCTTGTCTGAGTATTAACAAATTTTTACTGCAGAAATTTTTGCAGTAAAATTTAGTAAAACAAAAAAACATATGTTTCAAAACGTAAACAAACGAAAGTAACAAACAAAATGCTTACAAATTGTGAAAAAATTGTTAAATAAACGAAAAGTTGATATAAATATTAAACAAAAACAAAATGTGAATAAATATTAATTAATTAAACTTGTTTGTGAATCATTTACTTGGCTAAATGCCAACATTTGAAACTTTTTTTGTTATGCTAATTTTTTAGAGTTGTAAAAGTGTTAAGTACTTGGGTACTTAAGTAATCAATAGAAAAAAATTATTCATGTTCTTTTGAATAAATTAACCCGCCACAAATAAGTAACATCAAATAAATTAAAAAACAAACAAATATGAAAGATTACATAAAATAATTTGTTTGTATTTTCCAAAAATGTTTGCGTTTTAAAAATGATTTAATCGAGTACCGATAAGAAAACGATTTAAGTAGTCAAAAGTGTAAACATTTTTTAACACTTCAATTATTTGTCATCAGCTGTTGCCTTTATTTTACGAATTTTTACAAAATATGCGTTCGCGTACTTTTTTGGACAACAGCTTTTTGTGAGAGCAAATTTTATAATTTTCTCATTTACTGCATTTTACTGTAAAAGTACTCAAACGCACCTATTTTTTAATTAATATGCAATAACTTATTTTTGGCCTCTTTTTGTAACCATATATTTTTATAACGTTTTTAAGTATAAAAAAACATTTAATTTTTTAAGGTAATACCTAGCCAAATTATAAGGGATTACTTTTGGGACATCGCGAACAAAAATATGTACTTTTTCTAGTAGAAAAGTAAGTAGTCGTCGCGTCAAGTTCTCATTATTTTTCTGCTTAATTTGTAAGCAAAGTTTTTGCTGGGGATGTCAACTTGATTTGTTTGCGATTTTTATTTTTATAAACAGCTTAAATTGGATATTTTTGTGAAAAAGTATACACCATATTTGAAAGCTGACCAAAGATATGATAAATATTCATGTATACAAAAGTCACGTATGAAAGCATTTTGAAGAAAAATTACAAAAAATATTTGTTTTGGGCAGTTAAGTCCAAGTGCAGCTAACTTGAATTTTTTGTATGAATATATTTGTGCATTTATTTTAAATGTGCAGGTATGGAAAGTGCACTTTAAAAAAGGCATTTTTAAACAATAAAGACAAAAATATTAATTTTGTGCAGTTAGGTGAAAACAAAAGGCAGTTAAGTCAAAACTAGTATAGTAAAAAAATTCTTTAAAATATTTTTTGAACTGCTGTTTCTTTTGAACTAATTTGAACTAATATAATATTCATACAATCTCATAAAAACATTTTCATTAATCAGACAAACACATAAATGTTAAAATTGGAGCTTACATGTAAGCAGGTTTGTAAGGGAGAGAAGCTATTTTCCCCCTTACAAAATTGCTTCCAGAAGGCATGATTTTTTTAAGGCGAATTCCCACTTGGAAGCATTACCTTTTGAAAAAAGAAATGCGATATATGTAAGCGCTCCGTTCATGTCTCTATGATGTTACAGCTATCGTTGCTTACAAAAAGCTCTTTCATCATGTTTTTTTCTGAAAACGTGAATTCGTACCTGATGTAAACCTATTACTGTATTGCTTACACGAAACCCTTTCTCCATGCTTCTTAAGAATCTGTGAAATAATAACTTCCGTTTGGTATTTTTGTTTTATTTTTTATTCAAAATTAGCAAAATAAATTAAATGTTAAAAAATAGAATTAACAATTCAGATTTTGATTTGATTAAATTCTGAATTTCTAAAACAAATTTAAAATTTTGAAACACAATACAAAATGTTATATTACTTTTGATTTTTACGATTTTGTTGTTGATGTTTAGGGATTTCATTCTGCTATAACAAGATCAATATTTTCTGAATCTTAGTCCTCTTTTCCAACGGTTTTTGGCATATTGTTGCAAATCAAATATCACTTTTCCTTTAAGGTTGTTTTGGTTGCTTATTGGGCCGCGAGTGGCTTTTGTATAAAAAAAATAATTTCTAACTCTAGACGAGGGTTTTTAAATTTTTAGCATATGCACTATTTTGAATTTTTTCCTATTTTTGTTTCAGTGTTTCTAAAGGTACGTTCAGACTGATCAAATATTTGAAAGCAAACATCAAATATTTCATTAACGTAGTCTGAACACAAAATATTTTTGAGTGTCAAATAAAATAAAAGCTGATTTTGATCAAATAAAAGTATTTGCCGGCAAACAAATATTTGTCCAATGTGAACATAGTGTGAACACAAAAGATCAAATATTTTAGTTATTTTTGAGCAAACATTTATTTGATATAACAAAAAAATTGTAAGAGCAAACAACGACAAATAATTTAAGCCATGTTCTCGATAGAAGCAATTTTTCCTGTAAGTTTTCGGATTCTTTACAGTTTTAAAGATTTTAAATAATTATTAGACTTTGCTATCATGCCGCTATTAGCAAGTTTTTGCAAATTTCCGTTAAAGTTAGCAATTTTTGTCGATATTATGTCATTCCTTATAGTTTTAGGGACTTTGAATCAATTTTATGGCTTGTTTGAAATATTAAAATGGTTTGCGAATTTTTGATATTTTTTGCAACTTTTTTTTTTTTGTTTTTAAATCGATTTAGCGATTTCAAATAAATTATAGGTTTAGGTTTGTTTCCAAGTTTGCAATTCTTTAAAAATTTTAGCCATTTTCGCGATAGAAGTGATTTCTTCATGTGATTCTTTGCAGCTCGAACGATTTTTAATAATTATTAAAATTTGCTATGATGCCGCTATTAGCAAATTTTTGCAAATTTCCGCTATTTTACCGAATTTTTGTCATTCCTTATACTTTTAAGGACTTTTAGTCAATTTTATAGCTTTTTTGAAATATTAAAAATTTTCGCGAATTTTCGCTATTTTTGGAAAAAATTTTTTTTTTGTTATTTTCCGACAATTTGTTTTTTTATCGATTTCAAATAAATTTTAGGGTTTGTTTCCAATTTTGCAATTTTTCGCGAATTTTAGCCATGCTCGCGAAAAAGTGATTTTTCCCTGTGAATCTTTACAGCTTTAACGATTTTTAATAATTATTAGGATTTGCTGTCATACCGCTATTAGCAAATTTCTGCGAATTTCCGCTAATTTAGCAATTTTTATCGAATTTTTGCCATTCCTTACAATTTTAGGCGCTTTTAATAAATTTTATGGCTTGTTTGAAATATCTAAATTTTTCGCGAATTTTCGCTTTTTTGCAATTTTTTTTTTCTTTTTTCCCGACATTTTGTTTTTTAACCGATTTAGCGAATTCGAATATATTTTAGGCTTTGTTTCCAAGTTTGCAATTTTTCGCAAATTTTAGCCATGTTCCCGTTACCCATTGTCTTCCAGTTTTTTTTCCCTTTAACATTCTCCTGTTCTAACACTATAAGAGATGCTGCTCCACAGAATAAAACAAATAAAATACCTTCTGCGGTCATTTTTACTATTTGGGAAATATATTTTTATTTTTAGACACTTTTATTAAATAATTATTTGTTGCAAATATTTGTTTTAGTCTGAACGCATGGCAAACATGAATTAATTTATTTTATTTGACACTATTTGCCAACTGTTTTAACAAATAAAAATTGTCAAATATTTGAGCTTAGTTTGAACATTAAACAAAATATTTTTTTGCTTCACATAGTTTGAAGCAAATATCAGAACAAATATTTTTGTCAAATATTTCATTAGTCTGAACGTACCTTTAGACCTTAAAAGTAAAACTTGTGCTGAGAAACTAGACAAAATAACCTTTCCGACGGTATGTAATATACCCAACTAGATTTTATACCAACGATACTGTAATACCCACAATATGTTAATTCCAGGAAAAAATCACTTTTTATACCCTTCACCGAAGGTAAGAGGGCATATATAACTTTGTCATTCCGTTTGTAAGTTTTACAATATTGATCCTACGGACTATAAGGTATATATATTATGGGTCCTTATGAGGAGCGAAGTTGATTTAACGATGCCCGTCTGACCGTCTATTCTTAAATTATAACCAGACTTTTAAAAGTAAAGATTTATGTGTAGAAATAGGAGGCATTCATAATTTATTGCTGATATCTCACCTATTTGAGTACCGATCTGGCCGAATTTTCTTTAGAAAACCCATTTCAACATACACACGGACAGACAAACCAACGGACGGATAGACGTTCATCGTTAAATCAGCTCCGCTACGTATAAAATTTTGTTGGTTCATTTAACCGAATTTTCAATTGTCAAGAAAAATCAAGCTTTTTCCTTTGAACGTCAAGCTTTTTGCCGATTTCGATCTGGCAAGCCTAACTATACCAAGGTACTTTACATTTACACAAAGTAGACTCGTTAGCGGACAGACATAAGCCCCAATTGTCAAATTCGTATGTATGAGCTAAAATTTAACATGTGCGCGTGAAACGGAGAAAATTTTGACAAGTCGGGTATTTTTATAGAGCAGCATGTCTAGACTCCCAAATGAGTCGACCTTGTGTTAATGTACCTCGGTAGCTACAAAATCGGTGTTAAATTAACTGCAAACTTTATTATACATTCACTGATTTAAAACCAATGTTTTATTAGGTTTTTAGTTCTCAAACATTTTAACAGCACTCCAAACTTAAGACCACCCCACCACATGCACGAAAGATATAATAAATGCAATACATATTTATTAAATTTATTAATTAAAGCCAAAACGATTAGACGAGAAAGAAATAACAAGTTGGCATACAAATGTCGTCAACTCCACTGTTATTATTAATTATTGCTTAAAACAATCCATAAAATTGGTAAAAAAAACAAGAATATTGTTGCGAATTGCTAGAACGCAAAGATTTGCAAACTTTATAGGCGATTCCTGTCCAACTGGCTGAAATACTTGCACGGAAACACAAAGCAAAAAACAATATACTAAGTAAAAAAAAAAATCATCGAGTCAATTTCAATTATAAATACTCCAGCAAATGAAAGTCTAATCATCAGTTAATTTTTGATAATCAAAAAGAAACCTTTTAGAAAAATGAAATTCGTGGTAAGTAAAAGTCAGAATTAAACCAAGAGTGGGACTCACTTTTTAAATTCCTTTAAAATTCGTTGTTCCAGATTGTTCTTGCCTGCCTGTTGGCTGTCGCTCATGCCAACGAAGATGCCAATGTCCTTAAGAATGAAGCTGAAGTAAACGTTGATAGCTTCCACTATGCTTTGGAATTGGACAACTCTATTAAAGCCGTACAACAAGGCGAATTGAAGGACAAAGATAACTGGCTTGTATCTGGTCACTACGAATACGTCTCCAAGGATGGCAAACACATCAAGGTCACCTACACCGCTGATGAGCACGGTTACCATCCCAATGTAGAACAATAAATGATTTGTTGAGTTTTTTATTATAATTTTTACTGTTGAAATAAACAACAATGTTGCAAATAATAGAGACGATTATTTTTTTCTATACTTTTCTTAAATTAAAATTTGGGGACCTTAAGTATGTATATGTATGTCGTTCCGTTATTGCAACAAATTCATATCTCAATAAAATCAAACTTGGCAAAATGCGATTAAAGTTTTCAAAGGGCACCTTTATAAACAGATTTAAAAAAATATATTTCTTCGGTTCAGTTTGAGATACAATACATCCCAGCGGTAAATGTTGGAAGAACCGCAAGAGGCAGTCCTTTTTGAAGGCCTCTATACTCCTTTCTAAGAGATTCGCTTCGTATGGTATCTTGCCTTCAGAAGTATGCTTTCTAGAAATTATTAATTTGTTTTAAAAGACCCTCCAAAATATTCATTACACTTTCGCTACTCTCTTCTTTAAGAAGGGAGAAAGAAAGTTGGTTATTTGTGGAAGGGCTTGCGCTCAATGACAACCTGTGTAAAAAATAAATAAGTGGGAAATGCGGCTTGTGTCTGCCTTGTGGCCTTGTATTAGGCTTCTTTACTCGTTCTAGTTACCGCTGGGATATAAAGAAGGTATAAGGGAACATTTTTGCTGGAGTAACTTGAAATTTTTTATTTATTAAGATATGCACGGCATAGACGACATCGTAAGCCCTCTAATAAATGATATTTAAACAAAGCAAAACAAAACGTTCGATTTTTATTTAACTGTTAGGTACAACTAGCTGGGTACAAAGCTGAAAACCGGTATAACTCAGGAAAGGTAAGAGCAAATTCAAAACTATTTTTTTCAAAATTATTTAGAATTACAGTGGAATTCCCCATTACGGACACTTCCGTTAAGCGGGCACCTCCTTTAGACGGACACTGTTAGCCGGTCCCGGTAACGTGCCATAAGCAATGCATTGGAACCATTTCTCTTTGAACGGACTCACCTCATGAGCGGACGTGGACACCCGCTTGACAAAAATTAATTCTCTTGGACGGACATTTCATTTGTTTTTGTCCGATTTTTAATGTCATAATTTAAAAATAAGGTTGTCAAGGCTCTTAACCTCTTCAGACCCTGAGTACACATATATGTACCTTAACTTATTACAAGTTTAAAAGACCACCGACATCGTGTGACCAATAGAAACAGTTTTATTACTTGCTTTATGCTACTGCGCTTCAAAAAAAATAGCAAAAGATCGTAGGGCTTAAGCTTCGTACAGACGATGGTCAGATCTTACAATATTGTAAGCAGGCGTTGCCAACAGCAATTTTTTTCTGACAATGGTGCGATTGTCAGATGCATTAGTTTTGCACTTCTGCAAATATAAATGAGCTTACAATGTTAACACAGTTGTAAGACATTTCAGGCAATTTTAATGCAATTTAAGCAACGCTGCTTACCAATATTGTAAGATCTGACCATCGTCTGTACGAAGCTTTAGAAGTTTTAGCCATTATTTTTACATTTGAATTTAACAGTCCGAAAAAACCATACTGCTTAATTTCTAAAAAAATATACAGTTGTCTTATTTGCCCCCCAAAAGGTGTAAAAAATTAATAAGAAATGTAAAAATTCAATGGGTTAATGTTCGGGTCTTAAGAGGATAAAACAACGTAAGAGTATATAGTGCGTACATATTTATACATTACTTGAGCGATTTAGGGAATTCCCCAAATAACATTTTGTTTATTGTTGGTTGGAAATCAGAGTTCATTTGTGTGAATACATTAATGCAGGCGTGACGTTACAAAATTGAAACAAAGTGATATTTATTAATACTGAAGCAAAAGATGGTAGTGATTGAAGTCTAGTCTAAAGAAAAATTAAGTGTGCGAAATTTATCGAAACGTACTAACGTATTTAAAATTATAGTATTCTTTTGAACGGACAACCCCTTGCACAGACACATTTCAGTGATACCTTCGGTGTCCACTCAATAGAGATTCTACTGTAATTGATCTTTCAAACTACATTGTTAGTTTTTTTTATTTTCATACAAATTTTAAAAGTTATAAAGCGTTATTTACAAAATTTATTGATAAACTGAAATTTATTGTCAAAGGGATAAGCTATTTCTATGCGCATTTCACTGGTTGCTTAAGCCATATCATCAGGAAACTTCATCCAAAGATTTCAGAAAAACTAAAGATATTTTACAAATAAAACTGTTAAGTTTTAGTGTATAACAAAATTACGGATTGGTTTAGAATACAAAAAAAAATGTTTGTCTTCTTCTTTGATTTTCTACATTTTTTAATTTATTTTTTTGTTGTGCACACACATATAGTTGAAAACATTTCACATAATTTATTATGTTTAGCTAGATCAGAGCAACTTTAAGGTGTAAGACACCATATAATATTATTATAGTGAATTTAAAAATGTTAAGGACAAAAAATATTTTTTCAAGTTATATTAGGACTATAATAAATTTATTAGGGCAAACATATTAGGCAAATATGAATAAAAATGTTCGTAGTGACCACTTATTAATCATGTTTTTTCTCTGCATCATCCGCTTACAGTTCATGTTGTCTTTTTGCAGTTTAAGTTTTTTGTGATTTGTTCGTCGTGTGTGGAGAAATGGTACGCTAACAAATCACACGCAAAAATCACTCGTGCGTGGCCAGCTTAAATGAGCAAATAAATGAGCAAATGCATCGCAAAAACTAATAGTTCTTGCACACACAAATAAAGTTTGAACATTTTTCTTTTAAATGGTTTCATCAAAAGTAAAGAAAATCGTGGTTTTTGATCAAGTTATGCAGAAAACTCTAAGGACTCGAATCGCAGTAGTTCATATTACAGCAATATGTATGTATATTCCGGCCTAACTTTTTTTTATGTATATTTTCCTATCATCATAAATATTATCAAATGGAAAATATTTAAATACTAGTTAGGTAGTAATTAGGGGTTTTTCCCGGGATTTCCCGTCCCGGTAATTACCGGGAATTTCAATTATTTTATTTCCCGTTTTCGCGGGATTTTTCTTGCGGGATCCCGGTAAATAAAAAATTCCTCATAATTTCAGAAAAAAACTATTTATACTTTGAAATTTAGTTTTCTATTCTTTAAAAATAAGCATCTGTGGATGGGTTGTGGATTAGATCAATTGCAAGAAGTGAGACATGTATTTAAATCAATGTCTCCTGATGCAATAATTCTACTAAAAGCAGAATGGGCAGTGCAACAGTTGATAATTATTACATTTAGTGAAGTGAAGAGTTAATAAAGTACAATAATTCAAAATAAGATGCAGGCAGTAAAGTTTCATTGTCCATGAAAAAGTCTTAAAAATAGGAGATACCTAAACATATCGCTCCTTTATTGCAACATAGTCATATCTACAGAAACAAACGATCTTGGCAAAATTCGAGTAAAATTTTCAAAATGTACCGATTTAAAAATATATTTTGCTATAACTTCGGTTCAACTTTGCTACACTACCCTCAAATTTTGAGATATGACTATGATGCAATGAATGTAATGCAATGTTTATTGGGTGATAAACTCAAATTTTCAATTTCTATTTGTGTTGGTTTATATACCCGTGAAGTGCGGGGAAACCGAAATAAAATAACATTTTGGAGACTCGTGTAAGATACTGCAACATACAACTTGAAAAACACATTGTCCTAAAGATTACAAATGGACCTATTGAAATGAAAAGGTTTGTAAGAAGCAGTCCGGTTGATGCTATTTTTGCATCAACCTTGACATACATTTGAATGACATAGACGTTGTTTATAAAAAAGAAAAAATTTCTTCTGATTGTGAATCCAAAGCTACAACGGTGCACTTTTAACTATTTGTCCAACCTCGGTCAAAAATGAACGAAATTTTTCGGAAACATGATAATTAGTAAATAAAATCAGGAATATACTTTTTGACGACTTGCTAGCGCTTTGAGTGTGTCAGAAAGTTATTTCCTAAGCCGTTAACAAATGTTATATATTTCTTTAAAATATTTTATCTATTTTATTAATTAACTTTTTGATCTCATATTTTGAATACCTTAATTTGTATTTTGTTTTCATTATTGTTTTATAAATTAAATTGTAATGTTTATGTTATCTTTTTATCTTGTATCCAGAGCATAATAGTACTGAATAAAAGCATAATAATAGGGAATAAAGGCGTGAGGTGATAATAATTCAAGTTCCTATTTCAATCTTCAATTAATTTTTTAGTATTGAACCATTTCATTTACTTTCTTTGTAAACAACTTCCCTTACGTTTTTATATAAAAGTTTTTTTCATTAATTAATAACAAAATTTCCTTTGTATTATTTATATGGAGCGGGATCCCGGGAAATTTAAAAAAATGTCCCGCTTTCCCGGGAACCGAAAAAGTGCGGGAAAAAAACTCTAGTAGTAATATAACAAAATTGTAAAATTTTCAAAAAGTGGAGGTAGAAGTTAGTTAAGGGATCTCCGATGATTATTTCGTGGTGTTCCATACGGAATGTCAAAATTAATATTCTTCCCATCATTTTGGTAGTGGATATTAAAAATACAACAACATTATAATTTTAAAATTATTAGCCAAGTTTTATAATCATGTTACGTTGCTTTATCATAAATATTTTTCGAATTAATCATGTTTTACTCTCGTATCGACAAGTTAATTTCCATTTACAGTAGGCTTAAAATTAAATTCCTTTTAATTTAAATTTTTAGTTAATCAATTAAATATCTTTAATCTGCTTTAAAAAACCGCTATTAAACTTAACAAGTTTGTCTAATAAATTTAAATATTAAGAATTTTTAACGATATCGTACATATTAGGGTGCCCTGCAAACTGATTTCAAAAAAACGCAATTATTTTCATTATTCCAAAATAAAAAACACACGCCAAATTTGGTCCTTATTAAGAAAATTAGAAAGAAACTTGGTCAAGCCCAATTTTCTATTTTAATTCAGACGGATCAGCAAGGAAATAACTGCAAAAAAACCAACACTCCCTCTAATTCTTACTCAAAATTCTCTCAATTTTTCTGCATAAAGCCTCGATCTTTCACATTAAATAAGCTTAGTAGTATACTTGAAGTGAAAATATGAAAATCGCTTCAAAAATTACCGAGTTAAGAGAACAGCACCCTTTTTATATCCTTCACAATTAGTTGTGAAGAGTGCACACTAATGGCGATTTCTTTTATGACAAATATGTTGCATTAATGTTTTACATTATTGTGTTCGTTTGTACAAAAGATACAAATGTGGGAACAATGTTAAAGTTCTTTTGTGAATATGTCGATGAAAAACATGCAAAACATATTGCATATTCTACCCTTACTTTAACTTAAGGTGTTCATACTGCCCTGTTGTACAACTTTGGTACTTACTACTTTATTTGTACAACAAATGTTTTATTTTGTTTGCCATTATTCATACGGCCGATAATTTGGCGCGAATATTGTTTTAGAACAAAATAAAAAAATATTTACATATTAAAATGAAAAAAGTCTATTGGGGGTTTCACAAGGTGTGCTATCAAGTCATATCCTAAATATTATTTTACAATTGCTTAAAAAAAATATTGTTGTGTTTGAAACAAAATAAAAACTGTAATGCTGTGTTCATTGATTCGTCATAACTGTACAGTAGAAATCTAAATCGGTTGCCCAAAGCAGTCATATTTTAATTATTTTAAGACATATTACTTTACAACTTTATGACTACCTTGTGAATGTATATTTTTATCGCTTTATTTCTTCCAATTTCAATATTTATTTCTAAGCTGTAGTAGCGTGCAGAAACCGCTCAACTAGCTTTAAAAATCGTCCATGAAACACATTAATGATAAAAGTGTAATAGTTGTAAAACAAAGCAGCTAATTTTGTTCTATTGAAGTTGCACATCATGTAACACTTTGAGTGATTATATGTGACATTATAAAGTGTTACATGCATGTATTTACTGTAACATATTTTTCAAGTTTAAAATGGTACGAAAAATGGTTGGCAAAAATAAAAATGTTGTTATTTAAGAAACATTTATTTTATTAAGTTTTGATTGTATAGCATAGCATGTTTCTTCAAATTGTCAAAAATAAGTAATCGCCAGGCATCGCATAAAACAGTTCAATAAATAGAAAACATAGCAAGATATAACTGGAGCATATTTAAACGCTAATAACTTGTTCAGATGGAGAAAGGTTGGCAATAAATTCAGGAGTATTGAATAATTAACCAGAAATTGCGCGAAACTAACGGAGTTTTATACGAGATTGATAATTGCATTGCTTAGGGATGCATTTTAAAAAATAAATAAAATTAACTTTTTAACAAAATCTTTTTCACTGACATCTTTATTATATTTCTTAGCATTGTCAATTAAGTCTAAGCTTCCATTTATAGAAAGCCTTATTGTTTGTAATTTCAAGAGACTTGAGCAGATGCAAGAGGGGTCTCAATGCCTACTATGCTTGCAGATCATCGATAGGTAGGAGCTGGGGACTCCGGCCGTCAGCAGTGGGATGGCTGTACACTTCGGTGGTTAGACCCATTCTAACCTATGGAAATATAATTTACCACAGGTGGAAAAGGGTATATATAAGTTTGTCATTCCGTTTGTAATTTCTACAATATTGATCTTAGACCCTATAAAGTATATATATTCTGGGTGCTTATGAGGAGAGAAGTTGATTTAACGATATCCGTCCGTCCGTCCGTCTTACGTTTGATATGTGTTTTCCGGAGACTCCAGGCATGATAGCGGCTAGGTTGTTTTACTTTTATGTCACATATAGTCCACCATTTCTTGCTATTGAAATTCAGCTAGATCGGTCTAACAATGGCTGAGATATGACCAAAAAACCACGACTGCCTCTAATTTTTCCAAAAAATCCCTTGTGGTTGTTGTATTTTTATTACTTTTTTCTGTTTATCTGGAGAACGGCAAGAGCCAAAGTTTTCAAATTAGGTACAAACATTAAGGTTATAAATACACACCATCCCACAAAATGTGGGCGAGATTGGAGAAGTGGGTGTGGTACCTCCCATACAAAAAGTATTAAAAATTGTATAAAAACCTGAATTTTTTGACTGTAATATGGCCTATGGTTACGCCTTATATATCGGAAATTTTTAATAGAAAATATTTTCTGAAAAACTCGGGAAAATCGGTTCAGATACGAAAAAGTTATGACCAAAATATTTGAAAAATACCCATTTTCGGGAACCATAGATCTTCCCGAGTCCAAGTTTTATAACCAAAATAACTTCGTTAACACGTCGGTATATAAATCTGTCAAATCGGTTAAGAAATAGCAGAGCTATGACCAAAATACTGAATTCCCAAAAATTACTCTTTTTATAAAGTATATATATTCTGGGTCCTTATGAAAAGCGAAGTTCAAATCCGGTTGTCGTCTCTTCTTCCCCAATTTTTTTTAATATTTTTATGTTCTAAAAACGATTTTAATAAAATATTTTCCAGTTTTCGCTTTTAAATTTCATTTATAATGAAGTTTGTATATGTAAAAATTATTTAGTTGCTCTGCATTCTGCTCGCACAATGGTAAGACAATGGTATAAGATTCGGCACAGCCGAATATAACACTCTTACTTGTTTTCTTATAAGACTTATAAGATCATTGATTCTCTTCGGTTAAGGTTCTTTAAAGTTTTTATTCCTAAATGCTCCTAATGTCACAGATCGGAAGTAAACTTTAATTGTTGTTCCAAATGTTTTTGCACTTTGTAATTTTGCTATAACTTCCTAAAAAAATCATACAAAATAATTGAATCTGTTTCCTTGCCATAATCTCAAATTGCTTAAGAACTTGTTTGTCCTTTTTGCCATAGATATAGTAACAATCTTATGTAAATCTTGGTCTGTAGCTTATCACGGCTCCTATGCTGAAAAATTCTAATATTCAGTGAAGGTTATCAACAAAGCTCAGTGAAGTATTGGAACTTGTTTTCCACCCAGTTCGAATAAAACTATTTAAATTTAACTATTTTTAAACAACGTTTATTTCAAACATGAATTTTAACAAAATAAAGTCTCAAATACTTGACTTATTCCTTAGAGGGGTGAGAGTTAATGTATTCAATAGCTTTCAAGATGTGTGCTGGAATTGGTGGTGGAGTCGGCAACAAGGGGTTGGCAGCATCAACATGGTAACCGTTTTCATCGGCGGTGTATTGCAAAGAGACTTGCTCGCCTTCGGGGGAGGTGTAGGAGTATTGGCCCTTGACCTCCCAGGTATCTGCACCCTTCAATTGACCAGCTTGTTCAGCCTTAATGCCATTGTCGAATTCATAAGCGTATTTGAAGTTTTCAACATTGACTTCAGCTTCGTTACGGAGTACGTTGGCTTCTTCGTTAGCGGCAACAACGGCCAAAACGCAAGCAAGGACGATCTGTTAACAAAGCAAGACGGTTAATAATTTTGAAAATAGTTTTAAGAAGAGCTTTGATTTAATTTTGATAAACTTACAAAGAATTTCATGGTGATTTTGTGTAGTTTGCTAAAGTTTTCAAATAAAACTGTTGTCTTTTCAATAATTCACAAACGATTTTATAGTCATTTACCACTTCTATCAAATTTAGATAAAACTTGTCAATTTACATACCTTGAATCGTTTCCGATTTTATTCAACTTGTTTTCGCTTTTTTTTCATTAACTATTTTTTTATTGTTTTAATATTTTTACTGATGGTAAGGGTTAACAAAAAATCTGCCAAAAATTAAAAATCTAGTTTTGAGCGAATAAAACATGTTAAAAACGCAGGCCGTCATTAACTATTTATGCAAATTTATTTAAATGATTATAATATATATGTCAAAACACAAGAGACAACAACAAAACACAATAACAATAAAACCTTATAAAAATCCAAATAAAAATGTTCTTGATCGTAAAACCAGCAATAGCAACTTCTGGGCATGATGATGATTATTTTTCACCAAAACGTATTTTATGATGTCGTTTATTAGTTTTGTGGCTGTATAATTTTTTGTAATCAGTAGCTATTAGTGATATTTTATTTAGATTTCAAATATTTAGAATTTGAATATTGATAAAATTATAAATTCACTTATATGTTTGATCAGAATTTAGAACAAGTTTGCGGCAGCATTGAATCCACAAGAATTTTTTTTTTTTATACCCACCACTAAAAAAAGAAGTGGTATGTATATGGATTTCTTTGTTCTTACTGTAACACATCAAAATAATATTTTGTGACCCGAAATAAGACTTTTTGCACAATAGAAGCCATACTTGATCAGTCATCAGTTAAGAGATGGGGTTGGGGGTCTCACATTGATAGTTTAGCTTCCAAGCCCAAATTAAGATACACACCAGTGCTCTACTAGTCCAGGGGGCTCATTATACCCTTGACGCCTCTACCCTTAGGTTTATGCTTACACTCGATAAGTTATGGAAATAAAATTTTACATCATACTTTCTTTATAAAGGGATGTTTTTAGAAACATATAAATTTTTTTTTAAACTAAACCACAACAAATTCAACGAAATGGCCAAAATTTTGGCTTTTAAAACTCACAAATTTCGTGACATTTCATGTTTAGAAATAGTTTCTGGCATATAGTGCGGAGCTACTGCGCCTTATGAACAGGGTTGTCAGATGTAGCGATTTCTCGCCAAACGTGGCGATTTACAAACTTGTTTGGCGACCTAATTTTTGATTTGGCGACATGGCGACTTTTTGGCGATTTGGAAAAATAGTTGGCTATTTTTGATGAGCTTTGGATTTTTTTTATAATTCGGTATATTCAATAAGAAGAAAAAATATTACTTTTATTCTAGTATTTTAATGTATGAAATTTGAGGCATTTATATGTAGTCAGTATTTGAAAGTATGTATGTTCAAATTCGAGAAAATTGTTTTTCGTTTTTAACAGTACTCTTGAAAGAATCAATATATATAATGCCTTAAAACATGAATATCCCTACAGATAATATTGGACTACGTGGTGCATTGTGGCTTAAATGGACTACTTACAACATGGTCCAATCTACTGTAATATGGACCATGTTATAAGAAATTAACATGCAGTGCTGCCAATAACTGCATTATGTATACTTTTCTATAGTTTACAGTAGTACACATTGGTAGTCCTGATGGTGTCCATTATTAATTGTTTATTTAAAAGTGAAAGTTTGTGAAATTTGTGAAAAAAAGGTAAAAAAATAAAAATACCAAGTAAATATATTTAATAATAGCAATAATAGACTACAGGGCACGCCATAAAAGGCGTTAGTAAAAAATGAAAAATGCTTAAACTGCCCCTTTAGTGTACTCCATACTGTAGTACTTTTAAAACTTACCCACTTTAGTACTCCATGGAGTAGTTTAGGGACTACTTCGGTAGGTTATATGGTCCCCTCCTACACTCACAATATTATTACAGTAACGGACTGTAGTTTATTTAATAAATATTCCGTTCAGTCATTTTTAAATAAATAAACATTTAAAATTCCAAGCAAATTTATTTTTAACTTATTCTAACAGTTAATTAAAAAACTAAGTGCATATTACTACGGATTTTCAGTTGCAGTTAATTTTGTCCGTTGATTGAGTTAAATTCTTCTTTATGTTAAAGTAAATAAAAATGTAATTTAAAGCAACGAAAAGTTCATTTAATTTTTACTGTCAAAAATTCAACCGTGAATTCCGTAAAAACAAATCAATATTCAGTTATTTTATAAAATTTTACTGTCAAAAATTCAACAGCATATTCAGTAAAAACAATTAAATATTCAGTTATTTTATATAATTTTACTACCAAAAATTAATTTTTTCTTATCTATAAAAAATGAATTGCTTGTTTTGTGTAAGCAATTCCCATTTTCTATTTGTTAAAATAATTTAGTTAAATACATCAAATTTTAAAAGTAAAATAATTGCGAAGCCATATCGGTCATGCTGCAGGTGTCTTATAATTGAGAGTTCTTCTGTAAACAACGTGGTCAATACAACAAAAGTAAAACAAACGTGTGTAACTGGGTAAGTAAATAAAAATATTCTCCCTCTCTCGCTTATAAGAAAAACAAGCGGACAGGTGTCTGTTTGGTATTTTTTAGAAATTCGGCTCTTTTGTGGAGTAAACGAAAATTTAATAAAATAACTGAATATTTAATTGTTTTTACTGAATATGGGGTCAATTTTTTGATAGTAAAATTTTAATAAATAACTGAATATTTAATCGTTTTTACTGAATATGGTGTTGAATTTTTGACAGTAAAATTTTACAAAATAACTGAATATTTATTTGATTTTAAGGAATATGGTGTTGAATTTTTAACAGTAAAAATTAAATGAACTTTTTGTTGAAAATAAATGAAAAATAGGTAGACCGGTTTTTAATTGAACTTTCATTTATTTTATATTACAATTTCAGTTAATTTTACGTACAGAATATTGTGAGTGTAGGACATCGTAATGTTAAATGGACCACCTTTTACCTATATATTTGGAGTAGTTTTGGAGTACTCCTACTCCTTTATGGACTACTCTTTACATGCATGTATGTACATTAGTGTGTCCCAAAAAATTTTTTTTTGGATTTTCATGCATTATTTAAGAGCTTATAGGGTAAAGTATTTTTTAGATTTTTTGGAAGATGTTTATAGGTCGCTCAAGTCAAATTTTTGCCAAAAATCCGGTCTGCCAGCCTTTTTTAAGTTTTCTGGATAACTCAGTCAAAAACCCCGATTTTCTTCACTTTTAAGAAAATAATTTAAAAGAAAAATGCCCAAGCTTTATTTTGGTGCCCGATATGGTTTTTACTTTAGAAATCTTATGTACATATTAAACCAAAAATATTAACTAAATGAGAAGCAAGAACTCAAATTTACTTTTTAACCCTTCGTGGTATACAAGTATAGTAAGTTTGGTATTGGTATGGTTCTTAAATATTCGACAGTTGCAAATCTATTACTATTGCATTAGCATTGATTCGCGACTAATGCAATAGAAAGCCTTGGTTTGTAGAGCGAGGCTTTAAAACTCGGCAGACGAGCAAATAATGCCCTTTATTAGAGTTCAGTAAAAGAGTAAGAGTAAATTCTTGTGTCTAAACTGAGACTGAGCTTTATTTACAAATTTTCTAACTTATATACTAATTTACTAATTATCTAAAAATTATCTGACACATCTTGCATTTCATTCATACATCCAAAATGCCCAATGTAACATGGTGTTCAACTATTTGTTCATGTTACAAAATGCATTTACTGATCGACTGACTAATCAGCACAGTCATTATTTTTAAACAAATTGCATTTCCCCTATTTAAGGTATTTAAAAAAATATAAAAAGAAATTTGATTTGTTATTGTTACCCCTTAAGTACGGTCAAGTACCTAAAGCAATAAACTATAACTGGAGCAAGTGAAAATACTCATGTTTCACTTCGCTGTAGGTATTTTGGTATACGTATGAAGTGCAAGCATTTGTTTACTATATGTGTCATAATGTTTAGGTGTCATTGATATAGTTGTTTACAATTAATAAATGAATTAACAATGAAAAAAATAAGTGTACACCACACAAGATTTGTAAACGTTGTTCTGATGTAATGGTGATTTGCCTTTGACTTGTTTATATATATATATATTTTCCCCGTTGTTCCTAGAAAGAGGAATGGGGCCGTAACTTTTCTATATATGCGATTATTATTTTTTCTGACAGTATTTTATTGGACAACTTTCTGCTACACAAATACGTTTTCTTTCTAAAATATTTTTTAACATTTTTGCAAAACTTCGGGTGTAATGGCCATGATTTCATTTCCAATGTTGGTCTTTAGTTGGGTTCTTAAATCTTCTTTTTTTTTAAATACTACAAGAAATGTGCAGGCCAGTTAAAATCTCCTAAGACGGTTTTCCATTGCTGGTCTTTCCAAATTTTCCAACAGCGTTCTTTATGCAACACCATTGAAAGAGATTTAAAAATAAATGATTCTCTCAAAAAATATGAGCCAATTTTACTTTCGGAAGATACACCTCACCAAACAGTTTACTCAATTTGTTGAAATTGTCGCTGATTGCCGGGCTTCTCCGTAGCTCAAAAGCTGAAGTTTTGCTTGCTGACGTAGCTATTTAATAGGAAATGAGATTCAATGCTTACGCTAAACTCAAACGATGTGCCAATGCAAGGTGCTTCGCCAAGTAATGATGAAACTTGAGTTTCTAATCTAAGTCGTCTAGAAAAAACTATGGAAACATTAGTGCAAACAGTGAATAGTTTTACGAACACAATGGGAAATATGATGCACGAAATTCTAAGAATGCAATCGATGCTATTGCAAGCTGTACTTAACAAGCCATTAACTGTTTAAAAATTTGTTTTTGGAATTAAAAAGAAACCTGGTAGACCACGTAGATTTGCAATGTCAGAAAGCCAATATTATGAATATTATAAGTCATTGGGGCCCTGTTTCCTGGCTGCTGGCGATTATAACGCTAAACATACCTTCTGGAGGTCCCGTCTAATAACACCAAAGGGTCGTGGTTGTTGAATACAATCTCTTAAATGAATTTAAATGTTGTCCCGAGCGGACAACCAACATATTGGCTTGCTGATCCGCAAAAAATTCCAGATGTCATCGATATTGGCGTGGTTAAAAACATCCCCACAGAAACGATTTACGTTGAAGCTTCATTAGAATTATCCTCTGATCACACACCTACAATTGTTACTATTAAAAACACCAATAGAATTGTATCTCCCTCTGGTTATATAGCGACGTCAGCTACACAAATAAATTGGTTAAAATATAAAAAATATCTCCGTACCCATTGCGTAGAAAATATTCCGCTTAGCACACCGGAGAACGTGGACCTCTCTATTGTCAATTTGGACAGTTATCTTAATCTAGCTGTTCAACATTCCAGCAAAACCCTCAAAAAAACAAAGATAATAAAATATATTCTACAGATGTCGAGCGACTCTTGAATGAAAAAATGAGAGTGCGAAGAGAGTGGCAATTGCACAGATCTCCTCAACTTAAGAAATTATTAAAAGAGTATACAAGAAGGCTTAGAAAATTACTGCAGTCTCAGAAAACGACTTCCGTGGAAAAATATCTTAAGGACCTGGACGCAACTCCGCAATCAGACTACTCATTATGGCGTGCAGCTAGAAATCTCAAAAGGCCAGTTATCTCGAAACCACCTTTAAAAAACCTGAATGGAAGTTGGGCAAGAAATGATAATGAAAAAGGAAACCAGTTTGTCAATCATTTGAAAAACGTATTTACCCCAAATATATCTGGCGAAATAGCGGACGAGTTACCGCCTGTCATTGTTAGGCTATTTGTGAATTAAACACCAAGAAGGCACCTGGTTTTGATAAGATCAGTAACAAAATGCTTTTGGAGCCCCCTCGCATAGCAAAGAAAATTATTCTTGTTGTTGTCGTATTAGCTTATTATCAAATATGTCAAAGCTGTTTGAGAAATTATTAGTTTCAAAATTAACACCGATTTTAAGTGAAAATAGATGTATTCCAAACCATCAATTCTGATTTAGAAGAAAACACAGAACAATTGAACAAACTCATCGAATAGTAAATTTCATAAGAACAACATTTGAAGAAAAAAATTGCTCAGCACTCTTGATCGATGTTTCGCAAGCTTTTGATAAAGTCTGGCATGAAGGCTTCTTACATAAATTGAAGCAACATTTACCAGCAAACACACACAAGTTGCGTACAAAAATGCGTACATATAACATTCACCTTGCGTCGGGAATCTTGCCCCCCTATTACAATCAATAATCAAATAATTCCTCAACATTCACATGTAAATTACCTCGGTATTCATCTTGATCGGCGTTTAACATGGAAATGTCATATAGAAGCAAAATTTACCCAAATGAAACTAAAAGCAATTCAAATTAACTGGCTTATTGGAAGAAATTCTGTTCTTAGTCTCCATTGCAAACTAATACTTTTCAACCCTATTTTAAAGCCAATATGGTGCTACGGTATTCAACTATGAGGCACTGCCTCGGCCTCAAACATCGAAAAAATTCAAAGGCGCCAAAATAAACTTCTTCGAATAATCACAGCAGCTCCTTGGTATGTTAAAAACTCAAATATCCAGAAGGATCTCAATGTGCCACTGGTAAGGACTATTATTACGAAGTATGCGGTAAAATATTAAATAAAAATGTAAATAAATAATGAAAAAAAAAAATGAAAATAATTCTGAAAAAATCTTTTGTAATTAAAAAGTTAAATGCATTTTAAGTTAAAATTCAAAAAAAAAAATCAATTTGTTTTGCAATTTTATAGCTTAAAGTAAATTCTAATTTTTAATTTTGCGTCCTGCCAATGTCGGAAGAAAATTCTCCGAATCACGGCTCCCGCTTACATTGGTGTTATCGCTCTTCTGATCGTATAAGTGCTGCAGTGTTTCTCCTCCTTCAGCGAATATGATCGCCATCATTTTAAATATTTCGAGCTAAGGGATTTTTTTTTTTAATTTTTTATTTGAACATAACACTTATTATACTCTTACATATATGTATGTATCTTTATTTCACTACAACAAAAAATTTATTTAAAATATTCAATAGCCAAAATTTCCTCCACTGCCAAATTCATTTATCATTATAACCTTATTACACATGTTAACATAGTCCACAACCATGTAAGTATATATGTATGTACATATATTTCCAAACAAATCATTTTTTTCAATTCAAAAATTCTAATTATAGTTTGAAATTTCAACACACAAACTAAAGCTCTACTATTAAACATTCAAAGGTCAGTAGTATCATGATTGCAAGTTTAATTTTGTTCTTCTTTTTAAAAATTACTCACATTTTGCTGTTGGTTATGCTGAGTATTTTCTCACATATTGCACACCAAAGTTAGAAACACACAGATAAACCGACAGACGGACGGACGGTCATTGAATAAATGTGAATAAGTACAACTATTAAATGTCTGACAAATTGATGTCCGATATTGTACACGCTAAAAGCTGTTTGGGATGATGAAATCAAAATATTTTTATGATTCTGCACAAAAGTATTTACAGGCGGACGGACATTCTTGTACGAAAAGCTCTTCTTCGTTCTCAAACAAACATTATTTTACTTTATTCACAAACACTATTTTTTATTTAATAAAATCTTAATGGAATTTGTTTTTTGGTTTTTAAGTATTTTATCTTAAAACAAAATAAATGAAAAATGTATATAATTTAAAAAATTTAAATAAGCAGAAAAATATTTAAAAAATTTTGTACACCTTTTTGTACTTGGGTCCAGTATTAATCCAATTATTCATTTTATGAATTACCGTCTGGTATTAAATATTCAAAAATGTGCGATAAAACCCCGTCCTTTAGCTCGTGCTTGGGGTTACGTTGCTTTAAAAAACGGTTTTGTCAGTGTCGGGTACAAGATAACATCATAACACCAGCTGGTTAATTTGTTGTGGATTCAAATTGCACTAGATGCTTGCATTTGAGTGACACCTTTGTTTTTATTGTTGTATTATGAAGTCACCACGAAAAAGGGAAGGGTCATTGGTAAATTTGAAGGATACGAGCTCGAGAATATGTTTAAGCATGACGAAGTCTAGTACTCTATAGCTATGCACTAAATAAGCTAATATGAGTTGCATTCTTAAAAACTGGAATCCGTACAAAAGTAATTCCCTTTATTCTGATTCCAAACACTACTTTTAAATCCAAATATTAACTTGCCTCCTTATGGGAACCGTTTAAAACTTATTATACTTTCAGCCGCAAAAAATCGAAGAATATATATGAACAACTCTTTCATGCTGAATTTGTAAAATTGTTTCTGAATTCCAACATCATAAAATTGAGCTTACATTTCCAATACGCCATACCAGAAATAAAAATCCCTTATTTAAAAACTCTAACCCGTATTGATTTCTCTGATATTATGATCATGAAGAATAACCTTTCAAGTGTCTTGAAATAACTTTAAGAATATATATTTAATTTTTAATGTACCACTTAAGAATTAATTAATTAAGGCTCAACATTTTCTCTAATATGCGCAGTCGTTTTAGAAATATAAACGGCAATTTAACCCCCTACACACAGAAAAAAATACCAATGTAAAATTAACATGGAAAAATGTTGATTGAGAATCATAGTAAATTTCTGCAAAAATATGCCCTTTTTTTAAATTTATCATTATTTCATAATAATTTTAAATAAAATAACCTTAAATCATGTTTATTTAATATTATTCACTGTTAAAATAAAAAAAAAAAATATTAAAATATAAATAAATATGGATTCAATATTGAATCCACAAAAACCAGTTTTACATTAAAATCAAAAGTGTATCTTGTTAAATTAACATGCATTCATACTTAAGTATGTACATTTTTTATTTTCATTCTTAAAATATGTTATAAAAAGAGGACAATTCCCGTATTCTTTTAATTAAAATTAGTTACTTAAATAGTGCATCAAGTTTTCAAAGTATATTGATGACGAAATCCATATCGGGCGATGCTGATGCTTCTGTTGACAAAGGAGAACTCAAAATAAGTGAAACATGTGTTACAGGGGTAAGTGTATTGAATTATTCTTAAATAAATGCATATGTTGTCTCTGAAGCTTCTTCACACTGTTATAACACACTCAAACCAATTTGATTCTACATGAAATTCACGTTGTTTCAACTTGAAATAACTTTCATTCAACGTGATTCAGATTGTTATTTCAATATAAATTACATTTTGCTCTAACTTTACTGCAATGTTAAATTGACATGAATTATAGTTATTTTAAAAGAAAAAAAATGTTGTTCGCAGTTATTGTAAAACCAGGTTGAATTAACATGAAAAACGTATAAAGCAAAATCACCACCGAAAAATTTTAAATCAACCTTGTTTTCTACGTTTTTAACTTGATTTTTTTCTGTGTGTAGGGAATAAAATATACGACCGAGCTCCATTCGTTGTTTGTTCTTAAAATTTTCTCAAAACATATTTGCCCTTTATGCCAACCCCTTATGAAATTTTATTCACCTCAATAGTGTCACAATTTTACTTCCATGAGTACTTTGCTACCGTTTCACGCACACCCTAAGTATGTATGTATTCATGTATGCAGTGCTGCCACAACGAATACAATTTTTACAACCAAATTTTTTTGAAAAAGTTACCAAATGTAAAAAAAAAAATATAACCAAATTTAAAGTGCTTTTTCTTAATTGAGAAAATCATTAAAATCATTGTAATACATTGTAACACAAAAGTTATTTGCACTTTATAGTAAAACAACAATTATAAATCAAGAAAACAAAACAAGAAATGTAATTCATTTACATATTAAAAAATAACGTGAAACTTAATTAAAAGTTTTTATTTATTTGAGACTTTTTTCGTAAAAAAAATTTTTTTATTTTTTGGCGCCCTATGCTCCAGTGGGAGTTAGAGGAATATATAAAAAAAAAATAATATTTTTTAATATGCCAGTTATAAATAACAAAAATGGATAATAGTTTTCCGCTTTTTAGCTGTTATTGGCAAGACTGTCAAATGTGGCGATTTCTTAATCCTTTTGTCGATGGAAATTTACGTTTGGCGATATTGCGATTATTTTGGAGAAATTTAAAACGATTGGCGATATGCATTTTATGTAAATATTTTCTAATTTCCATATATCTAAAATATTATAAAAACTTTTTTCTCTTTTGTGTAAATTTTATTTCAAATTTATAATTCTTATTATAAAAAAATTTTTCAAAATTGTTCTAATATAACAAATATTTTGTAAATCATTGTAAAATATTGCTGCCTTTCGCCTTTCGTAACGTACATTCAATGGGAAAAAAGTATATGACTGAAAGGCAAAAGTTTTTTTACCAAATAATTATCTTGAAAAACATTAAATAAATATACATACCGACAAGTTATAAACAGTAAAATTTCAAATTTCTTTTAACTTACAGCCATTAAAGAAAATTCCATAAATCAATGTAATTTTAAAAAAATCTTTAATATTCCAACGTGTATTTTCAAATATGTATATAAATATACTTCTGGAAATAACCTAATTTCAGAACCTTAAACTTATTTTAAAGTTTTTAAAAACACTGAAACGACTTTTGTGTAATTTTTCAATAATTTTCTAAAATCGATTCCGGATGATTTCATGCACTTCCTTCTTTAAGTACTAATTATCTTTACTTCTCTTAAAATCAAGAAAAACTACGCTCATTTAAAAAAAAAAAATAATTGAAAATCTCCATTGATTAAAACTTCATTTGTTTACGATTCCAGAACATGGCGTTTTTAATATAAAAATCACAAATGGCAATATTTTCTTAGCAAAAGTCTTAAAAAAATTATTTGGCTGTTGTTTTGAAAGGGATTATAAAAAACTTCCGTTTATTGGTAACAAATAATGAAAAAATCGTAGTACACAGTACAAATTATTCGAGCTCGTACCAAGAAAAACATATTCGTTCGTAATTATTATTGTTTTAGAAAAAAGTAACCAAAATGAAAAAAATATTCATGTATGTATGTATTCTCAGAAACCTCTTCATAAATTTTGTTTAAATTTCTGTGGCAAAAAACATCTTAAGTCGAGATAAGTTATCAAAAAAGTTTTTAAAAAATATTTGGTGAAAAAATCCTTTTCATCAAATAAAAAAATAAACCAAAATTAAAGAAAAATTTCGTTGATAATACAAAATTTTAAAAACGTAAACAAAAATATTTTTTGAATAATAACACTGTGCATGAAATTGACACTTTTTTTTCGTGACAAGCCGGGCACATGGCGTTTTAACATAATTCGGGGACGCTGAATCCAGTGGTGCCTTTTCTAAAAAACTTTTGTATAAAAAAAAATTCAATTTGTTTCAAAATAAAAAATTTCTGAAAACAAAATAAATATATTTAAGCATTACCATAAAAATTTCATTCTTCAAAACAAATCGGTGGCATTTTGACAAAACATCTGAAGTCAAATTTAAAAAGTTGAAAAAATTTTGTTAATTATAACAATTACACTATGCTAGTTGAAAAAACTGACAAGCCGGGCACATGGCGTTTTAACATAATTCGGGGACGCTGAATCCAGTGGTGCCCGTGGTTTTTTCAGATTGGCTCTGGTTTTCGAGATATACCGTTATTTCGAAAATGGAGGAGGTTGCTCAACATATATTCGCGTAACTCAAAAACGGTTTAGTTTATTGAAATTACTAAAAAAAACCGAAATTCCGCAATAAAATTTCATTTCAGAAAAGTAAAACTCTTTTTCTAATATGAGTAGTCGTTATTGAAACATAATTTTTTTTTGAAAAAAAAATTAATTTTTTTTATCAAAATTTCGAAATTTTTGTTTTTTAAAAATTCATACAAAATTAAAAAATGCAGCTAGGCTTCTAATTTTTTGCAGACTTATAAAAAACGAAGCTTCAAACAAAATAAGCCATAAATGATTAAAATCTGTTTGCAACTTTTGATTTTATTCACAAAAGTCGATAAATTTTAATTAATTTAAGAATTTCATAAAACGCAATATTTGTATGGGAGCCCCCTAAGGGAAATTCTTAAATTAATGAAAAATTTGTCGACTTTTGTGAATAAAATCAAAAGTTGCAAACAGATTTTAATCATTTATGGCTTATTTTGTTTGAAGCTTCGTTTTTTATAAGTCTGCAAAAAATTAGAAGCCTAGCTGCATTTTTTAATTTTGTATGAATTTTTAAAAAACAAAAATTTCGAAATTTTGATAAAAAAAATTAATTTTTTTTTCAAAAAAAAATTATGTTTCAATAACGACTACTCATATTAGAAAAAGAGTTTTACTTTTCTGAAATGAAATTTTATTGCGGAATTTCGGTTTTTTTTAGTAATTTCAATAAACTAAACCGTTTTTGAGTTACGCGAATATATGTTGAGCAACCTCCTCCATTTTCGAAATAACGGTATATCTCGAAAACCAGAGCCAATCTGAAAAAACCACGGGCACCACTGGATTCAGCGTCCCCGAATTATGTTAAAACGCCATGTGCCCGGCTTGTCAGTTTTTTCAACTAGCATAGTGTAATTGTTATAATTAACAAAATTTTTTCAACTTTTTAAATTTGACTTCAGATGTTTTGTCAAAATGCCACCGATTTGTTTTGAAGAATGAAATTTTTATGGTAATGCTTAAATATATTTATTTTGTTTTCAGAAATTTTTTATTTTGAAACAAATTGAATTTTTTTTATACAAAAGTTTTTTAGAAAATGTGTTATTTGAAGAACTTTATTTTAGTTATTTTTTCCGACGGCTTTTTTCAATACTATTTTAAAAATTTTTTATTTTAATTTAAAAGATTTTGTTATTCGTGCTTAATTCCCAGATTTTATTCTTGATAAAAACACTTGAAATTAATTGTTGATGGGATAAGCTATTCCTATGCGCATTTCACTGGTTGCTTAGGCGAGATCGTCAGGAAACTTCATCCATAAACATTTTGGAAAAACTAAAGATATTTAACCAAATAAAACTGTTAAACGTATAAGAATCATAAGCAACAGCTCCACTTGTAACAATATCAAAGTTTAAACAAAAACATCAACAATAAACAGTGAATAACAAAATCTTTTAAATTAAAATTTTGTATTCCCAAAAATTACTTTTGATAATTTTTTATTTTGTGTAAAATGTAGAATTTTTTAAACTTGAACAATAAATATTTTTTTAGAAACAAAATAAAAAAACATTTTCCGGTACATGGTCAAGATTCAAAAAAAAATCCTTTTTTTGCTGCAGAGGACAGTAACGTTTATTTAAACTTTTTTTTTAAATTTTTAAAATAAAAGAAAATCTCTTAAAATTTTCCCTCCCTGCTATTTTAAAAATTAAAAAAAAAATAGTTATTATTCTTGTAGTACTGAGTAAAAGCTAAACAAGAAAGTCTTTGGTTCATTTATCGTACCGTCGTAGCTTATACAGGGTCCTTTATTAAGCGCTTCCTATTTTTAAATTAATATACAAACAAAGTATGTGTGATAAATCGTAGAAATTATCATTTGTTAGAAAGGCCATTATTTATGGAATAAAACATCGCGCCAAAGTCCGCCACCGCTTTGCTGAGTTGCGCGCTTCCGAAATGTCCATTTTTTTGATTTTGGCAGATAAGTCACGACAAATTTGAATGGTAGCATAAGTTGACTGCAAGGCTTTCTATTGTCTGTGGCATATTCGCTTAGACCTGCGTCGTAAGAAAAGCTCATGAAAAAACTTCCAACACCATCAAATCACACGACTACGGTAGCCAGTTAACATCACCTACACTTGAGATGACCATACTCTTAAATATCAAGTGCAGAATGTCCAATGTGGCGTGAGCTGTGTGGCACGTAGCAACGTTCCGTTGAGATCACAAGTCGTTAGTGTTCATAGCTTCCATTTCAGTTAAAAAAAAAATGTTTGCAATTGTCGACCGCTTGCGCTCATCGTTGACGGTGATGACCCGGCCCACATCGTTTTATAAGAAATATGGAACGATGCAGTCACCAGCCCAAAATCCACCAAACAGTGCCTTTTTCGGGATGCATTGGACGCTCTTAAATCTCATGTGGACTAATATCTTCCCAAATTACGATTTTGTTTTTTGATGTACCCATTTTTCCGAAATGTGCCTCATCGCTAGAGATGATTTTTTATGAAAATTTTCACGTATATCCGTCCATTCATGGCGATTTTGCAAAACAGACTAAATATAACGGGTGGTTAAATTTTAAGGACCGATGTTCAATGTGAACCACACTTAAACGTCAAGTTTTTTTCTGCATTTCATTTGACATTTCTCAATTTCAGACTAACTCAATTTGAATTATGTAAAGATACACAATCGAGCAACGCGTTAAAGTTATTCAGGCTTATTATGAAAATGATGATCAATTTCCGAAGAAAATCATCTTCAGTGATGAGACACATTTTCACCTCAGTGGATTCGTCAATAAACAGAATTGCCACATTTAAGCGAATGATAATTGATATGTACTAACACTTATATAATTGCTAAGTGGCAAATAAGTTGTTCATGAAGTAATCATCAACAACCATCAATCTGGAAGCTTTGCATAACTCGCGCTTTTGACAGCATCATCATCATTAGATGATAACGAACTTTTTATGGCCCGAATTGGAAGATATGGATGTGGACGATATGTGGTTTAAACAGGACGGTGCGTGCCACTTGCTACACAGCTAACGAAACAATCGCTCTTTCCCGCGACAAATTCAATGGCCGTGTTATCTCACGTGGTGGCGATGTCAATGGGCCGCCAAGATCATGTGATTTGACACCGTTGGACTTCTTTCGTTGGGGTTATTTGAAAGAAAAGATGTACGTCGATAAGCCAGCAACAAATTAAGAGCTAAAGGATGAGATAATTCGGCACATTAACGGCATAGAACCTCAATTATGCCTCAGCGTCATCGAAAATTTGGACCATCGCGATGGAGGTGTGCCGACAGATGTAGCTTCAATAGTATGGCCGATAGCAACTGTCAACTTTGGGAATTCCCTATTAGAAGACCCATTATATATGATTCTATGTTGATGGGTACACCAGCTACAAGAACGACCAATGGAAAAAGTAGAGCTGACAATGCATTCTGTAAATCTCGACAAAAATAACAAATATGTATGCACATATGTACACGGAAAGAACTATTTACTAAATCACCAGAAAATATGGCTTGAACCAAGAAAATGTTGTACCTTTCTCGTCCAAACCAAAAATTGCTTATTGTAAACATATGTATGTGTGACTTGGTTTAAGCAAAAAGTTGTGACTCAAAGCGAACTAAAATGTACTTAAATACAGCTAAAAAAAAATTTTATTTAAATTCTATAGTTACTTAAATCAAGTTTTCGTTGCTTATGGGTAATTTCACCAATTCTATTCAAATAAAAATTCATATTTAAATATAGTTTTTGATATAACTTTATTTTTATTTGACATAAACATAAATTGATATTTAAATAAATTCGCGAAATCGGCCATTAATATTTTACAAAATACGAAGAAAAGCCTGAATTTTTTACACTAAAACGTGTAGCATTTGTTAGTTTAAGGCCCAAATTTACTGTCATTAGTTAGCTAATAACAACAGTTCACCAAATAAAATACTATTTCAGGGTGACTCACGTTTTTGTAAATACAGTTGTATTTGATAAAAAAAAAAATTAGAATGTTTTTACTGAACTCAAAATTCGGGATTCGGAACTTAAATTTTTATAATAATGCCGGGAATTTGTCGTGCGCATTCCACTGCTACAACCTCATCGGCTGATATGGAAATATTTATTTCGACATCTAGATATTTGTTGGACTGGCTGTGTTAGACTTTCAAAACGTGCGCGGCTCATTTGATTATTGCAATCTTCGCCATCCGTTAGAGAATCTATTTACAGTTAAGTGGAAGGTAAAGTTGCCAGAATATGTTTACAGTAAGCAGCAGCACAACGGACCTTGGCTAATGAGCGATGACTTTCATGTGGATCCAATTTATATTTTTTTCTTTTTTCACAAATAAATTTTACCAACTCTTTTGTAAGCTATTGTCCGCCTTTGGAGAATGGGCCAAAGCATTCCATCCCCTCCACATTTTACACATAATACATATTTGGCATCCTCCTAATTCTGATTCAATGAGCTTGACTTGCACTTCAAATAGTGAAAACTCTTTAACAACAAAAACTTATGCTTCTCTAAATCATATACACAAGATATCGTTTTTCTGGCTTTTCTCAATGATTTTTTTTTCGTTTCGGTCATACTCTCTTAAAGAATTCGTTTTTGCACAGACACGCATTTTTATACCCTTCACCGAAGGTATAAAAGTTATATACCCAGCGGGAAAACTCAGAAGACCTTCTTAGTTCAGGCCTGCCTAAAAGATTTTTTGATTCAATTACTATTCTTACCTAACTGCTAAAGAAGGCCTCATAGAAGGCCACGGCTCTTTCGTATAAAAGATAAAATACACCTTCCACACTCGCTTCTTTGAGAAGGGAGTAGAGAAGGAGTAACATTTTTTGTATTGTTTTTTTGCACAATCAATTTTTTTTGGTCCCGTTACCCTTCTTATGTACCTGCTGAAGAAGCGAGAGCGGAAGGCCTTCTCCGCAATGACAACGTGTGTAAAAAAGATACGAGTATGGAATGGAGCAAGAAGGCCTTGTACATCCAAAAGAAGGGGTACAGAGGCCTTCTAGAAGGCCTCCCTACTCCTTCTTTTTCCCGCTGGGCACCTTCGGCGATGGGTATATATAACTTTGTCATTCCGTATGTAATTTCTACAATATTGATCCTACACCCTATAAAGAATATATATATTCTGGGTCCTAATGAAAAGCGAAGTTCAAATCCGGTTATCCGTATGTCCGTCCATCTGTCTGTTGCAATGGGTTTTCTGTCAGGTATTCTTATTATAATTTCGCTATTGAAATTCAGCCAGATCGGTCCAAAAATGAGCAAAAAACCGAGACTACCTCTAATTTTTTCCAAAAATACCTTGTTGTTGTATTTTTATTACTTTTTTCTGCATATCTGGAGAACGGCAAGAGCCAAAGTTTCCAAATTACATAAAAACTTTTAGGTTATCAATACACACTATCCCGTACAAAAAATATCAAAAATTGTATAAAAACCTGGATTTTTGGACTGTTTTATGACGTATGGTTACGCCTTATCAAAAGATCGGAAATCTTTAGTAGAAAGTATTTTCAGAAAATTTCGGAAAAATCGGTTCAGATACGGAAAAGTTATGGCCAAAATTAATTTTTTTTTTAAATACCCACTTTCGGGAATATATAGATCTTCCCGAGTCCAAGCTTTATAACTCAAGTATATGGTAAATTTCTTCTTAAACAAAAATGTTGCTTTATTTAAGAACATTTTACTTAATACGAACAAAATAAGTTAAAATCATGAAATTGTTTTTGAATTTAGGATTTTCTTGTGTTAAGAAACGAAATTGATTACTTTAGAAAATAAAGCTCTCCCACAAGATCTGCTCCATATATTAATTCTACTACTTGACGTTTAACGACTCTTAGTTTTTCCATATAAATAACATATGAAAAAAATATTTGTTCCCAAAAATGTTAGTGGTTTTATTTGTAAAATACAGGTGACCGGTATGAGTTCGCCTTACTCTCCACTATTGTGATGTGGATATAAATAATTATTAAATATTTCCCGAAAATGTTCACTTTTGCTGCTACATAAGCGCTACCTAAACGGTGTTAAGAATCATTCCTAGGAAGTTCATATGTTCTAAGAAGTTATTAACTGAGGTGCAAGGTACATTTTCGTAGTAGATTGTTTCCTTAAATTTTGAACGGTTTGCTACCTATGGACCTGAACTGAGGAAAAAAGTTAAAAAATCGAATTTTTTAAAGTTTTTGGCGATTTTAATATTGAAGATGAAGTTTTTTGATTTTATATGTTCACAATTTTTGTTCTTTATGGCAAGAGCAACAACTTTGTCTCAGAAGGTAAATCAAAGTTCAGAACGGTTTGCAAGATATGAGCCTGAGAAAATGATCACTTTTTTGCAAAAATGACAACAAGGCCCCAAATCTTTGGTGGCCCATAAAAAAAGTGCATGACTTTGGGCAAAACTGGGAGACACGGGTCTTTTATCACGTAGTGGTGTCTGTATATGGTCATTTTTTGCAGTGTGTAACTGAATCTGCCACCAAATGGTTAAGATGGCAACACTTCTAATGCCAAACAAGAACTTTAAGAAATAATTAATAAATAATATTTTATTTCATATTTTTAATATGTAATCAATTAATCTATGAATGTATTTTAACAAAAACTTGTATATACAGATTTAAAAACATACACATGTTCATATGTATCTATTAAATACATACGTATGTATGTTGATATTAAACACATAAACCAGTCAGTCCGTCACTTGCATTCAAATTTCATGCAAGAAATGCAACTTTACAAACTTCTTCGTTCTTCGAATAGGTATCACTTTAGGTGAATTTAAACTACACCCACTTTTGTTTTGTCATCACCCGCAAAAAAAGAAGACCGAGATGAAGTCAGTCTGCCTGCTCGGCTGACTGTCTGCTTTTGTTTTGTATTTTGCTTTTGGTGTGTGTTGCTGTGCCGCTGCGCGAGCAGGTAAAGTTCAAGAGAATCTCAGTATTTATTGCCACCATTATTTGGTGGCTTCCACGTACTGTGGGTATATGTGTGTGTGTTGCTAAGTCTTGCAAATGCAAAAAAAAGTGAAGTATGTACTATACTTTATTTTCAAATATTCGCAATTAGTGGCAGATGCAGATACTTTTGTTGCATTTTAGTATAAATATTCCTGATCAATAGTCACAACTTTATAGTCTTTAAAAACACGTAAAAACGGTGTTACCTTTAGTCGCTGTTGCCATAGTGAACATAGCGGATATCTTCATTCTCTCCCATAGAAAAATTAGCATTTAAGGATATTTAGTGTTCAAAATGAAGCATTTTGTAAGTGCATGTGTGTGTGTGTGGTAATTTAAAAAAAGTGTAGAAAAGTCCTTAAGTGAAATTGGCTCTGGAACTTTAAAAAAACTTATAACTTAAAAAGCTAAAATTTAAAATACAAAAAATACAAAATACATTTTATCCCCCGTTTTCATAAACGATTATTAAATTTAACAAATGTTTATTAAGTTAAATTTTCATAGAAAATTTGTTTGGAAGCCTTAATCAAATTAAAAATATTTTTATGACTACGGAAGAAAGTCTTCTATTGTGCAAAGGAAAAAACTATTTAAGGCATGATTACTTTTCAAATAAAATCGTTTGTTTTACCAGGTCAAACCAATAGAATATTATATACTGGGTGTCGTAATGAATATAGTAGATTATGAAGACCGGAAATCGCATTATAAAATATAAACGATCACGATGTGGTTAATAATAACATTAATATGGTTGCTTACCAACCATAATAAGTTGCATTCAAAATATGGTTTTAAGAGCAAAATGAAGTTGTTGGCAAACAACCATACAATTGTTTGTGGTTAGCATATCAATATTATTATTATTCAGGACATGCATTTTTGTGTTGTTTTATTTTTGGTGCTTTAATAACCAATTGTAATAAAGATATTTTTATATCAGTCCTCCATTAAAGAGTCACAACCGTATTATGGTTATCTCCGAATATATAATGGTTAACAATAACATATCTACCAATAACAAGAGAATGGTTGTTTTTTAATCATTATATTTTGCTCTTTGAAAAAAGAATATGTGTTTACTAATTTAAAACCATACACTTATTAGTAGTTAAAATTATTGTTATTATTAACCATTACATGTTTGCAGATAACCGTAATATGGTTGTGGCTTCTTGATGAATGACTGATTTAATCATACTATGCTTGCAGGTGACAATCATATAGTAAAAGAAACCAAATCATGTTTAAAATTATTTCGTTATAAAAAATTTTGTTGGAAAAATGTGTCTTCTTTACGTATTGTACCATTCGATTTAGAACGAAATTACAATCAGGGTTCGAAATAAACCGAATATTATTTAGTGTTCGGCTCACACACCCAGGAACGATATCTATCTTTTAGTGTTTGTGTAGACGAACACAACCCTTAATACCGTTCGTAACTATTTTCAAGAAAGAGCCAAACATTATATAGTGTTCTGTTCTTCGTTAAAAAACAGAACAATGGTAGTGATACTGTAGACAAACATTATATTTTGATATTCTATAATGTTTCTTTTTTTAAATTGTTAAAGAAATGAACAAACAAAAAATTTTAGCAACGACCGCAGCACAAACAGCTGTTGTGTGTATTGTGTTCATGTTTTGTTTGTGTAAAATTATTTTGCTGGCTTCTTGTTTTTTTTTCAAATCTGTATTTTGTTTTTGAAAAAAATTTTTGTTTTTTTTTTACCAGCCAAAAGGGACGAACATTAATGAGCTGAACCGAACACAATGAAGTTTGTGGTTGAAAAAAAAACTAACGGAGTTAAATGTTCTCATCTTTTGTTGAGCGAAATATCACAAACAGGGAAATGCTTTTTTTTAATTTTTTTCTACACAAACACTTTTAGCGTTTGTGGTTTTACAAACCTACCGAACCGAACACTAATGAGCGATTTTAGTGTTTATTTTCGAACACTGATTACAATACAGTTTAAATGGAAGTTTTAATCGATATCGAAAGTCTTAGTTTAGCCCCTTGTTAAAGTAAATCAATTTATTCGCCTCCTGCAGACCAGTTCATTTCAAATTGCAGAGATAAACCCAAGCTTTCAAATCTAAAATGGGTAGATGAAGTTATGATCGCCATTATGTGGGCTAAAGCTCTCATAAGTCTAAAGTACCACTAGATAAATAATGCTTACAACTGGGGAGGTCCATACAGCATCCATATACTGAGAAAAACAGCGTTTAAAATACTGCAGCCAAAGTAGAAAAACTGTCATTGCTTCCACTTCTTCATTTGTCGTTGACAAAAAAAAGCGAAAAGTTGTACACAAATTTTCGTTTTTTGTTTGGCAGTTTTTGGTTTCGACAGCAGTTTTTTAAGCCCTGGAGAAAAATAAAAACAAATAGAGCAAGAAAAAAAGTTGTTGCATGTCTGTGTATATTAAGAGAAAAACTACACATTTCTCTTTTGATGAAAATTTATGTTTGGCAATCAGCTGACAATGCACAGTCGCACAACAAACTTCAAGACTTTGAATTTTACGATTCAAATTCTACTGCAGCGACTGCAACCACAGAATACCACAGAACTGTCACGAGACGGAAGATTTGGCGTTTTTTTTTTGTCTCTTTTTAAGAAAGCTGCCCTTTTTCATTTTTCTTTGCATCATCTTTTATGCCGCAATACAATTATAACACAAATTTATTTAGTTGAGATTTAATTGCAAAGCTTTTGTAAAAATTAACTTTTAAGTTTACCACAACACAAGTAAATAATATTTAAGTAAATAAATAACATTATAAAACAAAAAAATATTAATAAATACATTTTTTTTGCACAAAACACAACGTTTGTTAAACTAACGCATTTTTTTAACGTGGTCTGTGTTTTGTTATTTTTGTTTTGATCATGCCATTTGTGTTGATTGTTACTGCCTGTTTTTACACATTGCCACTTCACCACCAAAAAAAGCTTTCTGTCTTTTTCTTCGAAAGCTGCCCTCGCAACTGATTTGGACCTTTTTCACACGTCACCTTTTTCAGTTCTGTGGTATTCTGTGACTGCAACAACTACGTATTCTGTTGCCTCTACTTTAAAACTGCCATTTTTAACTTTTGACAGCTTGCTGCTCTACAAATTACGTTGTACTATAGCGACTATTCCGTTCCCCACTTAATGCCGTTGCTAAATTTTGCCTCACCACTAACACTGGGTAGAAGTGAAGCAAAGTCGAATGTTCTCGTAGTGTGTGCAAACAACAAGCAACAAAGTCGGATACTTTGGAAGTGATAAACTTACAACTGGTGTTAACAACCTTTTGTCGGCCATCGAAAGTATGAAATCTCCGACACTGTCTTAAACCAACCTAATACCTACCTATTTCTAAAAAGTGTTAAGCTATGGCTGCAAGATCAGCAGCGCTATAGCACAGCAATTAAATTAATAAATAAAATTTCATCAATTTATCTCCAAAATTGCGAACCTTAACTTGCGCACAAGGTTCACATGGACGGCCAGCCAGCCAGCCGGTATATATCAATACATCGGTATGCTTATAGGTGGGTATAGGACCAAAATTTTAAGGTTATAGAAACATCAGCCCAAATGCATACTCGAAATAAAAATACAACAAAAAGGAGGTCTTAAAGACTAGAAAAACCTGGAGTTTTAAGGCTTAGCGTTCTCTTAAGAACGAAAAGAACATTAAAGTGGTGAATATACTAGTCATAATTTTTGTATATTTGCAAACAAGCTTTCACCGTGTTTATTGAGAAGCCAAATGAAATTTGTATTTCGGTTACTTTAAGATTTGTTAATCTACATAGAAATGTTTATTTTAAAATCTCACACATATTTCACTTCATCTCATTGCAGGTTTACCTTTCAATTGCCATTTTGTTGGTGTCAGTAGCGGCACGTCCACAAGGAGATCCTATACCAATTCTTAGGCAAGAGCAAGAAGTCAATTTCGATGGCTCCTATAAATATTCATATGAAACTGGCAACGGTATAACGGCAGAAGAAGAAGGTTACCTTAAAAATCCAGGAACTGATGCAGAAGCTCAGGTATTTGATAAAGTGAAACGTTTTACACAAATACCCTTTATCATGCCACACACTTTTCCAGATTAATACAAATAAGAAGCGTTTTATTTAACCAAATAATGCTTCTTGATTGTATCTACAATTTTGTCTGTTAAACAATGAAAATGGTTTAACACAGTTTTGTGAATGAATGAATGAACGACTGCATAAATGAATGAAAAAAGTTAAGCTTAAGAAAAAAAAAACGACCGCGACATGCACAATCAAAATTGAAGATGACATTTAACAACAATAAATAATTCACTTGTAAATTAGCCAAAAGCAAGAAATAACTATTTACAACGAATTTCCATGCTGAAGATCGATTACATTTTAATTTTGTCATGCTAAACGCTCATTACCATGCAAAAGCATTTGTCGAAAGATATTTCTGTTTGTACAGACACTAAAAGATAACGGGGAATTAGCGGTAAGACAGTAAACCGGTTAAATTTAAATTTTGCAAATAATTTAACTGGCTAAAAGAAGAACTTTAAAATGTATACAAAAAAAACCAAACCGTCGAACATAAGCAAATGATAAACTGACAGTAATACGAATTCATCTTAAATGATTATTTTAGACATAAACATTGATTACACGGTGCAAAACAGAATAGGTATGTAAACTTCTTCACTTTTGGAATTTCACGAAGTTCCTACTTGTTGAAACTAACAAACTCCTATTTGGGTTTTACTTGTTTAGCTGCTGCTGGGATTTTATGGCCACATGTAAATTTCTACCTAAGCTTGATTTTTCCAAAGAACAAGCGAATTTTCCTCACGGCCATATCTGGGAAACCAATTGGTATTTTGCTTTCCTTTATTTGGTTCAATTGTTAGCTGTTAACAAGAAAAAAAAGCGTTAAACAAACTCGCCTGAAAAAACTGCATTTAGTGGCATTTTTGGCCCATAGCTGCCAAACTGTGGGAAATTAGTAAAGAAATCTTTACAGATACAGTTGTGAATAACTTTCATGTTTTTCAGAAATATCAAGTTTTAGCCATAATATATATGAGGGCATAATATCTGAACAGCAGCTATACCCACATGGGGTTTTGTTTTGATAAGTATACGATAAATTCCACACGATGCACTTCCAAAATGTTGCACTGTGTTATATGAAATGTCTTATACTCTTATACTTACCACTAATAAAATGGACATTTACAAACAGTGCTGTCTTAAGTTTTATAAATAACAATTCATTAAAAAATGATGACAAAATTTTTTTTACCAATCGATTTGTTGTAAAAATGTGACGTAAGTACACTGTTTCCAACATAAATACTTTTTTTAGTTAAAATTTATGTAATTCTAAGTATTGCAAAAAGCTTTCGCTTTCTTTAAAAGATATGGCTTTAAAGAATTAGTTAACGACAGCTACGACTTTTGGCTATATTTCTGAAAACAAAAAGCTGCTCAGCTTTATGGTTCACAAATTAATCACTCTAATTTAAGTCAATACAGAGACATTAGGACAAGCAATAATTCCGTTTTGGTTTTTCGATTCCGTTATTTTCCTTAGTCACAGTGTTACTTTCGAATCGTAGAAGCAACATTTTCTATATTAGAAATTAGGGCTTGAAATCTTTATTAATATGACAACTTATTTCCTCTAACTAAATGTATCTCAAAGCTTTTAAATAAAAGACAAACGCCCATTCTGTTATTCCCAAAGATTTTATGTGATTCTCTGTATTTAACAATATGCATCAGGGTTGTTAGATGTGAAGATTTTTCGTCATTTTGACGATTTTTTTGAGAAAATAAAGTAAAATGACGATTGACGATTACTAAAAGTAATAGTGTAATGACGATTTGCTGGCATCAATAAAACACTTACAAGAAATATTTATAATTATATTGGGAACAGTCCAAAACGTAAAAATCAATTTTTCCAAATACAAAAATTAATGGAAATTAAACAAAAAAAAAAAAATTCTTCCCCCATCACAAACCAGGTGGCTTTAATAAGAAGCATTAGTAATTCGAATTCTACAATTACATATATGCATGCCATCCGTACTGAAAAAATATACACTAGAGCCCCGATTTGCGTCGGTGCGACGAAAATAGCGCTTTTTAAAAATTGGTTAAATCCGCTTTGCGTTTTTATAATTTCGGTTTGCGTCGCTACATACGATTGATTTTTTTTCACTAAAGTCATAATGTGAAGAATTTTTCTATTTGCGTGTAAAAAGGCGAATTACCATTTAATTTTGTTAGCTAAGTTTTTCTAAGTATAGTTGCGAAGTTGGGTAGAAAAATTAGTGCAAAAAGAAGAAAATGCATTGGTTAAGAACTAAAATTGGACAACATAAAACGTTTCAAGTGGGGTGAAAAGGCTATTGATATTGACAGAACCCTTGGTTTAGCACCTTCAACAGTAAAAACCATTTGCTAAAAATTAATAATTTAAAGATGGCTCGAGTTAATAGCAAATGAGATTTTCTTTTTTATTTAATGTTTTTGTGATTATCGATAAATGAAATAAATAAATTTTTGTTATGTTTTTATGAAAATATATTTTTTCTTATGTATTTATTTTCAAATGTTTAATATATTTCAGACCACTTGCTGAAATTAATAGAATAAATCTGAACCATATCACTTGTCTTTATCATTAATAGAATTTCTTGCTAAAAATTTATATTTTTGAACGAATCAATGCAATAAATTTTCTCTGATTTGTAAAATTTAAATATTTGACGATTTTGTGAAATCTTCGTGATGATTTTTACGAATTTTGTTAAAACTTTTAGCGATTTTTTAAGAAAAAAGCCTAACAACCCTGATATGCATGTTAAATACACTAATAGAAAAGGTGTCATAACGCTTATGGGTTTTGACATCAGTGCTATGACAAGTGTCTTCGTTTTTGACCCCATGACACTTTTCATCATTGTAATGTCAGCCTTAAAATCATTTAGTTAAATTGTCATCAGGGTCAAAGATTGAAATAATGTCATCAATGCAATGACACATCGGCACCACAGAAATCACGAATCGGAGTCATTTTAATAATTTAGTCGTTGGGATTGATTTAAGCCAAAGTGAGAAAATATTTATATTAACATACCCGTTACACATGTTTGTTTCACTTTTGTTGTATTCCGCCCTTTGTTTAGAAGAGAACTCTCAATTATAACACACCAGCAGCATGCCCAATATGGGTTTCGTAATGATTATTGATTGAAAATTTGATGTATTTAACTAAATAATTTAAGAAAATGGAATATGTGAATTTTTGCTTCTTATTTAACTTTAAAAACACGAAAATAGTGTTAATAATAATTCTAGGTACATACATACATAATCATTTCTGTCCAAAAATAAATCAAACAAAATTATTAATAAGTACTCCCAAAATAGTTTTGTATTTATAATATTTTCTCTTTTATTTAGTTTGCTGGCGGATTCTTTTCGTACACATCACCCGAAGGTATACCCATACGGATTACGTACGCCGCCGATGAAAATGGCTTTATTCCTCAAGGAGATCATTTGCCGACACCTCCTCCAATTCCACCAGCAATTCAAAAGGCTTTAGATTACCTGGCCACAGCTCCACCACCAAGAGATCAACCATCATCGCCCAACAACTTTAGAAGAGGTTAAATTTTTGTCTACGGATGCTTTTATGTTTTTACTGTCATGTGCCTTCAATATTTCATTTATACTATTTTGTAAATACGAATAGATCATGTAAACGAAAAGTAATTACTTTAATGAATCTTTTTTTTCAAACTTTTTAAGTGTCAAATGTCGTACGTATGCTGTCATAATATTTTTTTCTTAAAATTAAAGTTGTTCTTTTTTATGTTCGTTCGTATTATATGTATATGTTGAAAATATATTTAATAGTCTGTGTTATACACTTTTTGTTTTACATATACATGCATACACACTTTTGTATATATTTATAAATAAAGTTTAAATAACTTTTTAAAAACATTTGAATTTATTATAATGCAAGTTTTTATATGCACAAAAGTATTGAACATATGCAACAAAAAAAAAACCAACAAATAACCTTAAAAATATGCCACAAAAGCATTTTTTGGTTGTAAATTAATGACTTACATTTCTACCATTAAACAGTTTTACAACTTATTACACTGAAAGTATTATGCTTTATAAATCTTATGAATCAACTTCATTAAATTTTTTTCTTAAATCCAATTTAAAATTTGATTATGGGAATGGAATTTTATAAATTTAGTGAAACAATTTCATTTACACTACGAAATTGAGTTTCGTTACTTCGTTAAATTTAAAATCTGATTTATGCCAACTTAATATCTCTTTTAACCCATTTACGGCCACTATACTAGTTTGGGAACACATACTTATTAAGAATATATATAAAAGTTGCTGACATTAGCTCTGTTTCTTTACTCTACTTTGGGATCCCTCTGGATCCCAATTTGCACGAAAAGCGTTTCCGTACTTTAAATTTGAGTAAATGAGAGCGGGTTTAAGAGAATATAATTCTTCTTCTTCTTCTTGCACGAAACAGCCCAGACTTTACTTCGTGCAAATTGTGTAAATTGTCAAACAGCTGTAGAACATAAACAAAACAAAAAAAGCAAGGAAAAAAATTCATGATCCAAATTCTGGAAAAAGTGTTGTGGAATAAAATAAAGTACTTAATTAGATAGTTTTGTACTGAAAGATTAGGGATACAAAATATTGGTTATTGTAAAAGTGTTTGTTGTTTTTTATTTTTGCTAAAAGTAGTTTATTTCTACAGCCAACATAAAATTTTTCAAAATTGGAGCAAATTTGTTTGTGTTTTAAAGACTGTCAAAACACTGAATTTTTATTTTGTGCTTGGGAAATTAATGATAAAAAGACTCAGCAAATCACAAAGAAACAAAGTTGTTAAATTTTATTTTGAAAGTCAGCATTCGAATTCTAAGATTAGAGTTGTCAGTTAAGGGGTTAGATTCAGGAGGTTTTATTTCATTTGGGGGCAAATTAAGGGCATATAAATTCTTAGGGGGAAAATTTAGGGGGCATAAATTTAATTAAGGGGGTATTACTATTTGCTTGTCGGTACATAGTAATAACTAAGAAATACTATATTTAACAGATTGTTTTTGGATGACTAAAAATCTCTAGATTGCCGCTATACGTGCCTGAAAATAGCTAAATTACCATTTTTGAATAAAAAAGCTAAAAATATCATAATTAATTAATCTAGTTTGTCGTCGTAGTAGATAATTAAGTGTAAAAATTTTTAAATTTGTTCCTGCTAAAAGCTTTTTGAAAAGATATTATGAGAAAGCGATTGAAGGGTGAAGTATTCTTTAGCTTAGTAATACATGTCACAAATTTGCTCCAATACCTGAAATGCTCAAACATTTTAATTCCGATAATATTTTAAAAATAACGAAAACGATTTTCAAAACTTGATATATTTGAAGAAACTTGATTCCAATATTTGTAAAAAAAAAACAGATTTCTACTAACTCTACTTTGATCAGATACTTTTTTAAACTGTTTATAAATTGATTTTTTAGATATTTTCTTAAAATATTTAAGAAGCTATCAGAAAATATTTGGCGATTTTTGCCATATTTAAGTTATGATATTAGAAACGTTGAAACTGACCCCCCGTTTCCACATGAAAGTGCAAGTTCGAAAAACTAAATACACTCACACTTTTTCATTCACATCTACACAATTTTCGTACTTTCAGCCAATCGGCTGTTTCCTCGATTTTTCGTTGATAATACGTATACACTACTTGCAAGTAATTACTTGCATGTGGCAACGTAAGGTGAGTGAAGTTAAATTAATTGAAATCAAATTGTTATCTATTTTTTTTCTTTCTTTTTTTTTTGAAATGACCGCCTATGTTAAACTTCCAACCCTACCTACTCTTTTGAAGATGACAGCAACCATTGCCATTCGTATTCATTCAATTACACTGTGCTCGAAATTGACACTTTTTTAGACAAGCCGGGCACATGGCATTTTAGCATTATTCGGGTACGCTGAATCCAATTGTGCCCACCGTTTTTATACCCTTCACCTCAGGTGGTGAATAGGGTATATATAAGCTTGTCATTCCCTTTGTAATTTCTATAATATTGATGTTAGACCCTGGGCCCTTATGAGGAGCGAAGTTGATTTAACGATGTCCGTCTGTCCGTTGAAATGGATTTTCCGAAGAACCCATATAAGATGGGGGCCAGGTTATTATACATTTATGTCACATGTGGTCCGGAATTGTTTGATATTGAAATTCAGCAAGGTCGGTCCACAAATGGCTGAGATATGAGTAAAAAACCACGACTGCCTCAAATTTGTTCCTTTAAAGGTCCAATTGGACGTGACATTACCATACCAACACTGTATTACCAAAACGACATAAACATACCATACAAACCAATTCAATTTTTGTTTTTTTGGTCATACAGTGGCTATGGTAATACAGTGTTGGTAATGTGGTTTTTTTTTTTGTATACCCTTCACTACAAGTGGTGGATTTTATTTGTAATGTGTTTAATTTTACGCATCCACATACACATTAACGCATGTACATGATATGCCGCTCAAATTAAGGATCAAACTCATAGACTCAATATATTTTAATTTAACGCTTCTTCAGTAAAAGCATTCGTATCCGGGTTGTTAATTTCTCTCCTGAGACTGATGATATTGCCAGTTCGAATCCCAAAAAGAATTTTTTTTAATTTTTTTTATTTAATTTTTGTATGTTCTAAAAAACGATTTTAAGATTATAAAACGAATTTCAAACATCAACTTTGGCAAAAGAGGAAACGGGCTTAGGTACATATATAAATTGTTTGTTTTTTTTATAATGAAAGTTGGCGTGGCTCAATGTATATTTATTTATACCTATCTAAGGAACGTTATTTATGTATATAACTTTTTGTTCTTATCTCATCATGGTGAAGGGTATATAAGATTGGGCATAGCCGAATATAGCACTCTTTCTTGTTTTAAGTTAGCTCTTGTTTTCGATATATACCGTTATTTCAAAAATGAAGGAGGTTGCACAACATATATTCGCGGAACTCAAAATCGGTTTAGTTTATTGAATATACTAAAAAAAACCTTAATCCCGCAATAAAATTCCCTTTAAGAAATGTAATTTTTTTTTAATATGAGCAGTCGTTTTAGAAACATAATTTTTTTTTTGAAAAAAAAATAATTTTTTTATCAAAATTTCGAGATTTTTGTTTTTTAAAAAATCATTAAAAATTGGAAAATGCAACTAGGCTTCTAATTTTTTGCAGACGTATAAAAAACGAAGCTGCAAACAAAACCAGCCATAAATTATTAAAATCTGTTACCAACTTTTATTCACAAAAGTCGAAAAAATTTAATTATTTTAAGAATTTCAGAAAGCGCAATATTTGTATGGGAGCCCCCCTAAAAAGTGCTTGATAAGGGGCAAGTATGTATCGAGAAAATGTTAAGAACAGAAAACTAATTGAGGTCGATCATACATTTTATCTTATTTGGGGCGACCCCTGGGCATTTATGGGACTTTTTTTCAATATATTTCTAGTCTGCATTGAACATTTTGTATGGGAGCCCCCTTAAGGAATGGAGATAGCGGGTAGGTATGTTAGAAATTAATGATTGAGATGAAAAATAAAGTGGGGTTGGTCATACATTTGACCCATCTAGGGGGATCCTAGGCGCTGCAGGGGCCAAATTTAAGAATTTCATTAAGCGGCCATATTCGTATGGGAGCCCCCTAAGGGGTGGAGATATATGGCAAGTATGTTTTAAGAAAATGTTAAGAACAAAAAACTTATGCAGGTCGGTATCTATACATTTTATCTCCCAAGGGGCGGCTCCTGGGCATTTATGGGAATTTTTCTTCAATATATTCCTAGTCTGCATTGACTATTTTGTATGGGAGCGCCCTTTAAGAATGGAGATAGCGGGTAGGTATGTTAGAAATAAATGATTAAGATGAAAAATAAAGTAGGGTTGGTCATGCATTTGACCCATCTGGGAGCATCCTAGGCACTGCAGCAGCCAAATTTAAGAATTTCAGCCAAACATATATGGCGGCTTAATAAAATGTTAGTAATTTCAATAGCTTAAACCGTTTTTGAGGTACGCGAATATATATTGTGCAACCTGCTCCATTTTCGAAATAACGGTATATCTCGAAAACAAGAGCTAACCTAAAAAAAACCATTGGATTCAACGTACCCGAATTATGCTAAAACGCCATGTGCCCGGCTTGTCTAATTTGCAACTAGCACAGTGTTATAGACCAAGGATATCGGATGTTGGTGCTTAAAGGCAAAACATGAATAATACGTTAGGGCGAGAACAACCAAGGTTCCTCATCTGTATTTATGGGTGGTATCATAATTAAGGAATCAGAAGCTTTTGATGTTCTGCGCATGAAAATATAATGTGATGTCCGATAGACAGACGGTGTAAGAGATACTTCACTCTATCTGACCTTCTTACTATTTATACCACCTGTATCTACGGTGACCATCCGTTCTGTGTTATACAGAACAGTACTGTATTTTAGGGCTTTATTACAGAGTTCAGAGAAATTCATATGTGATCGCTCATATTCAACCATTCTTGAATTTTTTTCATAAATGAAAAATGTAAAATATGTAACTTTTTTCACAGTCATAACTGAATTGTTAATATTTCGCCAAATTCATTTATGTTTTTGAGGAAAATTACATTTTTGCCTTTCTTCAGTCATGAGGAATGAGGAAAAAAAAATTTTTAGAAACGATCCTCACTAGTAATGTTGTTGTTGCTCGACAGTTTGCATGATCACAGCTCGAAATGCCTGTGTGTGTATTTGTTTGTGTAAAATATTTTTGGTAACGGCAACCAGCCAAAGTGTCTGTTCGATTTTTTGTAGGAAACAATTATTGAAAAAAAATTCAAAGAACTGCACATATCGTCATCTTAAATGCAGAATAATGTAACATCACATTAATAAGTTTACATGCAAGGCATAAAACTTTGTAATATGTTAATTTAAATACAGTCGAACTTCCCTATAATGAATCTGCATTGGACCACAAAATTTCTTCATCATATAAAAAGTTTATAATACAAAAGAAATATTTTTTATTAGTTTATTTAAAATTATCTGTTTTTTTTTGTAAGGATTGCATTCTTCCAAGTGGATCTTTATAAGTATGCGATGCAGAGTTCATTTGAAATAATCCGTTATATGGAAACAAATAGGTATGTATGAATATGAGTCAAATATTTATTTGCAAAATTTGTTCGTTGTAAAAAAAAAATATTTAATTATTTTAAATGTTTGTTTCACTTAATACTTATATACATTTTTTGATGATACGTCTTTTTATATCTGAAAATTACAAGTTAATATAACGTACCACACACAACTTCAAAAATAACAATAAATATAATATTTTTTCCTCAAAATTATATTGGTTATCGCATTTTGAGCTGAAATATTTAAAATTCTTTTAAATTTCAAATTATTAACATATTACAAAGTTTTATGCCTTGCATGTAAACTTATTAATGTGATGTTACATTATTCTGCATTTAAGATGACGATATGTGCAGTTCTTTGAATTTTTTTTCAATAATTGTTTCCTACAAAAAATCCAACAGACACTTTGGCTGGTTGCCTTTACCAAAAATATTTTACACAAACAAATACACACACATGCTATCGTATTGTCCAGCGGGAAAAATTGCCAGCGCTTTCACTTGTTAGGCCTTAAAGAAGGTTTACAGCTTTATTTTTAATAAACTTTTACTTATTTTAATCTGCCTTATTTTAAAAGTTCTTTTAGAAGGGTTTTTATAAAATATTTTACAAATTTAAATTTTCTATTCTAAGATTAGGCCTATATAAATCGTTTTATTAGTAGTTGTGTTGGAATGTGTACCAAGTTTAATTGAATCGTTTATTTCAGAAACCCGTCAAGTGCACTTTTTTAAATTATCGGAAAACTAAAAAAAACATCCTAATTTTTAAATTAGTACAGGTTTTGCCTTGAAAAAAATTTAAGTATTTCTTATTGTATTTCAAAAACAAATAATGCATGCGGTTAATTTTAAAAATTTAATTTTTTTTGCAAAATATTTTTAAAATTTTTGTACGTGACGGGTTTCTGCAATAAAATAAAGTTATTTATTGGGTGTGTGTGAAACGGTAGCAAAGTTCTGTGGTGAAATGAAATTTGTTTGTGGTAGAAAATTTTCATATTTGTGCTGTGTGAAATTGTAAAATTTTTGACAACGTAAAATTTTGACATAAAGAAAAAAACAATTACTAGTAGTTTTGTGAAAATGAATAAATTAATCAAGTTTTTACGAATAATCATTTCAATTCTGTTGGAAATGAGATCGTCCCAACTATTTGATTTATTCGTTCTGATATATTAACAATTTTTGCAAAAAGTCTGGGCAAAAAAGCTTATACATATGTAAATACTTGCATGTTGTATAATTCTTTTTAATTTTTTGCCGCTAGTCCTGCTTCCATATTATTTTTTATTTTGTTTAAACAAATTTGATGAAAAAAAATAATTTTCTGGTTGTCAAAAATTTCTACACTAATGTCAAAATTTATACTAGCCCCCAGGGCTAGTGAAATTTTATTCACCTCAATAGTGTCAAAATTTTACTTCCATGAGTACTTTGCTACCGTTTCACACACACCCATTAAAAAAAAAATTTGGTTTTATATTGATCGCTAAAAATAGTTGTAGGATATAAATAAAAAAAAATAATATCTTTATTTTTAAATTTATTAAAAAAAAGTTGAAATATCCGTTAAACTAAGAACATAAAATAAAGAAATAATCCATTAAAACAGAGATAAAATCAAACATAATAACATAAACCTTTTCGTCTATACATATGTAGGCCCGGCCTATTTTTTGAGCTTTTATTCTACTCATCGTCATACACTACGTCGATGTTTTAGTTTGCTTCGGTCGTAGGCCACTGGAGGATTTCATCAAAAAAATATTCATAGCCTGTAGTATACTTGGCCAACTTCTTCAGGTCATTGATTTTTTTTGCGTTAATCTCTGTCTTCCCGGATGGACATGCGATCACTTTTGGGAGATCCGGAACTGCAGAATATTTTTTTAGTGTGAACGTTGAGGAGGTCAAACCGCCAATAAAGTGCTTAGCAACTACCTTTCATGTGATTTTACTGGACGGGTTTCTGCACTAAACAGAAATTTCAAAACCAAATAAAACCCATTTAAAAGGGTGACAGTTGACGATTTCCTGCACAATACCGTGTGACTAAAGTAGGCAATTCATAATCTATAATAATATCATTTTCGAAAAAAATGTTAGTTGACGGGTTTCTGAAATAAACGATTCAATTATTAATTTATTCACTTCGCATTATAAGCATATACAATTACACTGGAATAAAGCTTTATTCGTAATTATTTTAGGAAGGCCTTTAAAGTAGATACAAGAAGCCAGGGTTTTGGTCTCTAATAACACACTGTATAAATTAGAAAACTTTATATCGGCAAAAAGGCCTTCTAGAAGGCCTCTTTACTACTTCATTTTCCCGCTGTTAATGGTTGCGTTTTTTTCATTATGAGGAATTTGACTGTGAATTTTTTTAAATTTTTCATATCTGACAAATTCACTTATGAATTTTTTTGTTTGCTCATTTTTCATGAATGAGGAAATTCAAATTAGTTTTTTTCCTCACCCTCATGAGGATGAAAAAGCAGTAAAATTTTTAATTTTTCACGCTCGCTCATGACTGAAAAATGAGTGAACGTTTCGGTACTCTGCTTTATTATGATGTGTGATCAGCGTGGCCATTTTGGCATTTTTGCAGCTAGATTTAGCATTTTTTTGTCTGATTTTGCTGCAAATTTTTCATTTAGCAGTTAGCATTTTTTTTTTAGCATTTTTCAACTAAATATTTAGCATTTTTTAGCATTATTTAATTTAAGAATATTCAAGTAATATTTTTTTGAAAATCTACCACACTTTTTTGTTGAATGCACATACAAAACGCTACTCTTTTGCTATAGAAACTGTACAATCTTTTAAAATATCTTTCATATCAAATTGTTTGAAAATTTGATCAGTTTAATCCATTAAATTCATGTTAAGCTGATTTTTTCCGAAAGTGATACCATAACTTTTGAAATAGAAAAACAAATACGAATTACATGCCGAGATTTTATAGCTCAATTAATATGTCAACTTAGACAACGATTGCCAAAAAGTTTTTATAATTTAACAAATGCTAACTTTTATTGTGTAGAAAATAGTTTAAAAGCTAATAAATGCAACTTAAGCGAACATTTTAAAGAGGAAATAATAGATTTCACTTTAGAAGAAATTACAACTTTGGAACTTCAGTGGCAGAAACTAAATTCATATGAATTGTTAAATAAGGACTCAACAGTTGATTTCTGGATAAATGTATATGGATATAAAAAAGCAATAAATGAAAATCCATTTAGTGAATTAGCTTCTTTTGCAATAAAGTTCTGGGGCCTTACCGCGTAATTCGATTCGAAAGAAAAACTGATCGAATTCGATAGATTTGTACTGTGTAGTACGATTTTCGATAATCAATTATCGAAAGTAAAGAAATTTTTGTCGCTGATCGAAAATAAAAATTTCCCGTTCGTAAATGCAACCGTGTAATACGAAAACGACTGTCAAAAAGCTTGAAAACATTCGTAAATTATTCGAAAGCAATTTTGGCAGTGAAAATTTAAAAAAAATTATTAAAATGTAAGTACATATCGTTACCTTAATATAAAAAGGCCCCAACTCATCAAAAACACTTTTTACAGGAGAAGGAAAAAACTTAATAAAAGCTGAAATAATATAGCTACACAAACATTGTCAAAAAACATCTTTATTAAAATTAAACGAGGAATTCAGATTGAAATACAGATTCGAAAAATTGTGTGTATGAGTTAGGGCTTTTTTTTCTTTAGAAAAATTGTGTGTATGAGTTAGGGCTTTTTGTCTTCTGCTTATAACTTCTTTATTTTTAATCTAATTTGCTTAAAATTTTAATAGAATGTGCATTAGCAACCATTCTACAAGAATCAATAAAAAAACGGATTTCCAAAAATAATGAGTTGGGGCCTTTTTATATTAAGGTAACGATATGTATTATATTAATTTTAAACAAAAAATTTAATGGTTTAAAATACAAAATGAAGAGTAATTTTTATATAAAAAATTGCTTGACATGTCGTCTTTAATATGATTGTACACATTAATAAATGATGACTTGTTAAGTCTAAAATTTTTCACAAAACTAAAAGAAAACACAACACATTACAGTAATCTTGGCAATAAAACATTTTTCTTACTTACATACTTTTTTTCGCTAAGATTCATGATATTGGAATTATCTCTTATAATTTTTCTTTGGACTCTTTCTTGGATGCTAACCTCATCATTTTCTTCCATCCATAAAAAAACAGAATCCATATTTTTTCCAAAATCACTTGACTTGTATATTTAAATAACTTATTTTTGGTTTAGGCGTTTGCTTTATGAAATTTATGGGTTTTCCCATTTTTTTGTGTATATTTTGACAGAAAAGTAAAGTGATGCCAAGGTTTGCTTTAATTTGATCCCATTTTTAAGAGATACAACTCTGTACGCGAGTCGAAAGTTTTACACAGTACGAAATAATTTTCGATTCGTAAGTTCTGTTCGAAACGATTTTCGATACGAACAAAATTACGCGGTAAGGCCCCTGGGTTTTGCCATTTAGCAACGCGGAAGTTAAAATAGGTTTTTAGTTGTATAAATCTCTTGAAAACGAAAATTCGAAATAGACTGACGTTAAAGACTTTGAATTCGCTACTTAATATTAAGTGTGGTTTAAAATGTTGCCATAGTTTTAAAAAAATGTACGATCTTACATAAAAATGCGATAAGGACATATATTATAATGATATCTCGATCGATTCTTCAGAAGTTGAAGCATAATATTAATTTTGATGACGTATTTAATTTATAAAATTAAATTTTTTATTAAACATGTTATAAATTTTATTGAAATACTAAATAAAAGCCATTTATAGGTCAAGTTCCTTTGATTTTTTCTTTTATATTTTTAAGACTTTTTATGTTTACTAAGTATTTTATTTATTTTAATTAGTTTGTTCTATTGATATGATGTAAGTTTATAAGGAAGAATTATGTAAAATAAATCATATATGGGTATTTCCTCAGAAAGGTAAACCAGAATGAACATTTAAAATGTTGATAATCATCGTCTTTTATTGTTTATTATTATAAAAAAGTATATGTTGTAAAGGTTTCATAACGTATCTCAGCTGTTTTACTTGCGGAAATTGCGCTGGAAACTGGAAAATTTTATATTTTCTTTTTAAGCTACCATTTTTATGTAACTATTTTGTTTGCACTCTTTCTTCATAATCTCTTCATTACAATCAATTGTAAATTGAGTATTAAGTTTTTTGTTACGGAAATTTTAAGATATTTATAAGAAAATGCATGGTGATAACAAAAAAAAAAAAAACTTATGGAAAAATCGTACGTTTGCGACCAATTAAGCCAATTAAACAAAAGCCAATAGAGATATTTTATTGTGTAAATACTGGATAGAGACCTACATTAACACACGTTTAAAATAAACTAATAATTTCATATTTTCAATTAGGCTTAAGTTTATTAAATTTAATTTTCATTAAATTATTTTTATGAAGAAAGGAATTTTACAACATGAAAATTAATTAAAATTGTCATTGATAATCTTTCATTCTTGACCGTGGGTTCGAGCCCCGGCCACGGTCAAGAATGAAAGATTATCAATGACAATTTTAATTAATTTTCATTTTTTTTTTTTTTTTTTTTTTTTTTTTTCATTATTTATTTATTGAATCTTCATATATTAAATATGAACTAACAATAATTAATCAAATCTTATCCTAATTCTTTATTTTATGTCCTGCCAGTGCAAGACAAAAATTTTCTTCATCACGGGTTCTGTATCACATTAATATATGTGTTTATCGCTCATCTTAATGGGTAAGTGCTGCAGTGTCTCTTCTCCTTAAGCGAGTGTGGCCGCTATCATTTAAAATATTTCGAGCTAGTGGATTAGGGTGCAACTCTAGCCTTTTTAAATATTTTACCGCATACTTCGTAATAATAGTCCTTACCAGTGGCACATTGAGATCCTTGTGGATATTTGAGTTTTTAACATACCAAGGGGCAGCTGTGATTATTCGAAGAAGTTTATTTTGGCGCCTTTGAATTTTTTCGATATTTGAGGCCGAGGCAGTGCCCCATAGTTGAATACCGTAGCACCAGATTGGCTTAAAAATAGAGTTGTAAAGTAGTAGTTTGCAATCGAGACTAAGAACAGAATTTCTTCCAATAAGCCAGTTAATTTGAATTGCTTTTAGTTTCATTTGGGTTAATTTTGCTTCTATATGGCATTTCCATGTTAAACGCCGATCTAGATGAATACCGAGATATTTGACATGCGATTGTTGAGGCACTAGTTGATTATTGATTTTAATAGGGGGGCATGTTTCCCGACGCAAGGTAAATGTAATATGTACGCATTTTTGCTCATTGACCTTTATTCTCCATTGTTTTAACCACAGTTCTAGTTCAAATATATGATCCTGCAGGTATCGAGATGCTTCACGACTGTTCTCGTGTACGCTTAGGAAAGCTGTATCATCAGCAAAAGTTGAGGTTAGGGTGTAATTGTTTGTCGGCATGTCCGAGGTATATATAAGATAAAAAAGTGGGCCCAGGATACTTCCCTGAGGGACTCCAGCTTCAATTGTCTGAGGAGAACTTAAAAAATCACCTTCTTTAATAATAAATTTTCGACCGACCAAGTAGCTTTCTAACAGCTTGTGTGTGTTAACCGGTAGGTTCAGCTTTAATTTATGTAACAAACCTACATGCCAGACTTTATCAAAAGCTTGAGAGACATCGATGAAGAGAGCGGAGCAATATTTTCTTTCTTCAAAGGCTTTTCTTATGGCGTTTACTATCCGATGGGTTTGTTCAATTGTGCTATGTTCTCGTCTGAAACCGAATTGATGGTTAGGTATACACCCATTGTCATTTAAAATTGGGGTTAATTTGGACGCTAAGAGCTTCTCAAACAGCTTTGATATATTAGATAATAAGCTGATAGGCCTATATGACTCAACTTTGGAGTGATCTTTTCCTGGCTTTGGTATCATCGTAACTAATGAGACCTTCCATTTTTGAGGGTAGTATTCAAGTCGTAAAATAGCATTAAAAATTAAAAGAATAATTTTCTTTGCTATGCTGGGTAGCTCCAGAAGCATTTTGTTGCTGATCTTATCAAAACCAGGAGCCTTCTTGGGGTTTAAATCACAAATAGCTTTTTCGATTTCTCTTATCTCAAATCTTAGGGGAACAGCTGCTCTAGCAACAACAGGTGGTAACTCGGCCGCAATATCGTGAGATATGTTTGGGGTAAATACGTTTTTTAAATGATTAACAAACAGATTTCCTTTTTCAACATCATTTCTTGCCCAACTACCATTCAAGTCTCTTAATGGTGGTTTAGAGACAACTGGCCTTTTGAGATTTCTAGCTGCACGCCATAATGAGTAGTCTGATTGTGGGGTTGCATCAAGTTCCTTAAGATATTTTTCCAGAGAAGCCGTTTTCTGAGTCTGCAGTAACTTTCTAAGCTTTTTTGTACACTCTTTTAGTAAGTTCTTAAGTAACGGGGATCTGTGCAATTGCCACTCTCTTCGAGCCCTCCTTTTTTCAGACAAGAGACGCTCGACATCTGTGGAATATATTTTAATATTTTTTGTTTTTTTGGGGGCAATACTGGAATGTTGAACAGCTAGTTTCAGAAAACTGTCAAAATTGGCAATAGAGCGATCTACATACTCCGGTGTACTAAGCGGAATATTTTCTGTGCAATGGGTGCTGAGGTATTTTCTATATTTTAACCAGTTAATTTGCGTAGCTGTCGTCGCTAAGTGACCAGTCGGAGATACAATTCTATTGGGGTTCATTATAGTAACAATTGTAGGTGTATGGTCAGAAGATAATTCTAAGGAAGCTTCAACATGGATCGTTTCTATGGGGATGTTTTTAACCACGCCGAAATCGATAACATCTGGAATTTTTTGATGATCAGTAGGCCAATATGTTGGTTGTCCGCTCGCTACCACATTTAAATCCATTTTAGAAATTGTGTTAAATAAGACACGACCCTTTGGTGTTATAAGTCGTGACCCCCAGAAGGTATGTTTAGCGTTATAATCGCCAGCAGCTAGGAAACAGGGTCCTAATGATTTAAAATATTTACAGTATTGGCTTTCTGATATTGAAAATCTAGGCGGTGAGTATAACGATGAAATTACTAGGTTTCTATTTGATTCCTCAACGCAAATGTTCGTTGCTTGGAGATAATCTTCGCGGTGATCAAACATTAGGTAGTGTTTGACTCGGGTTTTAATTAAAATGGCTGAACCTCCACAAGCTCTATCTCGAGGGTCCTTGGTATCATATAGTGTATAACCATTGATTTTAAACGTATTTCTTGAGGTCAAATGAGTTTCAGAAACCATCATGACATCAATTTGTTTATTTTTTAGAAAGTATTCTAATTCATTTTTATGTTGGCGGATGCCGTTTGCGTTCCAAAAACAGATTTTTAAACAGTTCATGGCTTGTTAAGTACAGCTTGCAATAACATCGATTGCATTCTTAGAATTTCCTGCATCATATTACCCATTGTGTTCGTAAAATTATTAACTGTTTGCACTAATGTTTCCATGGTTTTTTCAAGACGACTTAAATTAGAAACTGGAGTTTCATCATTACTTGGCGAAGCGCCTTGCATTGGCACATGGTTTGATTTAAGGACGTTAGCATACGAGGTTCTGTTATTACTAGGCTGCGGAGCTTGAATGCCATTAGTGTTTACTTGATTTGGTACCTGCATTTGTGGGGGATTAGTTTTCGGTCCAGCCGACTGCTTGACGATAGTATATACAGGGCATCCTCTATAATTGGCAGTGTGATTTCCGCCACAGTTGCTACATTTTTTTACATTGGGGTCATTTTTAGACTTATCGCACTGGACTGTACAATGTAATTCTCCACATACGACGCAAACAGGGGGTAAATAGCAGTATGCCTTAGTATGGCCAAATTCTTGGCAATTAAGACATTGAACGGGACCATTTCTTTTGTGCGGCTCCTCTATAGTTATTCTTCTGTAGAGAATATATTTTAAATTATAAATAGGATGCGTTTCATTTTTTTTAAGCTTAATGTCGCCAGGTTCTAATTCTACCCGAAATAATGGTTGGGGATTTTTTTCCCTGTTTTTAATATTTGTAACGTTTTTTATTTTAAAACCCTTCTCTTCCAAAAAAGTTTTAATTTCATCTGGGTCCACGCATGAGTCTATGCCCTTGATCACTACCTGAAGACCTTTGCTGCTCTTTAGTTGGTATGTGTAAAAGCTTTTTTTAAGGGCTTCGAATTTGTTAGTTAATTTACGAAAATCATTCTCATGATTAACCTGTATTTTTGTCTCATTTATATTTCCACGCTTGATTGCAGCTACGTAAAACGAATTTTCACCTATTACCGAGATCACGCTCTTTATTAACTCACTTGAGTTTTGCTCCCTTAGATATATCGGGGGTGGCTTAGAAGATTTTATAACGTTGGTGCTTCCGAGGATTCATCCTCCAGAATTGCAAAACGATTTTGAGAGTTTATTTTATCAAAAGAAGGTACTTTTGAAGCCGAAGCAACTGCTGCAGAGGTAGGGCTGCGACCCCGTTTAAGCACTGTTATGTACCTGTCCATACCAACTTGTACTTGAGGCTTTTGACCACTTTTTACTTGAGATGTTTGCATTTCATCTGTGTTAGAGTTCATGGTACCATTTGTTAATAAGATTGTGTTTGCCGTTGTGGCAACACTTGCAAGTGTGAGGTTTATATTTTTTAACGTATCACCATCAACCGTCTTTGTAAAAAGAGAGGGCGAAAGGGATCGTGTTCTAAAAATTGGTTTAGCCGTTAGGTAGTTACTATTGTTTTCTTTTGTTTTATTTATTACAGCATTGTCTTCGTTAGCATGCACTGTCACATAAACATTTCTATCATTCAGTTTTATTGTTGCTTCATTGTTTTTATTCATGCAATAAATTGTTTTTGTTTTTCACCGTTTAACTGTGCTTTTAATATTTTTGTTATTTATTGTATTTTACAACAACAAAAAAATAAGAACTTTAAACTAAAACGTTTTTGCTCAGAATATGTATGTATACATACACATGTATGAACATTAGTACGTATATATTTTTACTAGTTTTCTTTATTTAATATTTTTTTCGTATTAATTGTTCACTTTATGTTAAATAATTAAAATAACAAAATATATCATTTAATTTCAAGCGTCCATTCGCTGTTTATATAACAAAATCAAATGTGATTAATTAAAAATTCAAATTGTATGCGGAGTTAAGAATACACGTCTGTATCACAACAAAGCACGAACCGAACTTTAATTAATTTTCATGTTGTAAAATTCCTTTCTTCATAAAAATAATTTAATGAAAATTAAATTTAATGAACCTAAACCTAATTGAAAATATGAAAAAATTTGGATTAAAAACCATAAATAGTTCAACAAAATAACCACAATACTAATTATAAACTAATAACTTTTGAATATTCCGTTCCATTACGCAGATTTTTACATTTCACTACTGTCAGCCAAAGTAGACTTCTATTTTGCGTACGTTCGTGACCACATGTTTATGTTTATAACTAGGAAATGCCCATATAAAGGTATATTAACTAAAATAACAAAAAATAATACAATTTAAATTTTAGCATTATTTTTTTGGCAGTTTAAGATTTTTGTTAGCATTTTTTAGCATTATTTTGAAGCCGATTTAGCTGTAAAATATTTTTGGATATGGCCACACTGTGTGTGATTTAGAAATACATTCTCAATTTTTCTGACTCTCTCCTGACACTTTTTTGATCGTTAATCTTCTTCTTCTTTGATTATCACGAAACCTCTCGTTGATTCTTTTTTAACTTCAAAATCATATACATATGTAGTTGTTGTTTTTTTTTTTAATATTCGAAATGTTCAATAACAAGAAATTAGAATGCCTTTTGCAAAAGTTTTCAACAATAATTGTGGTCATAAGACGGGCTTAATTTGAAAAATAAGTTCGTGTTTGACTCTTTACGCAAAGGCAATGTACTCGTATGTATGTATGTATATCAATATGATCTGTTCGCATAACATAAAATTTTTGTGTTCTGTATTTTGTTTTTAAAAATATGTTTGTAACAGTAAACAAGTTAATAATATCAATTAAACGTTTAATTCACTTGATTAAACGTTAAATTCACATGATTAAATTTTTAATTAAAACTGATTTTATTTCGATTAATGCTTTTACTGGTGCAAATTTTTTTGTCTGTGAATTAGACGTTTGTTCCTCAAGAGCCCATCTTTTTGTGGTCGATTGGCCGGCGCACCGCACTACAACGCATTACAGGGAAAGTTCGTATGTGGGATAACCTTCTAACTGAAATGTTCCCTCTCACTTTCAACCAGCTTAAATTTGCTGTTCAACATTCCAGCATAAGCCTCAAAAAAGCGCAATTAATAAAATATATTCTACAGATGTCGAGCGTCTCTTGTCTGAAGAAAGTGGCAATTGTACAGATCCTTTAAACTTAAGAATTTATTAAAAGAGTGCACAAAAAGGCTAAGAGGCTAAGAAAGAATCATACTTCTACTAAAACCAATATTTGAGATCTTAGATGAATATGAAAAAAATTTCCACGGAATGGCAAACTAGGTACACCCTCATTCACCACTAGTAGAGTCATAAGGTCCATGGACATTATGAAACTTTTTGATGTGTCATAATGTCAATGGACATTGTGACACTTTTGGACATTATGACATGCCACCGTTGAGGGTACTTTAAGGCTAAGCAATAGTAAATTTTACGACTCTTTTTCAATTTCACCTGTTTTAATGCAAACAATATAATTTTTTCACGCACAGCACAAGTTGTTACTTTAAATATGAAGCTATACTGACTTTCAATACAATTTGTTGTTTTTACGCTCTCATATCTGTAAAAAAATTTCGAATTGTAAAATTAACGTGTGCTTGTGACTTTACGTTCGAAACTGATTAAAACTCCAAAATGATTAAGTGGAAATTAAACGATGTATTATTTTGAATTTATAAAGAGATTATCAAGCTATTTTTAATAAAGCAATTATTCCTAATTGTTCTGTCTGTCCTGTCAATTACAACCCTAAATTATTCGTTGTTATAAAAGTCTACTTGTAGGTCAATTGAACCACCCTCCCCTACCTGTTTGCAGCGCAAAACTTTTAACAACGTTTTGTAAAAATGGAACTGGTATCACTTTTACTATTAAATAATCTTGGCAATGAGATATTTTAATGGCAAAAGTTAGTTTATAACTCAGTTATACGTTTATATTACTTTTTTTAATGTCTTTAGTATTTTAATATTTTTAATTGACACAATTAAAGATTTAGTTGTAAATCATTTATAAAATATTGGCAAATCCGTTAAACAGCCGATGATGATTATTTACACATTGTTGTTTTTTTAAAAATAAAAAATATGCATATGGCAAAATAAATAAACGTTGTGCCGAATTGTGTCGAATCTAGTTTACCCTTCGCCATAGTATTAAAAATTGTACCAAAATTCTTAATTTGGGAGTACACTTGTGTATGGGATAGGTGAAACATTAAGCCGATTACATTTAATACTTTTTATATATAACGAATATCTGAATTTTGTTTTCCCAGTTCATAAGGTGTGGGCGCAATTGTGCCGAAACTATTAGTCGGTTATCTATGAACCGTTTTTTTAGTGCTCACTACTTAATAGTAATTTACAATGTGGTTCATAGATTATAAGAAGACTTTAAAAAGTAAAGGTTAATGGGTTAAAATTTGAGATTTGTGGCTAAAAATTAGAGACAGTCTTGGTATTTTGCTCGTATTTAAGCCATATATGGACCGATCTGGTTGAATTTCAATAGCAAACTTTTGCAAAGTATATGTAACATAAATATTTAACAACTTAGTTCCCATTATATCTGGGGTCTTTAGAAACCCCATTTCAACACACACGGACAGACAAACTGACGGACGGACATCGTTAATATATATTCTTTATAGGGTCTAAAATCAATATTGTAAAAATTCAAATTTGTGTACAACTTTTCGCTTTTTGATTTGGTTTGACAGCGACTGTTTACATTTAATGAATCAGAAGTAAAAGCAACGGTTTTTTTTTTTGGCCATTGACAAATGAAGAAATGGAAGTCTTTCTACTTTGACTGCCGTTTTTTAAACGCTAGTTAACGCATTATTAATAAAGGGGGGGGGGGGGGGGGGGTTAATATTCATGAGTGAGTACTAAAGTTTTTCTTTTCCCGTACTTTTTTATTTCCCGGGAAAGCGAGATTTATTCAAATACTCCAGAAAGTCATAGCTTTTAGTTTTAAAAAAACATATTATCGAGTATGTCAGTATTTTTTATGAAATGTAAAATTCTTGTCAAAAAAAATTTATAGGTGTCAAATTTTTTCTATCTCTGTTTTCCACCTTAGGAAGTCAAAATAAAGTATAAAGGGCCAAAAAAGTTCATGTGAAAAATTAAAAGTTCATTTTTGTCAATCAGTGTTATTACAAAATCTTTCTGCTAAAATAGGATTTTAATTCAGAATATGCATTTACAAAATCAGTTGAAAGCCTATTTCTAATTTTTATCAAGAAGATTTCAATGAAAAAACACGTTTCCTTTCTACGGATGTTTGCCTTTACAGTCAATGAACATTATATATTAGACATTTGTAATTCCTTAAAAAAAATTATTTTTTTTCATTCGAATAAGCGTTTTCTTTATTAATAACTTTTGTCATCATCTCTTACAGAATCTAGTTCGAAAAATGCAGCTGCTTTGCATGTAAAATCTTTTAATTTTTTGAAGCAAGTGGGAACAATTTTTTTTCGTTTTTATAAAATAGATCTGGGTTTTAAAACTCATTACAAATTGTGTACATATTTACTCTTCTTCTTTCAAAATTTCAGAGTATTAAACATTTAACATTGCCTCACTTATCGGTTATGAATTGACATCTCTTTGGCGTTTGGAAAAACTGTCTTAAGTCAGAAACTGTAGTTTTTCGTAATGTTAAACTGAACAATATTTATTGCAGCGTATTTGAAATTATATCAGCAGTAAAATTGCCATAGTTAAATTTAAAAAAATCCCGGGAATTCCGATACAAATTTCCCGGGATTCGTCGCGGGAAACCCCGTATGCAAAACACTAGTGAGTACTTATGATAAATTGATAGGGAAAATATAATTCTTAACGAAACACTTTTAACAGTGTAGTTTTTTATACATATTCAGAAAAAGACTCGTAATTCCATTGTATCGGTATTCTCGATTTTGCTTATGCAAATGCTATTTCACACAATGGAAGTATTGTTGATACGATTTTTGCCTTATGCCGGGTTTTCAAGATGTGGATTAAGCTTAAACTTAGTTTAACGAAGTCTGAAATTCGGATTTTTTTTTCACTAAAGAACAACCTTTTAAGCAAAACTAAACTATTCTGTCAAAATTTTGTATACAAACTTGGTAATGGCGGCACAAATTTGTTTTCAGATTAACTAAACCTAGATTAACTGAGATTCCAAAAACCCAGTCAAGTGTTCAACCAACTGCGTCGAAACTACAAAAAAAATGTGTCGTTGAAAGCCCTCGTAAAATAAAAACAATTTTATTAAAAAAAAAAAAATTGTTTTTGTATTACATCGGAAAATCGGCAGTAATACTCTCACATATAGACCCTTTTCCTCCCAATATGGCTACCTATTTCAATTAAATTTTATACATTTTGTAAACAAAAAATGTAAAACCAAAGAAAATTAAAACAATAAATTGTGAGAGAATTTGAAGTTACTGCCGACATTTTATATATAGACTTTGGGATTTTTGCCTGAAGTTGAAGACTCAATTCTGTTTGAAAACTTAATTGTAAAAATATTTCTGGTTTAAAAAAGTTTTACAAAACGACTTTTTATGAAAATTTGTTTCATAAATCTTTAATATTTTTTTTACTAAGGGGATAAGATTTTAAGCAACAGTGGCAGAGGTGTTATAATTTGTTGTGCCTTTCAATTCTTTAAACATGATTCTCAACAGGGCTGTGGAGTCGGAGTTTGAGTTAAAGAGTCGAAGTTAAGGTTTTTGTACTGGAGTCGGAGTCGAAGTACCCACAAAAACTCGCGATTCCGATTCCAACATTTTCGCCATATTTAACTATTTAACAGGTACTGCATTAAAAAAGAGTTTAAAATCAAATAAGGACCAGTAGTTATATACATTTAGTATCAATGTAACAGTAGGAGTCTGAGTCGGACTTAAAACATGATAGCGGTTGGAGTCAGAGTTAAAACTATTTTGATGACTCCACATCGCTGATTCTTATATTAAAAAAAAAAACAATACAACTTGCACTGTGTGAAATCCAACAAAGGATCAGATTAGGAAAAGTTAGGATTTTATTTAAAACACTTGCACTGTGCGATCTCAGGTTAAGTGGCTAAAAACGGTCTTAATGAACTTAAAATTTTGTAAAAGTATGGAAAAAACAGCTCTTTGCGTTTACTGCTAGGAATGACACTAAGCAACAAGCAGGCTGTAAAGCATAGTTTAAGGGATAATAAATAAAAATTAAATCAAATATTTGATGTGTAACAACCTCTAATAAAAACAAAGAGTACCCCCTTTCATAATAGAGCACAACTATCAAACGCATCATAAAGTGTTTTATTTAATGATGACAGGTCTGCAGATAAAATTTTAACAACTACTTACATCAAGTATTAAATTAAGACAAACTTATGAATAAGCAAAAATCACTTTGATGTCAAATATAAAAAAAAAAATTGAACGGAGAAATCAAATACTTAGCAACAGCAACATCTATTACAACTGCCACCAAGTGTTTTAGAATCGAAGATGTCGTGGGAAAGAGTCATTGATATGATCGGGTTTCTAGTTATAAATAGCAATTAGTAACTGATTATTTTTTTTTCTGGTTCTAGTGTGTGTATAACGTCGTATAAATAGCAATAACGTCGTTACAAAATGTTTCATTTTTTATATACCACTGCAGGCCTTTAATTTGCAACGAATCGCTTTTCCACCGCAATGTTCCAGTCATTGCAAGCAATGGTGCGTATTATCAAACAAATAGTTCATAAATGTCCAGGAATAAAAAAATGATTATTTGTAGATTTTAACCTTGCTACTCCTGGGAGTAGTTCTGCTGGTAAATGCACAAAATGATGGAAGTTATAAGCCACCTCCAACGCCAAAAGCTCCAACTGATGGTCGTTATCGTCCCTCCAGCGACGGCAGATATCGTTCTGGTAGCGATGGTCGCTATCGGGGTGGTAATGATGGAAAATATGTACATGTGGATGTTAAGTATATGCATGATGCCCGCGAAGGTGGTCAATATACCGGTGACAACAGTAAATATCAACCTGATAAGAACCGTGGTGGTCCAGGTGGTGGGGCAGGAGGGGGTTCAGGAGGAGGAGGCGGCAAAACTCCTGGCAATGCAGGATCTGCTGCTGGGCTCGTTGCAAAAAAGTTAGGCTCTGACAGTTCTAAAACTGGCGGATCAGGTTCAGGATCAGGTAATTCTAATGCTCTTAATGCGGCTTCACTAGCAAAACCGTCAACCAAGGGAAAAGGTACCGGAGAAGGTGGCAATGGATGGGCCATAATACGACTGGAAGATAAAGTTGAACAAGATGGTTATCATTATCTGTAAGTTTAAACAAAAAAAAAAAAATAATAACGCCACAATGTTAAATAACATTGTCATGTTAAGAGCTATAAAAACTGTTAATAAATTAAGTTTTTGCTTGGCTCCTTAAAATATGCTTTACTGTTTGAACGTTTTATTTTCTTTGCTGAATTTAGTTACGAAACTGAAAATGGCATTTTAGCTGAAGAGGCTGGTAAAATTGAAAAATTGCAAACAGATGATGGACTCCGCTCAAAAGGTTTTTACGAATATACTGGTGATGATGGTCTGCTATATCGCGTGGATTATGTGGCTGATGACAATGGTTTTATACCCCAAGGTGAACATATCCCAACTGCGCCACCATATGTAGCAAAACTACTGGCTTATTTGGAGGCCAACGCTAAGAACAATAACAAATAATTAAACAATTTATTATATGAACTTTAAATTGTGTTTGTTTTTTCATGTAAACGAATTTCTTTCTTAAATTATAATTACTTTTAATAAAATGTATACTGAAACAATCAATATGGGGGATTTCATGTCAAGTGACCCAATTTTGAAATCGATGTCTTCCGATTTGGATGAAATTTGCACCAAGGTTAGTCCTATTGGATAGTAGCTTAGACACAAATTTTCAACAAGATCGGTCTAAAAGTTTCTGAGTTAGTGGGGGTCAAAATTTGACATTTTGGCCATACAGGTGTTCTTTCTTATCCGTGTAACTTATTACCTATTGGTGTTAGCAAAATTTGTCCCAAGTAGCTTCGATAGCTATTTGATCCATCTTTTGAAAACAATTTTTTTTGTTTTTTTTAAAAATTTTTTTTATTTTTTTTTTTTAAATTTAAAACTTTTTTTTATTTTTTTTTTAGCGGGTATGTTTTTTTTTTTTTTTTTTTGTTCAAAAGAAAGCTTATGTCTTTTCCTTTAAGGTAGTTTTGGTCCCTTTTTGGGATGCGAGCGGCTTATGTATAAAAAAAAATAATTTCTAACTCTAGACAAGGGTTCTTCAATTTTTAGCATATGCAGTGTTCTTTCTCATCCATTTAACTTATTACCTATTAGTGTTAGCAGAATTTGTCCCAAGTAGCTTCGATAGCTATTTGATCAAAATTCTGAAAAATTTTTTTTTTGTTTTTTTAAAACTTTTTTTTTTAAATTTAAAATTTTTTTTTTAAATGTAAAATTTTTTTTTTATATTTTTTTTTATCCGGAATGTTTTTTTTTTTTTTTTTTTTTTGTTCAAAAGAAAGCTTATGTCTTACCCTTTAAGGTAGTTTTGGTCGCTTTTTGGGATGCGAGTGGCTTATGTATAAAAAAAATTATTTCTAACTCTAGACGAGGGTTTTTAAATTTTTAGCATATGCACTATTTTGAATTTTTTCCTATTTGTGTTTAAGTGTTTCTATTAAAGCCTTAAAAATAAAACGTTTGCAAAGAAACTAGACAAATTAACCTTTCCGACGGTATGTTACAAACCCAATTATTATTTTATACCTTCGATACTATAATGCCCACAATATGTTAATCCCAGGAATAAAATCACTTTTTTTCTGTAGAAATGTTGACAAATTAAATTCTTTTTATTAATTTGTAATAATACTTAAATTAATATATAATTATAATAATAATATTTTCTAATAATAATAATAAAAATATAAAGATAAATAATTTAATAAAATTTATGTAGGAAAAATTAAAAAAAGAATTATTTGTCAACATTTCTACAGAAAAAAGTGATTTTATTCCTGGGAAGTTATAAAATAGTAATTGGGTTTGTAACATACCGTCGGAAAGGTTAATTTGTCTAGTTTCTTTGCAAACGTTTTATTTTTAAGGCTTTAGAAACACTTAAACACAAATAGGAAAAAATTCAAAATAGTGCATATGCTAAAAATTTAAAAACCCTCGTCTAGAGTTAGAAATAATTTTTTTTATACATAAGCCACTCGCATCCCAAAAAGCGACCAAAACTACCTTAAAGGGTAAGACATAAGCTTTCTTTTGAACAAAAAAAAAAAAAAAAAAAACATTCCGGATAAAAAAAAAAATTTTACATTTAAAAAAAAATTTTAAAATTAAAAAAAAAAACTTTTAAAAAAACAAAAAAAAAATTTTTCAGAATATTGATCAAATAGCTATCGAAGCTACTTGGGACAAATTCTGCTAACACTAATAGGTAATAAGTTAAATGGATGAGAAAGAACACTGCATATGCTAAAAATTGAAAAACCCTTGTCTAGAGTTAGAAATTATTTTTTTTTATACATAAGCCGCTCGCATCCCAAAAAGGGACCAAAACTACCTTAAAGGAAAAGACATAAGCTTTCTTTTGAACAAAAAAAAAAAAAAAAAAAACATACCCGCTAAAAAAAAAATAAAAAAAAGTTTTAAATTTAAAAAAAAAAAATAAAAAAAATTTTTAAAAAAAACAAAAAAAATTGTTTTCAAAAGATGGATCAAATAGCTATCGAAGCTACTTGGGACAAATTTTGCTAACACCAATAGGTAATAAGTTACACGGATAAGAAAGAACACCTGTATGGCCAAAATGTCAAATTTTGACCCCCACTAACTCAGAAACTTTTAGACCGATCTTGTTGAAAATTTGTGTCTAAACTACTATCCAATAGGACTAACCTTGGTGCAAATTTCATCCAAATCGGAAGACATCGATTTCAAAATTGGGTCACTTGACATGAAATCCCCCATATGTTAAAGTTTTCCCATTTTTTTTATTTTTTTTAATGTGTAATACATATTTGGTGGTACATTCAGCCATGTCATAGAGTACAATTCCGTTCGGAATCGAAGAAAACATATTTGTTTATTGATAAAAAGTGTATTTTGACCAGTGCTGCCGTTAGGATACGAAAGATACATTTTTCGTATCTTTTGATGACTTCAGGTACCATGTATAATCCTGACATTTTTCGTATCTTTTGAATCGTTACGCAAAATGTACAGAAATAAAATATTAGAGAATTTTTAGCCAAATAAAACTTATTAAGACTAACCGACTGAATGCCAATACAATAGCAGCTTAATTAATAGTGAAAAAACATTAAGTTGTTCTGAGCAACTTTTTTGTTTACAGGAACTTTATACCTATGTAGTTTTTGATATAATCGTCTTAGTATAAACGCCTTAACTCGTATACTAATTTTTAAAAAAATTAATTTGTTTTGATAACATCCAAACATTATATTAATTTTAAAGTTCGCTTAATGTATTTGTATCTAAAAATTACATCGTACCTAATATTATATGATATATGATATCATTTTCTTTACAATTGGGGTATTCACAAGGTCTCCTATTATGTTATATTGTCATAATGTTCTAACATTTTACAATGGTCTAAAAATATTGTTGTTGCTTTGTTAACAAAAAGTGTCTTAAATTAATAGAACTTTGCTTGCTATGTTTATTGTGCTGTCGTAATTAATCAGAAGAGACCTGCGCTGTGCGTCTGAGCCGAACCGCATTAGTTTTTGTAGCCGTCGCCGTTGATGGTATAGTTTTATCCGGCTAATATTCGAATTTAACCTGCGGCTAGCCATTTTTGCAACAAAACACTGCGGCGTCAAATTATTTTGGCTTAGGACTCTGATGTTTGGTAAACAAAAAAAAATAAAATTTATTTGTAATTTGCGTTTAAAAATGGAAAAAAGTCAGATAAGATCTAATTTAATTTATTAATTCATGGATTAGAATTAAAAAATATTTTGATGTTAGGTAAATTTTTATTTTTTATATTTGTTCTAAATCAGCTGATTTAAATTCAAATAGCACACTAAATTATGAGGGGTTGTTCACAACAGTCGTATTTTTTCATCTTATTATTTTAAGACTTATGACTTTATGACACCTTGTGAATCCCCCAAATATTCATTAAATATGAAATAAAAATGTTATGTTAATAAATGTTAAACGTTAAAAATGGATTTTCAATTTTTTTTTAGATGTATCTTTTTGGGGAAAAGCGCATCTTTTTGGTAACCAAAATGTATCTTTCTCGAAACTTCACTGGCAACACTGGTTTTGACAGTTTTTTGGCCTCTCAGATACAGAAAACTCCCAATTCGTTCATGAAGACAAAAACGGTTTCATTCCGAAAAATGTTTTCGTCATTTTCTGAAGCACCAAACTACGGAATGAATTCCGTTTTCGAACGGAATTGTACTCTGTGACATGGCTGAAATTCAAAGTAATTTTTGGGGATATAAAATAACAAACAACCCCACAAAAAAATTTTGCATCAGTAAAAGCATTAATCAAAAATAAAATCAGTCTTAATTAAAAATTTAATGAAGTGAATTAAACGTGTAATCATGTAAATTAAACGTTTAATTCATATTATTAATTTGTTTACTGATGCAAATTAATATTTTCAATTAAACATTTAATACACTTGATTAAAAGTTTAATTCACTTGATTAAACGTTTAATTCACTTTATTAAATTTTGAATTAAAACTGATTTTATTTTTGATTTATGCTTTTACTGGCGAATATTTTTTTTTTGTGTCGGCTTCGTTACCTAAAGCTTCTTAATTCGGAATTTAATTTCGGGATTTTTAAATTAAGGATTTAATAACTAGGGATTATAAAGTTCAGGATTTTAAGATTCAGAATTCTAAAATTCGATAGTATTTTGATACTACCCTAAATTATTAAATTGTTAAGTCTTTCTTCTCAGAGTTTGACAAAAAAAGGACCAACAATTAGTTGATTATGACACATTAAAAAGTGTCACAATGTCCGTACATGGACTTTTTGGCCTTTCAAAAGTGACATTATGTCCATGGACTTTATAGCACACCAAAAAGTGTCAAATTGTCCATGGACATCATGGCGTTGGATGTTATGACATGCCACCGTACATGCTGTTAAACCAGCAACAATTGACGCCTTGGTGGACAGAATTATTGATATAATTCGTGACATACGACCAATAACGCTTTAAAAAGTCGCTCAAAATTGGACTGCAGAATGTGCCTCATCAAGAACAGCGGCAGTGCACTCCATATTCCCGAAATCATTTTCAAATGTTAATATCAAGTATTTATTATTCGAATAAAAAAATTGTTTGAGCAGAATTTTTTTTTTTGTGTTGTTTTCACAATTTTCAGTATTATCGGGCTAAAAAAACACCCTTGAGCAAAGTATGAAGTATACAAGTTATTGTAGAATTGTAGAGCCATTATTATAATATTACCGTTTTTACTAATAAATCATTAAGATGCCAATACTTTTAAGTGAACAAACATGATATTAATTTCATTTTGTAGAAAATAATTACCACTGTTGAAGAAAGATTCAACTTTAAAGTGCAAAAACCCACATTAAATTTAAAAAAGTAATAAAATTCTTGTTTGAACCAAAATAAATTTGTATATTATTGCTGTATTTAAGAAATAATTTATGGCTGCTGAAAGAAAAAAATTAGTATTGTGGTCATTTTGTCGAACTATTAATGGTTTTAATTAAATTTGATCAACTTAAGCCTGATTAAAAAATATTAAAATTTGGAGAAAAAAATTATGTCTAAACGGAGTAAAGCCTGCCTATAACGAACCCCATAATTCTATCGTTTATAAAAAATGTCCCAGTAAACGTTACCATTTAAGTTAATTAGCAGCTTCGTAGAAAAGTAACTCTTGTAGAGATGTCTTTTGAACAAACTTATTATTCGAAAAACCAGCGATTAAGAAAAAAAAATTTTGTTTCTTTTTTTTCTCATTAAGAAATAATTTTTGTAACTTTAATTGTCCAGTAAAATGTTCCTAATAAAAAAACATATTTTTTACTAACAACTAATTTAATTCCTGCTTCAAATCTGCTTATTTTAATCCTTAAAAAATAGGGTACTCAATCATATTGACTTAAACTCAAGAAGGAATTGTCAGATTTGATTGAAGGAAAAATAAATAAATCGATATTTTTTCTAGTTAACCCTGGAATGCATAACCGGATATACGTGTGTACAATAAACATTAAACGTTAAGTGATTTAAGGTAGGGGTACAACATATTGCCATGACATAGTGGCTAACGTTAAAGTATTGTCGCCAAATTTTTATTAGAAATACTTAAAAGAAAATTATGGCATTAAAATATTTTTTTTGGCTGGCAAGTATTTCACCTCCTGTCCCTGGAAAGCTGACAATAACTAAACGCCAAGGCTCGGAAGAAGAAGCAGCAGTCGTAAAACACCAACCAGGAGATAAGCGTCCTAAATTAGCACCGGAGCCGTTGAACAAGTCCTTAATCGCGGTGGCCAAGGGTTACCTTGTGCGAGTTGACATTCTATCATTAGGAGACGTTTTGGAAGGTACTATGCTCGATGTGGTATTGGTAAGCGAGATACCACTTAGGGCTAGGTCGATAGCCACCATCACCGCCGAACCATCGGAACCTAAGGAGATATCGAGTCATTCAGTGTTGCAACCCTCTACTACCCACACAGGATTGGAAAGTAGTGAAGGTTTCAGCTACTGAAGGGTCCTCAAGAATGGCGATTGTGGTGATTAACCAGCAATCCTTGGAACCACTAAGAGAGAAGCAGGGCAGGATCTACAATGGCTTTAGTACGATCTCTCATCGAGTCTACCGAAGTGATAACAAGGGCAATCCAGCTCCTTCGGTAAAAGAGGCCGCACAGTCTGAAGACAGTTTGGCTTGTGACGATGCCGTTTGCTCAAGTGACAAAGATGACACTCAGTTCGTCTCTGGATTGGTGGGTGACTTCTTTGATCATTTGGGTGAAATGGTTGATAAGAGGAATCCGACCAGGAGGACATCAACATCACAGTAGTAGCCAAAATGGAGCATGGTGAAGGTGACACAAATCAGTCTCCATCACTATAAAGCAGCATCCGCTGGAATGCTTCTTCGAGTAGCAGAAAGAGAGGAGGATCTCGGAATGATCAAACAACTATGAATTCACAACGATCGGTTTTTCGGACTAAATATTAAAGGGTACATGCTTATGTTTGCGAAAGGTACATTTAGCATAAGATCTTGTATTTAACACTTTGAGCCCCACGTGCACCACCGGTGGACATTTGTATTTTGACGATTTGGGACAAAGTGACCACCCGTGGTCATTGGTGGATTTACTTTATGTGACATCGTGTCCACCCGTAGTCAAACGTTGTGTGTCACTTCCCGACATTGTGATCACCAGTGGAAACGTTCAACATACATTTACCATTGAAATAAAATTAGTTCGGTCCCAGGATGTAAACCTATTTGGCTTGGACTTTGTAATTTGGTCTGCCAATAAAACTAAGTTAAAAAATTGTAGTCTCAGCTTTTCAACTAATGAATAACCACTAGTCAGCACACGGTCCACCGGTGCAGAAAAAAATTACCACCTGTGGACACGTGGGGCTCAAAGTGTTAAGCTGATATTTAATCGTCATTCTATCGATTACAGCGATGCAGTCCCGACAACTGTTGATCTCGAGACACGGAACGGAATAGTCTGGATGGTATCGGACTACATGGCGCATGATTACCGAGAGTACCCATGCAATCGGCTCATCCGGGATGCAGTATATGATGCTTCATATCACTTTTCACAAACAAATTTCAGGGAATAAAATATAATTTTGGAAATTGGAAAAAAGGATTTTAGGACGATTGTGCCTTTACCAACAAACTTTCTTAGATAAGAGGCATCGCCATTTTACATGCTTGCTTTTGTATCATTTGAAAAAGCAACACAAAATTTTTTAGTTTTTTTAAATGTGTATATTTATAAACTATACAAATTGTTTCGTTTTAATTAAAAATTTTTTTTTAAATAATTAAACTCATTTAAACATTAAGTAGAGAGAGTCCTTAATAATAATGTTTATAAATTTTTCCTTTTTTATAAAGTTGGTAAAATATTGTTCTCAATGTAATATATTACTTCTCTAATGGCTTGTTGTAGATTTTGGGACTGAAAAGAGAAAAAATATATTTTAGAAGAACGAAATTAAAACCACTTTCTTTTAATTTATTCGTTTTGAAGGAGCCTAAACTATGCAAATTGTTATTATTTACTTACATTTTTATTATCACCATTGTTGTATGAATAATTATAGCCATTTTGATCGCTACTGTATTCTCCTTCGATGTGGCCACTTTCATTACTGTTTTGCTCACTGTCACTTGTGGCCTCTTCGGGCGTTGGGGAGTCCTCGCCATTGCCATCAGCATCATGGCCCATAAACAGTTGATTCTCATTAAAAAATTTATATCTATAATTTTCATCACCATCTCGCAGCCACTCAAAGTTTATAACTTGAAATCCACTGTTGTCGTAATTAAAATCAAGCATAAAACGTAAATGGTCCTTGCGACCCAAGGACCTTGTGGACAGTGGCACCAAATTGCCGCTGGCATCGTGAACGTATTTAATTCCCGTATCACCATAACCGCCGTCATAGGGACGAGGTATGTGATAGTATTTTCCACTATCGTCGGGAATATATTTTCCCAAATGAGCACCATATAATTCTGGGTCATAACGTCCTGGTTTTAACGTTGTGGTATCCTGGGTCTCAGAGTTAATAAAAGGTATTAGGCTTATAAAGATTAATATTAATCTTTCGGATTGAAACATTTTAAGTTTTATTTTACAGGATTTAATGTAATTGATAGAAAATTTTTAATTCGATTTCTATTCACAGAAAAACTGTGTTTAACACGTTTTAACTCGCCATTCATTTGAAGACTAATTTCACAATCACTTCATTACACGTATTAACATCTTATTATTTTATTTTTAACTGAAATAGAAACTTAGAAAAAAAAAAAGAAAAAAACAACTTCTATTAAAAACATGTCAATATTTTCTTTAATTTTATTAAAATGATTTAAAACTATTTATGCAATATTACGTATGAAGAAAATATAGTGCATAACAAAAGTAGACTTCAGTCAAATGAGGCTCTATAATTTGCTTATAAATATCTATTTCGCTTAAAAACATTTGTAACATATTAATAGTAGGAAAAAGGCTGAAGACAAACACGAGAATAAATAACGATTTTCTTTGTAAGAAGACACGGAATATGCTATGTTCACATTTGGGTTCTGAAACGCGTTTAAGCAGCTCGAACGTGATTAAGCTCTAATCACTTCAAAATGAAGATGTTTACCCATACATTGAAGTGATTTGTTAATCCCTTCAAATTGCCATGATTACAACTAAATCACATCATTAATCACATAGAATCCACTGAACATACCTCAAATGTAGAATCGGTCAACATGAACGTGTACAACCGACCACGATTTCTGCTTAATGCTTTTATTTTTTCTTTAAATAATTCGTATATATTTTCACAATTTCATCATTAATATGTTTAAAATAATCTTCTCATAACTTTATAAAAGTATTTTTTATCCATTTTTAATACTTTTAGGAAATATAAATTTGTTTGTTGTGTTTTTTTTTCTTAATCATCTGTCATCTTAATCATCTCAAACGTAATGTGAACGGCTTTGATTAGCTAAATTAACATTTTGCTTAAAAGCGTTTAAAAACCAAAGTGTGAACTTAGTTAGCATAAGAAACAAGGGTTTTATTTTGGTAATAAAAAAAAATATTGAGAGTATTTTTTAAACCTTAAAATGGCTTTATAATATTCTCTAAATATTATCAAAGTAATTTTTGGGAATAAAAAATTTATTAATTAATAAGATTTTGTTTGTCGTGCATAATTAATTCTTAATTTTTATTTTTGATAAAAACTCTAAAATTTATTGTTGATGGGATAATCTATTCCTATGCGCATTTCACTGGTTGCTTAGGCCAGATCATCAAGAAACTTCATCCAAAGATTAAAAAAAAAACTACATATATGATACAAATAAAACTGTTAAGCGAATAAGAATTATAAGCAACAGTTCTACTTGTAACAATATTAAAGCTTAAACAAAAACAACAAAAATAAACAGTGAGTTTATCTTTTCTTACATTTGCCACTACAATTGATTGGAATTCTCCCAACATTTATATTAGTTGTAAGTAGGTTAAGAAAAAACAAAAACACAAAAAAAACTTGCTTTATTGTTTTCGCAAAAGATAAAGCATGTTGCCAGTTTAGTTTTTTAGGCCGTGCACTTGCCAGTTTATTATCAAAGTAATTTTTGGGAATACAAGATTTATTAATGAAATAAATTGGGAATTAAGCACGACCAACAAAATCTTAATAATTATTCTTTGAATAACGTAAGTTTCATATTTGTTTTCGTGTTTTTATAAACGGAGTATGGCGATAAGCACATACGTTGTTTTTTTTTTTTAATACATTAAAATTCAATAATTACGATTTTAATAATTTTCTAGTTACAACAAGGTACAATTACTTCTCTGGTCCAAAGCTGGTTAAGTTAACAACACTGTAGTTTAATATAAACAGCTTATGTGGACATATGTTTTTTTTATCAATTTAAGCGTTAATTTAAATATTCTTTAGGATGTTATTTTAGCCTTAAATAATTGTACAAAATTTTTGTTTAAGTTGAAGTCAAGTTGTAAAACTTTCTAATGGTTTAAGCATAGTAAAACATTGGCCCACTTATGCAAAAAAAGTAAAAGTTCACATTAGTTAATCAACACATAAAAACCTATCCACTTTTGCTGGACTTTTTGTGTTGGTTAACTATTGTGAATTTTAACTTGTTTTTTTGCATAAGAGGGTTAATGTTAAGTAATTAGTAACGAATCGTTGTCGCAAAGTCATTTTTGTTTTAAAAGCCTTAAGAATGAGATCAAAAAAAAAATATAAAATATAATAAATATACATATATAGAATTTAAATAATAAAAATAAAATATTGAAAGCTTGGCATTAAAATAAAGCTTTTTCTTAAACATGGGAAATGATTGCAAATATTTTTATCACTGCTGTATATTTATATGAAAATAAATTCAGTACATTTTTTGAAATTGTAGTCTACATGCTTTTGTTTTTAATACAATCAATATTTTTTTTTGGGATAATAAGGTATTGCAATATTTTTGTACAATACTGTTATTGAATACGAAGAAGATTAAGAATTTTGTAACTAAATTAATTGAACATTCTTGGACTAAAATGTGCTAAAATATCTGGCAACAACAACAATTACAAAAAAAAATTATTAAAAGATTTAATATTAATAAATTTTTTAAACGCAAAACACTTGTATCCAAATGACATTGAGTCTTCTTTTTTAAATTAATTCTTCGAACTTTAATATATTCCAATTAATTACACTAGACAACAGAAAAAGTTTTAATAAAATCAGAACTTATTCATAGATTTTTTTACATATAACACATTAAATACAAACAAATCGACAACCTTTTCTTTTTAATACTCCAAAATGTTCTTAAAGAAAATCAAAGTTTTTGTTTAATGAATTAAATTATTTTCAAGATATGGTTCGAAGTTTGGTTACATGGTAGTGAGCTCGTTTATCAGTGCGAGTGTTGCGGCTTCTATGCCCGTCGGAGACTCTAGTCTGATTCACCACAACGGGCTGAAGGTCTAGGACCTAGACTCCAGGTAATAGTAACCTAGACTCGGCTAATTAAGTTAGAATAAAATGATGCCAAGGTTTTTAGTCTTCTTGACAATTTCAATTCGCTGTGAGTTCAAGATTATATTGGGTTCATAACTATTGTAATTCTGATTCGCAACAGTAATAGCGAAACTAAAACATAAACTGAGACTGAAAAATATTGCTCTGTTTTTTAAACCCTTCACCACACTGTATTACCAAAACGACATAAACATACCATACAAACCAATTCAATTTTGGTTTCTACGGTCATACAGTGGCTATGGTAATACAGTGTTGGTAATGTGGTTTTTTGTTGTTTTTTTATACCCTTCACTACAAATGGTGGATTTTATTTGTAATGTGTTTAATTTTACGCATCCACATACACATTAATGCATGTTTATGATATGCCGCTCAAATAAAGAAACAAACTCATAGACTCAATATATTTTAATTTCACGCTTCTTCAGTAAAAGCATTCGTAGCCGAGTTGTTAAGTTCTCTGATGATATTGCCAGTTCGAATCCCAAAAATAATTTTTTTTTATTTTTTTTATATAATTTTTTTATGTTCTAAAAAACGATTTTAAGATTATAAAACGAATTTCAAACATCAACTTTGGCAAAAGAGGAAACGGGCTTAGGTACATATATAAATTTTTTGTTTTTTTTTTATATTCTTCGGCATGGCGAAATGAAAAGTTGGCGTGGCGTGGCTCAATTAATATTTTTGTATACCTATCTAAAGAACGTTATTTATGTATATAACTTTTTGTTCTTATCTCATCATGGTGAAGGGTATATAAGATTCGGCATAGCCAAATATAGCCCTCTTACTTGTTTTTTCTAATATGCGCAGTCTTTTTAGAAATTTTTTTTTTAACTCTTTTTTAAAAGAGTTAGATTAGAGTGTTATTCTTGGGTGGGCAAGTCCCGCTCTCAAAAATAAAACTTAACAACAAATTATTTTTTTTATTAAAACAAAATAATTTTTTATTAAAACAAAATATTTTTTATTAGAACAAAATTAAAAAAAAAAAAATCACAAAAAATTAGTCTGCAATGAATGTAACAAAAAACAAAGTATTCAAAAAATTTAAGTTAATTAGTGTTTTCGAGTTGAATATAAAAATCAATTTATTTTTAAAAAGGCTATTCTAACGTTATTTTTTTATTTTTTTTTACAAAATATGTTTAATACTTCTTCTGAAGTCATTTTGTATTTGACAATTTCATTTTCAATACCTAAAAGTGCTAAACTTGAAAATGGTTCATGTTTTTATTCTATACATAGCAAAGAAAGTTCTTTCGCAACTAAAAGAACTAATAGAAAGGCTTATTGCCACTTTTAAAAGTTTGTAAATATTTGAATAGATATTCTTTTCAGTTTTGGATCTTGGCATCCAAACTAATGCTAATCTTTATTAAAAGTTTTTCCTTTTGGTAACTTGCACTACTTCCAATGATATATTATTTTCCTTTGAAAACTTTTCAATATCGCTCCAAATCCGAATTTTTCGTTTGGAAAAAACTTATTCAAAAGGTTTATCGTTTGAAGAGCATAATTGAAGATAAAAAAATTCGCAATGAAATCAAGTTTGTAAATATTCTTAGACCGTAAAGCTGGTTAAATTTATTTTATTTAAATTTTTTAGATTTTTATGTAATTTTTTTCGAAAAATATATATTTTTTTTTTCAAATAAAAAAATCTAGATGGATAAACAAAACTCTTTAATCAAAATTTATTTCTTTTAATGTGTAAAAAACAAAAAAGTTGGCTTTAAAAGTAATAAAATACGGTCTCTGAATTTTTCTTTTATATTGGTTGATTTTTTATTTGACAAAAATTGTTTTTTTCAGCGATTTTTTTTTAACTTTTTTGCTTTCTTTCTTATCTCGACTTAACATGTTTGGTCAAAATGCCACAGAAAGTATACATTTCTCTTAAGTTTAACTTTAAAAAAAAAGTTCCCGGGAAAGTGGAAAAAGGGAAACGCTAAACTTTTTACATTATTCTTGTTAAGAGAAAGATTGCCTTGCAGCCCAGTGTAAATAAATATACTTTACAACTTTTGAAAGTGTTTTCTTTGATTAAATCTATTGTAAATCATTCATTTTCGATTTGTTTGCAATGATTTACTAAACTAGTTTGTAGTGTTAAAATTAAGGTTTTATTGTTTTAAGCAAAACAGTGACAATTTGTAATTAACCGTAATTAAAATAAAAAGTACGTTTTTCATAAAAATTCCTAAGAATAGCATTTTCGAATACCGGATATTAAACTTGCAAAGCCCTACAGTTCAGACTAGACAGCCACCTAAACTGCATTTCCAATATTTGAATGCTTTAGGAATTTGTTAGCTGCTTAAGCTTAGCCAATTAAGTTCGAGGGAAACTTTTTTCTTCTTTCACATAAATATGAACGTATTAATATTATATATAAGTTTAAGTAAAAGAATTTTTAAATTGAACTTTGCAAAAAAGCAAAAGTGGAAAAACATAACAACAACCACAGAGACAATTATTTACGCCCAACAAATTGTCTGTGGGGTTGTTGTTATATTTTTGCACTTTTGCTTTTTCGCAAGGGTGCAACTTGTGACGTGAATACCCCCATTATAAAGGTTTTTATGTTTGTAAGAGCTAATCTCCGGAACTGCCGGTCCAATTTAAAAAATTTCTTCAACAAAATGAAGAATTAAACCTTCTAGCGGACATAGAGTATATAAGGTTCCCCTAATGTGCTAAGGAGAACCTTACTCATATCTCCAAAACTAAAAGAGAGGGGAAAAATGTTATACTTATCGTTGTTCTTTAGAAAAATAAGCGGACAGGTGCCTGGTACATTTTTGAAATTCGGTTCTTTTAGGGAGTAAACGGGTAAAACCTGAATGTTGGTATTTTTTGTCTCCCCGTCTATCTTTTAAAGCAATTAACTTGAAAATAAACATTATATCACGTTCGAAACTTGTCTAAGAAATACAAATACGAACTCGGTACTTTTAAGAAATTCGAACTTTTAAGGGGCGAAATTCGTAACTATTGTTGGTACTTTTTTAAAAAGTATTTTTTATACTTCAGGGGGGAAAAAAAATAATTCAAAACTTTCTTTCTTTAGCTTTTTGTTTCTACAACTGATAATTACCTGGTATTAATTACCGTTAATATAGGACCTAGAAACATAAAATTCAAGACGCAATATCCAAAGTGATAAGACTCTATGTTAAAACATTTTGGTCTTTTACTGGTATTTTTTGAATTTTCGTTAGTATTGGGCTTAAAACATAAAATTAACATGCAAGGTCCTGAATGAACGAGTTTTTTTAAGCGATCTATTTGGTACTTTATCATTCTTAAGCTGGTACTTTTTTTAATTCTCATTAGTATTGGACCTAGAAACATAAAATTAAACATGCAATGTACTGAATGAATGAGAATCTGTAAGAGGGGCTTTTTTGGTACTTTTTTGTTCTTTAACTGGTACTTATTGAATTTCCGTTAATATTGGTCCTGAGTTAATGAGAATATGACAGATAAATTTTTTTTGGTACTTTGTATTTCTCTAACTAGTACTAACTTAGGATAGGATTCAGGGCCGCTAAACCCCCTATATTCGGAAAATATTAATTATTTATTTATAAGTAATCTATTGCTTTAGTTTCCGTTCTCAACAGAAAGCTATTTAAACATGAGTACGCTGTTAACCCTTCATTCTGCCTCCACTCTATCTCTCCGCTCGACCGTCCCCTAACCGAATGCGCAAGCGACCAAGAGGGGACATATGGAGAATTAATGCCACTCCCAAAATATCTAACCAATTTTGATGGAATTTGAATAGATGGATCAGCGTAATTAAAACACACAGGTTTTATATGTTTTTCAAAGCTAGGAATATGAAGGGACTGCAATTTCGATATTGATGACAAAAGCAAGAAAAGTACATAAGCGCGGGTATATGCGCTGGTTATTACATACTACTAGGAAGCAGCAGAGAAGCGAATACCATTGAAGTGAATTTTTAATTTTTTCAAATAAATGTGATTGCATAACTTCGCATTATCTCTTATAAGTAAGCAGGCTGTAAGGGAATAATTAAAACCATCATTTTAGAGCAAACATTTACAAACAAAGTTCTAAGTGCTTGTGTTATTCTCTTACATGGAAGCAGGTTGTATTGCAATGATTTTAAAATGTATTTACGATACTACCCGAATTATTACCGAACATAGAAATAAAATTTTTTTATTACGCAATCAGTCATCAAATTGTTTTTTAGCAGAGAGGAAAAAAGTAGTGCCACCAATTGGGAATTCACCATATAAAAATCATGCCTCTTGTAAGCAGGTTTGTAAGAGGGTATTATGTAAGTAAGCTCTATTTTTACTGGGTATTTGCGCCCGACCAAAGTCCAAGCCGTGCTTTCTATCGCGTGATTCTTTAAACCAAAATTGTACAGTTAATTGTATTATACATATTGGGGTCTGAAATTAAGGTTTGATTTCATATCAATTAAGCTCCCAAAAATTTATACTAGTGCAAAGCTAGTAATTTTTTTAAGATATTATATTAGATTTTTTTTTTAAATTTAGATTAAAATAATTTTTCATTTCATGTTGTTATTGCGATTTTGTGTGAACTAGGCTAAAAATAATAGGAAATTACAAATTTGAAGGGACTAAGAGAGGTTAGGCGTAAACAACCTCTACTACTGTTATGTGTCAAAAGTAAGTGTTATAAATTTCAGCTGCCACTTCGTGCCCCTCTAGTAACAAGAGTATTTTTTGTAAATTCATCTAGGTAAATGATAGATACCTAAAAAACTATTAAATCCATCTTTACAAAGTATTTAACGATGCAAAGCTTAAAAACACATATATCCCAAAGCCATACATATAACACCCATTTGTTATTTTTAAAATACATTTGGGACGTTAAAGTTTACTTGGCCCTGACCCTGTATGTGTATTCAGAAAAAAATTCTTGCCAATTTTTTTCAATTAAGCCATTAATCAAAAATAAAATCATTTTTAATTAAAAATTCATTCAAGTACCTCAATTAAACGTCTACTTACATCAACAGCATTACAGCAGAAAATGTTTTAGTATCAAAATTCAAATGAAGCATTATGAATCACTTATTAATCTTGTAACCAAGAAAGTCTTAAAATGTGTAACCACAAAAAATATTTAATTGATACTATTAATTTGTTTACTGGTGCAAATTTAATTAATTTTTTAATTCATGTAATAACATTTAATTTTTATGTAATTTCAGCTATTGATTTAACCAAATAAAAAAGTTATGAAATTTAGGCAGAAATTTGCCACTGCGAATCGGTGCAAGAAATAGTCATTTTTAATCAATCATTTCAATCATACAGTTATTAATAAACTTATGATTAAAGCAGCAATTAAGTCAAATTAATCATATTTATATTGTTTCAAATTATGCATGGTAGAGCGTGAAAAGTCTAAAAATTATTAATTAAATACAGTAGCGCTCCGCTCCATCAATTTAAATAAACATTTCTTCTAATTTTCACTGAATAAAAAAAACCGCTCAAAGTTAATATTTTAACACAAAATTAAAAACAAAAAACCAATCCATAATATTTTTTACACAAGACAAAACAAATAAAAAAAAAATTAATTGACAATATTTGGGAAGTCAAAACAAAATCTTTATTTGATATAAAAATATCAATGTTTTAATAAAAATCTGTTTCAAACAAAAATCTTATGATTAATATTTTAATAAAAAAGCAACAGCAAGTGAAAATTAATTTAACACAAATTATTCTGGACTAACCAGTCAAAAGAATTCAGAAAGACTTACGAAAAAAAAGAAGAACAAACAAGTAGCAAAACATGAAATTAAAAAATTATAATAGTAATTAAATAAATCTTTCTCGTAGAATAAAAAACATTTTCTGTATTTTAATTTTTTTTTTTTACAATTAAGAGATATTTATATGATGATGTCAGAAATTTCACTTGAGTTTAAGAGGAGAATATAGAACTTTAATTTGGTGAAAAGATTTACCAGTATTAGAGGTTTTTTTTAGTTATTGTTATTTTTTTTAATGTCGTTAAAGTTTTTATACCAGATGATAAATAAATCGAAATGAAGATTAAAAACTATGACAATTAGTATTGTGGTTATTTTGTTGCACTGTTCATGGCTTTAAATCCAAATTTTGATGTTTTAATTGGGCAAATTTAATTTTTATGAAGAAAGGAATTTTACAGCATGAAATTAAATAAAATTAATTGATAAATTTTCTTTTTGACTGCCGCGGAAATCGAACCCATGTTTCAATTTAACACTCACAGCCATTGACGACTGCTGGCAGTCAATCTTTAAACCAATTTGTATTTTAACTAGGGTATTCATTTAATCGGGTTTTTACTTTAATCGATTAATCGCTCGATTAATTAATCGAGGTTTTGGTTTAATCGGTTAATAATCGGTTAATTTTGTTATTGATCGGTTAACCGATTAATAAAGTTTTTTTTATAAATAAGGTAATTTCTATGAATAAAAATGAAAAATTATTTATTATTTGGAGTTTAGTAGTAAAAAACAGTAACAAATCTTGAACTAAAACGAGCAAAAAAAAAATAATTCATATGTAATACATATTTTTTAATTCATACATATTCGGCCACGTTCTGTAAATCGAAATTGTGACATTAAAATCGATGGAGATTTTAAGTTCAATTTTTTTAAAAAAAACATAGCTTTTCCTGATTTCAAAATTAGTTTTGGTAAAGATATATGGTCCTCAAAGTATGAGGTAATGAAAAAGAAATATTTTTATCAATTTTAAACACAGGATAGAATTAAAAATTTGTTCGATTTCAATTTCACGTGATTTTGATTTCCAGAACAAGACCGATTATTTATTTATTAAAAAATAAACTGTGAGATCATTTTATTAGTAATTTAAATAGTTTAAGAAAATCTTATAAAATAATCCTTTAGATAAATAATTTGGTTAAAATGTTTTGGATTTAAGCGACTCCTTTCTCTAGTTTTGATAAATTTTGACTTGGAAAAAATTCTTTCACTTATCGTAGATTTTGGAGAAATCGAAAGCAACCCATAATACAGAATATCTAAATTCTCAGTCTTTTTTCTGGATTTCTCTAAACATATAAAATCTTCCATTATGCCATTTAAATCCTGCTTTATTTTTTAAAATTTGTAACACTTCTAATTGTTTGGGTTAATTCTGTTGTTGCGTTACTATCGTAAGTTTCTTCTGTTGTCAGGTCATCATCTAACTCATCCTGGCAAAGCTCAGCACCGAACATTCTGCAAAAAAGTTCATTTCCGAATTCCTTAATTTCTGTTTTTGTACTGTATTTTAAAAATGTATTTATAGAAGGAAATATATTGTATAAAAAATAGTTCTAAGAACAACTTTTTTGGTGAATTTTGGTACGGATAACGTTGTAAAATTGTTCATGGTTGCACTGTAGAATGTATTTAAAAAAGCGAGTTGCTTTGCAACCGAAGTTTTGGAACTCACTTACAATTTAAAACAATAAAAATATGTTTTAATACTACAAAAATTTATAATTTTTGTTACAACGGTTAATCGGTTAATCGACTGAAATAAACCGGTTTAATCGTTAATCGAAAAAAGCCAATTTTAAATTAACCGATCAGTTAATCGGGTAGTAATTAATCGGTTAACCGATTAACGATTAACCGAATGAATACCCTAATTTTAACCCTTGTTAGATCAAAATTTGCTTTGAATGATTATCTATTTTAATTGATTAACATGTTCTTCCTTACTTCTGTTTCTTCGTACTTTTTGTAAAGAATTCTTTTTGAAGTCAAAAGTAATTTTTTTTTTTGTTTTGCATCTTTTTTGTCCTTCTTTTTCTTGTTGACGTTTTTCAGCATAACCTGAAGGAAAAATGTAAACATAGACCTCGTGCCCTAGCTTTTAACAATAATTAGTATTGTGGTTATTTTGTTGAACTGTTCATGGTTTTAAATTTAAAATTTTAAATATATCGCTCAGTACTCTTAGCGCAACGGTTTTATTTTTACGGAATTCGAGGAAAATGCTTTTTTTTCCACAAAATTGGCCAATATCATTTATTTTTATTATGCTCCAATTAATGCTACTCAGAGTTCTATGACACAAACTACAAAATTATGGTAAAAATAGAACCTCGCCACAAGTCAAATTTTTTTAGAAAGTTTTAATATTCATGAAACTGATGGCGAAATATCGTGGGATATATTCATATTTTGATAAAAGTGGACTAAACTGTTTTTGGTAATTGGTTATTAACAGGGAAACCAAAAATATGCAATTGCATGTTTTTCCTTGTGCGACCAATGAAGGCAAGGACAATATATTTATTCGTTTTAAAGCTTTTTATGAATTTTGGCATCGATTTGTTACTGCATATTTTACCGTTTGCAGCATTTTTTTGCATAATTTAGTAAAAAGAGCTTTTTTTGCAGCATTTTTAAGTTTTTAGCGCATATTTTGCATTTTTGAGGCATATTTTGATACATTTATTTAGAAGCCTGCTAGAGCTAGCACAGAAATTTTTTTCTTGCGAAATTTTGGCTTTTCTGCTTCAGAACAGCTGGACTTGTTTTTTTTTTGGACTCTATCTTCGGGGGTGAGTTTCGGGAGTATGGAAAGGTCCTGAATGAAGGGAAAATTGGAAATGCACATGTTGTAGAAAAGTAAAAGGTAAGTGAGCTAAGTTTTAATCTTGTAGGGGTAGAATCGCGTAAAGGGGCATATCAACATATGGGCCAAGGATTTGCGAAGGTAGTGGGAGGGCAGGCCAGGCACCAAGTGATAGGTCGAGATGGTCAGGAATCAAATTATTGCAGGGAATTGAAAACATTTTAGGTTTTTAGTTTTTTTCTTCTTTTTGCTTGCAAATAGTTTTTTATTTATTTACCTTTTGCTTTTTTGTTAAAATTTCTTTTTATTAATGATTTTTTGATGATTTTTTTTTTTAATACATTATTTATTTTTTTTTTTTTTTGACAATGGCTTGTGGATGGTTAAGATGGCGAAATCACGCCTCTACAGGCCTAGCTTGGCAAATTCAAGACCTTAGCGTTGCCATCCTAGTCATCCACCGGCTTAGACCAAAAGTCATTGACACATTTATTTATCCAATCGGCACTAAACTTCATATTTAATGTTTTTATATAAAGGAACCAAATTAGCCTATTCGTTGACTTTAGAATTCACTAAAAAATTGGCCGCACAAAGTTGATTACCTCTAATGGACATATAAGAATATTGCCACGGACTGGCGTTTTTGAGCGAACAATTTTGTTCTATTCAATTCCCATTTTATCATAATTTCTTTAAAAGGAATTTCGGATTTACCTGAAGCAGAATGAAATTAATACAGAATTTTTTGATTTAACCCATTTAAGCCCAAACAAAAACTACCGGGCAAAAAATAAAATATTGTTTATTTTATTATTAATTCATTCATTACATATAAACAAAAACCAATTTTTTTTTTTTGAAATTAAAGAGGTGTACCCAAATTGGCACTACGGTCACTATAAAAAAAAAATGTAAAAAAATTTTTTTTTTGATGTTATAGAAATTTTTGAGATTTAAGTTTATCTATAAGGCTAAAATATGTATATTTAATAATGTCAAAAAATTTGTCGTAAGTTGCAAAAAATTAAGTGTTCCCAAATTGGCACAGCGGGTGTAAATGGGTTAAGCTAAAAAAGTGAGCCTATCAAATTAGTCAACAGTAGGATATTCATTTGGTTAACCGTTAATCGGTTAACCGATTAATTACTACCCGCTTAACTGATCGGTTAATTTAAAATTGGCAATTTTCGATTTTAGTATTATAACAAATTTTTTGTGTTTTTAATAATTTGTTTCGTCTCATATAAAAAAGGTATACGTTTGGAATATATTTTTTCCTACCTATTTATACAGTACAAAAACAGAAACTAGGGGGTTTGCCAGGATGAGTCAGATAATGACCTGACAATAGAAGAAACTCTTGATTGCAACACAAACAATCTCTAACAAAATTAGCCGAAATAATGGCATAATGGAAGCTTTTAGATGTTGAGAGAAATCCTGAAAAAGGACTGAGAAATTAGATAATCTGTATCATGATACAAAGAAACCAAGATAACGCATTAAGCGTTTAAAAATAAAAGGTTTCTGCGCATCTACGTCACATCAGCGTATAAGTACAGCAAATGAATACCCTAGTCAACAGCTTACATTTCTTAGGCTGGGTTTTTTAAATCTCAATCAAACTAAGTTTGGTTAGTGGTTTGTGCCGTCATTACCAGCGTTTAAAAAGCTGCAGTTGAGATAGTAAAAGTCATAAGATTGTGCTGTAACTTCGAAATCTTCATTTGTTATTGCACAAAAATAAGCTGTTGCCTTTACTTCTGATTCATTAAATGAAAACAGTCGCAGTGAAGGCAGAAGCAAAAAACGAAATGTTGTACACGACAAAGAACATCGGCAGTCGACATGTTCGGAAGTGTTGGGTTTGACAGACTGAAACTTTTAAAAAATCCCGTAGTTAACAAAGATGGGACGTTGTCATAGTGTCCATGGTCACTACGACACTCCAAAAAGTGTCACAGTGTCCATGGACTTTATGACACTTTTAAAAGTGTCATAATGTCTATCATAGCAGTGACATAATGTCCACAACTTAACTTATAACCAAAAATATTAAAATGTGTAAAATTTGGTTTAAAATACCGTTAAAATTTCAAGTGATTATCAAAACTTAAGAAAAAAAATATTATTTATTGATAGAAATTTTTTACAATTCGAAGCTTTGGCTTTTCATACAGACTATGAAGCAGCTTTAAGGCAGGCTTTTGAAAAGTTTCCTAATGCGTCATTAAAAGACTGCTCATTCCATTAATGCCAAGATCTGAGACGCAGAGGTCAAAAGATAAGCAGGTTTGCAAATTTAATAAAAAGAAATAAAGACTGTGGTAATTGGTACCGAAAAATTCTAAGTCTGCCATTGGTTGGCTTCGCTAACTAAAGCTTCTCTGCGTAGTCAGCCTTCGTTCGGAAACAAGGCAGATTTTAGAAGCTTTACTTAGCGAAACCGGTACTTGTTATACCAAGGCCGGCTGTGCAAATAAGCTTTAGTAAGCAAAGCCGGTTTTTGTTTTACCATAGAGGAGAAAATCCATGTGCCCGGCCGAAGGCCGGCTAAACAGAGAAGCTGTAGTTAGCGAAGCCGGTATTTGTTCTACATAGAGGAGAAGATCCTTGTGCCCAAAAGTGTTTTCGTTATTTATTTAATATATACACCCAGAGAAAAAGCATCAAAACCATTTTTAAGAAAATTTTAACTTTTAAAAGTGTCATAGTGTCCATGCCTATTTTTTTAATACCGTTGTTATATCGAAGGCATTTGGAGAAAATTGCATTTAAGAAAAGCTCATTGAAAATATATGAATTTTGCTAAATGTATTCCTAATGAAATTGTTATTAAAATAATGTTGGTACACCTTTTAAAAGACATTGTAAACCACTAATGTATATACATATACAGTAATTTTGACTTAGCTGCACAATCTCCTTTGTACGATTTTTTATAAATCAAAAATGAAGCTATCTTAAATGTATTTAGCTGCCTTAATGTACAGGTACGCAAGTGTGGTTACCTGCATAAAAGTGCAGCTAAAGTAAAATGTTTGAAAAAGGAGTAACAGCGTTTTTATTAATAAATTGATAATAACAATGACGTTCAAAGAACCTGTAGTCATTTGTTATGCATTTTTATTAAGAACGAGATAGACAAATTGGTAACAATAAAGTGTGGAACAGAAAAGTCGCTGTAGTACAACGTTAAGAATAGCGCTGCAAGCTGTAAAAAGTTAAAAACGGCCGTTTCAAAGTAGTGTGAACATAATACGTAGTTGTAGTAGTCGTTGAAGCGCAAAATTCGAAATTTTGAACTTTGTTGCGCTATAGAGCATTCGTCAGCTTCAAATACTACTACAACTACTTTATTCTGTTCCAGACCACAACCCATATGCATATATGTAGGTACATACATGCAAACAAAAAAATTGAATTATAATGATGCCAACTTGACTTGTTTGCGATTTTTGTTTTTATAAACAGCTAAAATTGGATATTTATGTCAAAAAGTGGCCACCATATTTTTATTAAGTGTACAGCTAACTTTGATGTTTTATATGAAAATATTTTAACGCTGCCCAAAAATATGATAAAAATGCAGGTATACAAAATGCGCGTAAACAAGAATTTTGAAGAATTATTACAGAAAATATGTACTTCGGACAGTCAAAGTGCAGCTAACTTTAGTTTTTTGTATGAAAATAACTTTGTTTTAAAATTATCATAAACATGGAATGTGGAACTTTCAAACCAAAAGCTTTTTAACCTTAAGTAACTTTTAACCACTAAGTTTTACTCTTGGTCAGGCCAGACCCCAATTAGAATAGCTAGAAAACCCAATTAAGTAAAAAATAAATTTATATATTTTTTATTGAATGTATGCCTATGATTGAAGATTATACGAATTTATTATACAGTAATTTTAACTTAGCTGCACAATCTCCTTTTCAGATAAATCAAAAGTGCTGTTATCTTAAATGTATTTATATGCCTTAATGTGCGGGTACACAATTGTGGTTACCTAATTAAAAGTGCAGCTAAAGTAAAGTGTTTAAGAAAAGAATAAAAATATTTTTTTTTAATAAATTGATATTTTTTTAAAATTTTATAAAATATTTTTTCGTGTGTGCAGCTAACTTTGATGTTTTATATAAAAATGTTTTAAAGCTGCCCCAATATAAATTAAATATGCAGGTATACAAAATGCACTTAAGCAATGATTTTGAAGAATAATTACGGAAAATGTGTATTTTGGGCAGTTATGTCAAAGTGCAGCTAACTTTGTTTTTTTGTATGAAAATAATTTTAAAATGCCAAAAATTTTTGAGATACAAATGTGCAGGTATAGAAAGTGCACTTAAAAAAAAAAATTTATATGGGATATAAAGAATAAGACAAAAATTATTAATTTTGTGCAGTTAAATCAAAAGTGCACTTAAACAAAAGGCAGTTAAGTCAACACTACTGTATAATTTTATTATTTTATTTTACAAGAAAGGCATCGAATATTAAGTCCCTTATTTTTCACATTGCTTTTTCGCATCTAAGTGAAACGAGTTTTCCGCTTGGTTAAATTGAACTTTAAACATAACGGGTCTTAGTTTTCTGATTTGATTCAAACTTGATTTATTCAATTCAGAACATATCATTTATAGAATTTACATTTCTTTTCTTGATATTTTGTCCTATTTGAAAAATATCGCAAGAAAAAAAATTTGGTCTGGCCAAGAGGGTAATTTTTTAGAATTTTACAAAAAAATAGATTTTCACCCTACTTATTTGCTCCGATCGAATCCATATAAGTTTCATTCGATTCAGCACTCATCATTTATAGAATTCACAACCTTGATTTTTTGTTATATTCGAAAAATATTGAAAGCAAAACACAAATTTGGTCTGGCCACACCAAGACGGTTATCCTAGGGTTAAGTTCCATTAGTTTTACCTTTTGGTACTAAATTCATGAACTTTTTTGTTCTTTAATGTATTAAACTTTATAAAAATACGGTTTTTCTTTTTACAAATAATTTTTTACAATTTTTTTTTCATCAATATTCCCAAAATGAACAACCGTTTGCCTAAGATACAAAAGTGTGCAAAACCAATAAACAACAAGCTGATACAAAACCTCATTGTTTTAAAAATTGAAAAGTATGTTTGTTGTACTAATTTAAAGTTAAGAATTTTTATTTCTAAAAATGAAAAATCTTAATTTGAGAAAAAAGATCTTCAAATCTTATTTTGGTCTAAAAATCTTTTAAAATCAGATAAAATCTTCATTCTGGCAACGCTGACTACATAGTTAGTTTTAAAAAGTCGTGCTCATTTCGAAACACGCAACTAAAAATAACCATTTTATTATTAAAATGGTTTCTACTTCCCGTAGGCAGCTTGTGATTGAAAGCGAGTACAAGAGGTTAAGTAGATAAAGAATTATGGGCCTAAATGTGAAGCGCCGTCCTTTAAATGTTTATATTTCTGTTACAAGAACTAACATAAATGGGTGTTACTAAATTTCATTTTATATGACGAGATATTATAACAATAATGCGTTTGTGGGGAAATTTAGTCGAATGTAGATTCATAAGACTGGAAATCGCGCCACAAAATTTCGTGAAGATCTGTTCATAAATATCCTTATACCGTGTTCAGATATGCACCTTAATTGAGTTTTACGCAACAAATGCCATTATTGAGCTCAATTATCAGTATAAAATTGCAATTTAGTTATTGCTCAATTAATACGAAATTGTTATAAATATTGAGTAGAACTAAAATGCGACACTGTCACAAATGTGCTTAGTGACCAAAACACAACTTATTAAACAAAGTGTTTTGACATTTGGCAACTGAAATTACAACAAATCAAAGGCACGTCCATTAGGTCTGCGCAAAAGCCAGTTGTATATTACTGAAATATGTCAAAAGTTCTTTACATTTTGCTTATACATGCACATTTTTTTGACGTTGAATGTTGTATGTAGTAGTAATATAAACAATGTTTTTTAAACTGTCAAACGCTAATAGAGTTTGCTGAATTGTGTATATGTTAACAGAAAGTAATTATGTCAATAAACCGAATATTGACTCAATAAAAGAGGCATATCTGAACGCTGTATTAAGCCCTATTTAAGCCCACTCTTGAACACGCCTAAAATCGCAACTATAAGTATATAACATTTCTGAAGGTTTCATGGAGGTACATAGGGCCACTAACCATTAATGCTATTGTCATAAATCATTCTCAGTAAACGTTTCATAAGACTAGAAATTGCACTACAATATTTCGTGACGATCGGTTAATAATTTAACTGAGGCCAAACATAAAGCCCAGTCTCGAAACACATTATTTAATACGTCCTAAACGTAGCAAATAATGGAATTTTGTCGAATTTACCTCTATGAAGCTAGAAATAGCACCACGAAATTTTGTAACAATTCGGTCTATATTTAACCATTGATACCATATAAAGCCCACTCTAGGGAAACACTTTATCTTTTTTAAGACAAAAAATTATTTTATCGAATTGGCCCATAATTTTCCATTGTTTCAATAGAAAACCCCTCATGAAAATCCCTTTAATATGCATTTAATCGAAACCAATAATGATACTTTTTTGATATTAGGCCCAATTAAGCATTGTATGAAAAGAAATAATATCGTAAATTTTTCTGATGATGGGTTCATAATTTAATAAGCGTAATCACTTATGGTTCGGTTCGGTAGATTTGTGAAAAACACTATTAGCGTTTGTGTAGTAAATCAATAAAAAAATATCTTTTCCAAGTTTCTCATCTTTCGAACACAAAAATAATACTGTTCTTATCCAACTCAAGAAAAAGATGAGAACATTTAATTCCGTTCGATTTTTTTTAAGCCACAAACTTCATTGTGTTCGGCTCAGCTCATTAATTCTGTTGTGCTTTGCGCCCTTTTGGCCGGTAAAAAAGCCAAACATCTTTTACAAAAACAAAATACACATAAGAAAAAAAACAAGAAGCCAGCAAAATAATTTTACACACACAAACAACACATATACACAATACACACCCAAGCTGTTCGTGCTGCGGTAGACGCTAAGATTTTTTGTTTATTCTTTTTTTTATCAATTTAAAAAAAGAAACATTATAGAACATTAAAATATAATGTTTGTCTACAGTATCACTAAAATTGTTTTGTTTTTTTTTCGAAGAACAGAACACTATATAATGTTTGGCTCTTTCTTGAAAATAGTTACGAACGGTATTAAGGGTTGTGTTCGTCTACACAAACATTAAAAAAATAGATATCGTTCCTCAGTGTGTGAGCCGAACGATAAATAATGTTCTGTTTATTTTCGAACACTGGTGCAAAGTGCGCAAACGATGCAAATGTGTGAAAAAAATACACACATTTACACAACACAACATCAAAATTAACGTGTTTGCATTTTGCTTCATTTTACTTCCTTTGCACTAAAATAACCCAGAGCAAAAATAGTAGTGCATATTTGTTCAGTTGTAAACAAGCTCAAACAACAGTTTTTGACATACGGACCGCCATAATTTTTTTATTTTTGAAAAAAAAAGAATTTTAATTAAAATTGCTTGTCATCGCTTTGGCGCAAAATTAAAATTCAAATGCTTGTGCATAATTGTAAACATATGACAATTTTTTACAACTTTTTCTGTTGCTGCCAGCAGTTTTTTGTGTTGTCAAATTAAATTTTTTTAAAAATAGCACATTTCACAAAAAATACAAGTGTTATGCTCACGATCAATCATAATATGCACTGCAAATTTAAAAATTGCATATTTGCAAAATAACCATCGTGATTACTCTTAATTTAAATAAAGTAGACACCGGGAATAGCGTTCAATAAGCCCAAAACCATAATGAATTATATTATATAAAGATTGGTTTATAATTTAAATTATAGTCATCGCACAGACGAATGTCTCCGTTGTTCCTTGATCGAAAAAAACTCCACAGTTTCGTGATATGAGAGAGTATTTTCACCAGATCGCGAGTTTATAATTTAAAGATCCCATATAAAGCCCACTCCTGACATTTTCAAGAATATCAAAGATTCGGTACAGATCAATATATTACCTGTTTTTAAATAATATGTATTTTTTAAATTTTAAGAATTTGCTCAACAAAGGGCAGCATTCAAATTATACACAACTTAAATTTTAACTTCTAAGCCTAAAACATGGGTGTCAGGTCCTAGAGTAATGCAAAGGAAGTAAAAACTCTTTATTACTATGGTAGAGAGTGGATTTGTGTGGATTATTTAGCCCTTCAGAAGTTTCAAAAATTATAATAACAGGAATAAGCGCCTTTTTATAATATTTGGACATCGATTTTTAGAATAGTTCGGTTATGCTTTTCAAAATAAAATTTAAGAACAAATAGGATATGCATACATACATACGTACATACACATATACAACCATATACACTACAGTCGTAACAAGTTGCTAAAAGTAAACGGACTGAATCATCACAAACCAATTTAAAAAATTACATTTTATAATGACGTATGTAAATTAAATAAATATGTAAAGTAATCTGAGTAAACAAATTTTCTAGGAACATTTTTTCGATATTTCGTTACTTTATGAAAATGTCGTTAAAAAAATACAAAAATGTTTTAACAAGAATTTATAATTATTAAAAAAAATGCACCTGGCGCCAGACGTTTTGTGGTTTTTTGTATGCAAAGAAACAAATAAATAATTTTATAAGATTTTAATTAAAAGAAAATTTTAAAAATTCCAAAAAAAAAATAAACAAGTAAGAATGTATAGTCGGTCAAGCGCGCCACTATGCTACACTATGGCTTACACCACAGAGCATACAGAGGCGTCATGAGACAGAAAATATTGTATTTTCTTTTTGTCTTTTTCTTCGACAACTGATCTTTTTGCATTTTTTGTTTAGATTACGCAATTTGTGTTGATAGTAGCGGCCTGTTTTTACACATTGCCACTTCACAACCAAAAAATGCTTTCATTCTCTTTCTTCGAAAGCTGGCCTCGCAAATGATTTAGGCATTTTTCATCTCTGTATGCTTTTGGGCTTACAGTGAAACTTGTAGAGTGTTCCCTATTTGGAACCCAAGGGCAATCATTGACCTGACAAACCAAAATTATGTTCTGAGATTAAGATCCATGTAAAAGATTTTGTGCTGAATATTATCATCTAGATAATTATATTTATTATATTTTTATCTATAGGAAATTTTTACACCATAAAGTGATTTAAGTGAGCGGGTTTATATGGAACCTACTGTCCATTTTTGTGAGATTATAGCTATTATAGTTTTTGTCGCCATATTTTATAGCAATAGTAACTTAAATAAGGAAGCTAATTATACCATTTATCAAAAATTTAATCAGTTTTAATTAAAAATTTAATCAAGTGAATTTAACTTATATCAACAACATAACTACAGAAAATGTTGTAAATATCAAAAAATATTTAATTGCTTAATTTAGTTACTTGCGCAAATTTATTGAATTTTTTTAATGATATCCCAAATTTTTATTTTTCCTTTGTATTTTCGGTAGTACCGATTCCGATCAAATTTGGCAAGATGATTTCAGTTGCAATAAAATGGTTCAAACTAAATCCTAAAACAACATTATAAGATGCTTATTGGGCACGTATCGATAGCTAACACGCAAACGGCCCTAACTAACCAAATTTTTTAAATGGATTTTATTGATTCTGATGTTTTGCATCAACAGAAATGTACATACAAATGTTGGCACCTTTGGACCAAAATGATATATTTTTTTAATAAAAAACAAAAGGCTTTTTCTACACCCAGAGAAAAACCATGTTTAAATCTGGTCACCCCCAACAAAACTTTTTTAAAAAAAAATTTTAATTGAATTTAACCACATTATTGTCACCGACAACCACATTATGGTTAAATTAGCCATCCAGAAACCTCAACCATATTATGGTTGCCTTCGAACATGGCAATTTATCATTTCGAATAGTTTTTGCTTCTCCTGTAAAATTATCAAAATGTTACCTAAGGAATTTTGTATTGGGGGCTATGTGAATTTAAAAACCAATTCTCAACATTTAAAAAAAAATTTTGAAAATTATAACCTACTTGACAAATAGCGACCTGTACCTTGGGCAGTTTCTGTTTGGAAAATTTTGAAAATTCTTTAAAAAAAATGTTTATTTAAAGTGTTTCATAGTTTTGATTAATTTTAATTACTTTTTTTAACAATTGCTGCTGTATTCATAAAAAAAAACTAAACTCGATTAAAAATCAGTTTTTTAAGGAAAATTTATATTAAACTTTAGTTTCAAAATACGTTTCAAATCTAAATTATTTTTTTATGAATACGGCAGTTGATCTTTTAAAAATTATTTTTTTAACAACTATGTGTCAGTTAAAAACCAAAAATACATTGAAAAAAAAATATTGTAAAATTTTCAATTAATTGTTATTATGTTGTTTTTAATTTAACTGTCATTAAATACAAAATATATAAAGTTATTAATTTATTAACTTTTAGCCAAAAATAAAACAAAAATAAAAATTAAGTATATTCACCTTTTTTCAAAGTTGATTAAACTTCAAGCATTCCCATACATGGGACTTATAAATTTCCAAATAACTTCACCTGTTAACAAGTGATTTATATGTTGTATTTAGTCAGGCAATTATTTATAAGACTTTTTTCAACAAGTTATTGGTTTATCTACTAAATTTTTTTTTATAGAATTTAGTAAAATTGCAAAATATTGTATCAAACTTTAAGGAACCTGTCCTAAAGTTATTTCCTATAAATAGAAGTGCAAAGACAAAGACAAAAAAAGGTTAATGTTTTCTATTTCTACTCTCAAAAGAAGAAGCAGTATTAATAGTACGATGAGTACGAATTTTCTTGAATCAAGTACAGAAAGATTGATTCAAGTACGGATTTTTAATCGCGAAATAACTTATAACTTATCCATGTTCAGTCCCGAATTCGTACATGAAATAAACCAAAAGTGGAATTAGACGGAACATTTTATTATGATTGATTTACTAACCCATTTTACACCTTATACCGTGTTCAGATATGCACCTTAACTGAGTTTTGCGTAATTTATCCATATAAAATTTCAATTAAATTATTAAGGCCGTGTCAGATAAAACTTTTGCTTCGCGTTGCGTTACATATACTTTGATAGAAAAGCGTAAAGCAAAAAGTGTATGTCACAATAAAAACTTTGACAACACTCACACATTGTGTGTTAAAAAGAAAATAAATAAAAAAAATTATACTAGAAGATTGTCAAAGCGAGCAAAAAGATGAGAGTTGCCCAACTTTTCGCTTCGCTTTGCGTTAAAAGCAGTTTATGTGACAAGTGCCATATAAACATGTACATTTAACTCAAATGTCAAAGCGTATATGTAACGCAACGCGAAGCAAAAGTTTTATCTGACACGGCCTTTATTCAATTAATTCGAAATTTTTATAATATTGAGTAAAATTAAACTGCAACACTGTCGCAAGTGTATTAAGTGATAAAAACATAACTCACTTACTGCCCGTCTATCCTAGAGATTATTATTGCGACATATATAGCAGTAAATGTCAAAATTATGTTATCTTTAATGTAGAAAGAAATATTTTGTACATATTTATTGCCGGCAATTTACGTTGCAATAATTGTTAGTCAATTTTCGTTGACAATTATTGCTATCATAAAACGTCAAATTTGGTTGTCAATTGAAAAACAGAAAAAAATAGAAGCAAATTGCGTGAGAAAAAAAATTAAATTTGTGAAATGGTAGCAAATTATAATTTTAGTAAAAGAATTAAATTAAAGAATTTTTCAACACTAAAATAAATAAATTAATTTGTTTAAGCTTGAGCTCTTTTTTATATAAAAATATATATTTTATCTCAAAAAAAAAAAAAATTAATATTTTTCTATAAAAAAGATCTCAAGCTTAAACAAATTAATATACATTTAAAAAATAAGTCGAATAGGATAGAATTTATATTAATAAATATAATTTTTGCTCTTTAAAATTATGAGTTAACATAAATACGTTTTCCCATACCTTTAACATAAGCTGAGCAATAAGAAATATTGCTATGTTATTCTGCCGACGTTATTGCCAACTTGCTGAGATATTTATCTTTAGTGTAGATCTAGGGTTAAGGATTTTTATGGATCCAAACGTACCGTTGGATGTTTATGAAACACAATGGACAAAATTACCGTTCGTTAATTGGAAGAGTATTTGAATGTGATATTCCATCTAATTTAAGCCGGTTTTTCGATTTCCAGAACACCCCTGTATAACGATACGGCGCACAGTGGCTGAAAATTTTATTTCATTGGCTAAAAGTCCAATTTTTGTTTGTCACCGATTTCGAAAATTTTAATTTTATTTATTATAGTAAACATATTAAAACTAAGGTAGTCAAAAAATTAGGTCAAAATATTGGTAATTGTGGCTGTGCCATGTTGTTAAACACAACTTTTTTTTTAATTCAGAAAAAATTGTTTTTTTTTAATATTTAATCCGAAAGAAATTATCATTGCACAAAAACTATCAGCGATAATGACCTGCCTGCGTTTTTGCTAGGTTGGTAGTCTTTTTACCTTTAAAAAGGTTATATTTGCGACTTTTGTGTTATTTATATTTGAGATGTTAGGACCTATTTTCTAAACTACTATATTTTTGTCAAATTTCAACTTTAGTAGGGATTAAGAAGGTAAAACCACTGAGGGAAGGGTGAACGTGTTTTTTAACCCTGTATATACTCTTGTACCCTTCTGCTTAACACTTTTTTTAATTTTAATGAAATTACTCCAAAAAAATTTTTTGCTTGAATTTTTTTTTTACAATTTTTTTTATTCCGCAAAAATGTTTGCAGAAGTGACAGAAATCATGTGATATTGCCTTAAAAAAAAAATTTATGATATAGGGAATATCGATCGTGGTCGAACAGAATTCAGGTAGTACATATAAAAAATTTTATTACTGTTACACAATCAGAAAAACGTATAGCTGCCATGATTCATCCTTATCCGTTACACTACGTTCACACTAGCGTTTTTTATAGTAGAATAAAGAGCTTAAACACGCGTTTACGCTAAACAGGTATATTGTGAATCCCAACTTAAAAGGGATTCTAAAATTTGTTTTTGTCTTTTTATTTTATCGGTTTTTATGACTCTTATAATATTCTATGACCCTTTTCAATGCGTTGTTATATTTGTGTCAGGTATTTTATAACATATAAATAAAAGGATTTTAAGTTTTTTAATGCTTTTTATTCTAACTGTATTTGGTATGAAAAAAAGTATGAACAGTTTTAAAAGCAAGTGACATTCGGATGCAAACTCAGTGGATATAATATATCTGAGCACTAACAACGTTTTCCATAAAAACATGAAGAGCTTCAGCTATAAAGAATTGGCCGGAGAGCATTTTAGAAATAAAAACGAGGAAGATATTCAAAATTACACAGAAAAAATTCTCCCACATTTTTCACCAATTAAAGCATTAATCAAAAATATAATCAGTTTTAATTAAAATGTTAATCAACTGAATTAAACATTTAATCAAGTGAATTAAACGTTTAATTAATACTATTAACTGGTTTAGTTGATAATATTAATTTGTTTACTGGTGCAAATTTAATTAATTTTTTAATTAATATCACAAATTTTTTAATTGAAATAAATTTTTATTTTTTCCTGTGTACATTCGAAAAAAAGGAAACTTAAATTCCTATAGCACTGAAACACAATTGGACTTAGAAAATAAATTATCTATTTTCATCAAACATTTAAAACAGCGATACAGGAGAGTTGATTACAGCAAAGATAGATTTTATAAGAGCTTTGCAAACTGGTTAGAGAACGAGCTTTCTGTCCAGATCGCTCCTGAAACTACAAATCAAAACACACGTGGGAGACCACAAAAATCGCTGGACAACTGTAGCGATAGATCTAAGAGGCGGAAGCTTAAGGATATAAATGAAGAAATCGGATATGAAAATATTCAAGATACTTTCCGACATCAATTACGATCACAGAAACAATTGACAAAAGTGGATATCATTGAAAAAGTTGTTAAAGCTAGTCCATTGAGAACAAAACGGATTCTTAGAAGTATACCAACTCCGAGCGATGCAAAACAATTCACAAATGAGGAGGCATTAGCATTATTTCTGGATTTGAAATTAACAAAACAACAATATATTCAGCTCAGATTGCGTGCGATTGAAAAAGGCTCAAATCTGTATCCAGCATATCATCACATAACAGCTGCTAAAATGGATTGTTTGCCATTAAAGGACATCCATTTCGGCAGAGGTACAACTACAATCTCTACTTGATCACACAGCCGAACGCTTGCTACAATCAATAAAAGGAAATGAGTTAAAGAAATATGGAAACACAAAGTTAATTCTTTTTTGTAAATAAGGATGTGATGGTTGTTCCGGACAAAAACAATACAAACAAGTAGTATGTGAAAATATTTCGGACTATTTCGGAATATGTTCATGGTATCATTTGTACCATTGCGATTAACAAAGATTTTAGGAGATTCAGAGCCTTCGGCTAGTACAACGCAAACTGAGGATATTTTGAAAAATGAGACACCATCTTCTACGAAATACTGCAGGCCTATTCAATTAGGCCAGGCTTTGACTAACACGAAGGCTGCATCCAGCTGCATCTTATGCCATGCAACATCAACCCAATTAAACCAAGTCCCTACAAAATCATTAGATAATACTGATGCATATAAATTTGGATAATCACCACTACATCCAAGCATACGACTTATGGAACACATACTAAAATCAGTTATGATTTGGATTTCGTACCTTCAGGATCAATAAGAAACCACGAAACCAACAAGGAGTTAAGAAGTTCAAAAAGAAACATGTTCAAGATGAATATCGCAAATTTGGGTTTATTATAGATCAACCGAAACAAGGATCAGGCAATACAAATGATGGCAATACCGCAAGAAGATTATTTTCAGATCCAGAAACAGCATCTGAAATAACAGGTGTTGATTTTAACCTCATTTTTAGATTTAAAATAGTCCTAGAAGTATTTGCGTGCAATGAAAAAATTGACTCTAGAAAATTTGGAGATTTGCTAAGGAAACTGCAAAAATATATACAACCAAGTACCCATGGAGAAATATGTCTGCTACAGTTCACAAAATCCTTTATCATGGAGAAGATGTCATTAAATATAAGTTGGTGCGTCTTGGAGATTTATCAGAGGAAGCTCAGGAAAAAAGGAAAAAGGATTACAGATTTAATAGAGTGCACAATACTAGACAAATTTCACGAAATTCCACTAATGAAGATCTATTTAATATATTATTGGCAACGTCAGATCCGTTCATCTCCAGTATTCGAAATCAAGAAACTGCTATTCATTAGCTGGCTTACACTTAAGGTCGACGATGTACTATATCGCTCCAGAGTATAAGGATTGTAGCAGGATAAACAGTTATTTGTTATTTATCTCAATACCATATTGGATCTATGAAAATGAGAGCAGATTTTAAGTTTTATGGGAGCTATTTTCAATCATAGGCCTATCTAAACGACTTTTATTAGCATTATTTATGCTTTAGTTTTTCCGATACTAACATTTGTAATGAATTTAAATGGTTAAAGCCATTTTGGGAAACAAATCCTCTATGAGATCTACTGTAAATAGTGGGCTCATCTAAGAAAATTAGAGACAGTAATTTCTTTCACCAATTACGTGTATTTGGTCTGGGTTTACACTATGAGGAAGAGAACATGCTATTATTGTCTTCCTCTCTCACAAATAAACTTAGACTTTCTGAAAGCAAACTTTTACAGTTTGAACTCAGTCTTGGATAAAAAAAAGTTGTCTAACAAACTTTATTAAGTTAGTTTATACGAAGTGGGGCAAAAGTATTCACCCAATGTTTTTTTGCTGTAATTTTTTTTCATGAAAAGCTTTGGTTCTGCTTGTGAAATTTGTTTATGAAGTCTATCATAATTTATTCCATCAAGTTGAGAAAGTGATATCGGCCAAGTGCCCGCCGCCAGAGTTGATGACTATACGGGCTTGTTTTATGGCATTTTCTATATTGCTAGAACTTTGGGCGAAAGATTCTCGCATTCCTGGCGAATATTCTCCTTTGTTGTCGTTAACCCGCGACTTCAAAACACCCCATAAAAAAGAGTCTGAAACGGTTAAATCTTCCCGGCCAGAGAAAATCACCAAACCCAGAGAATAAGCGACCCAGAAATGCTTCCTTCAGAATTCCGTGCTCTTGCGTAGTAAACCTAATTATGACTCGTCGATTTATATTCTGCGTTTGGTTACTACACAAATATCAAAACCCATTTGCAAAAGTTAAAGAGTTTATAGAGTATGATTGCTTTTGCCCCATCTTGTATTAAAGAAAGTCAGAAATTAATCTATCGTTCGAACCCTTTTTGGACCCCGTCAACACTAATTCAAGTTCTGAAGTTGAGATCAACATAAGAGTTCTTTGTGTCGAATATTATCTGGATATCTACATCTATATGAGATTTTTTCGGCTTAAAGTAAGTTTAGGTAGGGGATTTATATGACCCTTTTGATCAATTGTGGACCTACGAGCACAAAAAGTTGATTTGACATTATAGCTGTTATAGAGTGTTATTTAAATGGGAGCTTGGAAGTAGTTTCTTTACCACTCTGTTTTCATCGATTCCTATAAAATTTGTTACAGAGATTAAGATTGAAATAAAGTATGGGTACGCTCGTAAATGCATCAAAACTGTGCATCACTGCTGCAGTGATGCAAAATTTTGTCGCTGATGCGTGATCACCAGTTGCACTTGTGATGCTGATGCTTTTTTACTGCACAACAGCTGTGCAATGTTTGAATTTTGAACACAATCTGAATTTTTAAAGTTTAATGAGCGAACATAAAATTTTAAAAAAATATGTTATCCTAAATCATCAGGGAAAAAATCTAAATGGTTTTAAAGGAAATGGATCTTTAGCGACATTAATATGCCCATTTCGCCAAATGCCGAAATCATTTCTGCGACAATATTTTTATAATTGGAGGCTCGTTTGTTGCCAAGAAACTGCTCAATAACGGCAACTGTGCCTTTCCATGCATGTTGTTCGATAGCATTCAATTTTGATGAAAATTCATAACTTGCAACTATTTTTTTTATCTGCGGACCATTGAAAACACCTTAAATCATACACATCAATAAAAAAAAAATTAAGTTACTGAATGACTTCTTAAAAAAATACCTGCATGAATCTTTGCGCCGTTCAGTTTCGGAAAAATTTTGCGCAATCGCCTCACCCTCGCGATCCAGTTTTTTAACAAAAAACGAGACCGAGCTTAATGTGTAGTGGTGGCAAAATGATTTGAGATGGCTGCACCAATGGTAGATTCTCTATACTTTCTACGCCTACTTTGTAGCATGTTTGCGGCTTCCACTTAAATTCAGTGTAATGCTGATCTCTTTTGCGACCTTCCCATTTACACAAAAAGCACTGGTGGGTAGGAAATCCACGCTTAACACCCAAGAGTAATCCGACCACTTTCAGATCGCAGCATATTTTCCAGTTATGCTCTTGGTACTTTATCAGCTGTAATAATAATTCCTTGCCTTCGTAAGTTTCTTTGAGGTTTGTGGTATATGCGATCGGGACAGATGGATGTTTGCTACCGATTTAAAGCAGCACGACTTTAAGGCTGTTGACCGGTGCATCGACTAAAAGTCGCCACTCCTCTGAAATATGAGGGTAACAAATTTTTGCAAACATCGAATAAATATCATAACAATAAGCCAGGTTTTTTTCCCGATCTTCATGCAATTTTAAAAATTCGTTAATGGAATAGTGCTAACTCGATCACGGGCGGCTGTTATTTTAAAATCAGCCGCCACTATATTCCACTTCTTAAAGTGTGATGTAAAGATTTCCGCTGTTCTCCTCGACAAATTTCCGTCTCGTACAAGGTCATTGAAGTCGGCTTGCGTTACTAAATACGGCACTGCAGTCCCAAGTTCACTGAGTGTTGGTACAAATTCCGATACTTCAGGGCTCTCGCATCTCGCATTCGATGCAAGAAATGTTGATAGCATTGTTGGTACTACTGTTGGCTCTCCATCGCTTATTTCGGGAACATCATCAAAAATCTCCACTGAAGCCGCTATACGTTCTTCTGGTGAGTACAGAACCGCTGGAATAACCGATTCTACATCAGCGTAGCGAATTTTGTTGCGGCGAGAGTATTGGTACCCTTTAGTTTGAGTAAAAGTTACGCAAAAGTAGCACAATTCATTGCAGCGCTCCGTACGTGGTAGCCAAATTGTTGGTAGAGCGTACTTTATTGTTGACCTTCCATCAGTAAACTTGCAAAAATTTCCGGAGTATACCACAAGTAAGGAACATAAGTAGTCTTGAATATTTTCTGAAACGAATAAAACACTGTTTTCGTAATATTTTTAAAATTTTTACTTGGTGCGAATAAGCCACAAGCGTAACAAAAGTGATTTCGAGTCGGGCACTGCATTTTTTCTCAGATTAAATATATAGAAATACGTTTTCGCACAACAGAAATTAACACAGTTGTGCAATTCAATGTTTCATCTATATAGAAATACGTTTTCGCACAACAGAAATTAACACAATTGTGCAATTCAATGTTTCATCTGTCATACCAGTTGTAAGTGTTGTAAAAGTCATAAACAGTTTAGTGTTAGAAAGTAACTATTAATAAACTATAAATAAATGGAATAGGATGGGTCGAAAAACAAATTTTTTTTTTTTTCGGAACGCTTTAGTAGTTTAAAAATTTGGAGTCCCTTCAAGTTATGCTGAAAAAAGTGAAAAAAAATAATTTTTTTCAAAAAAAAAAAAATCGAGAAAACCTGAGAATTGATAAAAATGTATTTTTTAAAAATTTGACGTAATACAGACATTAACAAGAAACTGCCTGCAAAAATTCAGCTCGATTGGATTACGGAAAAAGGGTTAAGAATCGATCCAAAGTCTTTCACACAGGCGGACAGACGGACACTGCGAGCTTTATACTTTATACATAAAAAAAGCTCTGACGAGTGCATGAAAATCGCCGATACACGTGTATTTTTATATTTTCTCCCCTTTCCGAAAAAGTATATTTGGTTCATAGGACAGAATGTGTGTAACGCGGTGTTATGGGCTTTAGAATTTCTTCAACTTCAGGCAAAAGACTTCGTATTTTTCTGTTTTTTCTGTTTTGTTTTGTAACTCTCACACTTTTCAACTTGAAGTTGGCTGTAGGAGTGTTTGAATCACTAAGTGCAGAGAGGAATCTACTTCAAAACATTCATTTTGATATAATCAATTAAAACAGCGCAGCTAATAATAATAAATGCAAGTTTTATGTTCAGAGCTCCTAGAGAGAAGAACTTACTTTAATTTGAATTTTAATTAGTTTGTCGAAGATAACACTTTTTAAACTGATTTGTATCAATACTCAAATAAGGTAGATTCAGTAAATGTTAGTAGTTTTGGACACTAGAGCAATTTCAAAGTAGTTTTTCAGATATGTACATATATTTGAAGTCAAGAACCTAAATGTTAAATGTACCTTCTTGGGTAATCAAGATTTTCTCGGAAGTTCATTAAGGGAAATATAAGCTACAAAAAAAGGAATCGTCATCATGACTTTTTGAAGCAACAACGTATTTTTAATTATCGTTTTACTTCGAGTTCAAATGTATTGCATTAAATCGACATCTAATTGTCTTCAATATATTTCACCATAAATTTGATTAATAACCAGCATTTGAATAATTGTATAATTTGACAATTTATATTCAAATTAATATTAATTATTATTAATTGCTTTAGTAAGCGTTAATACCCTGTTTCCTTAATAATAAATATCAATCTAAGAAAACAAATTCTTCAAATTTAATTATTAATCTCCTTGGCAGAATCTCCCAAAAAAATGTAGTGAAGGTATTCAAACCATTGGTTCACAAGCAAGTGCATCTTCATATTGTAACTTTTTTAACCGTTTTCGATTACAAATTCTCAAATATGCAGCCTTCTAAAATGTTAATTTATTGCATTTAGTTTTATTTTGTTATTTGTTTTTTACTAAAACCCATAAAATTTAAGAACAAAATAATCTAAATCTCATTCAAAAAATTCACACTCTGCTAAAAGAAATAAAACAATTAAACGCAATGAATAAAACAATTGAATAAACGCAATAAATAAACATGTTTTAAATTTTACTTGTCTTATCTTAATTTTTTATGACTTTAAGAAAAGAATTGAATATTAATTGTAATTGTAAAAAAAAATTGTTTTCATTCTTATGAATTAATTTTATTTAGGCATTCGTGTATGTAGGAATTTGTTTTTTTTTTTAGAGATTTCGATTAACATTTGAGATCAGATTAAATTTAAATTATCATAAATTATTTGCAAAAATTAAAGGAGCAACGCAATAAATAATTGTATTGTTCTGCCTTGTAAGCATTTGATATTGTTTTATTTTTAAATTATGAGACACCAAATAAAATTACACAGTATATTCTAGCTTAATTTACCGATAAATAGTTACTTTTTGAGCTACCTTAACAAGAGCGGCAAGAGATTTATAAACACGAAAATTCGATGGCCAATAGGTTATTAACAGGGACAACGTATGGAAAAATATGCAATTGCATATTTGCCCTTGTGCGAACAATGAAAGCAGAAACAATATATTCATCAGTTTTAAAGCTCTTTATGAATTTTGGCAACGATTTGTTAAGCGGCCCATACACTTGCAATATTATTGAATATGTTATTCGCCATCTTATTTCCATGTTGTCCTATATTATGCAATAAGTCGCACAATAGATTCACTGATTCAATAAAAAGATGAACATAACCTATAGAAATAACATAAACAGCCATTGTACAATGTTGCCAACACATTTCACTTTCTTTCGTTGTGCAATAAAAATCAAAAGTCTTTTGATTGTTGCCAATATATTGTGCCAGCTTTGAATATTACATACAGATTGGCTATTTAATTCTACACTACGTAAAATTGAACAATGTTATTCCAAGTGTATGAGCCGCTTTAGTGCATACTTTACCCTTTGCAGCATTTTTTGCATATTGTTGAAAAATGTTATTTTTCCGGCATTTTTAAGTTTGTTACTAATTACTACTTTCACATTTTTTAAGTATATTTTGATACATCCCAATCAAAAATGGAGCTTCCAACGAAGCAGGTTTGTAAGGGAGTAACATAAAAGTTTCGCTTACCATTGCGCTTACGGAAGACATGAATTTTATATGGCGAGTTCCCACTTTGAAGCAATACATTTTTGACACATAAAATGCATTATTCAGCGCATAAAAAAATGTTGGATGTAACGATCAAAACACTGAATATCAAAACAGTTATTTTTAAGTATTCTCCCTCACAAACCTGCTTAGTAGTAAAGGAATGCCGTAGCACTTGAAATGTTATTTTTTTTATAAAAGTTGTTGAGATCTCTGTATGTCTTATTGCGTAGCGCATAATTGTGCGCTTATTTTTTTAAATGTTCCATTAGTGCTTCGCAAAATGATAAAATTTTGTATTGGCATGTTTAATTCGCTTTCGCAGCGAGTTAAATTCGAACTTTCTGAAATGCTGGTTAAAAGATGGTTTTTTGAAATATTTCAAGCATTACAAACCACAAGACTGGTTCTTGAAATGAATCCTTTATTTTTAAGGTTGTCTTCTGCGTTAACTACTTCATTCTCGCAACTTGGTGTCTGTATATTTTTTTCCATTAAACGCAAAGTTTTAGACTCTCATCAAAAAAGTAGACAATTTTGAGGTTAATTACCTCTGATGATCTTGAAAAGTTCTTAACGTGGCGCGTGCAACTGTGACATTAATAATTTTGTAGTTATCCAACCGCTTTCATAGACTAAGATCATTAAGAGGAGCGTATCGAGGGCACTGACAGAGGTAACAATTTTAATTATTTATTCTTTAAATACATGAACTTAATTTAATAAGATTTCTGTATGACGTGCTAAATTCCCAATTTTTCATATTTGATAAACACACTGAAATTTATTGTTGAGGGAAAGCTAGCTTCTATGCGCATTTCACTGGTTGCTTAGGCCAGATCGTTAGGAAACCTTTTCCAAAGATTTTAGAAAAGCTAAAAAATATTGTACAAATAAAAGCTTAAAGCGTATAAGAATTATAAACACTCAAAGTCTCACTTGTAACTATATCAAAGCTTAAACAAAACATCAACAAAAAACAGTGAGCTTATCTTTTCTTACCTTTTAATTGTCTATGAATATTGCAGCTGGTTTCGAATTATGCAAATTTTTTAGGATATTAAATTTTTATTATCTAGCGAGCCGTTTAATAGCTCCTGGAGTTACTGTTGGATAGCGCTTGGATCTATCACCTAAAAAGGTTAGGCTCAGATGAAGCAATTCTTTATAGTCTTCTCTTGGTTCCATCTCTTCAAGCTGACCTTTAATAAAATTGCTCAAATCTTCACGTATTGGTTCGAACATATTTTTTTAAACAACTTTGTGGTTTATACAGTCCGAAAAATAAGACTTGTCAATAATTTAAATCAGCACTGCACTATCACTAAATAAAACTGCAAAAAATTAGTTTGGACTCTTTTTTATCAGCTTTAGGCCGAGGCCACGCAATGAGCGGCTAAGCGTCAAGCGTCTGAGCGATGAGCGTCAAAGCGTCAAGTTTGAGCGGCAAGTGGCTTATTACTGAGCGTCATTTCTGAGCGGTTAGTTGTTAAAATGCTATTGTAAAGAGTGGATTGTTTAATGTTATTACGCGAAAATCGTATTCATATGAATTTAATGCGTTTATTAAGAAAAAAAAAACAATTTGCGGCCTGTTCGTCGATTTCGAGCGAAGACTTCGTTCGCTTAACTTACATTTAAAACAAAAACAAATTATAAAATATACATATATATTAATCTAAATCGACGAACAGGCCTTGGTGTTCATCATTAACCATATATATACAAATCTACCCAAATGTGAAATCCATTGATTTGTTGTTGCAAGCAGTTAACACTAGATTGACAAAACAAAAAAATTAATTTTCGGTTATATTTTTATTTTTAAAATTTGGTAATCTGTCTTGCCATAATAACGGTCGGCTTGGTACAGATGAAATTGTAAGCTCCACATTCACTTTTGCCATGTTTATTCTTTGACGCTCAGAAAACAACTAAAAATTAGAACAAGTTTTATTCCTGAGCGACGCCGCTTAGCCGCTCAAAAATTTCGCTCGCATGCCGCTCATTTCGTGGCCACTTCAATAGTATTTCATATGTTTTAATTTTTTGACGCTCATCGCTCAGCCGCTTGACGCTTAGCCGCTCATTGCGTGGCCTCGGCCTTAGTGATGATTGTTATTTTTTTAACTACCATTAAAAGAAATTTAGTTATATTGCAAATTTTTTCATTGAATGCAAAAATCTGCACTCAATTTAAATAGTGCAAAATTTGGACTTGCAATCAAAAAAGCTGCATACAAATAGTGTCCCACTAAAATTTAAAAAATGTAACTTTGTATGTGCATGGTTCTTGATTTCTTTAGAGGATATGCATAAGCAAAGAACATTAAACAAAATGAAATTTTGTTAATAACGGTATAATTATTGACTTTAATCATGACAAAACAAGTCTTTGATTTTAAATTTAGTGCAACATTTCTAGTTGCACTCACATGATGAAGAAAAAAAATGCAATAAACTGATGATTGCTTTTTTTAAATCAACCTATTTTTTTTGAGTGCAAAATTTTTTTAAAAATACTATCACTCTTGTTTGGCAGAAAATTTTGAATTCACCACTCAACATCAACAAAATGATTGCAATATTTTTGCACTATCACTAAGTGTGAGTTGAAACTGCAAAACATTGCACTAACCCTATCTATGAGTAAAATAAATAAACTTTGAAAAAACCTGTGAAACCTGGTCCTAGTTTTTTGATTAGTGTTAAATTTTTAAAATTACAAAAATTTGTTTGTTTTACTTGTGAAATTTCAAAATATTCGAAAATTTTTTTTATAATGACTAATTTTGCTTTTGGAACACGTTTGCAAAGTATTTCACTTGTTGATTGTTTTATTTAATTTTTTTTACATTTCGAGTGGGTAGCAAATTCAAATACTTTCATTTAATATAAAATATACGTTGTTGTAATTAAATTGATCATTTATTATGTAGTGTCGTAAAATTTGAATTTATCGTTTAACAGATTCGGAACGTCAAACGTTTAAAATCACATTTTAATATTTTACGGATCCAGGGTTGATGAACACTCACGATTCAGTCATTTAAAAGATAATTTTATAATATAAAGGAATTTTATGTTTTGTAACCACCCTGCCCATGAAAGATTGAACAGATAAAAAAGAGAGAGATAAAGACAGCGAAAAACCCTAAAGGCCCAACCAGAACCCAACAAACACGGAGGTTTGATTTCAAATTGAAAATGATTTGAAATTAAACGTTATCTCAAACGACAAACGTTTGACAATGATTTGAAAATCATTTAAAAATCATTGCTTTCTCAACAAAAACGGGAAATTATTTTCAAATTGAAAAATGCCTTTATTTTCAACTTGCTTTCAAACGTAATTCTCAAACGTTTTCCAAATGTGGATTATAACACAATGTGATACATAAATAAAAATATTTTATTTTTTTTAATTTAAATTCATTATTTATTTAAATAAACTATGAGATGATAAACACTCGGCACCATAGCTAAAAATGAAATAATGTTCTTTCCGTCCACAAATTCTTGCAAAAACGAAATAATTGGCACCCTTTTATTTTGAGGATTGAAGCACCGCGATCACACAACAAACTTATAATTTCTTCACTTTCCCGTTTTATTTTTTTTCATTCGTATTTCTAATCATTGTAATTACTCACAAATATTTTTTATTTTTCACAAGAAATAAATCGTTCACTTGTAAAACACATTAACCACGAAGTAAAAATTTAACTTTAATCGCCATTTTTAATGTTCACATTTATTTTTCGCTTTAGTATTGCCAAGTTTAGTTTTGATTTGAATTTAACATTTGATACCAATTTGACATCAAATTGATAAAACATTTGATGTCAAACGTTTATTTTCAAATCATTATAAATTCGAATTTAAATGTAGAAATCAAACATTTACAAAACATTTGAGAATTGTGTTTGATGTCAAATGATAAAGTCATTTCATATCAAAGGCTTGACTTCGTGTTTGTTGGGAATGTGCATAAACAAACTTAAGCTACTGTCAAAAAGAAAACAAAATGTCTCTCAAACGCTTTTAAAATAACAAAAAGAAAATAAAAAAAACATTGATTCCGTACAGAATTTTTTGCTTAAGCAAATGACAGTTTTATAAAACTTAACATTAAGTTTCCTAAAGTTCAATATGGTTTACACATATGATTTACATGTATTTGCTCAGTTGCTTAAGCCACGTTATTCACATTCTGGTTGGGCCTTAACTCAGCTGTCAAAAATCCTAACTCTATGATTCGGTTAGTAAGAAACGTGGCTGTCAGATATGGCGATTTTGAAACGTGTTTGGTGGAATTTTCCATTTGGCGACTTCTTTTTTTGGATTTTTGGTATAACTTGCGATCTTCTTGGCTATTTTAACCATTTATATTATTTAAGCGATTTTTTACCATATTTTAATTTTTGTTATAATTACTAATTTTAAAAAAAATCTGGCAGCTTTTTTTCAAATGATTTTAGTTTGGTTATCATTTTAAGTGAATTTTATATTCAGTCACTATTTAATTCTATAGCATGTATTCAGGTCATAACACCAGTAATGAAATCGATGGGGCTGAAGTGTACGATCTTAAAGACTTGTGTACTTAATTTACTTTTTTTAACTGAATATAAGATCTCCATTTTATTTTATTAAAAAATAACAGAAACTAAACAAAATTCAAAATTTACAAAATTTTTGACTGTTACCATTATACTAGCTTTTTTGTATGCAAAATTTAATTTTTTTTTTTTTTAAAAAAAGAAATTTGAATATTTTTGATCCCTAATATTTGTTTTAACTAATGTTTAATTATAACGTTATTGTACCTTCAAGATAATTGTTAAAATCGTGGACGATTTAGTTCCTTCGTCTGGCTGTTGAATGTATGATAAAGACCCAAGGAAAGAAATTAATAAGTAAAATCAGTAACTTCAAAATATTATTCACATTATCGTTTAAAATCTGATATTTAAGTAACAAAGTACCAAAGTTGTGCACCAAAATCTAAATAAACTACATATCGTTACCTTAATATAAAAAAGCCCCAACTCATCAAAAACACTTTTTACAGGAGAAGGAAACAACTTAATAAAAGCTGAAATAATATAGCTACACAAACATTGTCAAAAAACATCTTTATTAAAATTAAACGAGGAATTCAGATTGAAATACATATGTATGAGTATGTATGAGTCAGTGTTTTTTTCTTTCGAAAAATTGTGTGTATGAGTTAGGTTTTTTTTTTCTTTAGAAAAATTGTTCTGCTTATAACTTCTTTATTTTTAATCTAATTTGCTTGAAATTTTAATAGAATGTGTATTAGCAGCCATTCTACAAGAATCAATAAAAAACGGATTTCCAAAAATAATGAGTTGGGGCCTTTTTATATTAAGGTAACGATATGTAGAATATACAATGTCGGAAAAAATAATAGGGACACATGAAACTTATAATAGTTTCTTACATTTTTATTTATGTAATTTTTTTTTTATAAATAAGATGAAATAAATGTAATCAACTAATGAAAGAGATTCTGAGTCGATCGGTGTTCACAAAGATGCTACATATATTAGCAAATGCGTTAAAAACTCAAGCTCAAACGCGTAGAACTCATCAGTGATTATAGATTTAACTAATTTTTATCCGGAATGTGCTGGAAACTTTTTTCGATCGAGCTGTATTAATTTTAATAGAGAAAATTATCTTGCTATTATCTCGTATATAAACCAATTATATAGGAAATTTGTGTGGGGACCAGGTGAAAAATCGCTGCCAAACAAAATTTGTATATAAAAATATTTGAGCTAATGAAGTTCATTATCCAGCCTGTTTTACTAGGCGCCTATCGTATACTGATAGAAAAATTCATCTTCATATTGATAATGCCCTAACATCAGAATTGTGACTTCAATGTTACTACAAATGGCATCAATGATGCAAAAAGTAACATCAATCCAATGACTAACGTCTTCTTACAATTTTGTCATTTTTTACGTGTCATATATTTTATGACTATAGTGACATCAATTCGATGCCACATTTTATATATTAAGCTTCGTACAAACGGTGGTCAGATCTTACAATATTGTCATTAAAATTGACTTAAAATGTCTCGCAACTGTGTGAACATTGTACGCTATTTTCATTTGGCAGATGTGTTAAATGAATGCATCTGACAATGGCACCATTATCAGAAAAATGAAAACATTATAAGATCTGACCATCGTCTGTACGAAGCTTTTTTAACATTATTTTCATGATAACAATGTATTATAAGAAGCAAAAATTCCTATATTCTTTTTTTTTTATTATTTAGTTAAATACATCAAATTTTCAAAGTAGAATGATTACGAAAACCATATGAGTCATGGTGCTGGTGTCTTATTATTGAGAGTTCTGCTGTAAACAAAGGTAGTAATTCAACAAACGTGAAACGAACATCTGTAACGGTTAAGTAAATAATAATATTCTCACACTTTGACTTAAGTCAATTCCAATGACTTTGCCTTAATGCCAAACTGTCATTAAATTGATGCTAATGTGTCCTTTCTCTGATGTTACTGTGTCATCGCACTGAGGACTTGTTCGTCATTTCTGTGATGCCGATGTGTCATCCCATTGATGACGTAATTTCATTTTGACCCTGATGACACTTTGTCCAAGTGATGTTAAGGTTGGCATCACAATGATGAAAAGTGTGATGGGGTTAAAAACGAAGACACTTGTCATAGTAATTATGTCAAAATACACCAGCGTTATGACGCCCTTTCTATTAGCGAACTAAGACCTTTATTTTGATTGCGAATTGTGCTGGTATATGGTATATATATGGGCCAGGTATTTCAATGGATCAATTTATCTTATTTTAAGTACCTTTTACGTTTATAACAATTTTATATTTACGCATATGAGTCCCCTGTCATATCTGGGGTCTTGAAATAACCCATTGGAACGAACACACTGACAAATGAACATACATAAATTCCGCCTCTCACACTTCTAATACTCCTACATTCCAACAAACAGAATTACGAACTTATACCCCTTGTGGTGAGGGGTAAAAAACAAGTTTAATTTTTAATTCCAAAATAAAACAAGTCGATACTCCCACATCCACAAAAAAGGTGTGAATACACAATAAAAATATATTTTTTGTATCTACCAAAAAGCCACAAAACCTACTCTGATGTTTTTTTATCAATCTCTTCATCTTGTAGTTAATTCCCTTTTAATTTACATTAAAATTAAAATTTAATTTTGTAGTTGATGTATTTTGCGAAAAAAAAGTCTTTATGGCTATTTTGTCATTAAATATCTACACAGACATGGTTAAATATATTCATAAAATTTTAATAAAAACTTTTTTTTAATTGAACAGGAAACTTAGCAACAAAAAGATCTACCAATGAAAAGAACAACAAAATTTAGAGTGTCAAAAGCCTTCCGGTAAATACGCAGAACGTCCTTAACGGTTTAGCAAAATCCACAGCCACAACAACAAAACGTTCAGCTCAGTTTTATAAAAAAAAATGCAATTTAATTTGCATACGACTTGACTACCTGATGATGATCATCATCCTCATCTTAATTATAATCATCGCAACAGTCTCCCAATGAAAACGGATCATAAACTACAGAATAAAGGCATCACAGACATTCGCAGCATTAATAGCGAGTTGAACTGAAATGACATTTGTTGTAGTGGTTTAACGTTGGAAAAGGTCTCGATGCGATCGTACAGTGAACCCAGCCAACCACATGCCAACCAAAGAACCACCACCCGCTTAATTTAATTTTTTTTTTGTCATGGATCTGTATATAGTTATTTGTTTGTTGGTTGCAGTGCTACCATATTTTATTTTCACACAATCTTTTAAATTTGTTTTTTAAGCCATTAAATTGTTGAACAGAACACATTTCCAAAAGCAATAATGGACATGCGTTCAAGAAATAAATAGAAACTCGAGTGGAATGAATGTTTTAAAACGTAAAAGCTATAAAATTAATTGTAACCCAGAGAACTGAGAGATAAAATGTTCGATAAACACACGTTGTTGCACAGTGGAATTATTCTAGAAGAATAATGCGCTTTTTTGAAGCACAAGTTTTAATTTTCATATCATACCCCTGCAGATACGATGGACAAACGAAAAATTAGTCCAAAACCTAAAGGGCAAAATAAACCACACAAAGTGCTTGGCAAGCATGTCAAAATTTTACATTTGTAAAAATAGTTTGTGTTGTTTATTAGGGTATTATGTTGTTTAGCCAGCATTTCGTATTCATAGCAATCTCTTGCTTAACATTAAGTCATTGTTGGTTGTGAGGAGATGAACACCCTGACTTAAAAAAAAAATATTTATAAAAAAAATGTTAAGTTTTATAAAACATTTTATTAATCTTAAATATTTTTCATAAGCAAGAAGGTAAGTTACTTAAGAATTTAATGCTTAAACATAATTATTTTGGAATTAGAATTATAATTTGTATCTTGATATAACTTCCACGTTGGTATTTTCTAATAAAGTTAAAATACTGTAATTTCTGTCCACTGTAGTTTGATTTGTTAAGCTTTAGCTTTTTAATTTTAATAATAAAAAAAAAAAACTGACCTTCAAATATTTGGAAGTTTATGATCACTGTAACGTGTGATACAGATACCAGAACGCATTGTACGTGGTCATTAAATTTTATCCTTTCATAAAATTTGTGTATTTTTAAATAAGGTAGATATATTTAAAAAAGTAAGAAAGTATTGTCGGCTAAGCGCGACCTTACGATACCCTACACTCACAAAATCCTGTACGTAAAACAAACTGAAATCGTAATATAAAATTAGTGAAAATTTAGTTAAAAGCCGGTCTACTTATTTTTCATTTATTGTTAACGAAAAGTTCATTTAATTTTTACTGTCAAAAATTCCATGCTGTATTCCGTAAAAACAATTGAATTTTCAGTTATTTTATATAATACAAGTTTTACCCGTTTAATCTCCAAAATAGCCGAATTTCTAAAAAATACCAGACACCTGACCGCTTGTTTTTCACAAATGTTTTTATTTATTAAGAGGTAAAAATTATACTCTACAAATTATATTCTAACTTAGATCTTCAGTCCGTTGTGGTGAAATATACAGTAGTTCCCGCTTTAATGCTCCCCGCTTAAACGATTTCCCCTCTTAAATGCGCAAAATGTGCTGACAAGCAAAATTATCACATAATTACATGAACAAAATCCCGCTTAAATGACTTCGCTTAAATGCGATCCCCGTTTTAATGCTTTATTATTTTTGTCCGAAATTACATAAATTTGAACAAAATAAATCGCTTAAATGCGTTACCAAAAAACTTGGGGTTTTTTAAATATCCGGCAAGGCATTTATAAAGTTAGTAAGTATTTTTGTACTTACATATATGTATGGCAACACAAATATTTAAAACGGCAGTTGAAGTAAAAAAGTAAATTTTTCTTGAATTTCCACAATCATAGAGAATAATTTTAAAGAGTTATCGGAATCTTCCGATGTTGAAGAAAAGGATATAATTAAAGCTCCAACTAAGTGCCATTAGTTTTATCCGTAGATACTTTGTGCAACAATGAAATTGAAACCATGGAAGGAAGACACAAAAATGGTTTTAATAATATTAACACGGCGTTAACATTTGCCGAAATATTGGTTCGAATAATCATTTAAAGTTTTTAACAAATAATTATAATTTTAATAAATATGTATGTGCATATGAATTCATGTAAGAATGTTTATTGAATTAGTTTTAGTTTATATATCATATTTAATTTCGTATGAGAACTAGGTATAATACAATTTATTTTCCCTTATAACTAAAAAAGTAGTTTAAAATTAATATTGAGTTTTTTAAGCGAGGTTTTTTTTAAATGCGTTGATTGCGCATTTATCCGGGATATCGGTAAAATGATTCCCCGTTTAAATGCATAGAAAACTGAACATTTTTCGATGCGCACTTAAGCGGGAACTTCTGTACCAGAGTCTCTGGTGGAGATCGAACTCTGAATAATGAGTTAATTAAATATATATTTTACCTAATTTAAGCAATTTTGTGGAGTTCCAATAACTTGCCCCTCTAAAATTTTCTTAGGAAACTTAGGAAATATGACTCAAGAAATGACTGTAAATAAATCTTAAATAAAAAATTAGAAACTCTGAAAAATTAGTTAAATATATTCTACTTAACAATAATTACTATTGTGGTTATTTTAATATTTATGGTTTTTAATCCAAAATTTTTTTTAATATTTTTAATTAGGCTTAAGTTCATCAAATTTAATTTTCATTAAATTATTTTTATGAAGAAAGGAATTTTACAACATGAAAATTAATTAAAATGGTTATTGATGATCTTTAATTTTTGACCGTGGCCGGGGCTCGAACCGCGGCCGGCAGGTTACCACGACATGTTTCGATCGCAACCACTGGATCTCCTCATATCATAATAGTCAAACATCAATCCTTAAACCAAATTGTATTTTAACCTTTGGTAGATCGAAATTTGCTTTTTTGAATGATTATCCATTTTAATTGATTTTACATGTTTTTCCTTACTTCTGTTATTTCGTAGAGTTCCGATAAAAAAATTTCAAAGTTTACGATAACCCAAAAATTTGTCACATTAATATTATTGACCATTTTTAATTTACCATTTCTGTACTTATAGTGGTTAACAAAACTACTAAGTTTTGTGAACTGAACGATATGTGGTTTCAACAAGACGGTTACAAGAGCCAAACAATTGCATGGGAAGTTTCTTGAACGCGAATTTGACGTTTTGGTGACGTCAATTGGTCACTAAGATCATGCGATTTGACGGCGTCAGACAAAAGTGAAATATTTCCCGAAAAGTAAAAAAGAGAGTAAATCAAAATTCCTAACGGTTTGCAAGATAGAAGCCTGAGAAAATGGTCACTTTTTTGCAAAAATTACACCGAGGCCCCAAATCTTTGGGGGCCTATAAAAAAAGTTCATGGTTGCGGTGACCGTATACGGTTATAGATAGCATAGTAGCTCAATGTTGAAGTAAAGAAAAAAGAAATCAAATTGAAAAATTTTCTGGAATCTTTTCACTTTTGCAGTTACCTAAGCGCAACCTAACCGGTGTTAAGAATCATTCCTAGGAAATTTATATGCTCTTGAAAGTTGTTTATTGAGATCTTAGGTACATATTCGTAGTTGATTGTTTCCTTGAATTTTTAACGGTTTGCTACCAATGGACCTGCGCAGGTGGGAAAAAGGTGAAAAAAATCGAATTTTTTAAAGCTTTTTGCGATTTTGATCTGGAAGATGAAGTTTTTTTGATTTTATAAGTTTACAATTTTGTTTTTTATGGCAAGAGCTACAACTTTGTCTCAGGGGGTAAATCGAAATTCCGAACGGTTTTCAATATAAGAGCCTTAGAAAATTATCACTTTTTTGCAAAAATTACACTGAGGCCCCAAATCTTTGGGGCCAATAAAAAAGTGCATGACTTTGGGCAAAACTGGGATACACGGGTCTTTTTTTTAGTCTTTTGTCACGTAGTGGTGTCCGTATATGGTTATTTGTTTTTTTTTGTGTTGCACTGTGTAAACAAACCAAATGTATGTGTCCGTTGGAATTTAAAAAAAAACAGTCAAGTTTAGTGAGTAATTTAGCTCATAATTTTGTTAAGTTTTTTCAACACAGTTTAATAATTCATATTACAAAAGAAACAACGACAAGGGTATGTTAACTCAAAGATTTATATTAATTTATCGGGTATGTTCTAGAAATCTAAATGGAGGGAAATTAAAATCGAACGATAATTTAAATTCAATTATTTACAAAATGACCGTAGTTTTTCTTGGTTTTAAGTCTTGTTCTTTCAAAAATAATAGAACTTAAAGAATGAAGTTGATAAAATGGAATATTTTCATGAATTTTCATGACAGGGTAATTTTTTAAATTTGCTCGATTTTAAATTCACTTCATTTCGATTTCTAGAACACGCCCGTATTTTTTCACTCGTGTTTCACTCGTCAGAAACATAAATGTTCTTCAACAACTTCAACAACTTCACTAATTTACCACTTACACAGTGACTACAACATAGTACTTGAAGAAGCTGCTCTACCAACTAAATGAAAAGGGGCTACAAGTGGTCCAATGAGTAAATATTTTAAATAAGATACTTCGATTGATTCTCTAGAGGAATTTATTTGCAGAAGCATAGCAGAGGATGGAATGTCCGTGAAAAGTTAAAAAAAAAATCCAAAGTTTTATTGACACTTTTAAAATCTAATGGCGTTTTCTTTTCTAAAAAAAAAAGTGTTGCATAAGTGTTACATGTGACTTGGCAACATTTTTAAATGCACCCCTAATTTTTAAGAAGTTTTTCATATTTTACGTTTACAAAAGAACACAAATTTCGTCATTAAACAATAAAGTACAATTAGCGCAAGGTAAATTCAATTACAGGTGGTGGCAAGACTAAAACAATCCAAAGCCACAGAAACAACACATGTTTTTTGTATTGCATTGTTAATGTTAACGGCTCGAAACTTGCCACCACCTTGTACTGAATTTGCCTTGATGTAGGGCTGCACTTATGCCCCTACATGTTGCACATGTAGAATTTTTTTTTTTAATTTTAAAGGAAAGAACGCTTTACACTTTTAAAATAACACATGTTTTTCAGAAAAGAACATAAAAAAATGTAAAAGGCAAAATAAATGCAGAATTTTACTCAGAAAAGAAAACGCCATAAGTGCTTGAAAGTGCAGTACCAATTTGGAGCTACATTGAAAAGTTTTATTTAAAAAAGAATGTTTATTAGGCGGCATGAAATAACTCCCCACGAAATAACTCCCCAAAAATAAAATGAAATAAGTCCCCAATTTTTGGGGTCTTATTTCATATGAAATAAACCCCCAATTTTAAAATTAAATAAAACCCCAACGAAATGAAGTAACTCCCTAAATCAAAATGAAAGAAATCCCCAAAAATCGGGGAGTTATTTCATTTGAAATAAGTCCCCAATTCTTGAAATGAAATAAATCCCCAAAAACTGATTTTTTAATATAGATCATTTTTTGATCTACAACGTATAACAATTTGCTATGTTTTCTGTAACCACTTATTATTTCAAAATTTATTTTTAATATTTTTTTTTTCTTATTAATGCACCTTATACAGCAAAATTATTTCTAAAACTAACTGCCTAGTAACAATTATTTTTAATGACCATTCATTAAAACATGTTTTGTTTATATATTATAACGGGACATTATTTGCATTTTTGACGACTTTGGAATAAATTATAAAATGAAATAAGTCCCCAAAATATTTTTAGGGACTTATTTCATTTCAGATTTTTGGGGAGTTATTTCATATGAAATAACTCCCTAAAATAAATAATGAAATAAGTCCCTAAAAAAATGAAATAAGTCCCCAAAAAACGTTGTTGTTGTTTCCTGTATATTTTTTTGGGGAGTAATTTCATTTTTTTTGGGGAGTTATTTCGTGGGGAGTTATTTCATGCCGCCTGTTTATTAACTTAAATACAATTTTTTTTTAAGAAATTTCAGAATTTAGAATTATTCGATTAATTTTAAAATTTTATTCGTTTAATCGAATAAGCTAAAAATGCCAAATATCGATTAATCGTTTAATCGAACAAATATAAAACCCGATTAATTTAACAACCTAGCCGAAAACTACCTCAAAAGAGTCGACTGCTGCAACCTTTCTAGAGGCGGTCATTTGCATTTCGAAGGCAATCGCAAGTTTCAAGCATATAACAAAATAAAAATATTAAATAAATCATTGCTTTGTGTGTGTTTTATTTAACTTTTCTTTTGAGACGGAAAATAGGCTGGCTGTTATTGTGGCCTGCCACATATACTTCGATAACAAACTTCATATGGACGGGCGGTCAAGGATGTTCTAATCGACTTTAAAAATGATTTTATTAACAATTGATCTATAACAGTCTACGAAAGTTGCTTCGTGGCGTTACAGACATCAGCACAAACTCGTAATACCCTTTCTATCTATGGCAGTTAAAAGCACAAATATATGTATTATGGTAAGAAAATATTCTTAACGGCGAAGTAGTAGTTGTCGAAAATTAAACGAGCTACAGAAATAATATGATGTTATATTAACTGCCTGTTTTTAGAAAACGTAAGCAAGTGAGTGAGTGAGAAATTATATTGAAAACAACAATAAAAAACGAAAATTTGTTTTTGTTTTCAATATAATTTCTCACTCACTCACTTGCTTACGTTTTCTAAAAACAGGCCGTTAGCAATTCTGAAACTACAGGGAGATCTAGATAAATAATATTTTGATATATTGAAAACTTTTTCTTATAATAAAAATTATTTTTGTACTTTAAATTTAACCGTAGCAGAACCAAATATTAAAATTAGTGAGAATTTTGTATTTAATTCTAATTATAATCGTATTAGAATCAAATGAAGGATATTAACAAATGTTTTAAGTAACTTAAGGGCCCTCCATATTATAATTAAAAGTTCCTCTGGGAAATTCCTTCCATTGACATCTAAAAGTTGACTATGAATTTAGTTGACTCCAACCAAGGCGAATTCCACTACAGGTGGTGTCGGAACTACAACAATCCAAAAACAACTGAAGCAACATAGGGTTTTTGCATTGCATTGTTAGTTCTTATAGCTCGAAATGTCAACCATTCTTAGCAAATAAGCACTAATAAATCAAAGCAAATAAGCTCGAACTGTCAAAGTCAGATGCCGTCTCGATACCACCTGTAGTTAGTTCGCCTTGACTTCTACTCATCCTGTGCAGCTATGTAATCTATTTGTCTTGTTTGTTTGTTTAATTTTTGTTTGTGGAAGACATATTCTTAGTTTATTCTTTTTTTTTCTTCTCAGGGTATGAGCTCTTGGCTTCCCTGTGGGTTCCATTTAATCACTGATTTTCTGATGTGTCCTCAGTTTTCCGTAGGGTATGTCCAATCCATCTCCATTTCCTTCGGGGAATTTCCGTTTTGGCTGGGGATTGCGTTGTTCTTTACCATTAGAATTGGTTTAAGATTGTGACTGGCCAGAATATTTTCAGAATGCGTCGTATGCATAGTCTTTCAAACTTTGACAGTTTATATCGGCCAAATTGTTTAAGCTACATCTGTCTTATTGGCCGTTAAAATCTTCATGGGCGGATACTGCGTTAAGCAAAGCAAATAAAAAAACTGGCCCTAATTTCAATGGAAAAAAGGGTACGCCAACTAACAAAATTGCCGAATTTTTTTCTCAATATTTATTTATTAAATCTTATTCAACATTTTTTATTTTTCGAATTTATTCTATGAGTTTAATTTCAGTTATGTATTTTATAAAGCTTTTTTGTAATAGTCTTATTCCTTCAATTTTTCAGGAATGACTTTATACACTACCAGACTATTATATTGTATCTTCTTGTTACATTTTACCTACGCTATCCTTTGGATAGCAATGAAGTATATTGTATGAAGGAATAAGACTATTACAAAAAAGCTTTATAAAATACATAACTGAAATTAAACTCATAGAATAAATTCGAAAAATAAAAAATGTTGAATATAATATAAAGTAACCTACGAAAGGAAATAATTCCCAGTTTCTATTTATTAAATCTTCATATATTAAATATCGTCGGCTTAATCTGCAAATCTGCTAACCAGGGCTGTCAGATATGGCAATTTTGAAACGTCTTTGGTGGTGGGATTTCCCATTTGACGACTGGCGTATTTTTTTGGCGATTTACCTGGCTATTTTTAGTATTTCTATTATTTCAGCAATTTTTTTTAACAGTGTGTCATATTTGTTATCATTACTAATTTTAAAAAAATTTCGAAACTTTTTTTCACATGATTTTTGTTTTGTTATCATTTAAAGTGAAATATATATTCAGTCACTATTTAATTCTATAGCATGATAGTCTGATTGTGGAGTTGCATCAGCTTCCTTAAGATATTTTTCCAGGGAAGCCGTTTTCTGAGACTGCAGTAACTTTCTTAGCCTTTTTGTGCACTCTTTTAATAAATTCTTAAGTTGAGTGGATCTGTATAATTGCCACCCTCTTCGAATTCCCCTTTTTTAGTCAATTGCCGCTCGACATCTGTAGAATATATTTTACTATTTTTGATTATGTTGAGAGTAATGCTGGAATGTTGAACAGCTAGTTTAAGATAACTGTCCAAATTAACAATAGCCGAATGAATGAGATCCCTATTCTCCGGTGTATCAGTCCACGTGAGATACATAAGAGCATGCCAAAAGTTAATGTTTGGTTTGGGTTTTAGGTTATCGGCATAATCTGTTCATATATAAGTATTTCTGAGAATGACGTTGGCCAGGCCACCACCGCACAGTGGCGCCCGTAGAGCAAACGAGGTTGCAAAAATCAAAATTTTCATGAGCGCCGACGAAGTTTTGAATAAACCCATGTTATAGGAAACGATTTCAAACATGCCACTCTTTATAATATCACATTTTTAGTTTAGAAGATATAACCGTTCAAAGTTGACCGACTTTCGGTTTTCAAAAAACACACAATTTTTAGTCAATTTGTTGCGATTTCAGGTGTAATATCACGAAAAATAGGTAACGAATCGCCTTATTTTTTGTTTGTGTTGATTGATGTATTTATTAAATGTATAATGATAAAAAAAAAATTAGCTGTTTGCTTTGTGTTTCTCCTGGTAAATCACTATTTAAAAACTATCCGTTTTTTCACAATTTTTCAACTTTGACGGAAAATAAAAAAAATCTATATTTTTCTATATTTGCCATATTTGCAAAACCTGTTCTTTGATTATTTCTTTACATAATTCAAAAGGTTTTATCTGCCCGTACGTGCCCGGTTGGCTTCTAGAGGTAAAAAGGTTTAAAAAGACATGGTTGCAGAAATTGTATGGCGTCAATCCCTTATATGTTTTGACTGACAGTAGTTTGATCTAATAGTTTGAAAAAAACTACTCATTGAAATTAGCAGGTACGTACCTCACTTAAACAATACTTTGGCGTACAAATGGTCAAGAACAATATTGACTTATGGTCCCTACAGGTAGGCACAAATCTTATCTGGACACGTGCATAATATCAAAATTGCATTATTCAGCCTAAATCCATATGTATGCAGGGAACAGGTACATTTTTAGGCATGGTAGCATAAGCCTATATATTGCAAAATAAGCATAATGCCTGGATTAGTCTACGACTGAAAGTTGGCGCAACAATTACTGAAACCATTAAACAATTTAAGTACTGAAAGCATGGCGTTGAACAATTTAAAATTATTTGAAATGTTTAGAAAGTCAATCACACCAAGGTTTTTCACGGAAGCTGCTTTAGAAGAACTTGATAGCTTATACGGAAATATTGAGAGAAGCGAAATTATAAAAAATAATTTTTATCTGATATATGCAAATATTAAGGCAAAATGGGTGAAATCTAATCGAACCATTCAGAACTTCAACTCCAAATACGAGGACTGGCTTAATGAAGACACCATCCAGGATATATTGGCAGTAGATAAACCCACCACATCAACCAGAGGAGCAAAAGGAAGGCCCAAAAAAAGTATTGAGGAGTGTTCAATTTTCACAAGAAAGAGGAAACTTGCCGATGCCACCAATGACTTGACCACGAAGCAATTATCGGACGCGCTGTCTATTAAATATACAAAGGATAGTGAAAGAGTCAGGTCGCAGATAACCAAATCTGTTGCTGATGCAAGCCCACTGCGACTACAAAGGATTAAGGAAAGCATTCCCACGCCCACAAACGCTCCACTTATTTCTTCCCTGCGGCATGTGAAGTCACAAATAGAGTTAGAAAATAATTATAGTTTAGAAATGGTTAGTCTTTTAGATATACCTTCTCTTACGAATTGTGACGAATATTTTACAGAAAATTTAAAAAATTAATTAAAATAAAAAAATTATTTTTTTGTTAATGTTGTTGGGTAATAATTTAAAACATAAAACCCTAAAGAAAAAAAAAATAAAAACAATCTAAAAATGTAAAAATAATTTTTTTTAGTTACCATAAAATTTGTTTTTTCTACTAATTTTAACTTTGATAACCCATAAGTAGGCCCCTACAAAGCGTAGCACCCTTTCCAAACGCTCATTTCATAGGCTGAACAGTTATCTATCATATGCTGTTTAAACTGTTCAATTATCTTATTCGGTTCAAAAGATATGATTTTTGCAACGAAAAAACTCAAATGGCGCCACTAAGCACCGTCAACAGCCAGTGCTATAATCGATGATTAGCGAGTTTTTTTTTGGCCTAAGTTGGCTGTGGATACTAAAGTCATGCATTTTTAACAGGTCGACGCTACGTGCCACATAGCCTATGCCATTTTAGACATTCTAGACGAGCGATTTGAAGGCATAATATCTCACGAGGAGTTGTTAACTAGACACCGCGATTCTGCAATTTAACCTCGTTGCGCTTTTAATTGTAACGCTTTCTGAAGTCTTAGGTCTATGAAAATAAGCCAAAATCTACAGCAACCTTCAAAGCCAATTTAACACACACATGTCATCGGTCATGTTTAGCTTGATTTATGAGTGAAAGAAAATTTGACACTTCGCATGCAGATATGGTGGGCTTAGAGAAAATCCGACAATTTTCAAATTACCGTTACCTCAGAAACGAAACACTTCTTGATAAAGTTTGTTACAGAACTGGATAGAGTTGAATTTTGCGGAGAATTTCGCAACGGTTTTGTTATTCATATATGTAATATATTTTATGACTTGGTTCGGTTTAGCTCTGAGCCCTCCATATATGGACGATTTTATATTCCAAGCGAAATGCCATCGCAAAAATAGAAAACGTTAAAGCTTTATAATTAAACCAAACAAATTTATGGATTAAAAGACGTTTGGGGGATTCACAGGGTGTCATAAAGTCATAAGTCTTAAAATAATAACATGAACAAATACGACTGTTGTGAACAACCCCTCATTATTTAGTGTGCTATTTTGAATTTATATCAGCTGATTTAAAACATATATAAAAAATAGCTCCTACCCATGAATTAATAAATTTAATTAGATCTTATCTAAATATTTTTTATTTTCTTTGTTTACCAAACATCAGAGTCCTAGGCCGATATAATTTGACGCCGCTGCAAAAATTGCTAGCCGCAGGTAAAATTCGGATATTAGCCGGATAATACTATACCATACGGCTACAAAAACTAATACGGCACGGCTCAGCCGCTCAGCGCAGAACTCTTCTGATTAATTACGACAGCACAATAAACAAAGCAAGCAAAGTTCTATTAATTAAAGACACTTTTTGTTAACAAAGCAACAACAATATTTTAAAACCATTGAAAAATATTAGAACATTATGACAATATAACATGATAGCACACCTTGTGAATGCCCCAGTTGTATAATTAATAATGTAATAAAATATCAGAGATATTTTTTTAGTACTGGAGTACTTAATTTTAGATTAAAGAAACATCTAAATAGAATACCAAACACCTAAAAGCCTTTCATATTGAATTCCAAATAGATATAAATTTTAGCTAAACGTTTTGTTTAAAAACAAAATTTTGTACAAAACAAGACTTCAATATCAAAAGTGTAAAAAAAAATCTATAAAAAGGAATATAATTTAAATGATTTTTATATTTTTATTATACCTAATTAACCATACTTGTTATAGTTGTTTTTTAAGAAGTTCAAGATTTAAACAAAACAATTCAATCGATAAATATTGAAGAAATTCCATCACATTTGAAAACTCAATACCAGTTTCAATTATCGAACTGGATTTCAAAAAACCGAAAAAAATAATTTTTTTTCTAAATGATGCTTAAAAGTAATATTGTACGTTGACAAGTTTTCGGTGGCCTATTAAAATCTCATTATCATAAATTGCATAAGAGAAACAAATTTTTGGCAAAAATCTATAAAAGTTTATAAAATTAAGTAACAAGAATAGAAAGCAGGTGTGTTGAAAATTTAAACTCTCTATATTTGCATTGAGTTAGCCAATCTCTTAATATATGAAATGTTAAAATATTGTAATTCGTTTATTTGAAGGCTCTCCTAAAACTTAGAGTACTCGCCAATCCGAAATTTACTAAAAAGGAAGTTATTTAACCCTAGAAAGATAACGTTATTTTTTTGTACTGAAAATATATCGACACGCCTGAAAGACGTATGCTTGTTTCTATCCTTAAAAGGATATCACCGAAAATAGTATTGATCAATTTTATTGTTGAAAACACTTATTTATTATATTTCTTTTTAAAATATCATTTTTAAACAGAAAATTATAATAAAAATAAAATTAAAATTAAAAATCAATTAGCATTTTCAAAAATTAAAGAGTTTTTATAAAGGACTTCAGTTCGGTTCTAAAAATTTAAATAAATATTTTCTTTGTACTTTGTGTAGATAATGTTATCTGTATTAACTTATATAAACAAAAAAAAAATAATTTGAATAACATTATGTGCAAGATTTACAAATTTAAGTTTTGTGGTTGCCACATACAGGTATACAGAATTTGACACATACCACTTTGGACATAAGTTGAATTTCTGATGGATAGAAGCCACCGCATTATCTCTGTTTTGATTCATCCTGTTCTCTACTACAACCTCAATCATAGGTTTCTGCATCTGGTAAAAATTTGTTCAATGTTGTCCGTCAAAGTTTTCGATAAAATAGGAAATTCTAGCCTTAAAATTGAACCATTTATGGAAATTTCATCATTGGTCCATTGAACAATTTCCGAAATTATTTCGGTAGTAAAAAATATCGAAGCATGAAATTGGGCTGTACAGTGATTTGATTTCCCGAGTTGGTCCTCTTGCCTTACGAACTATATTCATTGAAGAAACTCGGCCATCACTTTGGCCTTTCGATGTAGTCCACTTACTTTCACTTCTTAAAGTGGGTCGAGATATCGTAATAACGCAGCTATCGGAAGAAGTAGTAAAATGTTCAGGTACTTGAGGATTTTCCTGAATCAGTGGTATATTCTCGTCGGGATCAAGGATGTCAAAAGCTCATCTTCTGCATCACTTTGAAGACCTTTGTCCAATAATTCATCTTCCGATTCGCTCACATTTTCCGGTGAAACCGAGTCCTCCAACACGCTTTGCAAAATAGCGCCAATTTCTGCGTCGTCCAAACCGCGCTTATAACACATATTTAAAACAATACCTTAAAATTCAACCAAAACACAAAGATATATTCGCTACACAAATAACGCTAAAGATAACGATACGTCTCTCAGACATATGTTGTGTTTATTTCTCAAAAAATACATAACTTACAACAAAAAAACTGCCACCACCAACTAGGTGCTGCTAACAACTGAGATAATTGAACGTGAGAAAGTTGTATGTTAGCATATGTGAAAGTAATAGCAATAGGGTTAAAACGAACGACGAATTTCGCCCTACACGACGAATTTTTTAGTAAAAATTCGCTGAGTAAATTCGTCGTATGAAACACAATAACGATGAATAACAAACAGCTTTACTAATTGAGATAGTTATTTGCTGTTTGTGCAAAGAGAGAGAAATAGTATGACCATAAAAAAATTTACTTAAAAAACACAAACATTAACTATTCCTGTAGTTATCTACTTTGTATATTTATTTTAAATGCGATAAAATAATAAAAACAATTATTAAAGTAAACAAGTTGGAGTGTTATATTCGGCTGTGCCGAATCTTTGATACCCTCCACCGACAATTTGATTATTTCAGGAGTAATATCTATATGATGTCTTTTTATTATTAATTTAGCTTTATAAAAACAGACATCAGCATTAAAATTGGTTGCGGCTTAGACCAATATTAAATTATTGACCGACAATGTTGAGTAAAATATCTTGATTCGTAACAGTTTAAGCCGAACTTAAATGATTTACGGGAGGGGATTTATATTGGAGTCATGATAAGTTATGATCCAATCATCTCAAAATTCCGCAGAGGTATTTCTGGTATTAAAAAACATAAATTCCAATACAGTGGTAAAATAAGTTTAAGCGTTTACAGTGAATTTCAGAAGGCTGCAAAATATGGGAACTAAAGTAAATTATGGAACGTATATCACAAAATTGCATGACATTTTTTCTGGCCATATGAAACTAAACCACAATAAATATATCTGCTACAATTTTAGGCGTATTTAATAAATTTACCAGAGTGGGCTTTATATGGGGTCTAAAGTAAATTATGCACCGATCATCACGAAATTTTTTAGTGCTATTTCTAGTCCTATAAAACTGTGAAGTATTCAATTTTATTCGGATACCACGGTTTTTTAAACTGTTTTCCGGTAGTAGGGTTTATATGGGGCCTAGAGTAAATTATGGACCGATCTTCACAAAATTTTGCAGAATCTTTACTAGTCATATAAAACTGTGAAGTACCAAATTATATTATGATAGCATTATTTATTAAGGTTTTAGGCGTACTAAACTGTTTTCCGTGAGTAGGGTTTATATGGGGCCTAGGGTAAATTGTGAACCGATCTTAATGAAATTTCACAGTGTGATTTCCAGTCAAATAAAACGAACAATTTCATACTGAACAATTTCATACGATTCATAGCTCTGATCCTGCAGAACCGATTTGGCTGGATTTCAATCCCAAATTGCTAAGGATAACTACAAGGAATTTGACACCCAATTTTTTTTCTTTTGAGTTTTTCGAAAGTGAGCGTGTTTTCAACAGACGGACAGACAGACGGACATGGCTAAATCGACTTAGAACTACTCAAGGAGCTAGAATATATATACTATATATGGGGTCTGAGGTGAATAATAAAAAAGTTTCACAAGGAATGACAAACTTAGTATACCTTCTTCACAACTTATTGTGGTGGAGGGTATAAAAAGTAACATTAAATACTAAAATACTTAAAAACTTAAATCAAACATGGTCACCTGGCACTGATTTGTTCGTCGTTCGCCGGCGTATGAAATAAAAATAAATCTATTGTAAAGTCTCCGGTATGATTAATTTCGGCCGACGCCATGATTGTGTGCATTTTCATATACACAATTATGTTTTATTTTTGGCGAAGAATATTCGCGGCCAAAAATTCGTCGTTCGTCCCAGTTGTGTTGCTAGCAATAATGAGTAGTCTGATTGTGGATTTGCAACAAGTTCCTTAAGATATTTTTCCAGAGAAGTCGTTTTCAGAGACTGCAGTAACTTTCTTAGCCTTTTTGTGCACTCTATTAATGAATTCTTAAGTTGAGGGGATCTGTGCAATTGACACTCACTTTGAACTCTCTGTTTTTAGTCAATAGCCGCTCAGCATCTGTAGAATATATTTAATTATTTTTGATTTTGTTGAGGGTAATGCTGGAATGTTGAACAGCTAGTATAAGATAACTGTCAAAATTAACAATAGCCAAATGAATTAGATCCGAATTCTCCGGTGTATCAGTCCACGTGAGATACATAAGAGCGTCCAATGCATGCGAAAAGTTAATGTTTGGTACGGGTTTTAGGTTATCGGCATAGTCTGTTTATACTTGTCTTTCTGAGAACGACGTTGGCCAGTCCACCACCGTCAACAGGCAGTGCTATAAATGGATGATAAGCGAGTTTTTTTGGCCTAAATTGGCTTTCATGGATAACAAAGTCATGTCTTTTTAGCAGGTCGACGCTACGTGACACATAGCTCATGCCATTTTAGACAAGTTGCTGTTGTGACAGCACCAATGTATCATAATATGATTACTTCTTATTTTGTAATGATTAACATGCAATAATATAATTACTTTTTAGCTAAGTATGATTAGCAGGATAAAAAAATGCTGAAGGCAAAAATATTTTGATCTAGTATTACGAATATATTTGGTAATAATATGTATGATTCAATAACAATCGTTATAGATGTTTTTTATTTGCGTGTTTAGGTTTAGGTGTCATGGTGACTAAGGAAACCTTCAACTTTTGAGGAGAGTATTCTAGGCGTAAAATAGCATTAAAAATTAAAAGTAATTTTCTTTGCTACGCTGGGTAGATCAATTTATAGTATATAAAAATTTTTGAGTCTGCAATAAGAATGACTTCACTAAGTCAAATAAAAAACAGCCCTAGTTCAATATCCCAAATGTCATTCACTTTTTTCATTCTATTTCAGGTTTGAAATATTCCAATTGTAACTTGAGACCACCGAAATGAAGTGATCTTTAAATTTATTAAATCATCGCCTGGTATAAATATGTTTTTGGTTTTTATGGAGATTTTAAGGAAATTTGATATTAATTGCAAATGTTTTTTTTTATTATTGATTTTCTTTTAAAAATGTATGAATATTTGCGGCCGCTATTTGTAAATTGTTTGGCTGTTATCGTTTTTATTATACCCTTCTCCTCAGGTGGTGAACAGGGTATATATAAGTTTGTCATTCCGTTTGTAATTTCTATAATATTGATGTTAGACCCTATAAAGTATATATATTCTGGGCCCTTATGAGAAGCGAAGCTGATTTAACGATGTCCATCTGTCCGTCTGTCCGGACCCCATATATGATAGGGGCCAGGTTATTATACATTTATGTCACATATGGTGCGGAATTGTTTGCTATTGAAATTCAGCAAGATCGGTCCACAAATGGCTGAGATATGAGTAAAAGACCACGACTGCCTCAAATTTTTCCTTTAAAGGTCCAATTAGACGTGACATTACCATACCAACACTGTATTACCAAAACGACATAAACAAACCATACAAACCAATTCATACAGTGGCTATGGTAATACAGTGTTGGTAATGTGGGTTTTTGTTGTTTTTTGTATACCCTTCACTACAAGTGGTGGATTTTATTTGTAATGTGTTTAATTTTACGCATCCACATACACATTAATGCATGATATACCGCTCAAATAAAGGAACAAACTCATAGACTCAATCGATTTTAATTTAACGCTTCTTCAGTAAAAGCATTCGTAGCCGAGTTGTTAAGTTCTCTCCTGAGACTGATGATATTGCCAGTTCGAATCCCAAAAATAATTTTTTTTCATTTTTTTATTTAATTTTTTTATGTTCTAAAAAACGATTTTAAGATTATATATAAGAATTTCAAACATCAACTTTGGCAAAAGAGGAAACGGGCTTAGGTACATATATAAATAAATTTTTTGTTTTTTTTATATTCTTCGGCATGGCGAAATGAAAAGTTGGCGTGGCTCAATTAATATTTATTTATACCTATCTAAAGAACGTTATTTATGTATGTAACTTTTTGTTCTTATCTCATCATGGTGTAGGGTATATAAGGTTTTGCATAGCAGAATATAGCACTCTCACTTGTTTTTTATTTAATTTTATTATATTTTTGGAGACTGTAAAATTTATGATTTACGCGATACTTCACCCCAAAGGTTGTAAAGTTTTGCTCACTGAGGGTTTTTAATTTGACTCGTTTCAATTGAATATTTTTTCATATTCAAGTTTGGAATTTTTTTTTTTATATCAACTAATTTTTTTTTTTAATATTTTGTTTGAATTTCTTTACATATGTATATGTTATGCAAAATTATTCACACAAATGTTTAAATCTCTTTAATTTAATTTTTTATAATTTTTTACTTATAAATTGTATTGAAGGCTTTGATGATTCCTTTTGCATTGTTTTGTGTCATCACAATTTTGGGCCATTATTTATCGACTTGGAATTTATTTTGCACTTTAAATGGTTTGTGTAGGTTTTTTTGGCGTCCGTTGACTCGTTGACCCCTCTCGACATGTTTATTCAGTTGTTAAGCTTTTTATGACTTCGACTTATAGGAATGTATACAAAGCAAGCTGATTAAAGTTAGAATATATTTTAGGGTAATTTATTGCATTTTTGACAAGTTTTTTGGTTACTAATATAATTGCTTTCTCTGAACTTTTAAATTTGTACAATTGTTTAATTAAATCCTGAATCAGATAAAATCTTTGTGAGAAATTAAACTCTTGTGGGTTGTTACTTAGTTTGTTAATGAATTTCAGATTTATGGCTTTTTTAAACTTGTATCTACTGCTAAATAGCGTTTTTGTTTTGTTAAAGAGCGAAATACGTTTATTTGTTTAATAATTGGTTTATTTAAACTGTATGCTAAAAAGATCACAATTTGAAATTATGTGGTATATATTGCTGTTATGACTACGTGCATTAATCGCAAATATTTTTCTTGCAAGTTGACAAGAGTGTTTGCCAAATATCTGTCATTATCAAATTAAATTTTTGCTGTTATTGATCCAAATGAACATGACCTATTTTAACAAAGTTATTACGGAATTAAATTTTTAAAGAAATCTTGGTATATTTATAAAATAATTACATTCCATTACATAAATATGATTTCGTTAGCCAAAACGTAAAAGGCCCTAACTAAACAGAAAATACAAATCGACTATTTCACTAAAAAGTTTGGAATCTTTCGAACAAAATTGTCGATTTTAGTAACAAAAAACAAATTGCCCTTTCTACAAAAATATTATGCAGAGTATGCCAACTGGTAGATTTTAAAAGAAAAATAGAAGAAAAATAAATTATAAACAGTTTAAGGCAATTTAACATTTTGCCATTTTAAATAGTTTTTTTTTTGCATCTCCTGTAAAATTTTCAACATGTTAAATAGGGCCTTTGCGTTTTAAGTCATGATTTATTTCTTTCAAAAACAAGTATATTTAAAATTTTCTATTTCTGCAAACTCCTAAAAAAAAGCTCTTAAGGCTAACCGTTTGTTAAAAAAAAATTAACAGCCTGTTCATCGATTTCGAACGTTAACGTTCGCATAGAAAATTACATTTGAAACAAAAACAAATTTTCGAATTTTGTTTTTGTTTTAAATATAATTTTCTATGCGAACGCAAACGTTCGAAATTGACAAACAAGATGTAACTAAAAATGCTTGCGATTCTGAATCCCATGATAAAGAAAAATTTCGCATGTGATATATTATTGTTCATAGTTTTAAACCATATCGCTCCTTTATTGCAACAAAGGCATATCTCACTTAAGCAAAAGTGCTCCTTCATACCTTCTTTATATGTAAAATAAAAATAAGTTTATATATCTTAAACTGAACCGAGGTTATAGCCAAATATATTTTATATATTTATAAAAATAGTATTGTGGTTATTTGGTTGAACTGCTCATGGTTTTTTAATCCAAATTTTGATATTTTAATTAGGCTTAAGTTCATTAAATTATTTTTATGAAGAAAGGAATTTTACAACATGAAATTAATTAAAATTTATTGATCATTTTTCATTCTTGACTGAAGCTGGGCTCGAACCCAGGCGCTTTTACGGACAGGTTACCCTTACATGTTTTAATCGCAACCACTCGATCTCTTAAGAGGGGTTCGCCGTTTAACACTCACAGTCATCGACGACTGCTGGCTGTCAATAGTCAAACATCAATCTTTAAGCCAAATTGTATTTAACACTTGGTAGATCGAAATTTGCTTTTTTTGAATTATTATCCATTTTAATTGATTTACATGTTCTTCCTTACTTCTGTTTTTCGTAGTTTTTGTCCAAAGTCCAAATTTGATGAACTTTAGCCTAATTAAAATATCAAAATTTGGATTAAAAAAGTGCAAAAATTTTAAAAGAAAACACCAAAATGGAAAACACCAAATTTCAAGAAAATCGGTTGATTATTTAAGTTGATATAGGGAGGGGGATCTTATACCCCTTTTGCCCTATTTCACGCCCTAATCCCTATTTTATTTAGATGAAGTGCCTGCATGCCAAATTTTAAGAAACCCGGTTGATTAGTTAAGAAGATATAGGGAGGAGGAGCTTTTACTCCTCTTGCCCTGTTTCACTACGTAAATTATAAAAATTAAAGGATATAGGTCTTTTCAGCTGTAACACTATTCGGCTGCAAAATCTGAAGAAAATCGGTTGATAAGTTAAGTTATAGGGGGGAAGAGCTCTTACCCCCCTGGCCTATTTCACTACCTAAACAATACAAATTAAGGGCTATAGTTCTTTCCAGATGTTCCACTATTTGCCTGCCAAATTTCAAGAAAATCGGTTGATTATTTCAGAAGATATAGGGAGGAGGAGCTTTTACCCCTTTTGCCCTATTTCACGCTCTAATCCCTATTTTATTTTGATGATACAGTGCCTGCATGCGAAATTTTAAGAAACCCCGCTGATTAGTTAACAAGATATAGGGAGGGAGCTTTTACCCCTCTTGCCTTATTTCACGCCCTATTCCCTATTTTATTTCAGATTTTACAGTGCCTGCATGCCAAACTTTAAGAAAACCCGTTGATTTGTTAAAAAGATATAGGGAGGGGTAGCTTTTGCCCCTCTTGCCCTATTTTACGCCCTCTAGCGACAAGAAACATACTTTACGACCTCTTTCGGAGGAGTTCAAAATGGAGGGCATTTTGTTGATATTTGCATGAGATTATATAGGAAAATCTAAATGCCATATCTCCGGAACCCCTGGGCCGATTTCGTGCAAACTAAACACAAACCATCTGCAGACTATTCCCAACGTACCCTGAAATTTTGCTTGAAATCGGTCGACCCGTTTCCTTAGTTAATGGTGACATCAAAGTGTACACTTCTAAGTTTGTAATTTCTATAATATTGATGTTAGACCCTATAAAGTATATATATTCTGGGTCCTTATGAGGAGCGAAGTTGATTTAACGATGTCGGTCTGTCCGTTGAAATGGATTTTCCGAGGACCCCATATATGATGGGGGCCAGGTTATTATAAATTTATGTCACATATGGTCCGGAATTGTTTGCTATTGAAATTCAGCAAGATGGACCGATCAAATGGCTGAGATATGAGTAAAAACCACGACTGCCTCAAATTTTTTCCTTTAAAGGTCCAATTAGACGTGACATTACCATACCAACACTGTATTACCAAAACGACATAAACATGCCATACAAACCAATTCAATTTTGGTTTCTACGGTCGTACAGTGGCTATGGTAATACAGTGTTGGTAATGTGTTTTTTTTTTTTTTTTTGTTGTTTTTTTATACCATTCACTACAAGTAGTGGATTTTATTTGTAATGTGTTTAATTTTACGCATCCACAAACACTTTAATGCATTTTATGCAGCTCAAATAAAGGAACAAACTCATAGACTCAATATATTTTAATTTAACGCTTCTTCAGTAAAAGCATTCGAAGCCGAGTTGTTAAGTTCTCTCCTGAGACTGATGATATTGCCAGTTCGAATCCCAAAAAGAATTTGTTTTCATTTTTTATTTAATTTTTTTATGTTCTAAAAAACGATTTTAAGATTATAAAACGAATTTCAAACATCAACTTTGGCAAAAGAGGAAACGGGCTTAGGTACATATATAAATTGAAATGAATTAATGGCTCAATTAATATTTATTAATACCTATCTAAAGAACGTTATTTATGTATATAACTTTTTGTTCTTATCTCATCATGGTGAAGGGTATGTAAGATTCGGCATAGCCGAACACTTACTTGTTTTATATACAGATTAGCTACAAGAAAAAAAAAACAAAATAAAAATGTTTTTCAAAAATAATACGATGACAAATTTAAATTTTTCTTTTTAGCAGAAACGCCACTATATATCTTTTAAAATAGAGACAAAACTGTCAAACTGGGTACTTAAATAATTTTTTTTCACTAATTAAAAAGTTTTGGCAAGTCATCATGAATCGTTTAACACTAGCAAAACGCTTCCAAATTGTGGAAATTTACTTTTAAAAATAATCTATTCTCGAAGTTCATAGAGCACTTCGTCTCTATTATCGTCAACATAATCGGCCTACTGAAAAAAACTTAAAACTCGCATTTAAAAAGTCTAACCGGCATGAAACGTTGTGCTTTCATAGATTTTATGAATTAAAAAAGTGGGCGTGGAATTTTTCTTCTGGATAAATTACAACAAATGTACAGCTATTTTTTTAATGAAAGCATGTTTACAAATTTACATTTTTTTATTAAAACTTTTAATTTTGAATGTACTACATTAATGTAAAAATAAAAAATTGGGGGATTGACACGGGTACGTTAACGTGACATTGTTAAAGTGTCTTAAAAGCAAAATTTCGTCATAATGTTTATTAACAAAATCAATTCCCAAAAGTTAATTGAAAATTTAAGAACATATGACAATATCACGATAACTCGTGTGAATCCCCAATATTTACGTAAGTCTGATCCGATTTACTTTCTGAATAATAGTGGGGCTCTGGCATTGACGCATCTGAAAACAATGCAATAACTTCTTTGCCCAAAGGCTACGAACAACGAGAATGAAAAAAAGGATCTGAAGATAGTGGAAAAGATCATGAATTGTTTTCTCATGGGACATGTTTCAAGTGTAGCCTTCTCGTATATATCTGAAGTCCACCATCAATATACAAAACTACCGCCTATGAGCTATGATCAATTATTAGTACAAATTATGAATTTCGCCATAAGTATGCTTATACTAAAAATAAACAATTTTTTTTTTGGAAATCTATAAACAAAACGAAGTTTTGAAATTTAGAAAAGTATACAAAAATTTTTATATATATTTTTTTAAAGAATTTAAATTAAGTATATGCATATTTATGTTAATAGATTTCTTGCCTTTAAAAACAATGATTAACGAAAGGTTGCAGTTTAAGTCAAAAATATTCTTAAAATAAAATAAAAAATTTATTGAGTATTATGGGAAAAAACGTTATGACAAATATTGAACCTTTATTAATTAAATTAATATAAATGAAATCAGTTGTCGTTTTTTTTTTAATTTAGTTGTTTTGGGTTCAAAATGTTTCATAAAATTTATTGAACTCAATATCAAAATACAGCAAAAAAAAACCAGCAACACTACTACAACTATAAAAACAAAACAGAATTTTTTTTTAAATAAAGAGCAAAATAAATGCGATTTGCTCTACTAAATATTGTGGAGTGAAGTTTTTATTAAAAAAAACAAAGAGAATTTAGTACAAGTACTCGTACAACTTCTTAAACAAACAACAACAATTGAAACAAAATTAAAATTATAATGAGTGCAAATATATGAGAATTAGTAAATTTAATTGTTGTTTTAAATAAAATACACGCATTTACACACACTCAATAAATAAAATGAGTTGAAAACAAATGGAATCTTACACATACAGTGCCACTTCTTTTTCAAAATGTTTGCCTGCATTTGCAGGAAATCTTCACAGTGATTTTACGAATGTTCATATGTGTGTGTGTGTGTGTGTGCGTTGGCACTCAAGACTCATTTTCTGTGGACGCGTTTTAATAACAGAAAAAAACATTTTGGCGTTTTAATACAAATCAGGGCTTTTTATATAAATGCGACTTGTCAAGAACAAACAACAAACACTCCTGTTGTAGCAATCAAAGCTTAAGGATTAAAAACGAACTTTAAGCTCGGCGTTCTTAAAATATAAATTACAAAAATTCTTTAATAAATCACAACTAAACGAAATTCAATTTATTTAAAAAATAAAGCAACATTTTAAGTGTTATAATTATAAAAAAATAATTAAATTAAAAATGAATAAATTTATTGTGTTTTTAACAATAGTGGTGAGTAAATGTTAAAAAAAATGAGAAAAATAAACAATCAAAATTGATAAATAAAAATAACTAAAAGAAAAATCAAACTGTTAATAACTGTGTACCGAAAGTATAGTGAAATGAATGCGAAAAAATATAAATCATACGACCAGTAGTGTCATGTATTAACTTACTCAAGAGCGTGTATTAAAAAGTAAAAGATTTAAGAAAAATAAATAATAAATTTGCCAATTGCAATTTCCTTCCACATGTGAAAAATATTATACTGAAAGCAGTGAATCTGATATTTGCGAAAGATTTATAAATTTTGTCGAAAAAAAGTGCGTAATCAAAAAATGTTAAAACTGGCCATGAGATTTACTCTGAACGTTTCTTTTTATCTAATTTGATATGAATAATAAAATATAACTTACATATATATATAACTTATATTGTAAAAAAGTTTTAAATGCTTAAATTTTTCGTTTTTGTTATCGAATAATCGGTTACTCGTAATCGAATAATCGATTAATTTACTTATTTAATATGAATTTTAATTTTCTAAAGTAAATTTAAAGTAATTTGTTTTAAAATTTTTATTTTTAAATAGATTGTTTTCCTTTTACCCATTTGATAATCGGTTAGTCAGCGATGTAGTTTTTCATTTTATTGGGTTTGGTTTTCTATCAACATCGTATTTAAATAAAAAATATATATTTCGATTCAAGTTAAAAAAGTATTTAGCCAGGGGTTTGTCGTTTTTTGTTATCGAATAATCGTTTACTTTACTTATTTAATATGAATTTTTATTTTATAAAGTTCATTTAAAGTAATTTTGTTTTAACATAATTATTTAAAAAGGGATATTTTAATTTTTGTGTCCAATAATCAGTAAGTCAGTGATGTGATTATACGTTTCATTTTGTTTTATATCAACATCGTTTTTAAGCTAAAAGTAAATTCGATGATTCAAGCTAGAAAAAGTATTTAGTCAAGCGTTTTTCTATATTCGTTTTTTTGTTTTTGAATAATCGGTTACCTGTTATCGAATAATCGATCACTTGACTCATTTAATATGAATTTAAATTACTTAAGTTTTAAATTATGTTTAAAGCTTAGTTGTTTAGTTATATTGCTTACCGATTTGATATTTTTCGTTTTTAGTTATCGAATAATCGGTTACTTGTTATCGAATAATCGGTTGGTTGACTTATTTAACATAAATTTTAATTTTAAAAGTAGATTTTAAGTTATTTTGTTTAAGAATTTTTATTTAAAAATGGATATATCACTTTTTTTGTATCTAATAATCGGTTAGTCAGTGAAGTAATTATTCGTTCAATGGGCTTTTCTATAAACATCGTACTTAAGCTAAAAATTTTTAACAAGTAATTGGTGATTCGTGTCGGAAAAGTATTAACTTAAAATTTGGCATTTCAATTGATTACTGAAGAACAATTATTCGATTAATCTGTTAATCTCTTAAAACTTTTTTTCTAGTTTCTTTGCTTTTTTTTATAATCAACAACACAAATTAAATTATTTTCATTTATATATCGCAAAACTGAAAAATATTAAATGCGGAAAAATTACAAAATATTTGCTAGTATAGGAAATTCTTTTTTAATTAAAAAATCTGTTCAATTCGATTTTGTTTACTTAGAATATGTAGAGATGTTTATCTTCTTTTAACTGGTTTATTACATCGATTTATGTGGCTTAGGATTTTTGTTATTGTAAATTTCTGAAAGGCTTAAATTCAATAAATCATTCGAATGCCTATTAAATTTAAGGAATTCTTAATTAAACCTTTTAAATGTTTCGGAAGTAAATTATTATGGCTTATTTCTTAGTATAAAAATAACTTTTATATCAAACTTAATCGATTTTTAATATCAACAAAAAAGTGCAAAAAAGTTTAGGTATTTGCAAAATTAATTAATTTAAATAATTAATGGCAACTTTTTAATGATCTAAATATTTATAATTTTTTTTAATTCTAACATCTCCATTCTAAATAAGACAATTTTAATTAATTTTTTTTAAAAATCGTTACTGTACATTTTTGGTATTCCGTTTTGTGTTAAACTAATTAAAATTGATAATATCAAATGACGGTTAGTTTTTTCGTTAAATATTATAAACATTTAAAAGAAATTTATGATTTTGAAAAATTTATGAGACATAAAAAGCAACAATAAAATTTTATCACTTCACAAATATATTTTTTTAAACAAAATCGTCAAAATTAAATGATCTCCCAAAAAAACATAACCCAAACAAAAATATTTAACACCGAATTTTCAAGATCAAAAGTGTATCAACACAAACAAGACTTTAAGCGATTAGAACATGATTTCTAAAAAAAAACAGCAATAGAGTAAATAAAAGAAAGACGAAACCAGCTGAAAAGCTAATCAATAAAAAAAAACAAAATCGTCATTTATTGTTAAAATTTTGTTTCAAAACACGCCAAAAATAAAGACAAGAACAAAACTTTAAAATGTCTTGAGTTCATAAAATAATTTAAATTAATAATAGTTAATAACAATAACTACAACTACAACAAAAATAAAAACCAAAAAAAAAAAATAGAAACTTGGAACTTCCTCCATAAAGTTCTTTAACCCTGTGGCCATACCTTTAGCCGGAAGGACATTTATACACCTGATTTGTACTACAGTGCAATACTCTTTAACAGACACCTTCCTTAAGTGCACACCCTCTTTCGACTGGCAACGTCCCTGGACTCGGCAGAGTTCTAAGGAAAAGCATTGAGTTATTTTGAGAGGACATTCCCCTTGTACGGACACATTTTAATGACTGCTTCGTTGTCTGGTCATTAGACATTCCACTGTAACTTATAAAACGTATACATTTCAAGTAAAAAAAAAACATTAACCACATGGATAAATGTTTGATGGATGTTTTAACAACTGAAAGTGAAATACCAAACATACACTCCCAGTCTTATTATTAACGGTTAAAATTTAAACAAAAGAAGATACAGACTAATAAAGTTATTTAACCTTTTATTCTTATGAATATAAAAATACCTTAAAAAGGCGGACAGACTGACTGACTAAGAGACAAATAGATCCAAAGATCATCAACAGTTAGTGCTATAATTATTTATGGTTTCAGCTATTTTCAAGATATTGTTTGTGCACTCAAACAATTAATCACAGTCACGCCAACTAAATATGTTTTATTAACATAATTTTATAAATATGTTGTTTGTTTTGAAATTCTGATTATGATATCGCATCTTTCAAATTTAATCGAATAACAAAATTAACGAAAAAATATGTATTTTTATTAATATCGTGTCATAGGATTACCCAAATTATAAGCATTACGGCAGTCGTTGACGAATACTTTTTCGATTCGAAAGCAATTTTAGTTCTAATTTATTGTGTCGGTACTGAACGAATCGAAATTATTTTTTTTTTTTATTTCACTCGACTGAAATCGAAAAAATATTCGAACACGACTGTCAGAATAAGCACCCTGTTCGAATAATTTTCGCAAATTAGTCGAATAATTTTCAATAACAAAAACTCTTTAATGTATATTATGTATAGATTTTCATTATATTAAACATTTTTTCGAATGTGCTTCTACGAGTCAAATTTCAATTGATAAAGATTTTTTACAATAGTCCTATTTCCTGCACAGTTTAGCACACTAAACTTGTAGATATGCACATAAGTACTTAGGAATAATTCTATAACATCCAGAATATTTTGTATCATAAAAATAAAAAATTCCCATATTCTATTTATTTTTTGATTTTTATAGTAATTCATTATTATTATTATTCCCAAGTTCCATTATTGTTCGACTAAACTCTCGTCTACATGGAAAAGCTTTGTCATTCCGCTTGTAATTTCTTCAATATTGACCCTATAAAGTTTAAATATTCTGGGGTCTTATGAGTAGCGAAGTAGACTTAACACTGTACGCCTGTATATTGAAATCAGTTTTCCGCAGACCCCAGAAATGGTAGAAACTTAGTTGTTATATATTTTGTTTCATATACTCCGCTTAATTTTTTTTTTTTTTTTTTTTTTTTTTTGAAATTCAGGCGGATTGGTCCATAAGTGACTGAGATATATGCATATAAACCAGGATTGCCTCATATTTTTATACCCTCCACCACAATTAGTTGTGAAGAGGGTATACTAAGTTTGTCATTCCGTGTGAAACTTTTTTATTATTCATCTCAGACCCCATAAAGTATATATATTCTGGCTGCTTGAGTAATTCTAAGTCGATTTAGCCATGTCCGTCTGTCTGTCCGTCTGTTCGTCTGTTGAAAACACGCTCACTTTCGAAAAACTCAAAAGAAATAAACAAACTAGGTGTCAAATTGCTTGTAGTTATCCTAAGCAGTTTGGGATTGAATTTCAGCAAAATCGGTTCAGTAGGACCAGAGCTATGAATCAAAATGTGGAACCACCACCTTCAAAAACTTGATAATTTTGTTACAAAAACTAACATAAATGATGCAAAAATGCATGGAATGACATAAGATTTTGCACAAGTCCATTTTATTCGACTAGAATTGACACTGTAAAATTTCGCGAAGGTCGGTCCATAATTTTCCCTAAGCCCCATATAAACACTACTCCCGGAAAACAGTTTAGTACGCCTAAAACCGTAAAAAATAATGCAATAATAACAAATTTTGGCTCGTCACAATTTTATAGGACTATAAATAATACTGTGAAATTTCATGAAGATCGGTACATAATTTACCCTAGGCCCCATATATGCCCTACTCCCGGAAAACAGTTTAGTCTCCTAAAACCATAATTAATAACAAATCGTCACAGTTTAAGATAATAATAATAAAAAGACATCATACAGATATTACTCCTTAAACATTCGAACTGTCGGTGTAGGGTATCAAAGATTCGCCACAGCCGAATATAGCACTCTAACTTGTTTATCGTAAAATCTCCTGTTATTGTTTTTAATTTTTTTCTTAAATGTGTAAACTTTTTTATGATTGCTTTGACACATTAAAAACATATGTACATGATTTGACGGTTAAATAGGGAAATGTGTTTTAAACGTAAAAATGTAATCAACATATCGAGCCCTTAGCGCAAAAAAAGCTTAAGCGACATAAACAAAATTTTACAGGAGAAGGTTTTTTTTAATATTTTATTTCATAAAAATTTAGTATGAAGGTTGTCGCTTAAGCTTAAATTGTTTTTGCTATAAAATTCTAACGGTACCTTATGTGACCATACCATTTTATGAGATAATGCAAGTGTTGCCAATTAATTGATTTGTTAAAAAAAATGATAATTAAAAAGGATATCCCTTAAGCTATTTTTGCGGTAAGGGCTCGATTTTTTTTAATTCTGTTTTATAATGATGCTGCATTACGTTAGGTGAATGGTGTTAAAGATTCGGCACAACCGAATTTAGCACTCTTACTTGTTTTTATTCAGTTTTTTAATAGTCTAATCTTTTCACAAACATTAAACGTTACTTCCACCTTTTAAAGAAGAATCACTAAAAAAAAATACCAAAAATAATTTTGCAAAAACATGGTCAGAAAAAATGTTTTTTTTTTTAATACCAACCGATTTGAAATAAACTAGACAAACACTCCCTAAGACACGTCTTTTAGCAAATATTTTAACGATTCTTTACAAACTAAAAACAACAAAATTATAATAATAACTTTTAATTAAAAAAAAAAAACAAAAACTACAAATTAATTACCAAAATTCCATAGTTAATTTTTAATGTTTCTTTTATTTCTTTATTTCGTTTTAGGCTGGTATTGCTTTGTGTAATGCTGCCCCAGCTCCACAAAACGATGGCAAGTATCATCCGCAATCTGATGGCAAATATCATCCACAATCTCAGAATGAAGGTATTTCGTTACGAATTGTGTTCGACAAATGCTTTTTAATGATGCTTCTGTTGTAGTGCAATCTTGTTTTTCTCTATAATGCATGTGCTGTAATACTTATTGTACTTAGTATGCTGTATATAAATGTGTAGAGGGCAAATTGTAATATTGCATTAACTTATTAATTCGTATGCGTAGAGAAATTGTTGTGTATTTGCTGGATTGGATGCTGAAGGGAGTTGTTGAAATTGTTTAATAGTTTTGAATTATACTAAAATTATATATAACAAAATAATATTTGCTTTATATACTATAGAAGAAAAAAATTCAAGAGAAATGGGAAAAAGTTTATTAACTTTTGTAAATTGTTTCTTTATAAAAATTTCTCTTGGTTTTTTAAAGTCAAAAAATTTTACAAAATGTTTACTAACATTTCTATATGTACTAATAATATAATTTGTCCACACTTTTATCAATATTCACTAAAATTAATGTTTTTAGTTCTTTCTAACAAAATTACGGCTGAGTAATAATTTTACTACTTAAGTATCAACTGTGAAAACGAGCCTTGTTATTGAGTGAAAATCTATAATGTAATTGAGAATTTAGAAAATATATATTGAAAATTAAAAGCTTAAAATTATTTTTGTGGTTAAAACACCACCTGTTTAAAAGATATTTTTATAAAATTTCGATATTCTTGATTACATTGTAGTTATTGGTTAAAATTTGTAAAGTTCCCCTTTCCTTTCTGTTCTCGAGGGCATTTCCAATATTTTTCAACTATTCTAAATATTAATATTTTTTATATCTTCCATAGGTCAACGCTACGGTTATACAGATTCTGCTGGTAAACATTATAATTTATTTTAAAACCAATCTTTATCATTTTCCATTAATCATGGCAGAAACAAAATCTTTTGAATAATCCAAAATTAAACGCAGTAAAAACGTCTAATTTCACGTTTACATTCTCACATTTTTTTAAGTATTTAACATTGACCTTAAACTTGATAAGATAAACCAACACATGGAAATTCTTATCAGGAATTCAAAAAAGAATTTAAACCATTATAAAAGAAATCATTTAAAACTAAAGCATAGACATAATTCAAACAAAAGTTATTAATACTTAGCGAAAATCTATATATATTATCAGTCTAATGAACCCATAAATATGTAAAGAGATCTAAAATTATAAAATGTATTCCTTTCGATAACTTAAACTGAATATTTGAGATCTTAGTTAAACTAGGTTTAGTTAATCTGAAATCAGATTTGTGGCGCCATTGCCAAGTTTAATTACAAAATTTTGACGGAACAGCTTAGTTTTGCCTAAAATGTTGGTCTTTATTGAAATAATAAAAAAAAATCACATTTCACTGGAAAAAACTTAGCTTAGCTAAGTTTAAACTTAATCCACATCTCAAAAACCCGACCTTAAAGTAATTTTATCTACAGACAAAAGCTCAGCACTGAATAACCGGTATATAAAGCTTTGCTACATTTTATTTAAAAGCTTTTTCTTGCAAAAACAAAGCTTTAAGCCTAAAAATTTTATTTGTTTTTAAGTTTAAACATATCAAGCTTAACCTAATTTTAATTTACATATTTTGCTTTTGGCAGTATTCATTATTAAGCTGTTGGTTTTGTTATTTTTACTCTTTCAAGTTTTTGTAAAATAGTTCTATTGCTTAGCCTGTCTTAAAAGCTTTTTTTTAAGCTAAATATAGAAATATCTTTTTATTTGATAAAACTTTGTAATACTTTGTAATAATTGTTTCTGCAAATGACTCTAACCGCAAAATAAAGTTTGAATTGACTAAAGCTTGCCTCAGAAGCCTTAAAGCTTTTTATAATTAAAAACATGTTTCTAGCTAATTTTCGCATACGATACATAAACTTGTTTTTCATATTTTTATAAAATAAAGGGTAATTATTACCACGATTAAAAGAATTGACGATTAAAGATAAAAATATATCGTTACCTAAAATGCAAAAGGCCTTAACTTGCCAAAAATCAACACAAATGTCTACAAAACATTTTTGAAATCTTTCGGCCAAAGGGCCCTATTTACAAAAGATAATATGGTATTCGCTAATAGTTTCCATAATATGCAACATGGTCAATTGTCAAAACAACTGGTAGGGCTTACAATAAAAATAAATTAGAAACAGTTAAGGCAAAACAGTTTAAAGGCTCTACAGTAAAATGTTCAAAATGTTAGATAGGGCCTTTTGAGTTTTATTTGACGATATGTATAATTGTACAAACTTAATAAGACAATATCTCATCAAAAATGCGCTTGCACTAAATACTTAATAAACAAGATTCTAACAAAAAAATGTTGGTTACCCTAACAGGTGTCTACCATCATATGCCTCAACCCTATCAACATATTCATGACAATCGTGAATTAGGTAAATATGTTCACATACCCAATCCTTATGATGGTGGTTATGGACCTTATGCGGGTTCCAATTTGCCTTATTTACATGATGGCAGACCTTATGTACATGATGCCAAGCCTTATGAGTAAGTTTTCAATATTTCTAAGACCAAAAAGAAATAAAATTAAGACCGATCATTCTTTTTTCTTCCTATTCCATTTTAGTCACAACTTGTACACAGTAAGTAATGCTGAATTTAAAGTGCCTGAATTACCATTGGAATATGGGTTTCCCGGTTATGCACCTCAACCACATCACGAATAATTTGAAGATTCGGAAGCTTCAAAACATTAGATGAACAAAACTAAAAAGTGCATGCCTTTAAAACAAAAAAAAATTAAAAAACAATATTTCGATTAATTTTTGTACACATCCAAAAAGCACACAACTCATATGGCTTAAAAAAGATATAAAAAAAATTTGATTTCATAAAATTGCTATTAGCGTTCACAAAAAAAAAAAAAAAAAAATATTAAAATGTTAAACAATTTTTAATATTTTCTTGCCAACAATCGAAAACCAACATTAAAAACATGCAGTTTCTTTAACATTTAATTGCTACTGCTCCTCATATAAACAAACCCATACAACATACATTACTCTTATATTCATAAAACTATATTAAGTTGCCAATGATGTCATTAAACCCATAAGCTTCCACACACTAATCGCATGCTGATTGCCCTTTACCCAAGCAACACAAAACCACAGCATCCCTACCAAAAAAAGCACTCCACCCTACAAGTGTTTACACAATATTTTAACAGCAATTTTTTAAACTTAATCCTCTAACCAAAAAAAAAAAAAAAAAAAAAAAAAAAAAAAAAAAAAAAAAAAAAAAAAAAAAAAACATAGACCACAACAACCAAGAAACCCACCACGACAACAGAACGTACCACTACCACCACCACAACAACTACAACTACACCACGCAGCATTCTCTTTAACTACGACGATGAGGGACGCCACAAGATTTTACATCAAGAAAATGCTCGCAAACAAGATAAATATGATCATGCGTAAGTACTTGAAGACACATCTAATTCTCCCAATAACTTGTATAAAATCTCACCACCCACCTCTCTTCTCTTCCCTACCCATAGTTTCTTAACCGAAAACGGTATTTATGGCGAAGAACAGGCCAAACTGCATCATGCTGGTGGCACTCATGCCCAGGGCTATTACGAATATACTGGTGATGATGGCAAACTTTACCGTGTCAACTACAAGAGTACCCATGAAGGCTTTATGCCCGAAGGTGATCACATTCCCACACCACCACCAATTCCAGCTGCCATTGCCCGTGCCCTCAAGTATGTCGATGACAAACGCAAGGAAAATGGCGAGAAACCCTTGTTCGATGAACGTGGTTTCCGCATTGATCACATGAGCAAGGACATGGTCAAATCTATCAAGTCCATACACATTGAAAATATGCCCAGCGATATTGCTGAACAAATCCATGAGTTGCAATTGGAAATGGAAGCTCTCTATGGTCCCGATGGGGAAGGTGCTGAGGAAGAAGAAAATGTAAAAGAAATGAAAGAGAAAGCAAACATGAAAGGTGCAGCCTAAAAAGAAAAATAGAAGATAAATATTACGAAATGCTTTAAAGTCCATTTCAATTTGTTTAGTTAGTTTTTATTCTTCGAAGAGATTATAAAATATTAATCATACATTATGTTATCTATCACTTGCCGACGTTTTTAAACCTTATCCCTTTCACCCTCAATATACCCCCATTTACACATCCAAAAAATTTTAATCCTCTATCCTAATCCCATTCCATTTCACCCATATTCATCCAAACTTGCCATTTATTTGAGAAAAAAGCTTAAAATGCTAAAATTTAAAAAAAAACACAAGAAAAATTTAAGTTAATGTTAAAATTATGTTGAAATATTTTTAGTTATTAGTTATTTATCAAGAAATACAACAACACATACACTCACACACAATTTTTTAGGTTTTAATTTATTTAAATAATATTAATTTAAACACTGAAAAAAACCAACTCATTTTTAATAAACATTTTAAAACATAAAAGAAGGATTTTGTATTTTTTTTTTTTGTATTATTGATTTAATAAAAATTATAATCCTCCAAAATGTTGTGATATTTAAAAATTATATGCTACACGGCGTTTACATATACCAGCCCTGGCAAGACAGTAACAATAAATGCACACATTTCCAACTGTGATGCAAATTTCGCAGACAGTAAAATTGGACAGTGAGTTGAAATTTGCTGACATTAATTTTAAGTTTTGCTCGCAAAAGAAAAATAATCAAAATGTAAAATATTTTCTGCTTTGATTCATTTTGTTTTACTTAAGTGTTTTCTATGTTCACACAATATAGTTGTTTTATGCACATGTAAACAATGTGTAAAATGCCGAAGCATATAAGAACGAGTAGTGTAGAACAGAGAACTGCAAAATCCACTATTTTTGTTGATTTATTCATACGCCTAAATTTACATTAACTCTATGCCTGCAAAACAAAGTTCAACTTTGGTAATTTTAACAGGAATGACTTTTTGGTAGTGTATAAAAGTCAAACCTAAAAATTAAGGGAATAGAACTATTACAAAAAAGCTATATAAAATACATAACTGAAATTTAGCTAATAGAATAAATTCGAAAAATAAAAAAAAAATGTTGAGTATAGCAAAAACTTAATCTACATAAAATTCTAAGAAAATTCTCCGAAAAAACCATGTATCTAAAATCAAATCCTAATCCGCGCCTCTCGACTTGAAAATTTTTTTACTTGGGTGAACATTTTTTTTTATGTAAAAAATTAAGAAAATTCGATTTATTTTTGAAAAAAGCTATTTTTTCAAACATTTTCATTTATAGCAAAGTCGGGCATATACATTTTCAAGTCGAATGGCGCGGATTAGGATTGAATCTTAGATACATGGTTTCTTCGGAGAATTTTCTAAGAATTTTATGTAGTTTACGTTTTTGATATACGATTTAAAAAAAATCGGCCCGTCCTAATTATTTTTTTTTTTTTTTTGGAGATTACGAATTATTAAAACTTATTAATATTTAGTAGTTATTATTAATAGCAACTTGGTCAAATTAATTTTCTTTTAAGAAAAATTTTTTAGTATTATTAAAGCATTTAAAAGCTCATCGGAGATTCTATTTTTAATCTTTGTTGATATAGCTATATTGCTTGCTACCGAAAACGTGCTCTCGTTCTCTACAAACGTTGGTTTTATAGTAAGAAGCGCATCATACAAAGATTATAAAATTGTTGGCCTGTTACCCGTGACTTCATAGACGTCAAATTCTTTGTATTCCCAAAATATAACTTTGACAAATTCTTTTTTTTAAATTTTTTCAGACTTTTGTATTTTCATTACATTTATTTTTTTAGAATTTTTAGATGGTTCTGGTGTTGGTGATGGTGTAGAGTGTACATTTTCATTTTCTACTTCAAGAAGCTTTTTAGACATTTAATCAGCAATTAAAAAGACCATTGATTTATTGGCGTAGGAAAAATAGTTCGATTTGTAGGAAGTTTTTAGTAATTTTAGTAAAGAATATATTTTTATTGCTCGTTTTTGATTTTAACGATGCTAACAAATTAAAATTTCATTTAAAAAAATTTAGTTTGAAATTCCCGCAAATTCCCGGAAAAATTTCCCGGCATTAATTTAAAAAAAATGTCCCGTGATTCCCGGGTATTCTTTCCCACTTAGAAACTCTAAACTGAATACATAATTAGAAAGTGGTCCTCTTTAATTTTCAAGTTTCTTTGTATTCCGCAAGTAGTTAACAAAATTACAGTGTGCAATATGGCAGGACCTCACATCAGATTTTAAAAGTGCTCCATGCACTTTATGTGATAATCCATTATCCAATCCGCACTGGTCAATTCCGGCTAAAAAAGATTTTTTGTTGTTGTTAATTTCAATAAAATTTTGATGACAACTCATTAGTTGATTTGGTTCTTGCATTACTTTGTTACTGTTAATACTAGAGCAAAGTGGATAATTTGTTCTTGTACATTTAAGTGGTTAAAGTGATTGTGAATGATTTTAATAATAAATAAAATCTAAGCGAAACCAGATTTAAAAAGGGAATAACAAAAAAGGAGAGACTAAAGGAGGTTAAGTGTTAACTACATCTACTACTGTTTAGAATCAAAAGAAAGTATTTTAAACTTCAGCTGCCACTAAGTGCAACCCTATTAACCAGATAACTTTTAGTGCCTTCATCTATTTATATAAAGAGGCCAGAGTTAAACATTTTCATGGCGACAGCCATTCTGCTGTGTAGATACAACAAGAAGGGATCTTTGGAAACGCTAATCCTAAGAAGTGTAAATGTGTAAAAATCTCGTCAACTAACAGAGGTAGGCGTAAAATTCAAAAATATCATTATTAAGTCAAAACAACGTTGAGAAAATGTGTTTGGTTAGGTTTTTCAAATTTGGCATTAAGCGGACAACAAAGGGCTAAAATATATTTAGCAAAAATATAATTTTAGCACTTTTTTCTTCTTTTCTACAAAGGTAGCAATAAAATTTAAATTTTATTTTCCTCTCTTTAGGAAGCCCTCCAACACAATTTGGTTCTTTTCGGAAATTCGAATGTAAAAATCTGTTTGGTACTATTTCTATACAGCTAGATATGTATTTATGAATTGCATACAAAATTAAAAAAATAAGAATTTTATATGACGCCATGTTACCCTGGGTCTCCACGTAGCAATATTTATTGAGCCAAACGTCCAATTTGATTGCTCCATTAAATTTGCGATGTATAGACCGCATATTGCCATGAGTGGCAATCCATTGCGCAATGCTTAGCAATCTCCTGCAATATAACCAGCAATTATTGCGCCATTGGTCTGCCGACGTTTTGCTTGTGCTTAGCAAAACTAATTGCTACGTGAATTCCCAGCGCTAGACACATATCTTTCTTATATAAATAAAAAGAAGTGAACACTATAATGTCACCACTAACTGCCAAAACGGTTCAACCGATTTCAGGGTACGTTGGGGAAAGTCTGTATGATTTATGTGAAGTTTGCACGAAATTGGCCCAGTGGTTCCGGAGATATCACATTTGGACTTTATATCAAGTGTCCCAACTTTTAAATTCGATGTCTTCTGATTTGGACCTATTGGATAGTTATTTTGACACAAATTTTCAACAAGATCGGTCAAAAAGTTTCTGAGTTTGAGGGGGTCAATTTTGACATTTTGGCCAAACAGGTGCTCTTTCACATCCATGTAACTTATTACATATTGCTGTTAGCAAAATTTGTCCCAAGCAACTTATTTTATTTTAATTTTAATTATTTTAAAGCAGTTTTTTTTGCTTTTTTTTAAATATTATTTTTTTTAAATTATTTTTATTTTTTTTTTAATTAAAAAATTTTGTTTTATTTTTTTAAATGGGTACTTTTTTTGCTCAAAAGAAAGCGTATGTCTTTTCCGTTAAAGTAGTTTTCGTCGCTAAATGGGATACTTCGGAATTTGAACCCACCACGGCTGTTTAATGGAACAAGATTGGTCATTAAAAAATTGATAAAAAACGTTATCGAAGCTACCAGTTTGGATGGTGAATTCCGAGACGAAAATGTTTTGCTGCCACGAACTCCGATGATTGCCGCAGACGTCCAAACTTAATTCAAACGCGTTCAGTTTCCTTGAAGATTGGCATTTGCAATGACAATCAATAAGTCGCCAGGCCAAACAATGTCTGTTTGCGGCTTAGATTTAGACACACCACGCACGGACAATTATTCTTGGAATGTTTTTGCGTCGGCAAGCCATCAAGCTTAAATACGACAATAATTTATTTTTAAATTAACGATGGTATTTTCGTCTTTTCGAAGAGCAACATCCTATGGTTAAAAACAACTATGTTATTATAATTGTGGCTTATCGATGGATGACCATAATATAGTTGCCGGTGACAATAATATGGGTAAATTAAACAAAATATGATAAAAATTTTCTTTAAAAATAGTTTTGTTGGAAGTGACCATATTAAAACATGTTTTCTTCTGGGTGAATACAGATGAAAAAAAATTAATATTCAAATCCCAATCCGCCTCGCCACCAAAAACAAAAAATTTACCCCAAATTTTTGGAGTTAAGAAAAGAAATTTTACCATTAACCCATTTTTCGCCGGCCGGTGATTTAAATCACCAGCACTCATACTTTTGTTTTTGTTGCAATGTTTTTATTTTCTGTCAGTTACTTAAAATCTTATTTCGTTATTATATTGTCAGTTTACTTGGTGCGACGAAAAATGGTTAAGACCAACTGATGATAACTTTTCCTGCATATCAAATAAAGAGTGCGTTAGTAAGAAGATATCTTCAACGTAATCCACGTCCCCTTTTCGATCTTGCACGCCACATGTGATTCCTCTGTGGTTGTATGCATTACTACATCAAGGAGACAATTAATAAGGAAAGGCGATGGCACAGAACCTTGTACTCCGGCATTTGCCGTAATTGTTCTGCTTCACTGTCTTTCATGAAGTCTACAGGAGGTGATATTTTATAAAAATGTTTTACTTATAACGTGTACAATTACCTTATTAACCATACCTAAAAGAGTAAAACCTCTCCAGTTTTTACGTGCTGTCATATCTCCTTTTTTAAGAAGGTTTAAGATCATACCTTCTGCAAGTTCTCAAGAAAGATTTTCAGTTAGCCAGAATTTAATAATGATCAGGACCAGTATATGAGCACTGGTCGTAGGATCGGTTGAGAGAAGTTCTGGGGATCTAAACCAGGTGCTTTGTTGTTTGTAGGCGACTTTTTGCTTCCGCTAGTTCTGAGATTCATCTGTGCATGATATGCACATATTAAGTACTGCACAATTGTATATCGGCCTCGTTGTGGGCTGGCGCAAAAAAAAGCATATTAGAATAAAATTCTTCCCAAAGGTTAAGTTGGTTTTCGTTGGAAGTAATTAGTTCTCATTCTTCGTTTGTCATTAATCTCAAATTAAGACGTTGATTATTCCAAATCTTCAGTGTTTATTTCTAAACTAGCTGGCCGCCTCGGCTTCGCTCGGTAGCTGATGGAGCCTTTTTCTGATTTTAGGTTAATCGAAAAAAGTAGGCGTACAAGTGGGCGGCGCAAAATTTTATTTTCGTTAAAACCTAAGTTGGACCATGGCGATCATAAGAATTATCGTCCAAATCGGTCCAGCCGTTCTCAAGTTATGCGCTTAATAGAAAAAGTGGGCGTAAAAGTAGGCGTGGTAAATTTTTCTTTCGATGAAAACTTAAAATGGATTAATACGAACATTGGAAAGAAAAATTAGTCAAATCGATGGAGCTGTTTTCTGATTTTAGGTTAATTGAAAAAAGTGGGCGGGGTAAAATTTTCTTTCCGTACAAACCTAAGTTTATTATTATTTTAAAGAAAAAATCGTCCAAAAGCCGTTTTCAAGTTATGCGATTGGCAACACACAACATTTAATTTTTATTATACACCCAGAGAAAAAAAAACATGTTTAAATAGGGTCACCTCCAACAAAACTATTTTTAAAGAAAATTTTAATCATATTATGATTAATTTAACAACAATATTGTCACCGACAACCATATTATGGTTGAATTTGTCCTCCATCAAGAAGCCACAACCATATTATGGTTGCCTCCGAACATGTTATGATTAAAAATAACTTAAACAAGTTTAACACTTATAATAGCATGGTTGGTTTTCAACCATAGCATGTTGCTCTTGAAAAAGAGGAAAATACTATTGTTAATTTTAAAACAAATTATTGTCATATTTAACCATAACATGCTTAGAGGCAACCATAATATGGTTGTGGCTTCTTGATGGAGGACAAATTCAACCATAATACGGTTGTCGGTGACAATAATATGGTTATATTCAACATAATATGTTTACAAATTTCTTTAACAATAGTTTTGTTGGAGGTGACCATATTTAAACATGTTTTTTCTCTGTGTGTATATATTAAATTTTTGGCACATGAAAAGTTTAACTTTTTCTAGAGATGGATTAAAGGCATCATAAAAAATAGAAATAAAAAAAATATTAAAGCTCAACTAAAAGCAGAGTTTGTAAATAAATAAAAATAAAAAAAAATACGATATTTTCTTTGTTAGGCTAGCTTATTTTGAGGCCACCTTCGTAACCCAAAAATTATTTTTTTTTTGTCTATTGTGGTAAAATTAAGCAACCATAATGACAAACAAATTAAAATAAAAATTTCCATAAAAATCCCTTAGGATTTTTTGTAAAATCTAAGTCCGAGCTAGGCCTGAAAACCCGCAACTGGTTTTTGCTAGTTTCATTAAGTGCAAAAACGGAAGTTAAAATGGAATGCACATTTTATATCTCGCATTGCGTTATTTATTTTTTTTTACAGATTTTTGACTATTAAACCTACTGGAATTCAAACATTTAAAAAGATAATTTAAATATTTTTGTTATACAGATTAATTTGAATAAAATATTTAATTTTAACATATATTAGGGGTACAATAAATAGAAGGTATGCGTGCCTTTTCACCTCTTACGTCAAAATTTCAACATAGTTTAGTTGATCTACAACAAGTCCTTCCTTTTTTGTGGACCTCACTTTATAAACTTTGAAAATCGTCTCACCAACCTATATATTTTTTTAATCGGTCTATACTTTATCATAGCTCCCATCCAAACTCCACTCCCTAAAATAGCTTAAATCGCCATAAATTTCTTGTAAATGATGGTACATATTAGTATAAAATTTCGTAACAACAACTTTATAAATTGCAATTACACAAAGGTCCCACATAAAATTTCTCTCCAAAATCGCTTTAAGACGAACAAATCTCATATAGATGTTGATATTTAATTTATATTTGGAATTAAGAACATGATTATACATGGGTCCCAAAAAGGTGCAATCTCGAAAACGTGTCTTTATATACTGTGGTGTAGGGTATCAATTCTTTTTTTGAAATGGTTTTCTTATATACAGTGGGGAGCAAAGATGAGTACATGTTTGTATATCTTGCACTTCTAAGGGAATAAGAAAAACAATAATAAAGCTATTTAAAAATTTTTTTTTGTATTTTATTTATTTTTTAATTCTTAGCAAAATTCAATTTAAAACAAAATAAGAAAACAACAAGTTCATAGGTAAACATAAACAAAACTTAAATAACTCTCATGTACTCAATTTTGCACCCGCGTGTTTTCAACCATATTCTTAGAAACATTCAAAATTTACCGTTAATTTTGATTTGGTTTATGATTTGATTCGTGTTATTAATGTTTCTGTTAATATAAATTTTAGTTTAACGTCGTGTTTGATAAACTGCGTAATGTAAATAAAAGGTGCATTTCAAATATAAAATACAAATTCCAAAATATTTAAAATTATGAGAAAGCTATCGCGAACCGTGGAAAATAGTATTTTAACCATGACAGAAAATGGCTTCTCATCGAGAGTAATAGCCAAAGAAATTCAAGTGAGTCAGTCAGTGGTGATAAGAGTCCGGAAAAGGCGAAATATTACTTCCCAAGCGCAAGTTCTGGGTCGCCGAAGACTTTTGAACGGATGGCGACGCACGTTTAATGATGAGAAAGATGAAGGCAATTCAATCTTTAACGCCAAAGGAAGCTTCCCTAGCAATAAATAAAATTGTAAGCCGATGGACAGCAAGAAGAGCGCTGCACAACATTGGCTACATATCAGCTTTTAAGAAACCTAAACCTGCATTATGAAAGAAAAATGTTGCAGCACGATTAAAGTTCGCATTGGAACACAAGAATAGGACTGCCGATGATTGGAAACGAGTATTCTGGTCAGATGAATCCAAATTCAACCGATTTCAGTCAGATGGTAAGCAGCATTGCTGGCGCCGCCCTGGGAAGACCATACAAAGACACCATGTTAAACAAACTGTTAAACATGGTGGAGGAAGCGTTATGGTATGGGGCTGCTTTACTTGGTGGCATATTGGACCACTGCAAAAAATTGATGGTATCATGTGAAAAGAGGATTATTTGAAAATTTTAGAGACCAATCTTCCCGGTTTTGAGAATATGAGCGCATATCCTGAGGAAGAAGTCATATTTCAACAGGATGGCGACCCAAAGCACACCTCCAAAATCGTTAAGGAATGGTTGACTGGGCAAAATTTTCAGTTAATGCAGTGGCCACCGCAAAGTCCCGACTTCAATCCAATTGAAAATTTGTGGTCAATCGTGAAAAGACGGTTGGGACAGTATCAATCAGCTTCATCGAACTTAAACGAGCTATGGCCCCGTGTGCAGCTGGAGTTGCAGCTCATTCCTGATGAAATTATTCAGAACTTGGTAGAAAGTATGCCTTAACGCATAATAAGTGTTTTAAATAATAAAGGACTATGTACTAAATACTAAAAATGTAATCAATATTAATTGTAGTAGGAAGGTGCAAAATTGAGTACATGAGAGTTATTAAAGTTTTGTTTATGTTTACCTATGAACTTGTTGCTTTCTTATTTTGTTTTAAATTGAATTTTGCTAAGAATTAAAAAAGAAATAAAATACAAAAAAAAAATTTTAAATAGCTTTATTATTGTTTTTCTTATTCCCTTAGAATTGCAAGATATACAAACATGTACTCACCTCTGCTCCCCACTGTATATATGAGTGAATCTAAGACTAGTAGGAATCTATTAAGTATATCCCGGTTCCGCTATAATTGCGCCATATTCAAGCCAATCACGTGAGTGCAGCCCATCTCTAGTAATAACAACAGTAGCAACGAAAACGATGAAAAAACAAATTAAAGCCCACAATATTACGCTATTCCCATTTTAAACTCCATGTGTCATTCGGAAATAGCTCAAATTTCGACATTCATAAAAGGGGTTTCAAGTAGGGAAGTAACGAATACCGATATCGATATATCGGCGATACTAAACAGTTTAATTTTCAAAGCATATGCTAAGCTAAAAGCAATAACACATTCTAAAGCAGAGCATAACATCAAGCAGAATAATAAATTGTTTCTTTTAATTCTTAGGCAAGAGGTCCAAACCACGCGTTCTATGTGTATCTTTCTTTTTGGCCTTTTTTTAAGACGCATGCTAAGGAAGAATGTAATTATACTTTATGCTTTCGACACGTATATACATTCGACGCGTTTGCTGTGTAACTTGCCAATACAATTTGACACGACTAAATTTTGGACAGATGCAAAAACGCATTGAACGCTTGGTAGTTAATGTATGTAATTAATTGTTCTCTCATTGTTAAGTCTTGTATCCAATAAAAAAAAACATTGTTTTGAGTTGGCAAGACCTCTCAAAATACATGTAAAAGTTGGGAGTCAGCTGATTGAATTTATCTGTACGCCAAATAAAAGGAAAATAAATAATTGGCAGATGAGTGCTGGTTAGCTTTGCGTCAAAATAGAAGCAAATGAGATATTGAGAAAACCAAATTTCTTTAATGTGCAGTTTTTCGTTGGGAAAAAAGATAATCGTGTAATGAGAAGACGCTTATGGCCGTTTTTAAAAAAAAAAAATAATATTTAAAAATTAGTTTTTTTTTTGTGTTAGTTTAACGAGTCACAAAAACAGGCAGTCACATTTCAAGTGCCACGTCATTCCCTAAATACGAAGAAGGCTTGTCAGGAAAAGTACTAAAAAATAACTAAAGCTAGGTTCACATTATGTGTATGTAATTGTCATGTGGATTTTCACTTTTTCACATGTTAAATTTGTGCATATCGTCTGAACCCCTCCAAACAATATCATGTGTTATTTCGCTGTGAAGAACGATTTATATTTTCAAGTTTTTTTTTATTTTTTTTTTTTTAATTTCCTAATCTAATTCCGCGAAGCTCTACGCTTGTCTGCAGGAACCAGAGTCTCTGGCAGGAATCGAACCCGCAACCCCGGCGCTAATAGACTAGCTCACTACCAGCTAGCCTACCAGGGCACTCAAAGTGACAAAGCATCTGACATCAGCTGTTTTTTATTTATAAAATTGCTTGTGGCGGCAAAATTAATTGAAATTTTAATAAATATAAATTATAAAAGTAAATAAATAATACAAAAGATAAAAAATACACAAATTTGTTATTGAAAATATTAAGTATGTATTTTTTTTGATAGGGCATGCCAAATGTACGTTACATACCAACATGTGAACATTAATTTAAATGTAAAACTCGAATTTTGACATGCACACAGTGTTGCCACTTTCTGGGTAATTACCCGAATTTGGTATAATTTTTACTGTCGTGGGTAAAGCGTGGATAATTTCTCTTAGGTGTAATTCAGGTTGTTCACATCAGTGAACAATTAAACCATCCCATCCTAGATGTCAATCACCACCTACAATTAACATCCATTGCTTTTGTTTTCATCCTGTTTGTTGTTATTCGAAAAGTATATCTTGCGAAGAAAACAACAAGCCGTGCGCTACCAGTTTAATCGTGTAAACTAGAGAATAATTTTAAAAGTTATAAATAAAAGTTATTCAATTGTTCCTAAAGTGAAATACTTTAAACCCTTTAAAATTTGTTAACCCCATCCCTAACACTGAACAGAAAAAAAACCAAAGTAAAGTAAATAAACTTTAAATAAATTGCAAATATAAAATAAATAAATACAGATACCTACCCAGTGAACTTAACCTAAAAATTAAAGTGTTTTTTATTTACCTAATAAATATCTCAGTGAACGTACATATATATTGCACTTCCCCTTAAGAAATTAAAGAAAGGTTTGTTGACCCTTTAATAAATAACTAGATTTATATGCGTGTACATAGTCTAATCTACCATACACCCTACCCTGTCTAACCCGTAAAAACATTGGTCCTCACGAACCGTCAAAGTGAAACAGTGAATACAGTCCACAAATTAAAAAAGAAGTGAAAATAAATAAATTCAAATTAAAAAAAAGTTAAAGTTCACAACACACAAACATACATAAAAATAAATAATACCCTACAAAAATTAAAAACAATAATAACTCAAAGCATTAAAATAACAATAAAATAAAAAAGGGCAAGGCAACTGATAGTTTAAAACTAAAATAAATAAAAACAAAGTCACAGAAAACAAACTTATTTTTTAATAAAAATAAATAAAACAAAAAGAAAAAACAGTGCAAAAATTCAGCATAAAGCAAACAATTTAAAAAATATAAAAAAGTGCACAAGAAAAAATTAAATTTAAAAACCCCAAAATCAAATTTAAAATTGTGAACAAAAATATCAACAAAAACAAATTTACATAAAAATTAAACAGCAAATATTAACAAGAAAAACAAAACAAATAACAAAAATTTGCTTACATATTATAACAATCCACATTACAAAGTTACATACGTACACACGCATTTAATACAACGAATTTACAACAACAACACTACACACAGAATCAACACGCATCATAGCGGGAAGACGACACAAAAGAAAATAATAAAAACACAAGATATTTTTTTTGTCTTGTAAGGTTTGTACCCTACCCCCAGCAAACAAGGTAAGTGTGTAATTTTACAACTTACAATATACACAAATTTCCAACTTTTTATTAAGATCGTGGTATTTTTATTAAACAGCAATACATTATAAAGATATTTCTTTACCCACTTACCCATCCTACTCAAAAACGTGAACATAAATAGGAATATATTTTTTTATATTGCTGTTGAAGGACAAATATTGCCTTCCCAACTGTGTAGCGTACATAAACCTATATAAAATACCCAGTTGGAAATTTAGTTTGCTGATTAAAATTTTGATTTTTAAGTTAAAAGCTGCATTATTTTAAAAAATTAAAACAATTTCTCAATTAAAATATTTTATTAATTTTTTTAATAAAACCCAAAATGTCTAACTTACAATCTTTGGCCGCCGATTTGATGAGATATATCCAAATGGACTTAGAGGCATTTGATGAAGATTATGGCTCTTCCTCGGAAAATTTCCAGTCATTACCCGCTCTAAAATTCAAGAAACGTGAGCTTAGTGAATTATGGTCCAAGATTGACCGTAAGTTCATGCAGATCAGAGAATCTTCTGATTTAGACGACCCAGTGAAGTCTCAGACTATTAGTTTATCAGAAATTGTAAAACATGTCAGATCTGCTAAGAGTTTTTATAGAAACAGTATGATCGCGATTGATGAATCAATCTGATGATGAATGAATCTTTACCCGAACCCATAAATTCACAACCCAATAATACGGTAGCCTTCAATGTACCCCCTTGCGATATGCCAACATTTAGCGGTGATTTCAAATGCTGGGCTTCCTTTAGAGACCTTTTTAAGGCCATCTATGGCAATAACACTCGCTTAAGTGGAGTTGAAAAACTTTTTTATCTTAAGCAGAAGACAAGCGGCGAAGCCAAAGAAATAGTAGACAATGCACCCTTAACGAATGACGGCTTTTGTATTGCGTGGAATCAGTTAACTGCTCAATATGAAAATCGTAGAATGCAGATTAATGCGCAATTAAAAACCCTATTTAATCTACCCCTAGTAAACACTATGTGCAGTGTTTCTATAAGAAAACTGCAAAGAAAGCTAAATTGCTGTATTTCGAATCTGAACTCTTTAGATATTGATACGGATCACTGGGATCCTATCTTAGTATACCTTTGCTTGACAAAATTACCCAGGGAGACGCGAAGAGAATTTGAGAAATCCCTCTCAGATTGTGCTGAAATGCCTTCATGGACAAACTTGGATTTGTTCCTAACTAACACATTCAAGGAACTTACCTCTGTGAATGATGTTCAAGATAATGGCAGCAACCCTACCCAACACCCAAAACCCAAACATTTACAGGAAATTAAAACACAGTATGACAGAAGAGGCAAAACATTTCATAATGTTACCAATGATTCAAATCGAAAGACATTGCCAAAACCCACCCAAAACCCTCCCACCCAAAAACGCAATAATGAACGAATTCTCTCAAACCCAACTCAACCCACAACCCAGAACTACCCAAAAACCCAAAATAAACAAGATGGTTCCATTTGCAAACTTTGCAATGGAAATCATACTTTGAGAGAATGTTCGTCGTTCAATTCACTTGGAGTAAATGAGAGAATTGACTTTGTAAAAAATAATGAAATATGTTACAATTGTTTAGCCATTGGTCATGTCATACAAAATTGCCGTAGCACATTTATCTGCAGGTATTGTGGTAAACGTCATAATAGTCTTTTACACAAACCAAGTTCAAAAATAAACCCTAAAGATGATGATAACCAGCCTTCATGTTCGTCAAATACAGTTCAGTCTTTCTCTACACATACCCAATCAAGCAAACCCACACTAGATGACAGAACGAAATTATTAGGAACAGCAGTTTTGAATGTTGAGGTTCAAGGAGAATTATTTCCAGCTAGAGCGCTTATTGACCCAGCCTCAGATTTTTCGTTTATCACAGATAAACTGAGAAAGAGATTACATTTACCCACTACACCCATAGTTGCTGAAATTTCAGGATTAAATGAGATAGTTTCTGCCCGTTCAAACAAACTATGCCAAGTTTCATTGCGCTCAAATACCCATAATAACTTCAAATTGAATATCCAAGCAATAGTAGTAAAAACTCTTACTAAAAATTTACCCACCCAAAGCTTAAACCCAACCCTCATAAAAGACTTGGAAAATATTCAATTAGCTGACCAAAAATTCTATGAAAGTCGACCTATTGACTTCATTATTGGCAGCGATTTTTACCCCCAGATTTTAAAATCTGGAGTTAGAAAAGATTTATTGAATACCCTAATAGCTCAGGAGCAGAGAACCAAGCCGATCGGCGCAAGCCGATCAGCTCGCCGCCGCCGCTTGATTTCACCAAGCCGCGCCGCCGCCGACTTACACGGCTTAGACGGCTCAATTAAAGCCGCCGATGACAGCAGCTGAGCCGTGAAATTTCTTAATTCGTGTGACTAATGGCGATTTCTTTCCTGAGAAAAATGTTGCATTAATGTTACATGTTCTACATTTTGTGTTCGTTTGTACAAAAAATACAACTGTGGGAAAAATTTTCAAGTTCTTTTGTGAAAATGTTGATGAAAAACATGCAAAACATGTTACATGTTTTACCCTTACTTTTACTTAAGGGTTCATACTGCCCTGTTTTCCAACTTTGGTACTTACTACTTTGTTTGTACAACCAATATTTTATTTTGTTTGTCATAATATTTTAAAAGTTTTGTCAAAAGAATTCTACATCTAAATATTCTTCGACGGCATACTCCATTTTGAATTAAATCGTTTTTTTATTTTGGTGGAAAATTCTATGTATTTATTATCGTTTTAAATTTGTTCAAGCAATAAGTGATGTCAATGTCTGTTTCCAAACCGTAAAGTAAGTGTGCAGCAAATAGTCGAATAGTTTTAAAAATCGGTAATGAACTACATTAATAATAAAAGTGTAATAGTTGTAAATAAAGGCAGCTAATTCTGTTCGATTGAAGTTGTACAACATGTAACACTTCGAGTGATTATAGGTAACATGAAAAAGTGTTACATGCATATACTGTAGCATTTTTTTCTCAGAATAGAAATCGCCATAAGTTTAATTTACAGATTTGCGTTTTAATGTATTAATTTCTTTGTCAAAAATGGTATGTTTTAGCATCAATGTGCAACATTCAAGTGCCGTTATATTTTCTTAAAATTTTTCAAAGCGTTATTGTACTTAACAACTTTTTCTTAGTTTTTTGAATATATAATTGGTTAAATGCTTCTTTCGTTTTCATGAGTGCATACATACATATGTGAATCTTTATTAAAAATAATTTTTACACAAATATTTCCATGATAATAACAAATTTAACTTGCAATATTTTCAAATAAACTTTCCATGTTCATATTAATATTTTGATGGACTCCTATTTAGGACACAACACCGTTTGAACATACAGAATTTTTTTTTCTCAAATATTTTAGTATTATACACATATGTATTTCCAAACATATCGATTTAGAAGTTCAGACAAAAAACCTGGTAATAGCAAAATATCAGTGAATGCTTTATTGAAGTAATCTATTTGAAAACTTGTTAAATTTAAAAAAAAAAAATACGTAAACAACATATTTTTTTCTTGCTTTTAACTAATTAGTGGTATAATTTTGACCACAATAATTAAATTAAAAAAATAGTTTTGCTGATAAGTTCAGGTTAAGGAAATTTTATATTTAATTATTGCAGAAAGCTTTACTTTTTGTAAATGGATATGGGTATGTGGTCCTACAGATAACATCAGTTTAAAACAGTAATGAGAAAAAAAGGAAATTGCACTATCCTTTTATAATTATTTAATGTTTTGTACTTTAACATAAAAATAAATAGATATAGAAATGATTAATAGTTTTCCTTAACTGCCCGTCTACAACTGACATGATTTGCTGTTATAACTTGATGTTATAAAAGCGTTGCTAAAACATTTGCATTAACAACCGTGTTATAACATGAGAAAACTTCTAACATGATGAGTCTATACTTAACAATAACATCATATTAGTGTTAAAGTAAAGCATTTCATGTCAGTTGTAGACTGCATGCAAAAAACAATTTTAAACATTTTAAGCCGACATTTAAGCCGCCGCCGATTCATTGACGCAAACGCCGCCGCCGCCGATCAATTAAACCCACGCCGCCGCCGCCGATCAAATGCCTTCGGCTTGGTTCACTGCTCAGGAGACTGAGTTTGGCTGGATTTTAACGGGACCCATTCAGAAATCACACAGTACCCAACCCTTAGTTTCATACTTCAGTTCAGTCACGCTTGATAAATTTCTGACCAAATTCTGGGAAATTGAAGATGTACCCACCCAACCCAAAGATTCAGAGGAGAGTTCTTTTTGTGAAGAGACATATAAAAACACAACCCGTCGATTACCAAGTGGCCGTTATCAAGTGAATCTTACCTTTTTTTACCCTCCTGTCGAGTTAGGCAACTCACGCCACGTAGCAATGGCTCAGTTCTTAAGAAATGAGAAAAGTCTGATGAAGAAGCCAAAACTAAAATCAGAATACGATAACGTGCTGCAGGAGTATATCGACTTGGGTCATATGAAACCCATAAAATATAACCCTAACACTCCTTCAAATACTCAGTATTACTTACCCCATCATGCTGTTGTTAAACTTGATCGTGTTACGACAAAAGTTCGAGTTGTATTTAATGCCTCTAGCAAAACTTCGAACAACAACAGCCTTAATGATACCCTACACATTGGTCCTACCCTACAACAAGATTTAGTTGTACTTATCTTGAAATGGCGCTTTTATAAGATAGTTTATAATGCCGACATTACAAAAATGTACAGGCAAATTATTTTAAACCCGATACACACTCCATATCAAAGAATTTTATTCCGTAAAAGCGTTAACGAGCCAATTCAAGATTATGAACTGCAAACAGTCACATTTGGTGTGAATTGTGCGCCATATTTGGCTATAAGAAACCTACACGAATTAGCCAAAGACATTCAAAACACCCACCCTATCGCATCGCAAATTTTGAAAAATAATATGTATGTAGATGATGTCTTAGCCGGAGCTCACACTATTGAAGAGGCTAAAGAAGCACAAACGCAATTAATCACGGCTCTTGACTCTGCTGGTTTTCCCTTAAGAAAGTGGATTTCCAATACAAGGGAATTACTTTATGATTTACCCAAGGAACACCAACTCGATGTTGATCTGCTTACCCTACCAGAATCAAATAATGCTAAGACGCTAGGTATTCGGTGGAACGCAAAAGAAGACACATTTTTCTTTAATGTTCCTTTAATTGAGAGAAAATCAGCTTATACGAAGCGAACTGTGTTATCAGATATCGCTCGTCTTTTTGACCCAGCTGGGTGGTTAGCGCCAATTGTTATATCTGCTAAGATTATAATGCAACAAATTTGGCAAGATAACACAGCTTGGGATGAATGTCTTACCCCACTTACCCTCATAAAATGGCAAAAGTTTTTGCAGTTTTACGATAATATTAATAAAATTCGAATTCCAAGATGGATTAACTTTTTACCTTCAGCAAAAATTGAGTTTCATGGATTTTCAGACGCTTCGGAAAAAGCCTACTCTGCAGTTTTGTATGCAAGAGTTACACCCGTTGACGGACCTAATTCCGTAACCCTGCTCTTTGCGAAGACAAGAGTTGCGCCAATCAAAGTAGTCTCGTTACCAAAACTAGAACTTTGTGGTGCAGTGTTGTTGGCAAATATGACACACAATTTACTTACCCAACTCAGCCTACCCCTTCATCAGACGTATTTCTGGACAGACTCATCTATTGTCTTGGCATGGCTTAGCAAACAACCGAATTCATGGAACACGTTTGTAGCAAACCGAGTGTCTACAATTATTCAGACAGTCGGTGTTAATAATTGGAACCATGTGGCATCACACGATAACCCTGCCGATGTTGCTAGCCGAGGATGCAATCCCGATGAGTTGAAAGATGACAGTTTATGGTGGAATGGACCATCGTGGTTGAAACAATCTGCTTCACAGTGGCCAACAACGAATAAACACTTTATAACTCAAGCTGAAGCTAAAGTTAGTCAGTCGTTTTGCACGACCGTTGATACTCACCCTACCTTGGAAAATACGAATATTGCAAACCCAGATATATTATCACGGTTTTCAAAACTGTCTAATGCTCTTAGAGTAATGACATATGTCTATCGATTTTGTGATCGCGCATTATGTACCCGAAACAATACAATTCAAAATAATAGAGTTATTCTTGATCGAAACAACCCACATGAAGTCAAAGAAAGACTGCACATGTTGATAACACACCCAAGTATTGAACTTAGTGCGTCTGAGATAAAATCTACCCGTGATAGACTTATTATTCTTTGCCAGACCATTCAGTTTAAACACGAATACAACTGTCTGAAGAAAAGAAACCCTATACCCAGTAAAAGTAGCCTACTCACCCTAACGCCATTTTTAGATTCGTCTAATGTAATGCGTGCAAATGGTCGACTAGCAAATTCCAATGCTTTGTCATATTCCGAAAGACATCCGATTTTATTACCCTACGGATGTTCTTTTGCTAAATTATTAACCCAACACGTCCATCTGGTAACCCTACATGGTGGAAATCAACTTATGTTGAGAATTATTAGATCAGGATACTGGATTCCGAAACTTAAGAATCTTATTAGTTCTGTTATTAATAAATGCTCACCCTGTACCAGGTATAGGAATAGACAAACAACCCAATTTATGGCGGCGTTGCCACCAGAAAGAACTCAAATAAATAAACCCTTTACAAATGTTGGAGTTGATTTTGCAGGACCATTTGATATAAAAGTTTATAATGCCAGAGCTTGTAGAATTACGAAAGGTTACGTGTGTGTTTTTGTTTGCTTTGCAACAAAAGCTATTCATTTGGAGCCTACATCTGATTTGTCTACCCAAGCCTTTATGGCAGCCTTTGCTCGATTCTTTTCGAGGCGGGGATGCCCTGTCGCAATTTTTTCCGATAATGGAACTAATTTCATTGGAGCTAGCCAATTATTAAAAAAAGCGACAGGAATTTATTAAACAGTTAAAAAGTTCGGTGGTATCTGCTAGCAGTTTTCAAAATTTGACGTGGCATTTCATACCCCCGGGAGCACCTCACATGGGCGGTTTATGGGAAGCCGGAGTGAAAAGCTTTAAGTCCCATCTTAAGAGAATGAACAATCTTAAATACACATTTGAAGAGCTAGCTACACTCCTCGCTAGAATAGAAGGATGCCTAAACTCAAGACCCTTAAGCCCGTCAAGTGAAAACTCACAGGATCTTAACCCTTTAACTCCCGGACACTTTTTAATTGGTTCACCCATACTAACCCCTGCAGAACCCGATGTTAGCAGTGATAATATTACCCTAGCAAACAGATGGCAAAAGTTAAGGATTCAACATCATAACTTTTGTAGAAGATGGAAAGATGAATACCTTAAAGAGCTCCATAAAAGATATAAGTGGAAAAACCCTCAACGTCAAATGGAAGTTGACGACATTGTGGTTATTAGACAGGACAATTTACCCCCTAACGAGTGGTTGCTCGGTCGCGTAATAAAGACGTACCCTGGCTCTGATAGACGAAACAGAGTAGTTGACTTACGTACAGCAACTGGAACTTTGACTCGACCAATAACGAAAGTTGTTGTTTTACCCACTAGATAGTTAAACCCGAATAACACTTAGTTCCTTACTTACCCTTTTTAACCCATATTATCCAATTATCCACTTGTTACACTTACCCATTACTTACTCTTCACCCTAACTTTCTAGTATACTAACCCATCCATTCACTAATTTTTAAATTTTATTCACATGATTTATTTCACATAGAATATGGCACCAAACAAAAACCATCATAATAGACGCTCCAGTCGTTCTGAAAAATCAAATAAAGGCAATAGAGCTCGTCCCACACCCAAACGCAAAAGTGCTGATCGTCCACAAAAACGACATTTTGGTTGCGGTCTTTGTCAGGCAGATCACAGCTTGGCAAACTGTAGGAAATTCACCAAGTTGAACTTGGCAGAAAAATATAAAACGGCAATAAGACTGCACTACTGCATCAATTGTCTGGCCAGGAACCACCTAATTGAAAAATGTCCCAGCAACTCTCGGTGTCAGACATGCAAGGGCAAACACCATACAACCTTACATGGCCCCGAGAGAATCATAAGAGATTTGACAAAGGAACGGATTCAAACAACTGCCGCTAAAAAGGACCACACTGCTGCGATTCCTGCGCCACGAACTATTGTGATGCCAATTAAAGCAACAGGCTTACCCACGTCGAAAACCCAAACCTTTGTGCCCACGGTTGTCGTTCAGATTATAACGCAAAAGTCAACCCAACTCGCCAGAGCACTCTTAAATCCTAACCTGACAACCTCAAAGATCAGCGCGGCATTCGTACGAGAGTCAACGCTAAGCCCGTTCAAAGTCGATGGTCAGGTTTACGTTAAAGTCGTAATCGCACCCAATATGGCTTCTACCATCAGGTATGAGGTCTGTATGCGTGTTTCCGACGATTTGCCAAGAAACCCTTACCCTAACACAATGGACCCGGAGATTAAAAAGAAGTTCTGTAGAATTTCACTAGCCGACCCAGAGTTTTATGGTAACTCACCCGTCGCCATGGAAATCGGTGGTGATTTATACACCACCGTTTTGCAGCCCAACACAATCCATATTGATGGTGGATCACTTATCGCACAGGACTCGCACCTTGGTTGGCTAGTCATGGGATCCCTTACCAATTAAACCATTAATAAAGTATTTTACCCTACCCTCTTACCCTTACCTACCCTAACACAATATTGAGCATATGAAAATAATTGTCAATTTTCTTCACAGGTTGCCAGGCCCGGGAGGATGTTCACATCAGTGAACAATTAAACCATCCCATCCTAGATGTCAATCACCACCTACAATTAACATCCATTGCTTTTGTTTTCATCCTGTTTGTTGTTATTCGAAAAGTATATCTTGCGAAGAAAACAACAAGCCGTGCGCTACCAGTTTAATCGTGTAAACTAGAGAATAATTTTAAAAGTTATAAATAAAAGTTATTCAATTGTTCCTAAAGTGAAATACTTTAAACCCTTTAAAATTTGTTAACCCCATCCCTAACACTGAACAGAAAAAAACCCAAAGTAAAGTAAATAAACTTTAAATAAATTGCAAATATAAAATAAATAAATACAGATACCTACCCAGTGAACTTAACCTAAAAATTAAAGTGTTTTTTATTTACCTAATAAATATCTCAGTGAACGTACATATATATTGCACTTCCCCTTAAGAAATTAAAGAAAGGTTTGTTGACCCTTTAATAAATAACTAGATTTATATGCGTGTACATAGTCTAATCTACCATATACCCTACCCTGTCTAACCCGTATAAACACAGGTGTAGTTTGAAATTCTTACTTAAGATATAATAAAATCAAGATTCGATTTCAGTGATGACATTTATTTCTTTTTAAATATTGTTGCCTTAAAAATGCACAGTCTTCTGAACAAAAGTCTCGTTGTAAAACTGAATTACGAAAGGGACAGTTGTATAAAACCCTGCAGGCATTTTGCTTACTAAATAAGGTATAAAGAGTATTTTTTAAGACCATGAAACTTAAAATGGCAAAAAGCACAAAACAAATGAATTTTAATCGCAGATTAATACACGGCATTGCCATTTGAACGCATTGCAGACGTCCAATTTTGTTCCTCTTTTCGAGCATTGCTGGCAGCATGTCACGAATAAAATGAACAATGTTGACCTCCAATACGTCAATTGTTGCTGGCTAAACAGCATAAATCAGTGACTTCATAGGCCTACGGAAAAAATCAAGTTGTGTCACATCGCACGGCCTTGAAGTTTAATTGACAGTTTATTTTCTCTAAATAAACAAATCGCCTTCATTTGTGAAAAAATAGGTTGCCTCATGTAAAACATGAAGTCTATATGCCTATACGTCGAAAATCATTGGCTGATTTTCAAAGCAAATTTGGATAATTTGGCGGCGTTTTTCAAGCATGACAGATCCTTTGACAGCTAACCTTTCGTTAGCTCTTTCGGTTCATTATAAAGGAATGGCAATGAGCATTTTGAACATTCCCTAGATATATGCAACTAAATGTGGAAGTTTAACTCATTATTTTATGTTTTATTAATTGTTTTTAAATCTTTAATGTTATTTTTTTTAATGTTAATTTATTTTAAATAACAATAACGGCAATTTTTTCAATGTATTGACAAACTGTTTGTTACTTAATGTCAACATAAATTTATTAGATCGATAAACTATCCGTTAACGATTTTGGGTTTCTCAATATACCGACAAAAACCTCTCAAAATAAATGTAAAAGTTAGGAGTCAGCTGATTGAATTTATCCGTACGGCAAATAAAAGGAAAATAAATTTATTTATTTATTTAGATATTTATTATAAATAAAATTACAATAAATCTTAAAGCTAAAGCACTAGCAACTTAGGCTATCGGCTTGAAGGAAAATAAATAATTGGCAGATTTGTGAAAAAAGATGATTGTGTAATATTGATCTTCTTTCAATGAGTTTGCTGTGTTTTTGCTTCTTTGTAAATGTCTTTTATTAAATAAAACTTAAATTTCATATCAGGTGTAATTTCATTTAAAGCGGGTAATTTTACTTCATCTCAAGTGTAATTTTGAATTTTGCTGGTGGTAACACTGCATACACATGAAATGAAATCACATGTGGGTAGAAAAGTGACATTCCACTTTACAAATACACATAATGTGAACATAGCTTAACAAAACATTCACAGCCGTGTTTAAACCAACAAATCTGTAAATCACTGAACATATAAACCATCTTTAAACGCATAAAATTGGGCGTTTAAACTACCAATACAGACCGTATGAATTTGATAAGATTTATCGTAGTGCTGCCACATGTTATTTTCTTAACAACATATAACACATGGGTCACTGATTTATAGTTGTTGAGTTTAAACTACATACATATAAATTCGCGTTAAAACCATCAGTGATTTATTAGCCATAACAAACTCTGGCTAACGATTTGCAAAACTTTTGCTAACGAGCTGCCGAACGTTAGCAAACTTTTGAAAAAACAACCGTTAAATGTTAAACAATTTTGTTTGTTTTTGTTTTAATTTACTGTTTTTTTTATTTACTATCTTTTTTTTAATTTATTCTAATTTTCAAAACTTCTTAAATTTTTTGAAGGGAAAAACAAAAAAAGAAAAAAATTACAAAACCAGCGATGATTAGTGCAAAAAGTGTTGCATTTTTGTGTAATATAATGTGGCATAATAAAGATAATTAAGAGTTGATTTCTTTAAAGTTAGCAGATGAAAAAAAGTTTTCTATGAATTAACCCTTGTGCTAAAAAGCTGCTAAACTTAATCGGCATTCTAGTTAGCAAGTCGTTGTACGTAGTGTACAAACTGTGGCTTACTTTTTGCTATGAATAGGGCTGTCAGTGTGTAAAGCTAAAAGCTGCACTCACCAGTTTTTATATGCGTTGAATAAAGCGATTTATGTGTCAAAAATGTATTGCTTCAAAGTTGGAGCTCACCATATGAAATTCGGGCCTTCCGTAAGCGAAACTCTTAAGGCCCAACCATAATATGCATTGCTTTGCTTAACCTTCTGTCAAAAATTAACAAGAAGTCTCTCAAATGTATTTAAAAAAACAAAAATAAAATAAAAAAACATTTGATTCCGTACGGAATGTGCGATGAGATTCGCACCTTGCTTAAGCAAATGACAGTTTCATTAAACTTTACAAAAAGTTTTCTTAAGTTCAATATGGTTTGCCTCATACAATTTACATGTATTCGCACATTTTCTTAAGCCAATTTATTGACATTATGGTTGGGCCTTTACATTTCTCTCTTCTTAATTTTTGAGAGAATAATAATAATTTTTCCAAAAATTTCGAAATCGAAGCGACCGCAAAATTCATAAGCAAAGTCACTGCTACGATCACTCTTATCGTGGTTGGCGCATTTAAAATACTCCTGCGAAAGAAAGGTCCAATTAGACGTGACATAACCATACCAAAACTGTATTACCAAAACAACATAAACATATCATACAAACCAATTCAAATTTGGTTTCTAAATTGAGCGTGTTTTCCACATACGGACATGGCTAAGTCAACTCAAAGCTACTCAAGGACCCAGAATAATTATAATTTAAGGGGTCTGAGATGAAAAATAAAAAAGTTTTACAAAGAATGACAAACTTAGAAAACCCTTTTCACAACTAGTTGTGGAGGGCAAAAAACTTTTTAAAAATGTAAATATTTGTTATTTTTTATTTGTTCCAGTGGATCAAATACAACTTTCTTAATTATATTTGAGAGTTCTATGCAGGTCTCTAAGGTCGTTAGTAGCAAGCGGCAATTGTAAAAGCTCGTTTCTCTTATGGAACGAAATTCTCTGTTGGCAAAAGGAATTTGCATTAAAGTTGAGACTGTAAAAAAAAAGGAATTAACTCTCGCAGATGCTAATAATAAGAGATGCGATTTCCATGCAAATGCATGTTTTTTGTCGATAGTTTAAGATCACTGTCGACCAATAATCTTTCCGAATCATTAAATTTGCGTTAAACTGGCATCGATTTGTTATTGCACATTTTGTTGAAAATGCATATTTTGAATTTAAATGCATATTTTTGCATATTTTAACATTTTTGAGTGATATATTTTTTAAATTTCCATATTATAAAAAAAAGTTCTTCAAAAAATTTCAATATTGTATGCAAAAACAATCGCCAAAAAAAATTTTTTAAATCAATAAATAAATTCTTTTGGAGCTCTGCTTAAAATATAAGATTTCGACAAAAGATCCTTAAATTTTTTATTAGTATTTATTTTTTTAATGCATATTTTCGAATTTTTAGTGCATATTTTATAAGCATATTCTCGATTTTTTAGTGCATGAAAATCGCATCCCTACTTATAATATTTTTAATTATATTTTAATAACCCTTTCTGCCGTATAGTTGTATTTCATCCATCTTTGGCAAATACAATTTTCTAAAACTTTCAGAATTTCTGAGAGCACTACAGATACCGATACCGATACAGATAGCCTGAGTTGGTGCGATTTCTTCCATGAGCATAAAACAGTAGCCAATGTAAATATGGTTGTTATTTACTTACGAAGTTGTTTTTATTTTCCAATGTGGAGTACCCCTTAACCTTTGTCTTCTTTTGGCTACTTCCAGTTGAAGAATCTCTTTACTTTTTAGGGGACGTTAAAGTTTTCATTTAAGTTTTTGTATCCATATTCATCTCTTTGGCATAAATTTGATCATATTTTTAAATTTTTCATGACTAGAAATATATAGATATAAATGTATTATTGTTTTACTTTTGTTAGAATGCCTTTTAAAATTATTTTTAATATTCACACACTTGTTAATTGTTAGAAAATATTAATTTTAAATATTATTTTTTTTTTTTTACCTTCCATACCACGTTACAGTTCATTGCTCTACGGCAGCTACAGGTTTCGATCTCAAGTTGATCTTAATTTAAATATTTATATCATCTTTACAACAATTACTTAAATTTTAAAAACATTCTTTTAATTTAATTCACATGTCATAATTATAAATAATTTTTATTTTTTATTGGTATTTTATTCATAAAATTTAATTTAGTGTTAAAAAAAACTTGCCCAAGATGATGATAATACATTTTTTCTTTAATAATTTTAGGGAGAGTATTTAAATGTTCTTTAATTAATTTTATGACTAAATCCGATAAATTCCATTAAAATTTAATACAACAAATACTCAAACATGATGTGGTTGGCTAGTTAAAATGTTTAATAAATATTCTTCTTTTTTTTTTGTTTTGAAAAAAATTCCCACAATTCTAAAATGTTTTGTGCCGGCAAAATTATTATTTATTTAATTCAAGATTAAAAATATGCCAACATCATTTTTAATGTTTTTAACAAATCACACATGAGTTTAAAATATTTTGATTTATAACTGAAGACTATTCACGGTCAACATGGAAATAAAATTATTTTAGATGTAGCAAGAACATTATGTAGTTTTGTTTACACATTAAAAAAATATTAGAAAGTTTTTTTAAAAATTTTTGTATATTTTTTTGAATTAGACATCTATCTTCCTTATTTGACCAATTTTTTTTAGAAAACAAATAAGAATATAAATATTAACAAAGGCGGAGTATAGGAGCTAAATAATTCCCCAAAGACGAATTTTTCGATTACAGAAGCGATGATGTAATAGACACGAGTAAGGTCGTAATGCACACCATCTTAATTACAACCTAGTTCACTTTTTCGAATGCATTGCCGCATTTATAGAGTGAACGCCTACCACTTGCACAAAAAGTAAGCGGGATAGTGAGGTGTTTATTCAACAAATATAAACTCAGTACTGCTTCACGTATATTGTAAGCAGGCAGTAGACAGTCTATATACAACCTCACTTACTTCGTGGGCAAGTGGAAGGCGTCTTACACACTACTTCGCACACAGTGGGAAGCCTTTACACATTGTCGCATACTTCGTGGTAAAGTAGCAGGCGTCTTGCACACTACCTCCCACACATTGTAAGCTGGTAGACTTTTAGGATTTTCGCGTTATTTCAGAAGGTTAGATTTTGTAACTTTTTTCAGGGCATTCAAACCAGACTTTCGTTATAAATTGAAAAAATATTTATTTAACTCGCGATATATTTTTAAATTGGTCCAACAAACTTTTGATTCGCAATGAAAAAATAAACTCAAAGTTTTTCTTGGGATTTAAAGAATTAATTAAAAAGGTTTCGTTTAAATGTGCTAAGTTCCCATTTCATACTATTGATAAACGGAAATTGATTGTTGATGGGATAAGCTATTCCTGTGCGCATTTCACTGGTTGCTTAGGCCAGATCGTCAGGAAACTTCATCCAAATATTTTAGAAAAACTAAAGATATTAAACCAAATAAAACGGTTAAGCGAATAAGAATTATAAGCCCCAGTTTCACTTGTAACAATTTTAATTAATTTTTTGAATCCAAAGAAAAACTTTGATAACTAATATGCATGTGGCAGTGTAAATAAAACTGAACTGGCAAAATAAAATAAAGTAATATGTTTTTATTTTTGTTTTTTTTCTTTACCCACTTTAGAGTTGAAAAAAATCAACCAATTGTAGTTGGGACTGTAAGAAAAGATAAACTCACTGTTTAATGTTGTTGTTTTTGCTTAAGCCTTGACTGAGTCTTTCAACTCAGTTGACAACTTCATCAACTGAATTGAAAGATTTTAAATTTATTTTAAAGTTTAATGAAATAAAAGACAAGTTTTAAAATACTTAAATACAAAAACTAATTTTGACAGCTAATCAAGAGACTCGAGCACACACAGTACAATCGAATTAAAAGACTTATGGTGTTTTCTTTTCTACAAAAAAATGTGACATTTTATTTAAAAAAATGCAATTTGGTGTCCGTTTCTTAAAAATTTTGCTCCCGAAAAGGATAAGTTTTTTCGAAAAAAACAAGCCACCCTTTTCGGGAGCAAATTGCATTTTTATCAAATAAAATGTCACATTTTTTGTAGAAAAGAAAACACCATTAGTATTTAACTTGAAAAAATCAAAATCTTTTGATTTTTCTTCGACCAACTCGACAACCGCCAAACTAATCAATTGACAAAGCCATACACGCTTTGATTTGGAGAACAACCGGCTCAGTTGACAATTGAATTGAATCGTATATGATCAGCTTTACAAGTGAAACTGGGGCTTATAATTCTTATTCGCTTAACAGTTTAATTTGGTTTAATATCTTTAGTTTTTCTAAAATGTTTGGATGAAGTTTCCTGACGCTCTGGCCTAAGCAACGAGTGAAATGCGCATTAGAAAATAGCTCATCCCAACAACAATAAATTTCAGTTTATCAATAGTATGAAATGGGAATTTAGCACAATTTAACGAAACCTTTTTAAAAATAAACAACTTTACAAAGAAGGCAAATAAAAAATAACGGGACAAAACAAGAACCTGCACATATACATTAGTAAGTCCCAAAAAATTTTTTTTTTCGATTTTATAGGTACCCCAGCATTTTATGAAAGCTTATAGGGTTAAGTATTTTTGTGATTTTTTTCAGATTTTTCGGTCGCTAAAATCGAATTTAACCCAAAAATCGAGTTCTCTCGACTTTTTCTGAATTTGGCTCATTACTCGGCCCATTAGCACGATTTACTTTGTTACTAAGACAATTTTTTTAAAGAAAACTTCTCAAACTTTACTTCTCTGTGCAGATATTATAAGTTTCGGTTTTTTTTTTTTTTTTGCTCATTTGAGTCCCCTTAATGACATTTTTTTTGTAAATTTAGCATAAAAAATAATAAAAAAAAATAAAGCTTTTTAACTTTTAAAATTTATATTGAAGTTAAAAAAAGGTGGATAAACTCTGAGTCATTTAAAAAAAATAATTGAATTTGCTCTTACAGTTCCAAAGTTAAGGCCCAACCATAATGTGCTTAAGTTGGCTTAAGCAAATGTGCGAATACATGTTAATTCTATGAGGGAAACCATATTGAACTTAAGGAAACTTTTTGCTAAGTTTAATGAAACTGTTTATTGCTTAAGAAAGTTGCGAATCTAATCGCACATTCCGTACGGAATCAAATGTTTTTTTATTTTTTTTTTAATACATTTGAGAGACTTTTTGTTAATTTTTAGCAGTAGGTTAAGCAAGGCTATGCATATTATGGTTATGCCTTTATACCCTTTTTAAATTTTGTACCCATTTTGTGAAATTAAAAAAATTGTAATGTGTTTGCCAGTTATGCATCGGATTTGTTTTAATGTTAGATATTTAGATATTAGGTATTCTTTCAAAATATTAAATATGGGTGGTTTTTTCTTCTGTTGCGCAGACTTCAGCAATGCACATCATCACCACAAATCAAAGTTTTCGCCTAAAGTACTGAATTTTTCAACAATGCCTTCAGTATAATCCAACATCATGGTGGAATAAGCAGGTGACATCGTTACGGCAACAAATACAACATTACAACAAAAATGGATATTACATCACCGTTTACGTCAAAAAATACATTAAACAAAAATCAAAGCGTGCCGCTGAAAGTGATGAAATAAATAAATTTTAGCCAATTTTTATTTAATTATTGTCAATATCTTATTTATTTTAATTTAAAATTATCAAAAACTTTAATAAAATACAATAATCACAGCACAAAACGTGGACTTTTTGTTAACATAAACAAAACTTTGACATAAACCTAGACAAACCTGAGTAATATGAAAATGTATGTAAAATCCAGTACAAATTTGTACAAATTTTGGGGTAAACGAACGCAGCTAATGCAAGAGCAAAAAATCGTTATCTGGCGTAGTGCTGCCACCTGTTTATTTCACCATGATCCAACATAAAAGAACTTCTGTGTAAAACACCTGCATATTTTTTGTGTAGCACAGTGACGTTTCTATAGTCATCAAAAGATCTAAAACAAAATTTAACATACCTTTAGGCATTAAAAACATATTTTAGAAAGCTTTTAATAAAGCTTTTGCATGCTCACAAAAGATGCTTAATTCATTCAAATATTAAACACATACACGACAGCAGGCTACCGGCTACAACATGTCAATAGGGATTTGTTTCGTCCATATACAAAAGGAATGTGTTAAGAAAATAGAAACTGGGAATTATTCCCTTTCGTAGGTTTCTTTATATTATATTCAATATTTTTTATTTTTCGAATTTATTCTATTTATGAGCTAAATTTCAGTTATGTATTTTATAAAGCTTTATATAAATTTAGCTCATAGAATAAATTCGAATAATAAAAAAATGTTGTTTAGAAAATATTTTTTCAGACAAAATAAATATTTCCTTCTAGCAATACATTCTTACCCCCATATTCATAAAAAATTTTTGATTTATAAAAGGTTTATGAAACCAATTTTCTATGAAAATCATAAACCTGAAATTTTTTTTATGAATAAGGGGGTCAAAATAAAATACAGAAAACGAATCTAAGGAATTCGGATATAAACTTTTTTGCAGAATTTGCGGTGCTGAGCTTTGTCAGGATGAGTCAGAAGATCACCTGACGAACAGAAGAAACCCTCGATAGTAACACAAATAATCTTTTAACAGAATTAAATTAAGTATTAAAAATTTAAAAAAAAAATTAAAGCAGGACTCTAATAGAAGATTTTTTATTTGTAGACAAATGTAGGAAAAGGACTGAGAAATTAGATATTTTGTATTATAGGTTGCCTTAGATTTTTCCAACATCTATGATAAGTGAAAGAATTTTTTCCAACTGAAGTTTTATCAAAACTAAAGAAAAGTATCGCTTAAATCCTAAGAATTATTTTTCTAAAAGATTATTTTATACGATTTCCATAAACTATTGAAATAACTAATAAAATGATCTTACAGTTTATTTTTTTATAAATCTATATATATAAAAGAGTTGCGTGAGTGACTGACTGACTGACTCATTCATCATCGCCCAGCTCAAGCCCTGACCCTAGAAAGTGAAATTTGGACAAGCGATTGGTCACTCCCCAAATCGATCCACTAAGACGAGATTTTTCGAAAATCGAATGTTTAGGGGATAAAAAAAGGTAAAATCGGAAAAATTCGGTAGCGTTATATCTCCAAAACTGGTCCTTTTCTGAAACTCGGCCCTATTAGGGAGCAAATGGGTAAAATCTGAATTTTAGTACTTTTTTTCCACCCCATCTATCTTTTGAACCAATAAACATAGAAACAAAGTTAATACCACTAGTGCTGTGATACTATCGATATTTTCTACTATCAATATTTATCGATAGTTAAGATTCCACTATCGATATATCGATATTACTATCGACTGAATGTTTGTACTTGTCAGTGTTGCCAGTGAAATTTCGAGGAAGATACATTTTAGTTTCCAAAAAGATACACTTTTTCCCAAAAAGATACGTTTTGAAAAAAATTTTAAAATCCATTTTTAACGTTTAACATTTATTAACATAACATTTTTATTTCATACTTAAATGAATATTGTAAAGAAAATGATTTCGTATAAATTAATTTTTATATTTATTTAAGTCATAAATATAAGGTACATATGTAATTTTTAAAAATACAGTAAGCAAACTTTTAAATTAATTATACATATGTTAATATTTTTGAAGGGTTTAAAAACAAATTCATTTTTGTAAAAACTAATATACGAGTTAAGGCGTTTATATTAAGGCGATTATATCAACGTTCATATAAATTTCCTGAAAATAAAAAAGATGTTCATATTTCCTCAGAACAACTTCGCACTACTAGAAATCATCGATTTAGGTAGATCTTATGTTGCAACCCCTTAATGTTTTCTTTTACCATTATTAAAGCTGCTATCAAGGCGAATTTACTAGAAGGTGGGGTCAAGTCAACATATGGTGTTTTTTTTCGGTGGTCGACTTGTCAAAGTGTTTAGCAATATTTTTGACAATCCGACCACAGAAGCAGTGTTGTTGTAGAGTTGACCTCACATTTTAGTCAATGCGCCTTGGCTGCTATTGTATTAGTATTGAGTCGGTTGCGATAATTAATTAATAAGTTTTAGTTGGCTAAAAATGTTCGAATGTTTTGTTTCTGTACATTTTGCGTACAGATTCAAAAGATACGAAAAATGTCAGGACTATACATGACACCTGAAGTATTCAAAAGATACGAAAAATGTATCTTTCGTATCCTAACGGCAACACTGGTACTTGTACAGGAAAACTTTAACTAGTTTTTATCAGGCTACAGTTCGCTGTTTTTATCACTTTATTGAACGTATGAGACGTATGTATATACGCACGTTATTTTAGATGACAGTTTTTTAAAAATTGAAAAGTACCTTTCTTAAGGAACCGAAGTAGCAGGGACTGACTATAAGATATTATATTGCAACTAAATAATTTTCTAAATGGGTTCTGATTCTCAACCCAAAAAGGTAATCAATCTAGCGGACTTATCATCTAATGGTCGTTCATTTTTTTGTCCCATGCTCGCATTTGGATTTGCATTTTTTTACAACATTACAAAAATATTTGACATTTTAGTCCCTATATAAACAAGTACAAATTTCGACTTAAAGGCCTTTAATTAGCAGTAAAAAGCACAGCTAAGCAATCCATACCACTTGCCATTCCTGTCGTTTGTATTCATTGCTGTAATTCAGCGCGAATTAATAATAGCAAGTAAAAATTGGCGGCAAAAAACTGTGTGTGTATAGCTGCTGTTAGATGTCTTCATAGCTGTATTTTAAATAAAAATAATATCGATATTGATATTTTTCCTATCGATATTTTCGATATTTTAAGACTATCGATAAAATCGATAGTACTATCGGTAGTTTCCCAGCACTAAATACCACATTCGAAACTTATCAAAAAAAAAAAGTATATGAATATGGTACTTTTTCGAAATTCGAACATTTAGGGGGTGAAAATTGTAACTGTTTTTGGTACTTTTTTTACAAAACATTTTCCTCCATTCATTGACATATTCGTACTAAATATGGGCTGCCCCTACATTACTGAAGTTTTTGATACTTTAATGGGGGGAAAATATAGTACCCAAAAAAGGATATACGGGCAATTTGATATTTTTCTTTGGCTTTTTGGTTCTACTAAAGTAGCGGGTTAAATGCTAGAATTTAAACAAGTTTAAACCTAGAAAAATAAGCTTTGGCATAAAAATATTTCCACGAAGAAAAAGGAGAAGCTAACGAAGTAGCGGGTATATGCTAGTACATAATATTTATAAATTAAAAAATATGTAAACCATATTTATGAATTAATTTTTTTTTTTTTTTGTTCGCTTTAGTTCAAGAATTGTTGTGTTTGTTATGTTATTGTTTTCTTGCTTACTAATAAACTTCAAATAATAAATAACACTGACCAACAAGGTTTTTGCCACACGGACTCTGTATACTTATTATTACTTTACTATATACCCTCATTGCAAAACACAAACTAATTTGTTTCTGTCACGCACATATTTGTTATGACACCCACTTATGATTTTACCTTTTTCTCCGTAAATACAACTGTACGTACGGTTAAATTTCATCATGTTTTCATTAAAAAAAAGTGTTACATGTTTTACACCCCCCACTACATATTAAACTAGGTTTAATAAAAAATTTTGTCAAAGCCATGGATCGCAACGGCTCAGGTTTTACGTACTTGAGGGAAAAGTTTCCTAAAGTAAGTGGCGCAAAAAGAAAGGAAGGAATTTTCGTCGGACCTCAGGAATTGTTAAAGGAAATCATATTCGAAGAAAAGTTAAGTTTGTTAGAGAAATCTGCTTGGGAAAGCTTTAAAAGTGTCGCACAAAATTTTTTGGGCAACTACAAAGCAAGTAACTACAAAGATCTGATAGGAGAACTGCTTTCGACGTATCAAGCATTGGGTTAAAATATGTCACTCAAAATACACTTTCTACACTCCCACCTCGAATTCTTTCCCGAGAACCTAGTAGCCGTTAGCGACGAACACGGCGAAAGGGCAAATGGAGTCCTCGAATGTTGGCAGATTATTGTTGGACACTTGCAAGAGACCATCCTCAGGTCAAATACTCCAGAAAATCAGTTTTAAAAACCTATTATCAAGTAAGTAAGTATCAGTACTTTTTATGAACTGTAAAATTCCTGTCAAAAAAAAACTATGGGTGTCAAATTTTTTCTACCTCTGTTTTCCACCTAAGGAAGTCAAAATAAAGTAAAAAAAGATTAACGATTAACCGATTAAAGCAAAAGGCCCGTTAAATGAATACCCTGATAAATAAGTTGCTAAAAAAATAATGCTCACGTTTTAATATTTTCGCCAATACATTTAATCGTGTACCCCAATTTCCATATTCTCTAGATTATGACTTATAACTTCAAAAAAGTCATGTTTTATGCATCGCGCCGTGACATTTTTCGTTTTCGAAAAATTTTAAAAATAACTCCAATTTGACAAGTTTCACATTTTTTCTATACATTTTACGTTTTATTTGGGAGCTTCTATTAGGTGCAGGGAGCGAGAGAGAGCTTTAAATCCTTTAAAGGAAATGCTGATTATCTAAAAATAGTTAGGATCAATTTTAGCAATTACCTCTCTACAGGCGTGCTATGACTTAACGTTTCCAACAAGTCAATTTAATTGCATGCAAAAGCCATTTTGTATGCCACTTACGAGGTTTTCGAAATGGCTTAAATGTTTTTTTTTTTTTTATACAAAGTTGTAAAAATAAAAGTGCAATCCGGTGGCAAATGTAATTTTCTACCAAAATAAATTAAAAAGTAAATTTCGGAAAAAAAGCGCAAGAAACGCGACGATATGTTCCATTTCTATTGGTGGACGATAAAGTACTTTAAAGTCTATGATAAAAAAAAACTGTGTTCCGTATTTGTACGTAAGAGGTTGAAATAATATTTGGTCTTTTTCAAGAAAAGTTTTAAACAGCGTTTTAATAACTGCAGTCAAAGTTGAAAAACTGCCATATCTTCCACTTCTTCATTTCTCATTGGCCAAAAAAAAAATTGTTGCTTTTACTTCTGATTCATTAGCTGCGTTCGTTTACTCCAAAATTTGTACAAATTTGTACTGGATTTTACTCATAAATTTGTAAGGTTTTCATATTACTCACCTACTGGATTTTACTGGAAAAGTAAACGAACGCACATATTAAATGTAAACAGTCGCTGTCAATCCAACTCACTGAGCTAACTAAATAAGAGCGGCAAGCGTCTGTTTTATGTCAATACTTTTCATTTTCACACAGTTTATACGAAACAAACCTTTAGAACGCCGTTTTAACACTACCCGGCTGGAAAATCTTATTTAATAGATCGCTTGGTCGTCTTATTTAATTGAAAATATAAAAAAACGTTTGCAGCTCTTGTTCAAGTAGCTCAGTCAAAAAGCGAACAAGGCTCCGTGCAATAACTCCCAGGTGCAATAAGTCCCAGTGCAATAACTCCCAATGAATTAAATCCCAAAATAAATGAAATAAGTCCCAAACTGGAAAAAAGAAATAAATCCAAAAAAAAAAATGAAATAATTTCCAAGTCTTAAATGAAACAAACCCCAACTTTTGGGAGTTATTTCATAATGAAATAACTCCTAAAGACATTAATGAAATAACTTCCAAAAACAGCCCAACGAAAAGAAATGAAATAAGACCCCAAAAAAATGAAACAACTTCCAAAGAAATTTATTATATATGTATTCGTTTTACTTGAATATTTACATATAATGTTAAACAATTTTAAGAAATTGCAAAAAATTGAAAATAAAATAACTCCCACAAAAAAAATGAAATAACTCCCACAGTAAATGAACTAACACCGAAGCTCAAAATAAAATGAAATAACTCCCATGTTTATTTTTTCGGGGACTTATTTCATTTGGACTTTATTTCATTATGAAATAACTCCCAGGCAAAAATTGAAATAACTTCCAAAAAAATGAAATAAAACCGAGAGAGCTGGGAGCTATTTCATAATGAAATTACTCCCACATTTGTATGAAAAATTGTTGGGTCTAATTTCATTTTTTTTTTCTTGGGACTTATTGCACCTGGGAGTTATTGCACGGAGCCGCGAACAGTTGTACACAAATTTTCGTTTTTTGTTCGATAGTTTTGAACCCTGGTTTTAAAGTATTTTATTACAAACATTTAGTGTCAACTAAAAGCAACAATCGAAATTGTGTTTCGAATTACTCACTGTATTATTTGAGCAAATCAACTATAATTATCCGTAAGTTATAAAAACTGTCAGACTATCAGGACCCAGTAAAAACTTCGCCTACAAAATTACGTGTTGAGTAATCAGAAAAACATAAGAGCACTACTTAAGCTAGATTTACACGATTGAAATTTTCTTCAAAATTGCTCTTCAAAATGCTTCAAACTCGTGTAACAGCAAAATTTTGAAGAAATTTGCTCTTCAAAATGCTTCAAACTCGTGAAAACAGCAAAATTTTGATGAAATTTTGCTGTTTACACGAGTTTGAAGCATTTTGAAGAGCAATTTTGAAGAAAATTTCAATCGTGTAAATCTAGCTTTACAATTCTACTGAAAGAACCAATGAATTTTACAAGGGATGTCCCAAAATGAACGCATTCAAAAGCAAGTCATTATTCTCTTACCTTAATACATCCAGAAAAAACTAGTTATAGAAGTTTTTATAGATGTAGTTAAAGAAGAAAGCTACTAAATAATGAGCTTAAGAAGCTATTCAGTTTGAAAAAGTAAGCGAAGTTTTTACTGGGGAGCACATACATATATAAAACTAAAGTATTTTAAATATTTTTAATACAAAGTAAAAGCAATTTTTTTTTAATATCTATTAATTATTTTTTGTAATTTCAACATTAGCTGCTGCTTGGGAACGAGTAAGCTGTTCAACATTGACGCCATCGTCTGAAAATTTAAATGTGATAACAAAAAATTTCTTAAGACACATAAAACCAAAAATACTCACAAGTAATTATAGGACGATAGCCACTCTCATCAGCCACATACCGAATACCCACACGTAGTCCTTCGGGTGTGATAAACGAAAAGACCCCTTCTACTTTTTGCGCCTTGTCACCATTGTCCAAAGTAATGGGAGTACCGTGAGCTTCATTATGTATACCATTCTCGGTTTCATACTTGTAACCAAAAGCTCCATCTTCCTGAATTGGTTCTACACTCTGTTCGACAATACGAGCTTCTTGAGGTGCCACAGCAGGATTGTATTTTTTATAAAAATTGTCGTAGTAACGATGACGATTGTAAATTTCACGATTCTTGTAATGACGTCTGTTGTATTGTTCGTCATAAAATTGACCTGGCTTATATTGGACGCGCTTACTTACACCAAGATTACTTGTGTCTGCTGCAGTAGCCAAACAGGTCATCATCATTAATATGGACAAAGCTATTAAATATATCTGATAATACAACAAAAAACAAAATCATAATTTGTACTAAAATTTGATGATCTTATTTAATTTACCATTTTTCAAGTCAATGCTCTTCCCGCTATAGATTTTATCTCCAACTCTTTCAACTTTGAACTGTTGAATTTCTTGAACATTTTGTTTTATTTTATAGATAAAGCTTCCCATTTTTGTTTTACAGAATATTATTCAAATTATTCGCCAACACCTTAAAAAATAAAGATTTCATTAGAAAAATGTTGTTCATAAACTCTCACATATTTATTGTTTAATTTAAAATCTACTTAAATCTTTTTTGGTGTTAATTTCCGTTTCAGATTTTCAAAAATTTTAATTAAATTATTTATCGACCAAATAATTTCGCGATTAAGTTGAGAGTTTATTTGATTGTCGACAAACTATTTGTAAATATATTTGAAATTATGTTGTCAAATTAGTGATATTCAAATAAGCAACACAAAAAATATTTAATTAAAAAAATGGAAGAAGACATTATAAGGCCCAGCCGAATTTTTGATAACCACCATTAGTTCTAACAGTATGAAAAATATTAAAAGACTTATTTATGCCTGTTTTCATGAAAATATTTAAAATTTAATCCCGATTTACAAAACAAATTTTGTAGGAAAATTTTCCTTAATAAACGCTTGTTAAATTTAACAATCGTTTATGAATACGGGGGTAATTTTTACTAAACTAACTTTATTAACAAAACAAAACTTTTGCATCTTACATTTCAGGGTTGGACTTAAGGGTCATATGAAATATCGTAAATTTAAAAATAGTTATCAAATTCTTATGTTAACAAAAGTAATTGAAAGTTGTGTCATAAAGTATGTGCGATGGTGATGCCACAGACTCGTTTAAGGAACTGGCTCGTTTTCATTTCATGAAAAGCGGTATTTATTTTTAATTTTCCCGGGATCCCAGGAATTCCCGCTCAATACAAATCGATGCAAAAAATTATTTAATTTAATTTATTTGAACAAATAACATTTCCTGACATCAATGAACTAAGTTTATAAATGCATTAAAATTTTTTTCTATGGCAAAAAAAAAAAGTGCTTAATGGCACCTTAAGTACCCCGGTAGACTAGCTGGTAGTGAGATAGTCTATCAGCGCCGGGGTTGGTTTCATTCCTGCAGACAAGCGAAGAGCTTCGCGGGAATTAAAAAAAAAAAAAAAAAGATCGTCATGTTTAAAAGTACACATGGGAAAAATTTCAATTGTGTTGTAGGATTTTTGAGAAATTAATAGCAAAATGACTTTTTGGTTATCTTTTTTCAATGTGCAACAACATTTGGAATAATCAAAACTTCCGAGCTGTGACATTCGGAATGTTAAGGAATACAAACTTAAAAATCTATAACTGCAGAGAAATGATGATGTGACAAAATTTCAACAAAGTCGAATATGAAGTCAAGAGTAGAACAGTTTTTGAGATATTCCAAAATAACCGTTATTTGTGTTTTTAAAAAAGATGATGTGACTGAAATGCAAAATCTTCAAAAATGTTTAACTGATTATGTATTTTTTTCTTTTTAGTGAAAGGTTATAAAATTTCTAAAATAACCGTTTAAAATTTTTGAAGATATTTGTATTTCAGTCACATCATCTTTTTTAAAAACACATTTTGGAATATCTCAAAAACTGTTCTACTTTGACAATTCTGACTTCATATTCGGATTCAGCGGAAAATTGTACATAAAAATTAGGGTCAAACTCATTTGGTCAAAAAACTGTCACGTAGTGTTATTTAAACAAATTATTACAAAATATTTCTTTAAAATAGGATTTTCGTTCAGAATAAGCATTTACAGAATCATTTGAAAGCCTATTTCACACACGTTTCCTTTCTATGGATGTTTGCCCTTATAGTCAATGGCACATTATATAATCTCTAGACACTTTCAGTTTTCTTAGCACTTCCTTCAAAACTTGTAATTCCTTTTTAAAAATAAATTATTTTCTTTGAATAGAATAAGCGTTTTCTTTATTTATAACTTTTCTCGCCATCTCTTACAAAAACTAATCCGAAAAATCGTTTATGCAGCTGCTCTGTATATAAAATCATTTAATTTTTTGAAGCAAGTGGGAACAACTTTTGTTCGTTTTTATTAAATAAATCTGGGTTTTTAAGCAAGTTAAAAATTCTCACTCACTTATCGGATATAAATTGACATCTCTTTGGCGTTTGTCAAAAATGTTTTATGATTTAGATTGGAATAAAATAAATGTTGCCCAAATTATATCTTAATACCAATATAACAATAGAGTTTCTAGTCACAAACACTATTCCTGAAAGTAGTTTGTATGGCGGCTATGTGAAATAACGAACCGATTCTCACCATTTTAAATAGGTTTCGTACTTATTAATTGAAATAAAAAAATTTCATCAAATTACCTTTAAAATTGCGACCTTTACTTTGCGCACAAGATTAAATGGACAAAAAACCAGTCAGCCTGCAGCCAGACAGAGGGACGTCGTTAAATCGACCCAGACAGTGATATTGAGTCGATCGGTATACTTAAAGGTGGGTCTAGAACCAATATTTTTTAGTATTCACCCATCAGCACAAACGCCCTCTCCACTATTGTGGTGGGGGAATACAAAATAAAAAGGAATAAAAAATTTCTATTTTCTTGTCAAAGGCAGACAACAGTGTAGACAGTGTCACAAAAACAAAAGTGGAATTTGGAGACACTTGATCCCAGGTATCCTACAGGGATATACTGTATGTATGTTTGTATGTGCTTACAGCCAGTTCAACGATTTCGAACGTCATCGTTCGCATAGAAAATTACATTTAAAACAAAAACAAAATTCGAACATTGTACGAACTTCGTTTTTGTTTTAAATATTATTATCTATGCGAACGATACGTTCGAAATCGTTAAACGAGAAGTAGTGTGTTAGTATAACATCACAAGCGCAAATTAACAATAATGCAATTTTTGGTAGTTCTGGTCTGGTGAGTTAATCCACCTAAAAGAAGTGATAAAACTACTTGGGTATTGTTTTAATCGTACCAAAAAAGATGAATTGTACCAGTGTACCAATTAAGTTTCGATTGTACCAAATTTGGTACAATTGTACCACAAATCCCATCAGTGCTCTACACGATTCGTCGCAAATCTTTTGTTTTGTAAATTATTAATTTTCTCTCTTGTCTCTTCTGCTAGTAAAGTAAATTTTTTTCTCATTCTATATTTATGGACTCTTCATATATTAAATATGAACTAACAAAAATTAATCAAATCTTATTTTAATTTAATGTCCTGTCAGTGGCGGGCGAACATTTTCCCCATCACGGTTTCTCTTTACATATAAAGGTGTTTTGCTCTCTTCTAGTCGGGTGTGGCCTGAAGTATCTGTTCTCCTTAATCGAGTGTGGCTCGATAGTGGATTTGGGTGCAACTCAAGTCTTTTCAAATATTTAACTGCATATTTCGTAATCATAGTTTGAACTAATGGCACATTAAGATCCTTGTGAATATTTTTAACATGCAAGAGGGCCGTTGTGATTATTTGAAGTAGTTTTTAAATGAACACACCTATTGCTTACTATGACTTACTTTGCCTCTTTCACTAAACTTTCATAAGGGTTACCCTTAACGTTTGCCATACTCCACTGGAGATGTAATGAGGGCACGCTACGTTACGCATAAGTGAGAAACGACATGATCTTAAAAATAGACATTAATTTTATCGCCCAATCCCGACATTAAAAGTTCTGTCTATTACTAATTTGTCCTATATAAATCTTGTAGTAAAAAAAAAAACAAGGAAGAAAGTAAAGTCGGTTAAGCCGGACCATTTCATACCCTACGACACAGTATTTACAGACAAATTTTTGAGATTGTATCCTGCTTGGGACGCATGGGATATCATGAGTAAAAATTAAATGTAGATGGCGAAATTGAAGCAACACGTTGAGTATTCAGATAGATAATTAAAACAGAGAAGGCAGATTTTCGCAAAAAAAATTTTTTTTAAATTTGCGGCGAAAATTATGCAAAAAAAAATGTTGCAATATTGCGAAAATATATGCAAAAATATGCACTAACAAATCGATGCCAAAATTCATAAATATATTGTTTCTGCCTTCATTGTTCACACAAGAAAAACCATGCAATTGCATATTTGTGGTTTCCCTGGTTATAACTGCTGCTTAAATGTTGGGGGCAATAACTTCTATAATATCCCATAGATTCGGTACAAATTACTCTTATATTGAGCTTAACCTTATATGAAAAATTATATTGTTTTGGCGGGTCCATGATATCCCATGCGTCCCAAGCAGGATACAATCTCAAAAATTTGTCTGTAAATACAGTGTCGTAGGGTATGAAATGGTCGGGCTTAACCGCTATACTTACTTTCTTGTTCTTTTTTTTGACTACAAGATTTATATAGAACAAATTAGTAATAGACAGAACTTTTAATGGCGGGATTGGGCGATAAAATTAATGTCTATTTTAAGTAATGTCAGCCACACTCGATTAAGGAGAACAGATACTTCAGACCTCACCCGACTAGAAGAGAGCAAAACACCTTCATATGTAAAGAGAAACCGTGATGGGGAAAATTTTCGCCCGCCACTGACAGGACATTAAATTAAAATAAGATTTGATTAATTTTTGTTAGTTCATATTTAATATATGAAGAGTCCATAAATATAGAATGAGAAAAAAATTTACTTTACTAGCAGAAGAGACAAGAGAGAAAATTAATAATTTACAAAACAAAAGATTTGCGACGAATCGTGTAGAGCACTGATGGGATTTGTGGTACAATTGTACCAAATTTAATTGGTACACTGGTACAATTCATCTTTTTTGGTACAATTAAAACAATACCCACGTAGTTTTATCATTTCTTTTAGGTGGATTAACTCACCAGACCAGAACTACCAAAAATTGCATTATTGTTAATTTGCGCTTGTGATGTTATACTAACACACTACTTCTCGTTTAACGATTTCGAACGTATCGTTCGCATAGATAATAACATTTAAAACAAAAACGAAGTTCGTACAATGTTCGAATTTTTGTTTTATTTGTTTTATTGTGACACTGTCTACACTGTTGTCTGCCTGTTGTCTGCCTATTTTGTATTCCCCAACCAGAATAGTGGAGAGGGCGTTTGTGCTGATAGGTGAATACTAAAAAATATTGGTTCTAGACCCACCTTTAAGTATACCGATCGACTCAATATCACTGTCTGGGTCGATTTAACGATGTCCCTCAGTCTGGCTGCAGGCTGACTGGTTTTTTGTCCATTTAATCTTGTGCGCAAAGTAAAGGTCGCAATTTTAAAGGTAATTTGATGAAATTTTGTATTTCAATTAATAAGTACGAAACCTATTTAAAATGGTGAGAATCGGTTCGTTATTGCACATAGCCGCCATACAAACTACTTTCAGGAATAGTGTTTGTGACTAGAAACTCTATTGTTATATTGGTATTAAGATGTAATTTGGGCAACATTTATTTTATTCCAATCTAAATCATCTTACAAAATTTTATTGAAATCGGTCCATATTTGACGATACTACTTTTGGAAAGCTTTTAATGCCGCAACGTCATTATAAATGTTGGCATTGACAAAAAAATTGGCTACAATAACTTTTAAGATAAAATAAAAAATGTTGTGCTGGTAGGTCCCATATTAACCATAGGTACCATATAAGCGCCCTTCCTAAAATTCGTAAGGGCAAACAAATCTCATATAGATGAAAATATCAAACAAAGAACTTTCACATGAATCTTAAACTCCTAACATAATGTTGTTTTGGCTGGTCCATGATTGCCCATGGGTCCGAAATAGAGTATTTAAATACTGTGCTGTATTAAATGGTCGGGCTTGACCGATTATAGTTTTTTACTGGTTTTGTTTTCAGTTTTATTGAATAAAATGTTACTAAAATGAATTACATTGTATACTTTTTTATTTTACAGCGAATTATGGTAAAATTTATGTCAATTTGGTACAATTTTGCCATTGAGACGGTACAATTTAAGAATTGTCAGATCCCAACAGTGGTGTCATGACTTTTGGGGGGGGACCGTGTTGATGTTCCTCGTTAATATTATTCGTACAAATGTTTTGAAACGAATAAGGCAAGTACATTACAGGTGGTCTTAAAAGTCCAGCTGATAACCTTTTTATTAAGCTTTAAATTGGTGGTTGTCCAAATTTTGTTTCTTGTCTTTGCTTTGGTTTTGTTTTGCTTCTGTTTTAAACATTGTACAATGATTTTACAAAAAAATATTGCTTGCGAGTTTTGTACGAGTTTTACTTGTTGTAGTGCCGATATTACCTGTAATGAATTCGCCTTGAAATTCGTATTTTCTTTTAGTGTCCCTTTGAAAACAGTTTGGCGGTTCAACGGGACCCCAAAAGAAATTTCGAATGTTGTTGCAGGGTTGCATAGTCGGAAAAAGGGGATTATTTTCTCCTCCTTAGTTAAATTGTATTTAACTTTTTGAACATGGCAACTGTTCCTTAATTTAAGACAATATATTTCCTCAGAATTATAAAAATTATTTTTAAAAATTAGGTTTGTAAGCAAAAACATGTAAAAGGTCTTTTAAGGCTAGTTTACACTATCTCACAAGCCTTACGTATTCCATAATACTTTGTGAGATAGAAATCTAATGAGTTTTGTTGCGACTGTCAAAAAATCTAATTAAAATTACAGTTTGTGTTCACACCATCACACGAAGTATAAACACTCACACATGAAATAAAATGCAACCGTGATCGAATGAAAAGTACTATTGCTTAGAAATTTTTCAAAAAACGATGAAGTCGTATGGGATGTCAAACTTTTTTCATAATTTTTGTCATTTTCATTTCTCATGCATTCACACTATCAGACTTTTACATATTACTTGAGTTTATGACATGTATTATTACAAAGTATAATAGTGTGAACAAGCCTTTAACTGTTCTTCTTCTGACTGTCTCGCTGCATGATCTGTTGTTGAACAGACCTAATATTTTATTAAAATAATGGCAATATACAAACTTATGCAAATATTGCAAATAAAATGTTTTAAAAAAAAAGTAAATAAATTTAATTTATGCTAATTAAAAACTGATTTTAAGAAAATAAAATAAAAGCAATAGAAACAATTTAGACTTTAACTTGAGACACAGATACAAGATCTGCCACAATGAACACCATGCTGTGAGTGCAATGTCTACAGTCATCTTCAACATTAAACTAAATCCATTAATTTTTCATTTAAATAAAATTGTGATGAGAAAATTGATGATTTTGAAAATGTTTTGACATTTAATAGCATGTTTCTTTGTATGGTTTGACTGTCAGCTTATTTGCGAGCGATATTGTCTTTTTGGCATTAAATACTTATTTAAATTGTACTATTTATTTTAGTTTGTGGCGTTTTTAATACATTAATAAGCTTCTATCAAATTAATAATGAAGATGGGCGTTTTAAATTGAATTCAACACCTGCATTTTTCAAAAATTTATTTCTGTTGTTTGTTTGTTTTTTTTTTTTTCAACGGGAAAACTGGTAGCACTTTTTAAAGCAAGCAGGGTACACTAAGCAGGCATACGCATGTGCCCAGCTGATGTTTTTTTTTATATCTAGACTTAGTTATTTTGAATGGTAAAATTCCATACAAAAAAGTTTTCTGTCAGAATAACTCTCTTGGACGCATTTATCTTATGAATGTGCCTTGGATACAAGTATTTTTTTTTTATTAATTTTTCGTTTGTTGCAGTGTATAAGTTCACTTAGAAATATTTAAGCTATTTAATGGCCATTTTCCCAATGAATCGACAAACTGTCTGTTACTTAATATCAACATAAATTTATTGAACGATAAACTGTCAGTTAACGATTTGGGGATTCTCAATATATCGACAAAAACAATTGGAGGATTTACAAGGTAGTCATAAAGTTGTAAAGTCATATGTATGTCTTAAAATAATTACAAGAATATGTATGGGGGATTTCATGTCAAGTGACCCAATTTTAAAATCGATGTCTTCCGATTTGGATGAAATTTGCACAAATGTTAGTCCTATTGGATAGTAGTTTAGACACAAGTTTTCAACAAGATCGGTCAAAAAGTTTCTGAGTTAGCGGGGGTCAAAATTTGACATTTTGGCCATACAGGTGTTTTTTCTTTTCCATGTAACTTATTACCAATTGGTGTTACCAAAATTTGTCCCAAGTAGCTTCGATAGCTATTTGATCAATCTTTCGAAAAAAAATTAGTTTATTTTTTTAAAAAACTTTTTTTTTATCCGGAATTTTTTTTTTTTTTTTGTCTTTTCCTTTAAAGTAGTTTGACTCGCATCCCGAGTGGCTTGTGTATAAAAAAAAATAATTTCTAACTAGTCGGAGGTTTTTCAATTTTCACATATGCACTATTTTGAATTTTTTCTATTTGTGTTTAACTGCTGTAGGCAGCCGTTTATAATTTAAGGAGCATATAGACGACATGTTTTTGTCATCTGACATGTCAAATTTTCAAGTCACATGTAATTGTGCATGTCTGTCAAAATCGCTGTTTTACATAAGCTTTATAATATTCGGTCACAAACGTACATGTAATTTGCTTCTGACATTGTCTCTGTTTTTTTCGCATTGTTATTGCAGAAACCAAAGTAGTGCTCGGTTTCAAAATAGCTTGCTGCCGCCATGAAAAGTTTTATTTGCGCCGTAAAATAGTTCAGCCATCTTAACATTTTCTTCTTTTAGTTCAAAGATACCAATTTAGGATTTTATAATAAAACGGGTTTTAAATATATATTCACATAAATTCTATTCAATGGTAAGATGATCAAACATATCTCGGTATTGTAAAAAATTAACTTCAGCCGGCTAATGATTCCGTTAATAGTGGACGCCGCCGCCGGTTTCTTCTGGGCATAGATTTCTGATGTCAGATGGTTTGTCAGAAGAAAATACTTTTACAGAAGCAAAGTTAAAAAGGTAACACACGACATGTATGTATTTTGCAGTGGGAAATTTGACATGTCAGATGACAAAAACATGTTGTGTACGGGCGCCTTTAGATTTCTACTGTAAAGTTATGACGAATCAATGACCACAGCATTAAAATTTTTATTTTGTTTGAAAAGCAACAGTATTTTTATAAATAAAAAAATATTATTTAGGACATTATGACGATATGACTTAATAGCACACCTTGTGAATCCCCCAATTGTTGGCAGTTGGCAACACCTCTCAAGATACATGTACAAGTTGGGAGTCAGCTGATTGAATTTATCTGTACGCCAAATAAAAGGAAAATAAATATTTGGCAGATGAGTGCCGGTTAGCTTTGCGACAGAATAGAAGCAAATGAGACATTGAGAAAACCAAATATCTTTAATGTGCTGTTTTTCGTTGGGAAAAAAGATAGTCGTGTAATAAGAAAACGGCCATAAGTATGTTAATTTCCTCTTAATGTTTGCTTTTATTCTTTTGTAAATTTAAATGGTTGATAACTAATTTTTACCGTTTAGTTTTTAAAATTAATGGTTGTCATAAACATTTGTAAGTTAATAGTTAGTTTCCGTTTGCTGCTAAGCCGAATAAATTTAAATATTAATAATTTAATACGCTACAGAATATGAGATGATATTTATACGTTTAAAATGATGATAAAAAAAAGGTAACAAGATCGGCTTAACAGAAAAATACAAACGCATTAAATAATTATATCTAAAATCTACAGAAATTTATAAACTCTCAAAGATAAAAATAAAAATAAATTGCAGTTTTTTCTTTACAATAATTAGTATTGTGGTAATTTTGTTGAACTATTTATGGTTTTTAATCCAAATTTTAAATATTTTTTTTTAATTAGGCTTAATAAATAGTTCAACAAAAAAACCACAATACTAATTATTGTTAAAGCTAAGGCACGAGCTCTATGTGTACATTTGACCTTCAAGTTGTGCTGAAAAAGGTCAACAAGAAAAAGAAAGACAAAAATGAAAAAACAAAAAAAAAATGTACTTTGGACTTCAAGAAGAATTCTTGACAAAAGTACGGAAAAAAACAGAAGTAAGGAAAAATATGTAAAATCAATTAAAATGGATAACCATTCAAAAAAAAAAAAAAAAGAAGCAAATTTCGATCAACCAAAGGTTAAAATACAATTTTGTTTAAGGATTGATGTTTGACTATTGACGTCAGCAGTCGTCGATGGCTGCGAGTGTAAGATGGCAAATCCCTCTGAGGAGATCGAGTTGTTGCGATCGAAACATGTCAGGGTAACCTGCCGGCCAGGGTTCGAGCCCGGCTACAGTCAAGAATGAAAAATTATTTATTTCGTCTGCAAAATGCGTGTTGAGCAATCATTAATAAGCAAAAGTTCTTTTTTCAATTCTACTGAAGGTCCCAAAATAAACGCATTTACACTAAACGGTACTTAAACAGTAAGTCATTATTTGTATACCCTTCACCACAGGTGGTGAATAGGGTATATATAAGTTTGTCATTCCGTTTGTAATTTCTATAATATTGATGTTAGACCCTTTAAAGTATGTATATATTCTGGGTCCTTATGAGGAGCGAAGCTGATTAAACGATGTCCGTCTGTCCGTTGAAATGGATTTTCCGAAGACCCCATACATGATGGGGGCCAGGTTATTATATATTTATGTCACATATGGTCCGGAATTATTTGCTATTGAAATTCAGCAAGATCGGTCCGCAAATGGCTGAGATATGAGTGAAAAACCACGACTGCCTCAAATTTTTTCTTTTAAAGGTCCAATTAGACGTGACATTACCATACCAACACTGTATTACCAAAACGACATAAACATACCATGCAAACCAATTCAATTTTGGTTTCTACGGTCATACAGTGGCTATGGTAATACAGTGTTGGTAATGTGGTTTTTTTTGTTGTTTTTTTTTATACCCTTCACTACAAGTGGTGGATTTTATTTGTAATGTGTTTAATTTTACGCATCCACATACACATTAACGCATGTACATGATATGCCGCTCAAATCAAGAAACAAACTCATAGACTCAATATATTTTAATTTAACGCTTATTCAGTAAAAGCATTCGTAGGCGAGTTGTTAAGTTCTCCCCTGAGACTGATGATATTGCCAGTTCGAATCCCAAAAAAAATTTTGTTTCATTTTTTTTTTTCTAATTTTGTGTTCTAAAAAACGATTTAAAGATTATATATAAGAATTTCAAACATCAACTTTGGCAAAAGAAGAAACGGGCTTAGGTACATTTAACATTTTTTTGTTTTTTTTATATTCTTCGGTATGGCGAAATGAAAAGCTGGCGTGGCTCAATTAATATTTATGTATACCTATCTAAAGAACGTTATTTATGTACATAACTTTTTGTTCTTATCCCATCATGGTGAAGGGTGTATAAGATTCGTCATAGCCGAATATAGCACTCTTACTTGTTATACATATATACATCCGAAAAGTAAGTAATTATAGACAGTTCGCAAAGTAAATGGTTGCTCATTACCTTTCAAAAAGGTAAAATGTTACTATAGTGACAATGTAAAAGCAAAATCCTGGCTTTTAAGTTTTAATTTCGCCATCTACATTTAGTTTTTACTGTAAAATTGTTAGATAAAGCAGGTTGTCATTAAAGATAAATGTTATTTTTAACTTTGAAATTTTTATAAAACCTAAAATTTAGGAAAAAGCAATTATATACGTTTTGGCGATGCGTGATATACACAAAAAACTGGACCAATCTTTTAGTATACCGATAGACTCAGAATCACTTTTTAAAGTGATCTGACGATGTCAATCCGTCCGCCTGGCTGGTTGCGTATCCATGTTAATTTTGTGCGCAAACTACAAGTTGCAATCTTGTAGATAATTCGATCAAATTTGTAAATTTAAATTGTACTATGGAAGAATTCTATGTTAATGGCGAGAATCGGTCTATAATTTCACATATTCCCAACAAAAACTTCTTTCTTTATTAGACTTCATGAGTCCGTAAACCATCTAATTATTTTGATATTTAGATTAAATTTGCGCTGAAACATATTTTACTCCAAGATTTATTTTTTTCGAATCGTTTCACATTTACTGAAAGCTTCCATTTATAAACAGTTTTAATTTCCTTTAGTTTTAACCTGTGATCCCATGACTGCTAACTAATAAGGGGTGATTTTTTAAGAGCTATAGGAAAGTTTAAAAAAAAACACATAAAATTTAGAAAAATTCATGAAATCGTTATTTGAATCGATAGTACGGTCCATATAATTTAATGTTTGAAGATTATTTCATGCAAATGTTGACCGTGACTGCACCTTAAATGGTCCATCCGCTTAGTCCAATTTTGGCATACTCTTTCCAATATTTCGGCCGGTATCTCATGAATAAATGCTTCAATGTTGTCTTCCATTACGTCAATTGAAGCGGGCATTTGTGTATAAACATGAGCTTTAACGCACGATCTAGGCGGCCAATTGACCGGTCCCGGACGTGAAATAAAATATTCACCGAGCTCGCCTCTCAATAAGTCCATTGTTAAGCGTGCCGTGTGGCATGTGGCACCGACTTGTTGAAACCACATGTCATGCAAGTCAAGCTCTTGCATTTTGGGCAAAAAAAAGTTGGATATCATCTTACGGTAGCGCTCACCATTCACAGTTCCGTTACGATTCGCATCATCTTTGAAGAAGTACGGTCCAATGATGCCACCAGCCCATAAACCGCACCAAACTGTGACTTTTTCTGGATGCATTGGTAGCTCTTGCAATGCTTCTGTCTGATCTTCATTCCAAAATCGGCAATTCTGCTTATTAACGTGCCCATTGAGCCAAAAATGAGCTTCGTCGCTGAACACAATTTTTCGATAAATTTTTTGATAATTTTTTGATAATTTTTGATAATAAATTCAATAATTTGCAAGCGTTGTTCGTTTGTAAGACGATTCATGGTTAAATTATAAAAAAAACTTAGGATGTTTGATAGTAAAACAAAACACGAAACGTGCGTCAGCTGTTTAAACCAGTGTTGCCAAAAAGATAATAGCTAAAAAATCACCCATTAGTTTCCAAATGTCGAAATTCGTCTGCAAATACTATTTTTTTTTTTTTATTATTTTTTTTTTGTTAAAATTGTTATTAAATTGTTGAATATTTTGTTTTCAAATTAGCAAGTTTTTTTGAGAATATTTCTGGTTTCCCTGATTATGACAATGATTTATACGTTATATACGCTATAAGAAGTAGTTATGTAATAGCTACTATGAAACGTAAGTCGTAGCAAAGAAACGTATTAAGTATTGAGTGAAAGAAGCTGTTAATTTTGAAAAAGTAAGCGAAGTTTTTACTGTTTACTACAATAGCGTTATTTACTAAAGTTTTATGCGTACTAAAGTCCTTTTAGATAGTGGGATTTATATGGGGCCTATGGTAAATTATGGAACAATGATTACGAAATTTCGTAGTAGGATTTCTAGTCATATTGAACAAGTTTGTGCAAAATTTAATTACAATCAGTACATTCCGCCACCAACTAATGTACACCCACACTACACTAGTGGAAAGGGTATTATGCATTTGTGCTGATGTTTCTAACTCCATAAGATATTTGCCTTGACCTTTAGGTATGCCGATCCATTCAGAATCACAGCATAAGCCAGTGAAACCGTATTGGAAAAATATCTGAATTAAATAACCATAATATGGTTAACTTCTACCAAATTATTGCTAATTTTGAAAAAAAAAATGAGGTAAATCTCGACCAAATTATGGCTTCGAGCATATTTAACCCTAATAAATATTTATATTTATTTCCGTTGTTCCAATATGGAGCATAGGGCCATTCCAAGTAACTGACATTCGGATCTATTAGATGTTAATATCTTTATTTCACTCCTCACTCTTCATCATTCGCATAATTTCGCTGTGGAGTTGTCTTCTCCATGTATGAGTGGAGTTCCTCTTTTTCGGCTTCCCTGTTGATGGAGTGCAGATCTTGAAATGTTGAGCTGTTGTTGGCGTAACGTATGTCCAAGCCAGTTCTATTTGCGTATTAGAATTTAGGTTTTCCAGTGGGGGCTGTCCTGTCGCTGTCCATAGATCCTTGTAATCTATTGTCGCTGGCTAAAACGTCTTCAAAATTATTCTTAGGCATTTGTTGGTGAGCACTTGTGAGGCATCTACGTCGCGTGATCCTGCGTTCCAAGCGTTTAGTCAGGTAGATTTCGTCTACATATTCCATGTCACCAAATTGTCCCAATATAACCCATTTAATTCCACTGGTCGCGTTTGTGGCAGTTTTCATCACAGCATCCAAAACAACGTTAACCAGAACTGCCACATTTATTTTTTCGCTCAGTTGAATGAGTGAGATAATTTTTGGCGGTATACCTTTGCATGATAAAGCATTTCAGATAGCTTTGTGCTCGGGAGAATCGAAAGCTTTATCAAAATCTACAAATAGGTGGTAGAGGGGAGATATCCAGTGGACCAGTAAAAGAAAATGATTTATTCGAAGACTTTATTGTTGCTGATGTAGCAGCGGAACCTGAAGAACAGGTGTTGCTGAGTTGAAAAAACTTGGTCAATGTTCGTTGAACGCCAAGTCGTTCCGGTGTGTAAAACCGATTGTCGTGTGAAATTTTTGCACTCATAAGTGGTGTAGGGAATTACGAGAACTCGTTTTCCCGACCATTCTCGTTTGCTTGTTATGAATCTGTTTATCTTTAACAATGTTGTTATTGCTGTCTTTATTTTCGGTTTTACTTTTTTTCCAGCAGTTGTAAATTCCGTACAAACGTTGACTTGTTGTCTTATTACTTTTATGTTACTTTTAACATTTACATCACGTGTATTTCTTTTCTAGTATTTTTTTTTAATATTTTTTATTAAATTTTTTTTTTTTTTTTTTTGCTATTCTTGTATCTGTTATAGTGCTTTACTTGCTGCCAGCGAAATAATGAAATAAAAAACCTGAAGAAAGATAAAAAAAAGATTATTTTTCACTGATAGTATTTAATTAGATTTTATTAGTTTTAAAGAGTGTTCTCGTTTTGTTTAATCAACTCAAATTGCTTGATTTGACAAATTTCATTAAAGTTATTTAGAAATAATTGCAGAAATTGCATTATTTCTTTTTTTAATGTGGGAGTTGTAACTGACAGATTTAGTGGGAGAGATAGGGAAAAGTAGCTCTTGTGTCTTAAGTCTTTTGTTTTTTAATTGTCAATTTCGGTTTTAAATGGCAATTCACAGCTGGTTGAATAAGATTATTTTATTGTTAATAAAATTGATTGAATTTTATTTATTATTGTATTTTTTTTTTTTGTTTTTATTTTTGTAAAAGGTTAAAAAAAAAAACAAAGAAGACATTTACACTTATTTAGAAGATACACATATGTTAACGTATCGCAGTCCAACAATAATTTATTTACAAACAAAATAAATGTCTAGTCCATTTTTACACTCCTTAAAAAGTCTTTAAAAAGTTTAGTGCATTTAATAGCAATTGTGTGTTTAATTGATATTAAAACCCATAATTTATTGTAAAATATTTCAATTATATGTATAATTTTTCTAACATTTCAAATAATTAAGTTCGTAATTTTTCTTAAAAGAGGTTAAGCCTGTTCGTATGCTATATTCGGTCTTATTGTGTTAGTCGTTGTCGTCAAAGCATGCGTCATTTTTTGTAATAGATATTAAAGTATTACAGAACCTGTGTTCTTTAATCTGTCAAAAAAAAAAACTAATCTTGCGGGATTATTTCGTTAAGTAACTCTTAATAGAGAACGTGTTCCAATTTTTTACAAAATGAATACTTTATGTGTCTATATAAATATGGATTTATCTACATATGTTTTAGATTTTATTGAAATTGGTTTTATAGTGGGCACAAAGGCCCTATTCCGGAAAGCAACTTGTATGGAGGCTATATGAAACTACGTACCGATTCGCCATTGTGCCAATTTGAACCTATGTATTCAAAAATGTGACCTGTACTTTGCGCACAAGGTTACATGGGCAGCCAGCCAGCTGGACGGACATCGCTAGATCGACTCCGAAATTGATTCTGAGTCGATCGGTATTTTAGGACCGATAATTTAAGGTGTTACACACATTAGCACAAATGCATAATAACCTCTCCAGGCTTATGCACATTGGTCTGGCGAGCTACATTTTTGGCCAAAACTAAAATATTCACTTATATACATGCATTCAATTAAGAGACACAAATTTTATTAAGTTTTTAATAATTTAGACCAATTTTTTAGCCCATCTAGAGCCAAGGGAGCATTTTATTTATTTAATTTTTTTAACTATAATTAAATAATAATATTATTGGTACTTTTTTGTTGATTATAATGATTTTTTTCAATTAAACCTTCTAGTTATTTTATTTAAAAATTTTTATTCAAGTGTAATTTAAGTAAAAATCATGCAGGGACTGGAAATTGGGAATTGATTTATTTTTGATTTGTACTTGATTTTCAATAAACGTTCATGTGGTTTAAAAGGTAAGGTAAGAGGTATTCTGATAACACATATGTAAATTACTCAATTAATTCGTTTTCCAAAATTAAGTTATCTTCTTCATTTTGCATTCAGGTGCATCGTCTGAATTTTCTTCACTTTCTATATTTTTTTCATGAGCTGAAATATCAGCAAAATCCTCGCAGCTTAATAAAGAAATAATTTCTGGTGGAAATGTTAAGCGCTTTCGTTGATATATGCGCGTTTTTTGAATACAAAGTTATTTTGATGGCAGGTTTCATTTTTTGTATTAAATTGGTTAATTGATCTTGAAGATTTCTGCTATCCAGTCTTCCGCAGTACACCCGATTTTTTTTAATAAGATATTTCTTTTATTCATTAGAAATATTTGTTTCCTCGATTTTTTCCAAAATATAACTAAAAACACGTTCGGTGTTTTCTTGTTTTTTACTTCCACTCTTCCAAACTCTGAGTAAATCACAATTTTTGAAGCAAAAGTTTCCTGAAACAAAAAAAGATATCTTAAAAATAAGCAAAAACTAGCAGAAAATTACTGATGGTTTGTAAGCACTAAATATCACTGCAACTTTGTGTATTTTTAGTTCGTTGAAATCACTTGAAATTTTTAATTTTTATAATATAATTTTTTTTTATTAAATGCTAAAATCACTGATTTTGAGGTTATGAAAGTTTTTTATGTTAATTTTTATTTCCATAATTTTTATTTTATATTTCACTATTAAAAATTTGAATAATATCCATAACTTATATATTTTAAAGGTTTTCATATTTTCGTGTAACCTGTGACTTAAATAAAACAAAAAACTACACAACGAGTTTCACTTTATCACTGCACTTAAAGCATCGAATTTCCTTAGTTCATAGAATAACGGTTAATTGAAGTTTGCAAAAACAAATTATTTATTTGTTTATCTGAGGTGTTTACTACAATATTCCAACAACAAATATAGAAAAAAAGTTTTGAGTTTTGGCCAAAAAAATGGATCTTGGAGACGATTGGGTTATGGTGTGGGTATAATAACATACAGAGATAATATAAGTTGTTGGGATGATTTGTACGAGGGAAACTCAAAATACGAACGATTTTTTTAACCAGAGTTGTAACAACACAATAAGGGCTGATTTTTTTATAATTCATAAATAAAAAGTTGCACATCAAAAAAATAATAACGATTTTTGCAAAAATTTATTAAATAAGTTTTTTTTCGTATGAAAGAATGAAAAATTATCTGAAAATGACAAAATAAGTAAAAAAGCCGATATTTCCCAAATAAACAAAACAAAGACCTAACAAATACCGTTTTTTTTTTTGTTTTTTTATGATCGAAATTTGTTTTCAATCGAAAATATTCTATCTTTTAAACCAAAAAAAAAGCATTTGCCTAAACATAAATAATAAAGTCCCCAAAATGAAAGACGAGTTCAAAAAGCATATTTTTGCTGCAGAAGCTTTGTGTATGAGTACGCTCTCCCTGTGGGTCACATCAGGGGGACGCTACAAAAATGGTCCGTGCGTGAATTCCTTCACGCATGAACGTCCACTTCTGGATTGAGACAGTCCAAAAGATTTGTGACGCTGTCCCGGCGCAGGGCAGGAAGGTTTCTGCTGCTTGAAAAAGCGGAACTTAGACTGCTTGTTGGCCTATTCACGGGGCACTGTGGTTTCAGGTACCACCAGTTTAAGTTGGGTAATTCATCTACCAAAATGTGCAGATTCTGTGGGATGGATGATGAAACGTCGGAACATCTGCCATGCTGCTGTCCCGCCTTGGGGACTTCTAGGCAGAAATTTTTCGGGTGGCAAACAGTGGGCCCGACTGATATCTTTGATCTCCCACCGAGCAGGGTAATGGGCTTTATACGCAGCCTAAACTTGACATGGTGAGACATATGGGCTGCACAAAAGATTCTTTGGGTCGCGGTGCACATGGCCTTCACGTGTATACTACTACTATACTATGAGTACGCTCCCCCTTTGTTGTTCGTCCTATAAACAACAAACTCACAAAAACTACCTGCGGCAAAATGAACTTCTCTTTCTTGCCCCTTTTACCGTCAAACTGAAATGTTTCGCAGCAAAGGATTCATAAGCATTTAAATGTTTTTCAGGACATCTAGGCAACATTTTGCAGGGATTTTAAAACATTATGAATGTAAAAGACCTTGGCGTAAGAACTTAACTTGGCTGGAGCCAAACTATCTTTAAATCTTAAGTTTAAACTTTAACATTTGTCTGTTTTAGACTGTCGTCTTCTTTAGAAATTTAAAATTTTCAAAAAACTTTTATCCCATTTCCACACAACACTCTAAATCTTCGCAAATTAATCAACAACCATGACAAAATACACACGCACATGATATAATATTTTCTTAAAATTTCCAAAAAAAAAAAGAAAAAACTGTCATTTATTTTTTGTAAATATTAAACCACAAATAAAATTAAAAAATCTATTTGCGTGCCAGTTAAATTTTGTCTGCAGATTTGTTTGGATATTAAAGCGCCTACAAGTATGTAAATTAAGAATCTGGTATGAATACGCAAAAAGCCTTGACTCAAAAAAATACCACCACCTAAATATTTCTTGTATTAAGTATTTAATTAAATTAAATAATAAACAATAGAATAATGTAAAATAAGAAAAAAAAAAACACAAAATAGTTTCGATTCAACAAAGTGAATTTTATCTTACACTTGAAAGAATCGTACAGATGTGTGCGTTTGAGTGTGTCTAAAGCACATGTTGCAGTTAGCTGCATGCAACTGCTTAGCTCTGCTTTTTTGTAATTTTTTATTTATTGATTTCATAAATACTCACTGAAAACAATGATAATTATAATTATATACTAATAAGTGATTTTCTATAATAATCACATATGAGATTTTTTTTGCTTATTAACCTTGATAAATTATTTTAAATCATTTGAAAAAAGTTTTTAAACTAATTATTTAACCCTTTTCATGTCTGACATAATTTCATTTACATTAAGGAGCGATAAAATTACCAGGTTTATTGTCACAAAAGTGAAGTAGCAATTTGTGGATCTAAACTATCTTTATAAGGCAAGTTTTTACATTTTGGGTCCTTAAACGACAGTTCTAAAACAATTGCGCTTGCAATAGAGAACTTAGAAAGATAGAAAAAGTACACTTAAATTATTATGTAGGTAAATTCATTAATTTTAAACTCGGTCAACTTATTTTTCATTTATTTGGGGTCCTTTAGTGGTCCCTTCTTTATACCCAGCATTAGTGTTTATCCTTCAGAGCAGTAGCTCAATATATAATTTAACTAGTTTGACTTGCTAATAGAGTTTTTTTTCACCCTGACTTTTTCGATTCCCGGGAAAGCGGGAAATTTTTTTAAATTTCCCGGGATCCCGGGAACCCGCTCCATATAAATAATACAAAGTATTATTAATTAATGAAAAAACTTTTATAAAAAAAACGTAAGGGAATTTGTTTACAAAGAAAGTAAAAGAAATGGTTCAATACTAAAAAAATAATTGAAGATTGGAATAGGAACTTGAATTATTATCACCTCACGCCTTTATTCCCTATTATTATGCTTTTATTCAGTATTATTATGCTTTAAATACAAGATAAAAAGATAACATAAACATAACAATTTAATTAATAAAACAATAATAAAAACAAAATAAAAATTAAAGTACTCAAGATATGAGATCAAAAAGTTAATTAATAAAATAGATAAAATATTTTAAAGAAATATATTACATTTTTTAACGGCTAAGGAAATAACTTTCTGACACACTCAAAGCGCTTAGTAAGTCGGCAAAAAGTATATTCCTGATTTTATTTACTAATTATCATGTTTCCGAAAAATTTCGTTCATTTTTTACCGAGGTTGGACAAAAAGTTCAAAGTGCACCGTTGTAGCATGCTTCGGATTCACAATCAGAAGCAATTTTTTCTTTTTTATAAACAACGTCTATATCAGTCAAATGTATGTCAAGGTTGATGCAAAAATAGCATCAACCGGACTGCTTCTTACAAACCTTTTCATTTCAATAGGCCCAATTGTAATCTTTAGGACAATGTGTTTTTCAAGTTGTATGTTGTAGTATCTTACACGAGTTTCCAAAATGTTATTTTATTTCGGTTTCCCCGCACTTCACGGGTATATAAAACAACACAAATTGAAATTGAAATTGAAAATTTGTGTTTATCACCCAATAAACATATCGCTCCTTCATTGCATCAAAGTCATATCTAAAAATTTAAAGTAACTTTAGCAAAGTTTTCCTTCATGCATTCTCGTATTATATCTCCAACTGAACCGAAGTTATAGCAATATATATCTTTAAATCGGTACATTTTGAAAACTTTAATCGCATTTTGTCAAACTCGTTTGTCTTTGTCGATATGACTATGTTGCAATAAAGGAGCGATTTGTTTAGGTATCTTCTATTTTTAAGACTTGTTCATGGACCACGAAACTTTACTGCCTGCATCTTATTTTGAATTAATGTACTTTATTAACTCTTCACTTCACTAAATGTAATAATTATCAACTGTTGCACTTCCCATTCTGCTTTTAGTAGATTTATTGCATCAGGAGACATTGATTTAAATACATGTACTCACTTCTTGTAATTGATCTAATCCACAACCCATCCACAGATGCTAATTTTTAGAGAATAGAAAACTAAATTTCAAAGTATAAATAGCTATTTTCTGAAATTATGAGGAATTTTTTATTTCCCGGGATCCCGCAAGAAAAATACCGGGAAAACGGGAAATAAAATAATTGAAAAAACCCTACTTGCTAATGAAGTGAACAGCAACCTTAGTTCTATCTTAGATGAAGCATCCAACCAAAAAACCACTGTTTTTTCGTAGGTTTCTCTTCCTAATGTCCCAAATTCTAGGTCACTGACACAGAAAAGAAACACAGTTTCTTTTTCCTCTTCGTCTTGACAACTTTATTGAAGTCATTGAATGTCAGACCCATTCTCTTCGCATAAGTCCCTATCGGCCAGTGCCCAGTTATCACTAAGATCACTGTGCAAGTCTCTTCGATTTGTGTTTAGTAAGCGACTTATGGCCGTTTTCTCACTAGACGATTATTTTTTTCCCAACGAAAAACTGCACGTTAAAGGAATTTCGTTTTTTAATGTCTCATTTGCTTCTATTCTGTCGCAAAGCTAACCGGCACTCATCTGCGAATTATTTATTTTCCTTTTATTTGCCGTACAGATAAATTCAATCAGCTGACTCCCAACTTTTACATGGTATTTTTAGAGATGTTGCCAACTGAAAACAATGTTTTTGCCGATATATTGAGAAAACCGAAATCGTTAACGGACAGTTTATTTTTTTTAACAAATTTATGTCGACATTAATTAGCAGGCAGTTTGTCGATACATTGAGAAAATGCCCATTAGAGTGAGCCATTGGAAATCCATCGAATTGATCAATAAATCTGTAATTCAGCCGATCATCATATTTAATTATCTGCTATTTGGTCTGGATTAAGTACAGCAGTTATAGAAGAAGGATGAGAGTTTGCAGCTACAAACAACAGTTATGGAGATTTACCTTAGTACTAGGATCGCCCGGTGTTCGACCACTTGACATTAACTATCGAGAGACCCTGTGCGTTGTACAATAAAAACATACACCTTTTAAGATATCGGCAAAATGCACTATTTACCCATCTTTGTACGTGTGACTGCAAAATAAATTAAAACGCTTTTCAAACCCTTTAATCCTAAAAATTTAGAAAAAATCTTGTGCATATTTACGCAAAAATACCTTTAAAATAACATATGTTTCATTAAAATCGGTGGATGATAAGATACTTAAAAATCAACCACAAAAAAATTGTTCCCGTATTTATATATAAGATATAAGAAAGTGTAATGAATAAGTGAGCTCTCTTGGTTATTGGACTGCGAAAAGTGATATAAAATTTAATGGTAGATTGGTTAATCCCAAGGTATATTTACACAAGTTAAACTCGTTGGCTCATATGTTTGTCAGCTGTTTACCCCTAGTTGGAGCCAAAACGTCAAATTGCGTGTATATGAGCCAAAATTTGTACATGTGTGCGTTAAATTGTTTTATAGAGCAGCATGTCTACACTCCCAAATGAGTCTACCTTGTGTAAATATACCTTGGTTAATCCAATCGAGTAAAAGTACAGCGCTGGGCACTGGTTTTACAACCAGTAAAGCAAAGAGAGTATACATCAGACTTATCCTAACTGAGATTTACATCCAGTCTGGAAGAGGAATAGAGAACTGAGGTAGGGCCAAGCTGTAGACGTTTCTCAGGTTTACACCCAGACATTAGAAGGCAATAGTGAAGAGCCTTTGATTACAGGGCAGAAGTGGTAGGGCACTAGTTATGGCAACAACCGAAGTGTCACGAAGCAACAGAACTCCTAGGAGCAGAACTAATCGTAACGTACTAATGCCCGTAATTTCTACAAGTAGATATATAGCTGTGTATATTTATTTAAGCACGTACATATGTCCTACCTACTGGCTAAGCTGTAGTGTATTTTAAACCATCGATTTTTGACAGTTAATTCAAAAAATTAATTGAAATACAAATGTTGACATATTTTAAAAGAAAACTCAAAGGAAAAAACACACAGGCAAAATTAGCGTTGAAATTACCAAAATAGTTTTACCAGATAGGTAAAGATAACTGTCGGGTACGAATACGATCAGATATCTGTTTGTACATTGATAAAACAAAGTTCAAAAATAAAGAATTAAAACCAAGCTTAAACAAGCATGATTTATTGAAATTTATGTAAAGGACCTTGGACACGACTGTGTTCCACCCCAGCTTCAAACCCTAAACAACCGGAGGTTCCTTACACTACTTTAGATAAAAAAAAAGAAATCAGATATTTTTCACCTCATTTTAAGATTTTCAAAACCCAACTCTGCTCTCATATTTTTTAAGTCGATTGTTATTTTAGCTGGCCATCTTTTTCTTCAAAATACGATAATCGAATTTATTTTTACATTTGACCAAATTTTATGACAATCAATTACACTTCCCCTTGTCTAGTATGGGTTAAAATGATTTTCTTGTAACAATAAATCACAAAATATTTATAACAATAATCACATTTGTAGAAAAATTATGCATGATACTACAATTATATGCTCCATAAAATTATTCGCCAGTATGAAATTTTTCTTGTGTATGTTCTAGTTGAAATGTTAAATTTGTAAATGCGATTAACCGCAAATCCGAAAGAAACATCGAAACATGTTACGGATGCAATTTAAGATCTAGACACAAGGTCAATGTTTATGGTTTGTTGGAACGAACAAAAAAAAAAAATAAGAAGACAAAAACTGTTTAAATCTACTCATAAATAAATATTAATGTTACGATGTCAATTAATTAGGGTTTCTATTTCTAATTTTTTAAATAGAAAATTTAGGCATTTCTCTGAAATATGTTTGACTTTAGTTTAAGGGTTTGTTTGTTACTTTTATCGGTACTAAGTGATGTTGTCGACACCTCGTGCTTTGTTGTTTTTCAGATCATTTATAACGTTAATTATTTCGACTACAATTGATATGTCCGTTGGGATATCCTACCTCACATGAAGATGTTCGCAGTTCCGAGGCATGGAAGGACTCTGGTATGAGCTTTCAATATTTCTGAATATAACTTTACCCAGATATTAATTTGTTCAGGTTTTGATATTGTTATTTCACGATCTTACCCTTTGAGAGGTTTTCCTAATGGAAAGTCTTTTGTTGGTAAGCTTTTTGGTGATCTTATAAAGATTTCTATCCATGTTAATTTCAGCGGCCGCTTGTGCCTCACAAGTGAGTTTTTCAGATTATTTGCACATTTCCTTACGAGCATCTCGACTAGTCGCGCGGGAAATTTTAGTATATTTAGTCCCTCGATGTTGCAGCGTTTAGGATTGCTTTTATCTGTATCTCTGTCGTTTCTGAGATTCCAGGTGGAGTCTGCAATACATTGTTTCCTCTTTTTTTTTTTTTCTTCAAGCCGATGTGTTGTTTAGCTGCTGTTAGAAAGCATTCCTTTACTGTATTCCAATCTCCAACTGATTTTGTGGGGCATTAAAATTAGGTTTAACGGTAACAACATAATTGTTGTGGACTATCGAATTTGTAAGTCCCCAGGCATAAAATCCTCATTGAACCAGATTTTTCTTATTCAAGCCGCCATTTTCAATGTAAAAGTTCCAATTAAGAGATTATGCTCGAGCAACAGTCTGCTCCTCTTTTGCTTCGAACGTCTAGTAGAGAATTGCGCCATTTCTTGCTTATTTCTTATTTAGCGTGCTGTTGTCTGGAAATACCCAGAAGCCTTGTGGATCGGCTTGGTTGAAGAGAGTTCCTCCAATAACAAGGTTGCTTGTCTCGCACATTTCAAAAAGCATTTTGCCGATTTCAGATATTTTCCTCAAGGCATTATAAGTTCATTGTTGGTGTTGTCTGGACACAATTGTGCATTGAAATCTCCCATTGCAAGCTATATGTTTGACAGATGCCGTGACTTTATCGAACTGATTGTAAAACAGTTACTTTGATGTTATAACGGAAGTTTCACTGGGTGTATAAATTCTGTTCCCCGTACGAAATCTGATATGGTCAGAGAAAGATCTTCATTCAATAAGCGCATTTTGTGCATTTTTGAAGAGAACAGTGCCAACGCTACTTGATCTAGGTTGATTTATTGGCTTACCATCCACTATTTGAAATCATTCCAAGTCGGGCCATCCTCTTTCGCTAAAACTTTATTATAATTTTGCATTTCCTTGCCTGATTTGAGCCAGTTTTGCTGTTTCTAAAAGCGTCCTAACACTCCATGATCTAAAACTGTACAATGTTTGAAGCTAAAGGGGAATCTGTTAGTATGAATTATCTTTGGCTTGGGTAATCGTTTAACTTAAGGCTAGCGGCTGAGTGGACAACCTTTCTGATCCAGGGAGCTAACTCAGGTAGTCGTGAACGAATCGAAGTTGTTTTCAGTGTTGCGAAAACTCGAATAAATGCTTTACAACACTAAAAAAATTATTTTAGATTCGTTCAGTATCGACTGAAAGAGTCAGAAATAAAATTGCTTTCGATTTGAAAAAGTATTTCATCACGACTGCCAGAATTAGCCCCCTCGATCTGGGGCTGCCAGTAAGCTTCCAGTAGAGTAATGAAGGTTGTACCACCCGTGGGCCGTGGTCAGAGCTTCATTGAAGATAACTTTGGCTTTGGTGGTGCCAATGTTCGCAATAACGGGCAGAAAAATGGAAAAAGTGTACGTCGCAATTCGTTTGCTTCTAAAATCCTCTTCTGTAAACCGATGACCGCCACTGCTTACTTAATTCGCAGCTACTTATCGTACTGTATAAAAGGGTTTTTAACTATCCGCAACCTGTGGAGGCGTCCAATAGCACTTTAGCAATGCTTACTTAAGGCCGTTATATACTATCCCACAAAGTCTTTAGTAATTTACAAAAATGCAACCCTGTCATGATAAGTTGTTATTGCTTTTTAAAAATGTTCAAAGAATAATTAGATCAGGGAAGCATTTTTGAAAAATACGTAAGACTTTGTGCGATAGTGTGTAACGGCCTTTAAAGACACTATTTAACAAGAGATTACGTCGTTACGTTATAAATGTCATAATATTCCATGCGAAGACGTTGTGAAATTGCAGACGTTGAGAACGCGTTGAGAACGCCAGTCAATTTGCTAAAATTAAAAAAAAAACAGAAGTAAGGAAAAACATGTAAAATCAATTAAAAAATGGATAATCTTTCGAAAAAAGCAAATTTCGATCTACCAAAGGTTAAAATACAATTTGGTTTAAGGATTGATGTTTGACTATTGACGTCAGCAGTCATCGATGGCTGCGAGTGTAAGACGGCAAATCCATCTGTGGAGATCAAGTGGTTGCGATCGAAACATGTTATGGTAACCTGCCGGCCGCGGTTCGAATCCCGGCCACGGTCAAGAATGAAAGATTATCAATAAGAATTTTAATTAATTTTCATGTTGTAAATTTCCTTTCTTCATAAAAATAATTTAATGAAAATTAAATTTAATGAACTTAAGCCTAATTAAAAATATTAAAAATTTGGATTAAAAACCATAAATAGTTCAACAAAATAACTACAATACTAATTATAATTAAAAAAATGTTCAATGGCGGAGGTAAAAATACAACCGCGTTCTATAACAAATAATGTAAAGTGCGACTTTAATATTTTTTGTTTGCAAAATATCTTTAAAAACATTCGCTTATTTTTCAAAAATGTTAAAAGCAAAGAATTAAGCCATGAAAATTCTGCCAAGAACAAAATACTTACATCTTCCCTGTTATTATAGTGTTAATATTTTTTTTCATCTCGTTTTTATTCGTAAGTTTATTTGACAGTTCAAAGCAGAAACTTTTTCACAAACACTTTTTCTGTAAATTGCCGAGTAATTTCATTAGTGCTCGCCAAAAATAAAACAGATGCAGTTAAGTAAGAAAAAACTTGTTTGTTTCAATTTATGGCATTTTTGTTTCAATTCTCATATTTCAATTGCAAAGTTTCTCGACGCGTGAGTTACAGAACATGGACACAGATTTATATAGTGTGTAAATGTGAACTGATTTCACCAATTTAGAATCAAGATTACCCAAACTAAGGACAGAAAATTTTCTCATTAGGCGATTATTTTTTTCCCAACGAAAAGCTGCGCGTTAAACGAATTTGGTTCTCTGATGGTCTCATTTACCCTTATCCTGTCCCCGTTCAATCAGCTGACTCCTAAATTTAACATGTTTTGTGAAAGGTGTTGCCAACTGAAAACAATGTTTTTAACGATATATTGAGAAAACCGAAATCGTTAACAGACAGTTTATTTTTTTAACAAGTTTATGTCGGCATTAAGTAACAGGCAGTTTGTCGATACATTGAGAAAATTACCATTAAAGTAATCTAACTTATCAGTCAAAAAAATTTAAGTACTAAAAAACTAATGTTTTTTCCACAACTTTGCTTATAAAGTAAATAATGTTTTTGATAGCACATAAATTCTGATACAGCTCAAGTCAAGTTTCTTCTTAAAACTGTAAAATTAAAAAATGTAAAACAATTTAAAAATTAACGTGAGGCAATGATAATTAATATTATAGTGTGTTAAGACTACAGTTGGAACATAAACAATAACTGAAAACACCCAAGTAAATACCAATAAAACCGCTTTATTCAGATGTGCCGAATCTTTGATACCCTTCACCCCGAGTAAGAATATTTCCAGATTGCGCCTCCTATCTATAAATTGTAAACGAATATTAATAAAAATTTACCTTACAGTATAAAGAGTAATTCGCTGCGGATTTAGGCATATACAAATCCATTTTATAAAGTACGCTGTATGTGGGACCTACGGTAAACCATAAATCAATCTTTACTCAATTCGGCAGTGTGATTTCTAATCTTATGAAACTATGGAACACTCTACTACAATGGGCCTTTTTGAGTAACTATGGTAAAGTATTGACCAATATTCAAAAAATTTATCAATATTATTTCTTCTACATTGCACTGAAAGAATTTTGTTCACAATACCAATGAATTTTGACATTAATCCCATGAAAAATTGCATTAAAAAGGAACCTATGCAGCGCTTCGTTGGATCAATGAAACTTGTTTCATTAAAATGTATTAAAAGAAACATTACATTAGATCTATGAATATTATTCATTGGATGAATACTTTCAAAAAAGTAAAAAAATTTTGTTTTTTTATTTGATTTTTTTTTTTAAATTTTTTTTAATAATTCCCTAAACTAATACCGCGGAGCTTTACGTTTGTCTGCAGGAACCGGAGTCTCTGGCGGGAATAAATCCCGCAACCTCGGCGCTGATAGACTCACTACCAGCTAGCCTACCGTGGCAATATAGTTTTTGAATAAAAAAACTATGTTTTTTGCCATTACTCAATTAAGAGCGTAAATATGAGATTAAATTTTCTAAAACAACAATAACAACGTTGATTTTTTTTGCTAACACATAATAAAAAAAGACCACATAAAGAGAGAACAAGCTTTTTCGTATGCATCATTTGGTTGACAACAGTTTAAAATAAGGGTGTGTTTTTTTTAAAGGAGAACATTTATTTATTTATTAATTATTACATACTATATGTAGGTAGGTATGTACATATTTAAGAAAACTAAAAACATACATATTTATGGATTGAACGTTTTTGTTTCATTACTATAATGACATTTTTCATTGTCATAATGAAAATTTAAACTTACGAAGGCATGCTTTTTCGAAATATTTTAAATTATTGAGAATATGGAGTTATTTGAATGTTAAAAAATTTTTTTTTCAATTATTGAAACATGTTGCTTTTATAAAAAAAATTTTGATATCATAAATTTAATGGCATATTACATAAGATGTACGAAATAATTAAATCTTACATTTTTTAATTAACAATTAAAAATTTTTTAAGGAAACTATAATTTTGTATTAATTTATGAATATAGTTATGTTTGTATATGGTTATTTTATGTTTCCAATTAAATTTTTTTGTTTAACTTGTACAAACTTAAGTTTTCATATATCCAATGAAAATTTTTAACGTAATTCCAAAATGCAATGAAGTGATTTTAACGAAAATACTTCATTATAACTATGAAATTGCATTTAGACAATGAAAATTTTTAGTTAACCAATGAAAATTTTTTTATGAAAACGATTCATTAAATATATGAAACATTTTTCTTTCAGTGTGCTGAGCAATTATTTATACAAGCTGTAAAAAGTAGACTTTAACCGGCCTTTTAAAAAGTGTTTCATTATTAAAACTTTACTTTAATCTAAAGTGAACGATAAAGTAAATCAAGGTTCATCCTACCTGGTAGGTTAAAGTCCTACCTTTAGCTATCGGTAAGTTGTAAAAACAGGCCTAAATGTATACAATTTTCTTACAACATTTACAAATTATAAAAAAAAAATCAATTGGTTGTCATAGAAAATGTTAGTATTTTATTCTGTGTAAATGCTAGAAACACAACTGGGACGAACGACGAATTATTCGCAACGAATATTCGTCTTCAGAAATAGAACACATTGGTATGTATGAAAATACACACAATCATTGCGTAGACTGCGATAGGTGTATTTCTATTTCTTACGCAGACGAACGACGAATAAATTGGGACAGGGACAGGGACAGCTAGCCGCAGCTAAGTCCTGAAAGCTGTAAAGAATTACAGGGAAATATCGCTTCTTTTGTGAACTTGGCTAAAATTTGGCGAAAATTCTCGAAAATTTTGAATATTTCAAACAAGCCATAAAATTGATTAAAAGTCCCTTAGACTATTAGGAATGGCAAAAATTGGTTAAAAATTTCTAAATTAGCGGAAATTCGCAAAAACTTGGTAACTGCTGCATGATAGCAAAGTCTACTATTTATTATAAATCGTTAAAGCTGTAAAGAATCAGACAACTTACAGGAACAAATCGCGAACATGGCTGAAATTCGCGAAAAATTACAAAATTTGAAACAAACCAAAAAACTAATTTGAGTTTGCTTAATCGAAATGCACAACATCAAAAATTCTTAAGTAATCCACTTTCGAGTGGATTCGAAAGTTGTTGAAATATGGACAACCTATGATTTGATAAATGTTAACAAACAAAAAACTTTCAAAGAAATTTTAATAAAATTTATTGATAGTTAAAAAAGATGAAAATGTTTATATAATCTAGCGTCCAAGGAATTTATTTTTATAAATTAAAAAAAAAAATCAAGTCACATTAATACCGGGAATTCACGCACTTATTGTGTCACATTTGACGAATTTACGCAACGAATTCTTGCCGACGAAGTCGTCGTACTTTGCGAAGTTCGTCCTTCGTCCCAGTTGTGTTTATACCATAAGACATGCGTTTACTCCACTCTGAAAAAAATATTGAACTCAGAACATTTTTGTGACGTCATTCGGCCGACGTTATTGGTTATGCTAACAAATTCAAATTGCGCGTCTAGACATAGAGATATAAAACAGTGTTGTGCAAAATTTAATCGAAGTTCATGCATTCATTCACCAATTTATGTACGCCTCAAATGTGCTCTAGAGTGGAGTTAAAAAAGTTGCGGATACTGTCTGGTTATGTACACGACGGTCTTGAACTAAAGGGTTGATCATCGTTATAGAACGCCGATACCAAGCCGGAATGCATGAAGAAACGTTGTTCTAGGCAGGAGAAGAAGCGTGAATTACCACACGGATAACTCTGAGTCACGAGAAGAAGTGGGCTTCGGAGTACACCCATGTGAGCTTAACCTTAATTTATAACAAAGACTTGAGGTTGACTCAAGCATTTTCCAGGCGGAGACACTTGCGATCAAGGAATCTGGCTTATGCTCTCTGCCGTGTCGGAGATTTGGATTCCTCTGCCCTGAGAACGGTAATAGCCCTTTATGTCCGCTCATCTCTAAACTCATCTAAGCCATCTGAGCAGTTTGATATCAGGATAATATGGGTCCCTGGCTACAGGGGTATAGTGGGGAATATTAGGGCAGATGATCTTGAGGGAGTTGGCACTACCTTATGGATACCACCGGATTTTGAAGGCGTTGCGGTGCCTCTGCTCTCCTGCAAACTTCAGCAATCGACTATTAATATTGCTAATTAAAGATGGGCCGCGAACACTGGATGCAGGATTTTCAGGCAATTGTGGCCCTGCATAGGTGACGGGCGAACCATATCTCTACTATCAATGGCCAAGAGGAACGTATCACTGTCGCGAACGGGACTGTCTTATAAATAGGAACGGGACTGTCTTATAAATAGGCATGTAAAGTGTCTGGAAGCCGGACACTATGATCACTGCCGCACCTGTGATGATGAAAATGAGGAAGTACAAGTTCTTCGCTGTCAGTATCCTACTGGCCAAATTGGGGTCAGCCAAATTAAACGGAATTTATGATATCTGTAGCGTTTAACTGGAGTACATATTAACTTCGTTTAAAGTTTGTATTGGCTCTATGGTGGGGGTCCCGTTTAACCGAACTCCATGAGATCACAATGGATCATTGGGCTTAAGTATGTCAGATGGATACTGACTGCCATTTCTTCTAAGCCTAAACTAGTTTTTTGACAAAAATATAAAGTCTTATGTGTTTTTGTTCCAGATTTGGGCCCATAACTCTTTTCCTACTCAGCCGATTTTACTGTTTTTCAATCCTAAATTTCTTAGGAGAACTAGAAAGAATTTGATGCCAATATTGTTATTTTCATTTTAGAGAACGTGATGTCAACAGAATTACTCAAGGGCCCAGAATATATATAAATTATTGGGTCTTTGATAAATATTGAAAAAGTTTCACAAGGATTGACAAACTTAGTATACCCTCATTTACCAATAGTGTTGGAGGGTATAAAAACTTTTTTAACTAAACTAGTTGAATTGCACTCAACGATTTCAGTCGGACATCAGGTATCCAATTTCAAGTTTAACACACAAAGTTTTATTTTGTCGTTTTTTTCTTACTAAATACTTCCTTCAAAAACCAACAGACTGATAAAGTTTATAAAGAAAAACAAGTATTAAAGTATAAATTAAAATATTTTTTCTTTTAAGCTTTTTTTTGTCATACTCTTAACTGTGACTGACTTAGACGTGTTTCAAGTCCACATTTATCATTTAGTTATCCAACCGTTTAAAATCTTTAATGCCTTGACCATGACAATTGCTTTAGTTTCAATTTCAATAGGTTTTTTACTGTGTTTGTGGAAAATGCCACAATATATTTGTTTGAAAAGTACTCGCATTTGTACGCGAACCGTCACAACGGCCAACATTAATTCCAACACAAGTTCAACTTTAATCATCACGAACATTGGAATTTTTCTTATTTAAACAAAAAAAAGAAATGTTATAAAGAGTCTAACATTTATTGAAATTACAAGACAATTTCAGCAAACAACACTGATCAAAATAAACTTGTTAATGAACAATTTTGTAATGGCCAGATTTAATGAATATTTTACTTATAACTATTAAGATGGCAAAGAAAAAAAATTAAATTGAAGCTGAAAAGTTATTCATGAAGCACGAGTTTAGCGTTGCCAAATTTGTAAACGGACGCATATTTTCCGTTTACAAATAAACAACGCGAACTCAATTATTTTTTGAAATATTTCTTCTTCTTCTTCACTCTGCAAAATTTTTACTAAGACGATTAAATTCAGCTGTAGGCAGCGCAAGCAGGTTGAAAAATATTCAACGTTCAAGCAATAATTGAACATTTTCAATGTTTCTTCAAACATGTTTTAATCGTTTGGCAAAGGACCCAAAAAAATTACTTATTATTGTACAAATGTACACTTGTGTTCAGTATATTTAGCTTTCCCTTTTGAAAATGCAATTATTTCCCTGATGACATTGTGTCATTTTTGTCGCTGATTTTTTAATGGCTTTTTTGAGTTGAATTTGCGTTAACATTGTGAAATTTTTATTGCAGCAATTTTTTATGACAATTGACAGATTAAATGTTGATTACAATTTTTTTTTTTTTGCTTGTTTGTCTCTTTTTTCTTAATTTGCAGTTTTTTCCAAAAAAAAAATTATGGCAACGCTGCATGAGTAACTGACTGGCTGACTGCATTTATGCATACATTTGTGTCATTGTTGTTGTTGTCATTCAAAAAAGTTGTGGTCGTTTTTTTTTATGAAACTTTGTTCCAAACTTGTGACATTTGAAAACCACCGAAGAAACCATCTCGTAGAACCTGTTTGCAAATTAATTTATGCCCATCTTGACATTAGCCATCTTTGGTAAAATGTTGGCCGATAAAACTGACACTCGTGCTGCTGTTGATTTTTTACACATGTTCATTTATTATATTAATTTTTTTATAATTTACGCTACATTCTTCTCTTTAATCTATACTTCTTTCTTGGTGAATTTTATTACACAGAACCTATTAAATATTAAAGAACTCTACCACATTAAAACACCAGTAAATTGTGGCGCATAAATGGGCATGATTTGATCTTAAATATTTGGGAACCGAGAAATCTTATAGAATTGTATTTTAAAATTTCTCTTAATATTTTTTTTAAGCACATACCTCTTGGCGTAGTACTTTTATAAGAAACTTGTCTGGGCCCCAAAATTGGAAGATCCCAAAAGATCTTGGCTGACCAGAGTCCTGTCTGGGCCCAGTTGTTAGGCAGTACACCCAAGAAGAAAAATTAAACCTGAATTTTTAATATCTAAAAAAACGCCTGCCTTTGACATTTACATTGGCCACATACGTATGCGCTCGAATCGCCTTTTTCCTATAATCATTTTATTTATGTATTTCTTTAGCCAATGCCTTTTGTTTTTGTCTAGCATTTCGCATTCTTTTGGTGACTTCGGCGCCGCTTTTAAGGGTATGTATTTGAATAAATACAAAAATTATTTTGAAAAAAATTGTATATGGTTCCTGATTAAAAATTTTTTCTATTTTTGGCAAGGCTATTTTATCTTAACTGTAATAATAAGCACTATTTGTTTTCAATATTAAAGGAGCTTTCTTTCTACATGTACTTTTGACATACTCAAATAAATTTAGTTTTTCAATGTCATACATGTAATATGCGAAAATGCAAAGTAAGAACGTGCAATTTTTTGCAAACCTTATGGTATATATTGCACTCTTTGCATAGATTAAAAACCATTAACAGTTCAATAAAATAACCACAATACTAATTATTGAAAGAAAGTTACTTTAAATGAATAGTTAGACTGTTGACAAATTAAATTTAAAAAAAAAACTACGCAAGAAAAAAATGAAAGTAGGCAGAAATGGCGAAACAGTATCCTTAGTCTGCTTTCACACGTTTCATCTTTTCATGCTCAACTCTTATGTTTTTAGGTGAGGGAAGAAAGAAGAAAGGGGATTGGTACGGAGATGCCTGTACTCGGTCAGTACGCTTTGTGTTTTTATTCGTTGGCATATGCACAAGGATGGCTGTATGTAATTTTTTTCTTTTCTTTTTCTCTTTGATTCGCTGTTAATAAAATTGTTTTTGTTTTGAACCGAAAAAAGTTGAAACCGATTGCTACGTGTGAATATATTGGCATCTTCAAAAGGGAATTGAAAAGAAGTTGAGCATCAAAAGATGAAACGTCTAAATTTAGACTTAGTAGGATTTAAGGGAGCAAAATAGCGTTGCTAGAATGAAGATTTTATTTTATATTTTAAGATTTTTTTCTCATATAAAGATTTTTTATTTTTAGAATCTTTAAGTTTGTACAACATACATAATTTTGTTTAAAGTTTTTTAAACAATCAATTTTTAAAACAATTAGGTTTTGTATCAGCTTGTTGTCTATTGGTTTTGCACACTTTTGTACCCATGCACTGAAAGAATTTTCTTCACAACACCAATGAATTTTGACATTAATCCCATGAAAAATTGCATTAAAAAGGAACCTATGCAGAGCTTCGTTGGATCAATGAAACCTGTTTCGTTAAAGTGTATTTAATGAAACATTACATTAGATCTATGAATATTATTCATTGGATGAATACTTTCAAAAAAGTAAAAAAATTTTGTTTTTTTATTTGATTTTTTTTTTAATTTTTCTTAAATTTTTTTTTTTAATAATTCCCTAAACTAATACCGCGGAGATTTACGTTTGTCCGGAAGAACCGAAGTCTCTGGCGGGAATCGATCCCGCAACCTCGGCGCTGATAGACTAGCTCACTACCAGCTAGCCTACCGTGGCAATATAGTTTTTGAATAAAAAAAACTATGTTTTTTGCCATTACTCAATTAAGAGCGTAAATATGAGATTAAATTTTCTAAAACAACAATAACAAAGTTGATTTTTTTTGCTAACACATAATAAAAAAAGACCACATAAAGAGAGAACAAGCTTTTTCGTATGCATCATTTGGTTGACAACAGTTTAAAATAAGGGTGTGTTTTTTTTAAAGGAGAACATTTATTTATTCATTACTTAGTTCATGCTATATGTAGGTAGGTATGTACATATTAAAGAAAACTAAAAACATACGTATTTATGGATTGCAAGTTTTTGTTTCATTACTATAATGACATTTTTCATGGTCAAAATGAAAATTTAAATTTATGAAGGCATGCTTTGTCGAAATATTTTTATGCTTTTAATTATTGAGACTATAGAGTTATTTAAATGTTAAAAATATTTTTTTTTTTCAATTATTGAAACATGTTGCTTTTATAAAAAAAATTTTGATATCATAAATTTAATGGCATATTACATAAGATGTATGAAATAATTAAATCTTACATTTTTTAATTAACAATTAAACATTTTTTTCAGGAAACTATAATTTTGTATTAATTTATGAATATAGTTATGTTTGTATATTGTTTTTTTATGTTTCCAATTAAAATTTTTTGTTTAACTTGGACAAACTTAAGTTTTCATATATCCAATGAATATTTTTAACGTAATTACGAATTCCAATGAATTTTAATGAAAATACTTCATTATAACTATGAAACTCCATTTGACAATGAAAAGTTTCAGTTAACCAATGAAAAGTTTTTTATGAAAACGATTCATTAAAAAAATGAAGCATTTTTCTTTTAGTGTGTCTAGTATACACAAAAATGCATATTTATGGTCTGCGCATACAAAATATTAATAAGCATGTTCGATTAGCGGTTGTTAATTTTGAGAATATGGAAGTCGATATTCATTTTATTGTGAATAAAATGAAAAGCTGTGCACCGATTACAATGAAATAAACCTTATTTCAATCGAACTTTGTTAAGCTAAAGCTTCGTTCAGAATCAAAGAAACACTTTCACTTGGTGTTCATAATAGAGCAACAATTTCTTTTCCAACCACACACATTTTGGATTAAGAAATCATTTGCAAATTTTAGCCACAACAATATTGTGAATTTATTATTATTTTTTACAACATTTTGTTAAAATTTGCATTCAAAACTAAAAAAATTATTTAAAACGTCAGAAACAATTTCATACAAATCGTTGCTGAAGTTCTACTTGAGTCAACTTTTAAAAAAAAACTTTAGTTACATTTTTGTTTATATAATGAAAGGAAAATATATGAAATACTTTGGGAAGAAATAAAATAGAAGAAAAAACGAAATTTTTGCTCTGATTGTTAACAAAGCTTAAATGTTTTTAGACCAAAGCTGTGATTTTTGGCGCATTTTTATTTTTTATGAATTTTTAAAGAACAAAAAATTTGTTTCTTTTTTCAAAATATTTATTTTTTTTAAATATAACCATTTTTTAGCTGGTCAACTGTTTTCAACTTATTCCAATATATGTTGTGAAAGTGCCTTAGTTTTCGAGATAACGGTATATCTCGAAAAGTAGAGCTGATAGAGAAAATCCGAGGTAAGATTTGAAATCAGCAACCTCAAGTTAGTAAAAATGTGTACCAACATTATTTCAATAACTATTCCATGAGCTTTTTTTAAATGCAATTTTCTCAAAATGCCATCGATATACCAACGGTATTAAAAAATATTATATTAAATGGTGAACCCTATTGATTTCATTTGATGTATATATTTTGCTCCCAAACTAAAATCTTCTTGCCCAAAAAATATATATGTATATATCTCCAGTTTAAGCATTTAATAAACGCAATTTAAACCTATAATCCAATTATGTATAAATACCGCAATTATGTATTTATGTACGTTATTATTTCAATTTAAATAGTTTCCAATATAAGAAGTATGTTCTTATAAAAAATTAATAAATTTTACTTTTTTTATCTTTTCAAAATAAGATTTTTTTTTCCAAACGAAGCTTTTCCTTGCAAATCTTCTGGCAATGCTGGAGCAAACGTCAATGCGTAAAGACTTTCTCTTTACATGGCGTTTACATTTACCAGTACTGGCAGGACAGTAGCAATACATGCAAACTTTTTTACTAATACATGCACACTTTTCCAACTGTCTTGTCTACTGTCTAGCAAATTTTGCAGACAGCAAAATTGGACAGTGATTCGACATTTTCTTGGACAGTGATTCGACATTTTCTAATAGTAACCTGAAGTTTTATTAGCAAAAGGAAAAAAAACGTAAAAAAATATATATATTTTGCTTTGATTTTTTATGTTTTAGTTAAGTGTTATGTTTTTTTGCCAAATATAGTTATTTTAGGCTGTTTTTAAGTTTGTTTAGTTCATATAAAACACGTTTCAAAGTGAACTGTCTTAACTACTGTCTGGACGCCTACGTCACGAAGACAGTTAGCAGTGTTTTTGGCAACTAATATGTATTTTCTCACTGTCTTGCCAGTACTGTCAAATGAAAACGCTATGTTAATTTTGCAGACAGTAAAATTGGACAGTGATATGACGTTTGATAACAGTAATCTGAAGTTTTGTTAGCAAAAGGAAAAAAAATCAAAATGTAAAAAAAAATAAATATATTTTGCTCTGATTTTTTATGTTTAAGTGTTTAGTGTTATGTTTTTTAACACAAAAAAGATATTTTAAGCTGTTTTTAAGTTTGTTTATTTCATATAAAACACGTTTAACTGGACTTGCACTGCAACATTCACGTTCGACATATTTTTAAAAGTGAACTGTCTGAACTACTGTCTGGACTCCTACGTCACGAAGACAGTTAGTAGTGTTTTTGGCAACTAATACATATTTTCTTAATGTCTTGCCAGTACTGCCAAATGTAAACGCTTTGTTAAGAATGTGTAATAGAAATATCCAAGTAACGAAACTTACGTTTGTTCGACTTTGCATTTGAAAACTTCGATATCGGGTATGAATAACTCCAATTTTTTTTACATCAGTTAAATTTAATTTTTGGAAATATTTTTAACAATTCTTTGTCCCGATGGAGTTACCCATATTTATTGTTATGATCTTTTAGAGTAACTATTTGAGCATTGATTTTTGTGTAGTAGTGTCTTGAATTCGTCATTGTTTACAAATACAATTGATTTTTCTTCTTCTTCTTCTTGCATGTGAATATATTTTTAAAATAAATTGCGATAATTTTTTATTCATATGAAATTTAAAAAAAAAAACATTTTCTTTCTTATAAAAAAATCAAAGATTTGAATGACAAATTTTGTGAATTTTTGGCCATTTTAAGTATGAAAAGACATCATCAACAATAAAGTTTACAATTTAAACTTTGAGGTCAATATGTCTTCTAACTTGCAGATTTTATTGCGTTTTCTGTTATTTAGACGCACTCCTCTTTTTGCAATTTATGTACATCTTTTAAATATATACTGTTACAAAGGGGTTTTATGGCTTTTGTATCTGTAATTTTGTTCTTTACAAGATGTACCAAACGGGAAAGAAATTAAGAAGCAGCTAGTTGCTAGGGGAGCCAGACTGTCCATGACGCTGGTATGCCGGCTTAAGGCGCGGCTAAGCTCGCCAGATGGGGTGGTTCAAGTCGACTTGCGAAAAAGTCACCAAGAATAAAAGTTAATTTGGGACCTGAAGCAGAAAAATCATTCTGACTCTCTGTCCAACACATACAAATATAATTGCCACAAAGCAGGTAAGGCCAATATATTTTGACCTCCCTTTGAGACTTTTAGTCCCATAGTACAACCTACTTTAAAATTTATCTGGATGTCTTTAAGCAACCTAACCGTATCGTCTTTTCACATATTATTCACAAAACTTACCGCTTTTATCTATTATTGTTCAAACTTCTTCATTTTAAATTTTAAATTACGCATTATAAGCATTTTTGATTCATTTTATAAAAGCTCAGAGGTAAGATAATTTTTGACAACAACATTTTTAGCCTTCTCTTTTTAAGGTCAACAATCGTCCTTTAAGCGAGTAACCTTCGGTTAGCTGCTAACACTTTTTCTTTTTCAGGCTAGAGGCGGATTTATTAGGGCGGTTTCTAAAAGTTTTTCGTCGTCCAACATTTCTTAAGTTTTTTTTTTATTATTATTCTTTTTAGGGGTTTTTCTTTTTCTTTTTTACTTATGATTTAAGTTTAGAAAATGGGATCTGTGTATTTTTTAGGACGAGCACTCAGGGGATGACCGCTACTAATGCACTGCATTATGTTGGAAGTAGGAAAATAGGCTGTGAAAAATAGGATAAAGGGTAAAGTACCTTAAGACATTCGACTTAAATTGATTCATGTTAAAGGTCGGATAAATCTTGCAAAAATTTGAGCAAACAGGGTCTGTAGGAGATGTGAAAACACCAGTGCATGCTCGTACAGCTCGTACTGCAGAAAATATTGCTGCTGTTCGCGATAGTGTGGCTGAAGAGCCGTCCACATCAACTCGTGCAAGGTGCAGTTGACTCAAGAACTAAAGCCTCTGACCATTCCAAACGTCGTCAATGGTCAGAATGGTGGCAAGAAATGGCAACAGGGGATGATCAATTTTCGGAGAAAATCATCTTCTGTGTTGAGGCACATTTTCACCTCAGTGGATTCGTCAATAAGCAAAATTGCAGCATTTGGGGGAATGACGATCCAAGAGTGATTGTCGAAAAACCAATGCACCCGCAAAGAGTGACTGTTTAGTGCAGTTTATTGGCTGCCAGCATCACCGGGACGTATTTTTTCCAAAATGAGGCCGGTCAGGCAGTTACTGTGAATGGTGTTCGCTATCGTGAGATGATAACGAACTTTTTATGGCCCGAATTGGAAGATATGGATGTGGACGATATGTGGTTTCAACAGGACGGTGCAACTTGCCACACAGCTAACGTAACAATGGTTCTTTTGCGCGAAAAATTCAATGGCCGTGTTATCTCACGTGGTGGCGATGTCAATTGGCCGCCAAGATTTGACACCGTTGGACTTCTTTCTTTGGGGTTATTTGAAAGAAAAGGTCAACGTCGATAAGCCAGCAACAATTCAAGAGCTAAAGTATAAGATAATTCGGCACATTAACGGCATAGAACCTCAATTATGCCTCAGCGTCATCGAAAATTTGGACCATCGGACGGAGGTTGCCGCCGAGGTGGCGGCGGCCATTTGGCCGATATTTTGTTCCATACCAATATTATCATAATAAAATGACAATAATTTCCTTACTAACTAGTGTCTTATTCAAAATCAACATCGGCCCTTAAAATTTAACCACCCTTTACTTTGCGTGAGCTCCAAAAAACATTGCAGTGATGCTGTTTGGCTACTGTTCCGATACAAAGTAACGTGCTGTTTGCTTTGTAAAAAGGAAAAATAAATATCAACAAATCATCAACAAAATTATTGATGAACAGTTTGCTTATTGTTTGCGCATCAACAACTTTTATTAAACATTTAGGAACATATGACATTGTCAATGTTTAAAGGGATGCGTTTTGCATGACTTTGTTCAGTTGCCTTGCAAATTACGTTTTGGAATTCAGCCTTTTGTTCCTTCTTTGTTTTAAATTATTCTTTATCGCAAAAAAAAAACAATCCTTTTACACGATTCCTTTTATTTCAGTTTTACAAAATTTCGATTTAATCTAAACACATGCAACTTTGTTCATGAATAAAACAAATTTGTATCTGTACCATCGTAGACTAACAACAAAAAACTTCAATTAATGTTTATTTTTTTAATTCATACAGTTGCAAAAAGCAACATATTTCTTAATCAGAACGTACGTAAGTACGTTTGCTCACACCTAGAAGTTATAAAAATCATAAGTGAACCATGAAACTGAAATAAAAATTAATGAGAATTTTTCATTTCTAACTCCCAGGCGAAAAAAACACATTGTAAATGATTAAAAACGGCAGCGAACAATTGGAAAAAAAAACTATCAACTGCAACAAACAAAGTGCAAAATGTTTAATTGTCACACGTCATTCACAGAGACAAAGCAACAAATAACAACAATGATTCTATTTTTACGAGGTAATTAAAGTTTAACAAAAAAAAAAAAAAAAAAGAATGACAAATTCAACGAAAAATAAACAATTTAGAGTTATGATGATGTGCTCACAAAGAATATTAAATCTAGACAACAGCTAAGAAGACAACAAATCAGCCAAGTCATAAGCTCAATTACACAAAGTGTCTGTGGCTGTCTAGCGTTAGAAGAAGATGCAACAAAAAAAAAATAAATTTTAAGATAGATAAAATTAAACACGTTTAGTTCACAATTAACGCAGTATAAAAACCAAAATATTTTTCATTCAAGTATACAAATATATTGTACATACGTACATACATGAATTAATTCTATACATCACTGCAACCTTCTGGCCTAATGAAATAATTACAAGCTGAAATTAAATTAGCATAATTACTTTAACTAGAATTAATGAAATTATGTAATAACCTAGGTTTCTTTCCAAAGGGTAGATTGTTATAGACATTTTCATTATGTTGCTGGTTTCTTCCAAATATCGATAACAATTTAACAAAAAACAGAAGTAAGGAAAAACATGTAAAATCAATTAAAATTGATAATCATTCAAAAAAGCAAACTTCGATCTACCAAAGGTTAAAATACAATTTGGTTTAAGGATTGATGTTTGACTATTGACGTCAGCAGTCGTCGATGGCTGCGAGTGTAAAACAGCAAATCCATCTGAGGAGATCGAGTGGTTGCGATCGAAACATGTCATGGTAACCTGCCGGCCGCGATTCGAATGCCGGCCACGGTCAAAAATGAAAGATTATCAATAACAATTTTAATTAATTTTCATGTTGTAAAATTCCTCTCTTCATAGAAATAATTTAATGAAAATTAAATTTAATGAACTTAAGCCTAATTAAAAATATTAAAAATTTGGATTAAAAACCATAAATAGTTTAACACAATAACCACAATACTAATTATTTAACAAAATATTTGTTTTATTTTTGTGCTGCACATTTAATAAACAAAATGTGTGAATGAAATTAAACATTAAATTATATTTTAATGATATTCTTTAAGTAGAATTTTTATTAAAAATTAAATACAAAAAAAAAATAATGTAAAAGGCAAACACCACTAAAACAACTGACATTTTCAAACTTGCGAGTTTATGGTCATAAAAAATAAAATAATGAATATTGCAAAAACGAAAAATTCTTAACAAAATTGTTTAAAAAAAATTAAAGGCAAGACAAACAAATAAACATATGCAAACATTTGGATTTCATCATAACCACATATTTTTTATATCAATACAAATAAATTAAAGAAGTATGTTCTTTTTTTTATTAAATTTTCCACAAGAAATTTGAATTTTGCCTATAACATGATTTCTGTTCATAAATTCACAAGTATATAGCTAAAAGATATTTAAACTAAGCATAAGTCATTTCAATTAGCATAAAATCCAGTTAGACTTTAAGCAAAACAACATTAAATTCATAACTCTTTTTGAAAAACAAAATGCTTAAGACACAAACATGAAATAAGGGAAACTTTGTTCATAGACTTAAGACACAAACATGAAAAAGTACTGAAGAACCTGGAACAAAAAACGGTAATAAATCTTCAACATCGTACTTTCTGGGGTGTACTTGAAAAAAATTAAATTTCTTTACTTTGTTATGCTAACTCAGCAAACAGTGTTGCCAACAATGTATTTATTATATTCAAGAAGTTTTTCAAACGACCAAAAGTGAGTTTGTGCTCTGTGCTTTTTATACTCTCCAAAACTCTCCACGTACTATAAAATTATAATTAAAGACCAACCTAAATCAGCACCCCAAGTGATTTCTATTTGTCATTCTCATACAAAATGTACCACAGCGCTTTAAGCAGTAAAGTTGGCTGCTTATTGCTACAAAGTAAGAAAAATATTTCTACTTTTAGGTAAATCTACATTATGGGTTTTCCATTTTATGAGTTTTATTTTGTATAAGTGAACATTACTGTTCGTGACATAACGTTGACGCCCTTACTTATTAAAACATGATTTTATATTGCGAAGCACATTTTAAAAAGTAGCGCTGAGTAATTAGACATACAAAGATGCGATAAGATATGTGAACAAATGCCAAACAAATCACATTTAGAAGACTATAACATTCCCAAGCCGCGACGCAGGTCTGTAAGGTAGAATATTAAAGAATAACTGCAACAACGAAAATGTGTGAAACGGATCGTTGCACTCACCAGTTTTTATATGAGTTGAATTTTTAATATTATTTATTAATTTAAATGAAAATTTGATTAATAAACCTAATATATTTTTTTACAAATAAGTTGGTTAATCTTTATATATTGAAATATGAACTTACAATAATTCAGCAAATCTTATTTTTATTCTCAAGTGTACGTCCTGCCAATGGCGGAAGGAAATTCTCGTAATCACGGTTTCCGGTCTCATAGGTTTTTAACACTCTCTTGATCGGATAAGTCTCTTCTATTTGAATAAAACGCTTTTAGTGTCAAAAATGTGTTGCTTCAAAGTGGGACCTCGGCATACAAAAATCATGCCTTCCGCAAGCGAAATGGTTAGCGAGACTTTAACATTTCTCCCTTACAGACCTGCTACGTTTGAGGTTAAATTTTTATTGGGTATTTAAGTATGTTATTGAGAATACTGCTCTGCTACAATAGTGTGGCCTTATAAATTTGATGTGCATAACTCTTCGAAAAAACTTGATGTTCCAATAAAATCTTGGAGGAGTATGATGGGGTTACAGGTACACTCATACACAAATTTTGTATTTTTCTTATATCTAAAGAACTATAATAGGGAGGCACACTAAATTTTATTTGGGTAACTATTAAAACAAACTTCATGGTTCATACAAAAAAAAAAAATTGTATGTGATTTTTTCACACACGCTTCCGCGCTTGAGATAAAATTTTACGGAATTTTCAAAATTAGTATAAAATTCATTATTTTAAATGATCCATTTTTGAAATGAATTTTTAGTTGTTTAAAATGAATTTTTGTTTAAATTTAACTAATTAATATGTTGAGTGTATGAATTTGCATAAAATATTATCGAATTTTTTTCTGAAAAAGCCTACTTTTGCATATTTTATGGTTTTTTTTTTTTAATTATTTTTGCAAGGTTGGCCAAAAAAAATGTAAATTTTGATTAATTTTTTGATATTCTTTAATTAGGCTTGAGTTAATCAAATTTAATTTTCATTAAATTATTTTCACTGAGGAAATGTCGACGAAAGTGGACAAAATAAAACATAATAAACAAATGTATTCAGGTTTTCAAGACAAAGTCTTGACAGAAAGAATAAGAAAAAACAGAGGAAAGGAGGCAACATGTAATTTGAAATTTAAAAATGATAATAACGGCAAATTTCGAACCACCAGTACTGCATCTTTGCTAATTTTAAGGACAAATTTTAGATAAATAAATGCCTTTATTTGCACTTTTTATACCCTCCACCACAATAAGTTGTGAAGAGCGTATACTAAGTTTGTCATTCCGTGTGAAACATATTTATTATTCATTTCAGACCCCATAAAGTTTACATATTTATTCTGGCTCCTTGACTAATTCTAAGTCGATTTAGCCATGTCCGTCTGTCCATCTGTTGAAAGCACGCTCACTTAAGAAAAGCTTAAAACAAATAAACAAACTGTGTGTCAAATTGCTTGTAGTTATCCTAAGCTGTTGGGGACTAAAGTCGAGCTAAATCGATTCAGTAGTATCAGAACTATGAATCAAAATGTGGAACCACCACTTTAAAAAATTTATAATATTGTGACAAAAACTAACATAAATGGTGGAAAAATATACCGAATGATATGAGCTTTGTAAATGTTCGTTTTATTCGAGTGGAAATCACACTATGAAATTTCATGAAGATCGGCCCATAATTTACCCGAGGCCACATATAAACCCTACTCCCGGAAAACAGTTAAGTTAAGTGATTGTCCCGGTAGGCTAGCTGGTAGTGAGCTAGTCTATCAACGCCGGGGTTGCGGGTTCGATTCCTGCCAGAGACTCTGGTTTCGTTCCTGCAGACAAAAAAAAAAAAAAAAATTCCGCCTAAAACCGTAATTTATAATGGTATCAGAATAAAATTGAATACTTCACAGTTTTATAGGACTAGAAACAGCACTATAAAATTTCGTGATGATCGGTCCATAATTTACTATAGGCCCCATATAAAGCCCACTCTGGTAAATTAATTAAATACGCTTAAAATCGTAGCAGATATATTTATTGTGGTAAAATTTCTTCTAAATGAGTTTCATATGGCCAGAAAAAATGTCATGCAATTTTGTGATTTACGGTCCATAATTTACCTTAGATCCCATATTAAGCAGCCTTCTGAAATTCACTGTAAACCTTAAAAATAATTTCACCACTGTATTGAAATTTATTAATATTTATGTTTTTTAAATCATTTAAGCTCGGCTTAAACTGCTACGAATCAAGATATTTAACTCAAGATTGTCGGTCAATAATTTAATATAGGTCTAAGCCGGAACCAATTTTAATGCTGATGTCTGTTTTTATAAAGAAAAATTAATAATAAATAGACATCATATAGATATCACTCCTGAAATATTCGAACTGTCGGTGGAGGGTACCAAAGATTCGGCACAGCCGTATATAGCACTGTAACTTGTTTTATTGCATGAAATGCATGAAATTTCACCCCCTATCTCTAACGAAACTAATGTTTTTATATTCCAATTACAAATTTATTTCAAATAATTTATTTGTTAGATAATAGGGATGCCAAACGGGATCGATTTTAACAAATCCCGGGATTCGGGATTTTCGGGATCCCGGGATTTTCCGGGATTAATTTGTTTCTTTAATATACAACTTTTTTTTAAAAAAAACAACAACACTTTATTTATTTATGTCTGAATTTTTAAAAATGAAAACTTAACAAAACAATTCATTTTATATACAAATTTTATTATTTCGTTATTTCTTAATTTTTTGTGCGACGATAAAAATTTTACGCTTACTACGTTTAAAACAAAATATTATTTAAGATACATGTAAAAAAAAAAATTTTTTTAATATTTTTATTGCATTACTGGAGCGAAATAAAAAATGTGAATTTGGAAAATATTAAAAAAATCACCTTTTTATCAAGTTTAAAGTCCTGTAGCTCAGTAAATCTTTATCCAACCCACACGGTAAAGATATTTGCTGAACGAGATATCCATGCAAAATGTTAAATCTTGTACAATTCAGTTAAACAGTTCTCGAGATTTTTCGAAATACCTTAAACAACTGCAGAAAAACACGGGAAAAATAAATAAATGGCATATTCGTGTTCAGCAGCACCAATTTAGCTTAGAAAATATCTCATTTCTGAGGTTCATTTTTTTTGTGGCATAGTGTAATTGGCAGATGAGTGCTGGTTAGCTTTGCGACAGAATAGAAAACAAATGAGACATTGAGAAAAGCAAATTTCTTTAATGTGCAGTTTTTCGTTGGGAAAAGGATAATCGCGTAATGAGAAAACGGCCATAAAACAATGAATAATTAGAAAGTATAAAAATTCAATTAAACGAATATTTTTATACATATAAAAATTGTTGATACACAAAAGTTTGTTAAATTGAAAATAAATAATCATAAAAATAAATCCCGGGATTCGGGATCTGTCAGTCCCGAAAAATCCCGGGATTTCGGGATTCAGGATTTCCCGCTTGGCATCCCTATTAGATAATCAACTCATTTTCGCTTTCTATGGCAATGTGGGATCAACAAATTAAGAAATAAAAGTTTCTAGGTCAGTAACTGACTGACAAACTTTTTATTGCAACAAGTCCATCACTTTAGCAACAAGTTCTAAAGTTTTTAAGAGTTATTTCTGAAAAATGATTAACCCTCAGGCAATGAGTTGGCAAATCTTGTACTTTGTTTCTGTCTTCATTATTGTTAAATTAACGCCAAAAAAATAAATGTATTTAATCTTAATTTTGTGATCTGAAACACAAATTTACAGACATTTTGAACAGCAACAATAACAACAAGAAAACTAAATATTGGCAATATTAAAAGATAGAAAAAACAAAAAAATTGGAAAACTAGAGAAGATGTATTTTCAGATGTCTACAGTCAAACAATTTTCTTTGATATAGTGGGGTCAAAATGCCAAAGTTACACCAGCACAACTGGCATTAAAAGTTCGGGTAGTTGCTGGAAAAGAAGAAGAATTGTTTTGCTTGCTGTTGCGATGGAGTAGTCGGGTTTTTATTCTGTTGCATTTGCAATAGCAACCATAAACAACGAACTAAATATATGGATGGATGATGATGGCATCTTTGGTGTGGTTTGGTATGGTGTGGAATTTTTACTGCAATGATTTCAATGTAATGTGCACAATATCGTGACAAGATTGTCCCAAAGATAATCATTGTTGCTATAACTTCTTCTTTTTCTTCTTCATCATCATCATCGTCTTCTATTTTGTCTGATTTCTTCTTAGTTTATTGTGTTTTGCATTTTTCTTCAAAAGAAAAATATTTGTAAGTTTAATTTGTTGGCTGTTTAGTTTCTGTGCTTTGTATTTTTTTCATTTTGGGTTAAATAAGAAGTGATTTTATAAATAGTTTTTATTGTTTTTTAAGTAAAATCTGTTTGAAAAAATTAACATTAAAATTCAAATACTATTTATGAAAATATTTGTGAAGCCTAAAGTAAAATTATGTCAAATTTAAATGCAATTTAAATGAATTATAGTCTATTTCATTGATTTATGCAAATTTTATTTGTTGGTTTGTATGTTTCGCATTTTATCGTAATTGCAGTTTGCAAGTTTGTTGTTTAAGTCTGTCATAATGATTTTATTAAATCTTAAATATTTTAAATAACTCCAAACTCACCATTTAGCTTAACTTGTATAGAAAAGATATATCTTTTGTTTCTCTGGTTATGCACGCGACATTTGTACGCGTTTTATTGTGTTTGAATATTAAAGAAATAGAAGTGGATTGGAATTTTAGAATGAATTCTAGAATCGTTACATTGTTTGTGATGAGTTCTTTCTAAAAAGTATATATAATGGTAAATTGAGCACTGGGTACCCAAATGCCATGCAATCAAAGTTGACTTACTCACGTGACAAAAATAGAAGTGCCTTTTAGGACCGTAAGAAAAAGTGCGAAAGTATTTGAATTGTAGGAGGTTTTTATTTCAGAAAAAATGTTTTTATAAAGGTTAGTAATGGGCCTTTATAATCATGTTTTGTTCAAAAGCAACTATGCATGGGTGGGCGAAGAAAAAAATAAATTGTAAATTACGCATGTGACATTACGCACGTGACACTTTTTACCTTCATACATATATGTTTTTTTTTATTATTACCACCATGCAGTTTCCCATAAATATCTTCAAATTTCCTTAACAAACAACTTAATACTTAATTTACAATTGATTGTTGTAATGGAGAGATTATGAAGAAAGAGTGTAAACATAACATATTTTTTGCATGTAAAATAAGTACATAAAAATGTCTTTAGAGGTAGAAAATATAAGAAAATTTTGCAGTTTCCAGTGTAATTTCCTCAAGTAAAACAGCTGAGATATGCTATGAAACCATTCTTTTATAACAACATAGATTTTTTTATAATAATAAACAATAAAAGACGATGATTATCAACATTTTATTTTTTCATCCTGGTAGACCATTCTGGGGAAATGCCCATATAAAACTGTTGTCGGTTCTGGCAAAAGGATCTCTTGTTAATAAATATAATTTAAAATTATTGCAATTATAAAGAGCATAGATACCAATTAGAACTTTCATTAAGTAACCCATAATTTAAGAAACTTTTTTGAAATTTTAAGTCTGAGTTCACACTAGAAAGTTTTGTTTATAGAAAATCTGAGTTTATTGGTGAGAGAGGAAGAGAATTTGCTATTATTCTCTCCCTTTCATCAGTAAAAGAAAACGTTCATAGTATAAACCCAGACCAAGAGTATAAAGCAACGGTCACACTTATTAAATATTTGATCAAATAAGCGTAACCCCTACTTTTGTTAATAGTTAGTGAGATTTAAAATGGTCTTAATATAACTGTTGTCGGTTCTGGCAAAAGGATCTCTTGTTAATAAATATAATTTAAAATTATTGCAATTATAAAGAGCATAGATACCAATTAGAACTTTCATTAAGTAACCCATAATTTAAGAAACTTTTTTGAAATTTTAAGTCTGAGTTCACACTAGAAATTTTTCTTACAGAAAATCGGAATTTATTGGTGAGAGAGGAATAAAATTTGCTATTATTCTCTCCCTTTCATCAGTAAAAGAAAACTTTCATAGTATAAACCCAGACCGAGAGTATAAAGCAACGGTCACACTTATTAAATATTTGATCAAATAAGCGTAACCCCTACTTTTGTTAATAGTTAGTGAGATTTAAAATGGTCTTAATATAACTGTTGTCGGTTCTGGCAAAAGGAACTTTCATTAAGTAACCCATAATTTAAGAAACTTTTTTGAAATTTTAAGTCTGAGTTCACACTAGAAATTTTTCTTATAGAAAATCAGAGTTTATTGGTGAGAGAGGAATAAAATTTGCTATTATTCTCTACCTTTCATCAGTAAAAGAAAACTTTCATAGTATAAACCCAGACCAAGAGTATAAAGCAACGGTCACACTTATTAAATATTGGATCAAATAAGCGTAACCCCTACTTTTGTTAATAGTTAGTGAGATTTAAAATGGTCTTAATATAACAAAATAAACTAATTATACTACTAGACATAGCAAAAAACAGTTCCTCAGTACTATTTGACAACAGTACAGCAAGTAATGCAACCAAGTTTACATGTTAATAATTTGAAAATATGCACTAAAATTTTTTAAAAAAATATGCCCAAAAAAGAAAACATGGCTTATTTAAAAGCAAAATATTCCACAATTTAATATTTGCATTAAAATAAACTTTATTCTGGAGAGCCCATAAGAGTTATTTGTGCTGAATATTATCTAGATACACCAAACATACGAGATATTTTGTCTTAAAAGGATTAACGGAAAGTTTGCGAAATTTTTATTTATATATACATTTAAAAGGAGAAAATAGCTTGAATATTTTAGGGATTGATATTTGAATGAAAGCTGTATGTTTAAATCAGAACCTAGTCAATCATGTTTAATTTGTAGTAAGACATTTTGGCCCAAATTAAATCTTAATACGAACATGATTAAATGGTTAATGGACATAAAGAAAAAAGTTTTTATGGGGACTATGTGATATTATAGACCGATTCTCACAATATACAAAGGTTTCTTTCTTATGAATATTAAAACGTATTTACCAAATTTTATCAAATTATCTTAAAACTTCTACATGGTTTTACATGGACAGACAACCAGCCAGATGGACGAAAAGATCACTTTAAAAAGTGTTTCTGATTCGATCGGCTTTCTAAACGATGCGTCCAGATTTCTACGTATCATTACAGATTTATATCGTTGCTTTTTCCTTAATTTTTGCATATATATACAACTTTACAGTTTGGAATAACATTTATCTTCAACGAAAACTTGCTTTGGCTTTTGTAGAGTGAAAATTAATGTAGATGTCGAAACTAAAGCCACAGTAAATTAATCTGTTAACCACAATTTTAAGCAATTTTTTTATTTCCTGAACAAGTATTAAAATATGTTTCAAAAACGTGAAAAATGTGTGCAATACAAACAAATCGATACCAAAATTCATAAACGGATAAATATATTGCTTCTGCCTTCATTGTTCACACAAGAAAATCCATGCAATTGCATATTTACGGTTTCCCTGATCATAAGTTTGTATATATGCGTACGCTTTTGTTAGTAGAATATGACAGGACATATAAAAATCATTACAGATGAAATTCAATTTGCCGCTGGTCCTGCTTCCACATTATTTTTTATTTTGTTTAAACAAATTTGATGAAAAAAAATAATTTTGTGGTTGTCAAAAATTTCTACACTAATGTCAAAATTGTATGAAATTTTATTCACCTCAATAGTGTCAAAATTGTACTTCCATTAATACTTTGCACCGTTTAACACACACCCTTAATAAGATTTCTGTATGACGTACTAAATTCACAATTTTTCATATTTGATAAATACTTTTCTCTTTGTCTCAACGTCATGCTGATTCCTTTATAATATTTCCAAGCGAGAACTTAAACATTATAAAGCATTGAGTAGCAAAGTTGGTGCAGCAAGCACCCTAATCTCGGCTTATATTTACCTGTTGTGGCTAGTGCCTACTATCCAATTAATCTCCACTCATCCACATTAAACTACCTAATTCCTATTAAGCCATGCTACGCTCACAACTTTGTTCATGATCAGGTTCGAAGGACCATAAATTCAAAATTTGTTTTTTTCAATTACACTGTGCTCGAAATTGACACTTTTTTTAGACAAGCTAAGCACATGGCGTTTGAGCATAATTCGGTTACGCTGAATCTAAAGGTGCCCACCGTTTTTTTAGGTTAGCTCTTGTTTTCGAGATATACCATTATTTCGAAAATGGAGAAGGTTGCACCAACATATATTCGCGTAACTCAACAACGGTTTAGTTAATTGAAATTAATTTTTTTTAATATGAGCAGTGGTTTTAGAAAAATTTCAAAATTTTTGTTTTTTAAAAATTCATAAAAAAAATTGGGTAATGCAGCTGGGCTTCTAATTAATGTTAAAGACAAAAAACTAAATGAGGTCGGGCATACATTTTATCCCACTAGGGGCAACTCCTGGGCATTAATGGGACTTTTTTCAATATATTTCTAGTCTGCATTGAACATTTTGTATGAGAGCCCCCTTAAGGAATGGAGATAGCGCGTAGGTATGTTAGAAATAAATGACTGAGATGAAAAATAAAGTGGGGTTGGTTAACATTTGACCCATCTTGGGGGATCCTAGGCGCTGCAGGGGCCAAATGTAAGAATTTGGTGGAGATATATGGCAAGTATGTTTTAAGAAAATATTAAGAACAAAAAACTAATGGAGGTCATACATTTTATCCTCCTCTGTTTTTGAGTTACGCGAATATATGTTGCGGTATATCTCGAAAAAAGAGCTAACTTAAAAAAAAGGTGGGCACCTTTGGATTCAGCGAAACCTTGTCTTGTCTAATTTTGCAACTAGGACAGTGTTATCAAGGAATAAAAAATAGGGTGCTCTATTATTCGATATTTTTTAGAAACCGGTTTTCGAATATTTCGACTATATAAATACGGGAAATTGAATTTCTTCCTTTTACTTTTCCGTGCTGCATGTGACCATTTTTAAATTTTCTATAACATTTAACATTGTAAATATTCGACCTGTAAAGATAAAATTATACATTAAACTGGCTGAATAAAAACTTTTAAGGGGAGGTTTTTGGTACTTTTTCGTTCAACATCTGGTACTTTGATTAATTTTCGTTAATATTAGACGTTGAAAAATAAAACTAAACACGCAATGTCCTGAGTAGATGCCAATCTATAAAGGAGATTTTTTAATACTTTTTTGTTTTGCAATTGATATTTTCTGATATTTTTTATATTGAACTTACAAAATTAAATTAACTCACGTGGAAGATAAAATATGAACCGGAGGTTGGTCCTTCGCCAAATCGATCCATCAAGGTGGAAAAATGAATGCTCGAAACATGGTAATTCATATAGACTTAGATGTTTTCTTCATATGTACATAAAAATTCATGGTCGAGTTTTGACCATTAGGCGAACACTAGTTTAATTAAAAACACAAAACTTTACCAAATGATCACAAATTCACAAAGAAAAGGAATGCTAAAAATCGTTTTTTGTTATTGATTACTCTTAGAAATTAACATAACGAGAAAAGTTTAAAGAGTTCGTATTTAGCCAAATAAGAGCCAGTTTTTGACATAAAGATCAGCGATTAATTTAGAACTAATTTTTGAAATTCGTTTTTGGGTAGTCGATTATTTCATTTTGTTTCCAAGTTTAAACGCCCAAAGTTGGCGGTTTAAACTCGCGACAGAACTTTCAAAAGTACGAACAGCTTATAAAAGGAAATATTACTTATGAAAATACATGATATAAAACTTTTGTATAAAATTAATAAAATGAAATTTTTAAATAATAAAAAAGACCCGGCCACGGTCAAAGATGAAGGATTATCAATAACAATTTTAATTAATTTTCATGTTGTAAAATTCCTTTCTTCATGGAAATAATTTAAAGAAAATTAAGTTTAATGAACTTAAGCCTAATTAAGATTATTAAAAATTTGGATTAAAACCCATAAAATAGTTCAACGGAATAACCACAATACTAATTATTAATAAAAAAGACTTAAAAATATTTGAAAATTTAAACAACACAAATATTAGTAGCCCAAGGGCAATAAGAATAGGGCCAAATCTTTTTTTATTTATTTAATGAAAATTTTTTTATTTAGAGTTTTATTAAATATTCCACCTCGTAAGATAAAATATTGCTTGATTGTTTTGCTTCTTTTTCGATTTCATTTATTTATAAATATATAATATTATATAACACAATAAAAAATTCTCGCCTTTTCTTCTTCTTTTTCACCTTAAGAACAGTAATTTGATGACAATTTTTGGCATTTGTTTTAAACTGCCATACTTATACATAAAATTATTGTAAATTCATATGGCAATGCTAAAAGCTTTAATCTTTCACTCAAAAACGCCAAAGAGGATTAAGGCCAGATTACTTTTATTATAAGATTAACAAAAACAAAAAAACCCGCTCTAAATGCTTTACACACAAGTTTAATGGATCAATATTTATTCACTTTTTGTTTTGTAATAATTTGTATTTAAACTTTTCTTTTACTTAACTATTTTTTCACAATTTGTTTTTGCTTTTTGTTTGTTACTTTTGTTTGGTTACCTTTCGAAACATTTGTTTTTTTGTTTAACTAAATTTTACTGGAAAAATTTCTGCAGTAAAACTTTGTAAATACTCAGACAAGAACTGGACATTTTGTCGCTTGTAGTTCTCTAGGCTGAGTTAAAACAGACAAATTTAAAGGAGCCAGTGTGACACAAATATAAACCAACCAAGGCCGCATCATTTCAGGGGGATTTGGAAATCCCACTTCAACAGACAGACAAACAGACTGACACCGTTTAATCAACTTCGCTACTCATAAGGACCCAGAATATATGAGAATATATGTACTGTATAGGGTCTAAGATCAAAATTGTAGAAATTACAAACGGAATGACAAACTTATATATCGTACATGAAACGCAAAAGGCCTCAACTAACCAAAAATAAAAATTCAACGTTCCGATTGATTCTAATGTACTGCATCCACAGAAATGTCTATAAAAAAATTTGGAATTTTTCCACCAAAATTTGCGATTTTATTAACAAACAAGAAAGAGTGCTATATTCGGCTGTACCGAATCTTATATACCCTTCACCATTGTGCGAGCAGAATACAGAGCAACTAAATAATTTTTACATATACATACATATTTACAATACTTAAAACTTCATTATAAATGAAATTTAAAAAGCGAAAACTGGTAAATATTTTTTTAAATCGTTTTTAGAACATAAAATATTAAAAAAAAATTTCTTTTAAAAAAACCAAGATTCGAACCAGGAAACTCACGGTTTCTAACTTAACCCCCTAGACAACTGAACCATGAAGGAACGCTGTTTAAATATCATTAAAATGAAATATGGACCGTTTACTGTTTACAACTCAACACAGTTTTTTGTTTGTTTTCTTTTTGTAAAGGCACTGTTGTCATACCGTAGATTTATCTTTTTTGGCGAGTTTTTAAGTAGCAAACAAACACAAAAATTCCCAGTTTCTATTTGTTAAAATTATTTCGTTAAATAGATGAAATAATAAAGAAGGGTGATAACGAAAATCATATTGGGCATTATGCTAGTCTATGTAAACAAATGCGAAGGGGGGAAGAAGAGACGACAACCCGATTTGAACTTCCCTTTTCATAAGGACCCAGAATTTATATACTTTATAGGGTGCAGGACCTTCGGTGAAGGGTATAAAAAACAAACTTAATTACAAAAAAGAGTAATTTTTGGGATTTCAGTATATTGGTCATAACTCTGCTATTTCTGAACCGATTTGAAAGATTTATATACCGACGTGTTTTGGTTGTAAGACTTGGACTCGGGAAGATCTATGGTTCCCGAAAATGGGTATTTTCCAAAAAAAAATTAATATTTTGGTCATAACTTTTTCGTAACTGAACCGATTTTCCCGAGTTTTTCAGAAAATATTTTCTATTAAAAATTTCCGATCTTTTGATATATAAGCCGTAACCATAGGTCATATTACAGTCAAAAAATTCAGGTTTTAATAAAATTTTTAATACTTTTTGTATGGGAGGTACCACGCCCACTTCTCCAATCCCGCCCACATTTTGTGGGATGGTGTGTATTTATAACCTAAATGTTTGTAACTAATTTGAAAACTTTGGCTTTTGCCGTTCTCCAGATATACAGAAAAAAGTAATAAAAATACAACAACCACAAGGGATTTTTTTGGAAAAATTAGAGGCAGTCGTGGTTTTTTGGTCATATCTCAGTCATTGTTGAACCGATCTGGCTGAATTTCAATAGCAAGAAATGGTGGACTATATGTGACATAAATGTAAAACAACCTAGCCGCTATCATGTCTGGAGTCTCCGGAAAACACATATCAAACGTAAGACGGACAGACGGACGGACAGACGGACATCGTTAAATCAACTTCTATCCTCATAAGGACCCAGAATATATATACTTTATATGGTCTAAGGCTACTATTGTAGAAATTACAAACGGAATGACAAACGTATATATACCCTTTTCCACCTGTGGTGAAGGGTATAAAAACAAAAGACCCTATCTGCAAAAGATTATACAATAAACGCTTGAAAACCTTACTAACAGTTTGCATAATATGCAACATACAGAAATGCAGTAACGTAAGTGAAAGAACTCTTAACAGCTTTTACAAAAAAAAAATAGCATTTCAAGTGCCACGACATTCCCTGACTACGAAGCAGGTTGGTTAGGGAGAATACTAAAAAATAACTGTATCAAAACATTCAGTGTGTAAAGCTGATCGTTACATCTAACAATTTTTATATGCGCTGAATAAAGCGCTTAATGTGTCAAAAATTTTTTGCTTCAAAGTGGGAAGTCGCCATATAAAATTCATGTTTTCTGTAAGCGCAATGGTAAGCGAAACTTTTATGTTTCTCCCTTACAAACCTGCTTCGTTGGACGCTCCATTTTTTATTGGGAAATGGTAGGTTTCACAAGAAAAATAGATTTTTAACAGTTTAATGGCCATTTTCTCAATGTACCGACAAACTATCTGTTACTTAACGTCAACTTAAATTTATTACACCGATAAACTGTCTGTTAACAATTTTGGGCTTCTAAATATACCGACAAAAAACATTGTTTTCAGTTGGCAACACCTCTCAAAATACATGTAAAAGTTGGGAGTCAGCTGATTGATTTTATCTGTACGACAAATAAAAGGAAAATAAATAATTGGCAGATGAGTGCCGGTTAGTTTTGCGACAGAATAGAAGCAAATGAGACATTGAGAAAACCGAATTTCTTTAATGTGCAGTTTTTCGCTGGGAAAAAAGAAAATCATGTAAAGAGAAAACGGCCATAAGACTATTTATAAATTTATCATTTAAAATAGTTTTTTGCTTCTCCTGTAAAATTTTCAAAATGTAAGAAAGGGCCTTTTACGTTTTAGATAGCGCCACGTTTAATACTGAAATACATATTTGTTTTAATATCTTGGTATGTATAATTACAAGTTTATTTCAATGACTTTTTCTCTATTTACAACATTTTCCATCTTTTATCATTGATTTATAAACAAAAATCTTTTTAATATTTTAGAAAAAAAAAAACAATTAAAAATTTATATTGAATTCTCTAAGTGTATCCAAAATTTCTTAAATTAATGATAATTTTTATCCTTGAGTCCATTAAAGACGGGTGTTCTTCACATACGATCTTAAATTTATTGCTAACAGCGTGTTACAATAAAAAAAAACCAACCAAACGGCCAATTGATCAATATTATGAAAATGAAAAATATCTTTTGCATAATTTAAAATATTTAATACGCAATCGAATAACGAAAAAACCTAACGAACAAAATTCAAATTTGCCAAAAACTTAATTTAAAATGTTGCAGTAAAACATGCACTAGTGCCTACACTCACACACACACCTAAACTCACTTACACATTATGTTGTCACCTTAATATCACTTGCTAAACGTGATACTAAATGGAAAATTCTAATCAGTAATTAAAATTGATTATACATTAAAACACAAATGGTATAAGTCAATAACTGAATGGTAATTTGATGATAATTAAAACTATAAAATAAACAAATAATTATATGAAAATTAACAAATAACTGGGAATAAAATTAAAATATTTATTTGTATTAGGAAAAATTTGGATTTTAATTAGAAAACCAAAATAGAATTAGACAAAAGTTAAGAAAATAAAATACAAAGTCAATATGCAACCAAAACTAAAAATATTAAGCCTTTTCACACATGCACGTGAACACATGCTAGTACACATATACAACTTTGGACGTAGAGATCAGAGATCTATCTATATTGATTTAAATGCCCTACCTTTATTTTATCTAAAAAATAGTGACTTGAAACTCTATATGTACTACTCGATTTGCAACTTTTCTTTAATTCAGATATACAGTCGGGCCTCGATTATCCGTGATGGTCGCGACCAGAAGCATTACGGAAAATCGATTTTCACGGTTTATCGAAAAATAAATTTGATTATACAGATTTTTTAATATTTTTATTATTTAACAAGTGAACATTGGTGTACATACATATTTCCATAAAAAAAAATTAATTCAAGAAGCTTATGTACATTTTTAAATTAAATCAGTATGAATACATTAAATTTTCTATTGAAAACATGAGGCAAAAAAAGGACATTAAGCAAAAAAAGAATACAATTTCTTTAAAAAAAAGTCGTGTAATGTTGTTTGTCTAATAATTTTCAACTGCCATCACGGATAATAGAGGTAATCACGGTAAATCGAAGCAAACAATTTGAAAACATTGCAAACAAAAAACAATAGACTGATCTTTGGACATCACGGTTAATCGGGGTTACCGGTTAACCGGAGCACGGATAATCGAGGCCCGACTGTAGTTAATTTTTTCAGATTATACATAGATCTGAAAAACGTTTTCGTGTCATATAACTTCTCAATGTAATAGTATAAGCCAGTGTTCGAAAATAAACCGTACATTATTTAGCGTTCGGCTCACACACTCAAGAACGATATGGGCATTTCCGTCAAAAGGTCCACCGTGACCGAAAATTTTAAAGTTATTAAAAGCTTATTATTTTACGATATTGTTATAGAGAAATATTTAGATTTTACTAATTTTTTAAATTTGCCCATAAATTTGTTCACTTAGATAAACAATCAGACTTCGAAGTTGTGCAAACGTAATTTCTTATTTGTGAGAATGTTTTATTGCATGTTTTCTTAAATATTATCTTCCTTAAAAGAGGTGATATTTGATGAAAATTATTCCAAGCAAATTTTCGTACATGGTCTGTAATCTAAGGAAAAGTTCGAAGAGAAATATGTTATTCGGATTAACGGTAAATTTTTATTTTTTTTTTAATCATTATTCAGTTAAATTATTATGGAAAAAATGTCACGTTCGAAATGTCACGTATCGAACCAGATTTTGGCTTAAACAAAAAAAAATACAGAAAATTTTATGAATCAAACCAAAGACGTTTAACTGTTACATTGCTACGTAAAATTCTGAACGTAGTTTGACTAGAAATTGTGCCAGGTTTCACTGAATTACGCCTTTTTATACACGGCCACAAAAACTACTTCTATTTTTTTCACGTTCGAACCGTTACTTCTTTTGCCATTATCTACACAGAAAAAATTCTCCAAAATTTTTTACCAATTAAAGCATTAATCAAAAATATAATCAGTTTTAATTAAAAATTTAATCAAGTGAATTAAATGTTTAATCATGTGAATTAAACGTTTAATTAATACTATTAACTGGTTTAATTGATACTATTAATTTGTTTACTGGTGCAAATTTAATTAATTTTTTAATTAATATCACAAATTTTTTAATTGAAATCAATTTTTATTTTTTTCTGTGTATGACCTAGAATCGCGCCCCCATAAGCTTTTGCATAGATAATAGTGCTTTCTTAGTGCTATAATTAAAGGGTTAAAAGAACGTAAAAATATTTGTTGTTTAAAATGTTATTGCATTTTTGATGCGTACGACTGTCACGTTCAACACTTTGGAATTACCCATATCTATTTTTTTAGCGATTATGTAGACGAACACAACCCTTAAAACAGTTCGTAACTAATTTCAAGAACGAGTCGAACATTATTAAATGTTCTGTTTTTCGTCAAAAACTGAACAATTGCAGTGATGCTGTTGACAAACATTATATTTTAATGTTCTTTAAGGTTTCTTTTTTTGATAAAGAAATGAACAAATAAATAATTATTTTCTGCACAAACACTATTAAGGCTCAGTTAGTCTTTACTTTCTGTTCTGTTACGAATCAGCTGATTTGATTTTGTTATTAAAAAACCTGTGAAATTGATTAGTTTTTCTGTTCTGTTGCGGTTCAGTTTGTTAAAATCAAAAACTTGTTAAGTAATTGTAAGTGACAGCAAAATAAATAATAAAAAATACATATTTATATTGAAATAAACTCTTTTTTGATTTTAAGAATTCATAAAATTTAATTTCTTCAAATTTATGTGCATTAAAGTTATTGAAATAAAACAATGGACGATGCAAAACTAATAAGTTTGTCATAAATGGCTGATAAGCTACTACAGAAAAAGTAACTATGACAATTTCGTAACAGAACGGCACGGAACAGAACAGAAACAGAAAGTAAAGACTAACTGAGCCTTTAGCGTTTGTGCTTTCCACAAATCTACCGAACCGAACACTAAGTAGCGATATTAAGTGCTTATTTTCGAACACTGGTATAAACACAATTGGGACGAACGACGAACTTAGCAAAGCACGCCGAATTTCGTTTCTTAAAACAGGAAAATACAAAATCAAAAATAATTTCTTGAGTTTAAATTATTTTGTTCGTATTTCGTAAAATATTCTTAAATAAAGAAACATTTTGCTTAGACCAAGCCACACATATGTTTAGAACAAGTAATTTTGGCTTGGACAATAATCAAGCAACATTTTCTTGTTTCAAGCATTATTTAGTCAGTAATTTTTATCGTGTATAAGCACTTGTTTTTATTATCTTCATCCATAATTATTTCACTGCCACTCATTCCATCCATATTCTTTTTTTAAATTTTTATTTAAATTTCCTTGTAAATGAATATTTATTATTTGTCTGTTTACATTTATCAAATACTAGTGTAGACTATACTTCAACAAACAAAAAAGCTACTAATAAATAAAATAATAAATAGTGACAAGAAATAGCTTGAAACAATATTATATATTAAGGGTGCCTCAGTGCAGAGTGCATTTATTAAATTTAGTGACGCTTACTTTTTGTAAAAGTGGCAACTCTGAAATTTGGCACCTGCCATTTATGATTATTCCGATTATTAAAAATGGAGCGCTTTACAAAACGAACAACGATTTATAATTGTGAAAAAATACGTGTTTTTATTTTAAAATTAAAGAGTGCAATCTTACTGGGGCACGCCTAACACATAATTAATAAAGTTATTATTTAATTTATGAAAAAATATTAAAGAAAAATTGACTTTATTTACAAAAACACTTAGGAATTTCGAATAAAAAGCGAACAGCCACCCTGTCCCAATTTGTTCGTCGTTCTTCTGCGTTAAAAATAGAAATATTGCAGAGTTCGTTACTCACGGCGAATTTCGGTCTCCGCAATGATTGTGTTTTAATTCATATACCAGTTGCTTTACATCAATGTGTTCTATTTCTGACGACGAATATTCATTGCGCATATAAGCTGTTTAATAAAAAAAAAACTATTTTTCTGCCACACCCACTTCTCCAATAACGCCATGTGTCTAATGTGAAAACTTTGGCTATTACCGTTATCCAGATCATAGATGGGGGTAGTGCAATCATTTTGCAGTTGCAACTCATAGTTAAGGCTAGATTACACCATCTCACAAGTCTTACGTATTCCATAATACTTTGTGAGATAGAAATCTAATGAGTTTTGTTGCGACTGTCAAAAAATCTAATTTAACATGACAGTTTGTGTTCACACCATCACACAAAGTATAAACACTCACACATGAAATAAAATGCAACCCTAATCCAATGAAAAGTATTATTGTTTAGAAATTTTTCAAAAAACGATGAAGTCGTATGGGATGTCAAACTTTTTCATAATACTTGTCATTTTCGTGACACATTGCAATCACAATATCACACTTTGTCATATTACAAAGTATAATAGTGTAATCTAGCCTTTAGTGATAGTGCAAAAATATTGAAATTATTTTGTTGATGTTGAGTGATGAATTAAAAATGTGCAGCATCACTAGACATGAGTGATAGTGAAGTTGAAAAATTTTGCACACAAATAATAATAGTTTGATTTAAAAAAAAAAATCAATCATCAGTTTCTTGTATCGATTACAAAGCATCTTGTACACACAGAAAAAAATTAAGTTAAAAACGTAGAAAACAACTTTGATTTAAAATTTTTCGGTGGTGATTTTGCTTCATACGTTTTTCATGTTAATTCAACTTGATTTTACAATAACTTGCGAACAACATTTTTTTCTTTTAAAATAACTATAATTCATGTTAATTTAACATTGCAGTAAAGTTAGATCAAAATGTAATTTATATTGAAATAACAATCCGAATCACGTTGAATGAAAGTTATTTCAAGTTGAAACAACGTGAATATCATGTAGAATCAAATTGGTTTGAATGTTATGTAACAGTGTGAAGAAGCTTCAGAGACAATATATGCATTTATTTAAGAATAATTCAAAACACTTACCCCTGTAACACATGTTTCACTTATTTTGTATATTTCTTTATTAACAGAAGCATCAGCAGAATGGCCCGATATGGTTTTCGTCATCATTCTACTTTGAAAACTTGATGTACTATTTAACTAAATAATTTTAATTAAAAGAATACGGGAATTGTCTTCTTTTTATAACATATTTTAAACATGAAAATAAAAAAATGTACATACTTAAGTATGTATGCATGTTAATTTAACAAGATAAACTTTTGATTTTAATATAAAACAGGTTTTTATGGATTCAATATTGAACCCATATTTATTTATATTTTAATATTTTTTTTTTTTTATTTTAACAGTAAATAATATTAAATAAACATAATTTAAGGTTATTTTGTTTAAAATTAATATGAAATAATGATAAATTTAAATAAAGGGCATACTTTTGCAGAAATTTACTATGATTCTCAATCAAAATTTTTCCATGTTAATTTTACATTGGTATTTTTTTCTGTGTGTACTAAATTTAAATGCTTTTACACTACACCTTTCTACAGATATACAGAAATTGCAAGTGTATTCTTATGGGAGGTGCCATTCGTACTTTTTCCATTCAACCTAATTTTTGAAAGACGTTTCTTATTATTTAGTCTATTTTCTTCGACCTTTTAATTTTATTTCTTCTTATTTTTGAATCAAGCTCAAGGTCATGTTATGCAAAATATATTAATTTATAGTTAATACAATATTTCGCTGCCACAATGGACAGGTTCTTCAGGGATCTTTGGTTTAAAAATTTCAAACAAATTGTTTAAGCTATTTGTACAAAATTGGAATATTTTCAATTTTACAGTACTCCAAATATGTTGAAAGAGTTAATGTCATTGTATGGGATGTGTACCCGCTAGGTAATCAGAAAATTACTGCAAAATCGCTTTAGTAGTTTAGGAGTCTATAAGGAACAAACCACCATACGCTTTTTCATTTATATATTTTTTATTGCTTCAACTCCTCCTAACCCCTTACTTTTCATTTTGAAAGGTGTAGAGCGATTTCTTCAAAGCTTGAAGACTTTTTGTCTGGCTTGCATTTTGCTTACTTAGATCATTCCAATAAACTTGTATCTCTTGAGTAGCGTGCTTAAGTGGTCTTCATAAAATTATTATTGCAGTTCCTCCATTTGTCTAGTTTAAAGTTAAACTCATCACTTAACTGTTTGTTAGGCGTGTTAAAAGCTTCTTATTTTGTGCAAAAAATAGCAAAACTAAAAATAAATATTGTATATTTTTACAATATTTTTTTTTTTTTTTTTTTTGTTTTTGCAAAAACAAAGTTGTTCATATTATTTCTGTATCGTGTTTAGATTTTATTTGCTTCTTTTCATTGCATTTGGTTTGTGTTTGCCACGTTTTTGTTTTTGTATTTAATATTTTTTTTTTGTTTTTCGCTTTTAGTACATACTTAGATTCTGTTTGTTTTTTATTATATTGTTGTTTTTTTCTAATTCACTTTTCATCTCCAAGTAACTATGAATGCATTTGTTGGTTGCATCTTTTACAGTATAAATAGTGCTGGTAGCCGGCATTTGAGATCATAAAAAAATCTTTTGTTCAATTAACAACAACTTCTTCATTGAAAAATATCTCTGCAAGAAGTTTTTTTTTTTTTCTTAAAGAAAAAAATTCTTGAAAGGATTAACAATTTAATTGGATTAATTAACAAAACTCTTTGTTTCTTTAAATAGTGTGTGAAATAGTTAAATTTAAAACAGACATAATGAAATTTGTAAGTGGATATGAAAAAAAATTTTATTGTATACTTGTGATAAGGACTGTGTGTATGTGTGTCAATCTGTATGAAAAGTGAAAAAAATATTTTGAAAATCCTAGAAAAATTTCATCACAAATTAAAAAAATTTAATTTATGTGTTTAATAAAAATATAAAAGAAATACTTAACACTTCAACAATGAAGTGGATAGATTCGTCGGTTTTGGTTTTATAAGTTTTAAATTTTATTAAAGGTTTGTAAAACGAAGGTGCTATTTAAAAAAGTTTGTTAAGGAAAAAGGAAATTTTGCAGCTCGAAGGCCTTTCAAATAATCTAGAGTTTTGATTATCCAATTTAGCTCTTTATAGGTTTAAGGTTTTTTGAATCAGTTCTTGACTATCTTAGACTTAATAAAAAAATTTTAAGAAATAATAATTCGTAGACAAAGGAAGTAGTTTGAAAGGCTAATTTCTTTTATTCTCAAAACTTTGCTTTTAAGGACATTATAGTATATAAAAAAATCTCAAAAGCATTTTAAACAAACGTCAGATAATGCCTTTTTCTTTTTTTTCCACTTTCAGTTAGTCCATTTTTTAGAATTAATTTTATTTTCTTGGCCAACAGCCAATTTTTATCTGAGATTTCGAATTACATTTAAATTTAAAATAGCTTTTAATACAAAATTCTGTTTTTTTACTAAACAAATTAAACTTAATTCACCAATCTGGTACATTTAAAATTAATTAAAGTTCCGATTGCTTATAACTTAGCAAGGTGGCCTCGTTATCACAACAATACAACAAAAACAACAGGCAAGGCAAAAACAGTCAGCTATTTTGTGAGACCACCTTGTAAATAATTAGATTCTTGTATGATATTCTATAGTATTACCAGACTATTATCTTAATTAAGTAATACTTATTAAATAATATTGGCGCATACTCAAAAATCATAGCTAAAGTTGTAACTAACAAAACAGAAACTAAAAAATAGTTTCTAGATAGTTATAGATCTTATTCACAATTCATAACTAACGTAGTAACAACTCTCAGCTGATAGAAGAAATGCAACCGTGCATATTGGTATGTAGAGAAATTAAATGTCGATAATATTTTGAACGATATATTATGTAATTAATTAAAAAGCTTATAAGACTATTCAAAACCCATTTTTTTTTTTTTTTTTTTTTGTTCAATTAAAATAATGACTTGTAAAAATAAAAATATTCAAAAGAATTTTATCGACCAAGAACACATCTCTAGTTTACTATGCCCTTCACCACAGGTGGTGAATAGGGTATATATAAGTTTGTCATTCCGTTTGTAATTTCTATAATATTGATGTTAGACCCTATAAACTATATATTCTGGGTCCTTATGAGGAGCGAAGTTGATTTTGTCCGTCTGTCCGTTGAAATGGATTTTCCGAAGACCCCATATATGATGGGGGCCAGGTTATTATACATTTATGTCACATATGGTCCGGAATTGTTTGCTATTGAAATTCAGCAAGTTCGGTCCACAAATGGCTGAGATATGAGTGAAAAACCACGACAGCCTCAAATTTTTTCCTTTAAAGGTCCAATTAGACGTGACATTACCATACCAACACTGTCTTACCAAAACGACATAAACATACCATACAAACCAATTCAGTTTTGGTTTCTACGGTCATACAGTGGATATGGTAATACAGTGTTGGTAATGTGGTTTTTTTTTTGTTGTATTTGTTGTACCCTTTACTACAAGTGGTGGATTTTATTTGTAATGTGTTTAATTTTACGTATCTACATACACATTAATGCATGTACATGATATGCCACTCAAATAAAGAAACAAACTTATAGACTCAATATATTTTAATTTAACGCTTCTTCAGTAAAAGCATTCGTAGCCGAGTTGTTTGTTAAGTTCTCTCCTGAGACTGATGATATTGCCAGTTCGAGTCCCAAAAAGATATTTTTTTTCATTTTTTTTATTTAATTTTTTTATGTTCTAAAAAACGATTTTAAGATTATAAAAAGAATTTAAAACATCAACTTTGGCAAAAGAGGAAACTTGCTTAGGTAAATATATAAATTTTTGGTTTTTTTATATTCTCCGGCATGGCGAAATGAAAAGTTGGTGTGGCTCAATTAATATTTATTTATACCTGTCTAAAGAACGTTATTTATGTATATAACTTTTTGTTCTTATCTCATCATGGTGAAGGGTATATAAGATTCGGCATAGCCGAATATAGCCCTTTTACTTGTTTTTTTTTATGAATGTTTTTTTGGACGCAGTAGAAATGCATTTCAAATGGATTGCAGCGTGTTTTATATGTCTTAAATGTTTTTTTGCCATGTTTTAATCTGATACTATTTGAATACCTCTTATAATTCTTTCCATTTAATTTTTTATAACCACTTCAAAAATGTTGTACTATTGAAATAAATTATAAAATAATATCAGTCAGCTGTTCTTTGAATGTATTAGTTAGTTGGCATTTAGTTACAGCTGTACCTATAATTAAGTGTTAACTTTTTATGCGGAAAGTAATCATTTGTGAATAAATTAAATAGGTACTTTAAAAGTTAACACTTGGTAACAATTTATGAATATGCGCCATTGAAAAATAAAACTGTATTTAAGAACAATTTAATTTTGTATAAAAATCAACTAAGATAATAGAGATTATTTTGTTAAAGATGTCAATAGAGTGTGATCTTGTTTTAAAGTTAAAAAGTGCTAAAAATAAAAATTCTCCAAAGTCCAATTTTCAGGACAGTATTTAATTCAATAGCATGTTAATTTTTCTAAAAACTTAAATCGTATTTAAATACAGATTGATTTTTTTAATTTTATTTGAAAAGTCGTTTTTAATTAAGATAAAAGTAAAAAAAGTAATAAGCACTACCAAATACAAAAAAAAGTATCATAAAAAGTGTATTTATTTACAAAAAGCTGACTGTTATTACATTGCCTGTTGTTGTTGTTGAATTGCAGTCATATTAAGGCCACCTTGCTTAGTTATCTACAATGAAAGCTTAAGTTGAATTAAAATGTACCAGCTTGGTGAATTAAGTTACATTAAAGTGCTTAGTGAAGAACAGAATTTTATATTTAAAACGATTTTAAATATAAATGTGAATTAAAATCAAACCTAAAAATTGGCCGCAAATTTTAACAACAATGATTTAATATTTGAATGTATTGAATGAAAAGTATCGTGTATTGAAAAAATTTTTAAGAAGAAGAAAAAAAGTCTAACAAAAAAGAAATATTCTTCAAATAAGAATCAAAATGTCCTGAGTGGTATTATTTTCTAAGCAGAGATACCAGCAATGAACTAAAAAGTTAGATGGAAATTTATGCCTTGTAAAAGTATATCGATACCTTCAATAACGTCAGTTTATGGATAATGTAACACAAATGCTTAATAGTCTTAATTGGGTCAAGACTCATTGGCCAACTTAAGTGAATGGTTGAAAATGCCATTATTTTAAAGGCAGTAAAACATTTGCATTAATTAGTGGGCTATTTGAGTTACTTAGACAGGAAAAATAACTTGGCGTAAACAAGAATGCGCTTAGTACCTCTAGTCGCGCTCTTTCAAATGCGTCCCCTACACGTTGCGACTTCTTGTTCAATTTGATCAAGTTGTACACAAAAAAAATTGATTTCAATTAAAATTTTTGTAATAATAATTAAAAAAATTAATTAAATCTGGACCAGTAAACAAATGAATTGTATCAATAAAACTTTTTATTCACTTGATTAATCGTTTGATTCACTTGATAAAACGTTTAGTTCATTTAATTAAATTTTTAATTAAAACTTATTTTATTTTTGATTAATGCTTCAATTGATGAACAATTTCTTCGGTTGAATAAAAAATCAAAAAAATTGGATTTTCATTCAATTGGTATATTCAACTCAATTTGAAGATCAGTTGCAACGTGTAGGGCCGCATTAGAAAGGGTGCAACTAGCAAAACTAAGCGCAACGCATAAGAAGATTTTGAAGACTTTTGAATTGTTTCTAAAATATTAGTTTTAGTTAGGGTGTGATCTGTGGCTAATTGACGAATGCAAATTCTTTTTACCAAAATTGCACAGAAAAAAATAAAAATTGAATTAAGTAAAACTATACAGTGCACTTTCACCTTTAAAACGATACTAAAAAAACTAAATTATCTTGCGTAGATCAAGAGTTCTATACTTTTTTGTAAGGAGACTTTTGTGATTTTTTAATATTTTTCACATCTTTTATGACGTCATATTTCGAAAGCCGAAAGAATCTGGGATCTGAAAATTTATGTTTTGTTAAAGTCCAATAACATACAACATTTGTGTTGAAGTTCATTGAAATCGGAGGTGATGATGCCGAACGACATGATGGTTTGACATGGATTCACTCTATACAAAAGTTACACGAAACTGTACTGGGTTCAAAAATTATCCAAAGAATTCGAAAAAAGTACGAGCTTTTAACAATTATTCAGAAAGTGACTACGCTGGATCTAGTACCACAAAGCACACTTCAAAGAGCGCATTTATGCGCATAAAGTAAACTTAAAGAAGCTAAAGCATCTCATTTGAGCACACAGACACATTCGTCCTTTGAACACCATCAATGAGTTAAGGCCAAAAATAAGCCCCATATTCAACACTTTTAGTCCAAATGCTTTAGGTTCGAACTTAAAACACCACGCGATGGCCTCAGGGACCAGTCTTTTAAATATTCCAAACTAAAGAAGATAAGCAAGTCTCCCCATCCATCTAGTGCCCGGCGATTTCCACTCAGCGGCCTTCCTAGCGGTATATTTTGCTGGTTTCCTTACAGTGCGTCCAATCCAGTTACATTTGCATTGTTTGATTTCAATTAATATTGACTGTTGATTTGCTCTCTTCCCTCGATCGGGTCTTACCACTTTTCTTGCCGTTGGGTTATACGCAGGCATTAATTGTCAAATTAACACAATCTGTAGGTGTTGCGTGGTGCCATGCTCCAAGCTTTACAGCTATAAACCAGAGTGGATTTTACACTGGCAGTGAAAATTCTCAGATTGGGTTTGTCCAATATGTTTGATGACGACTCGTTCTCCCTGCGCAAACGTAATTCTCGCTCTGGTGATCCTATTGAATATTTCAGCCGATGACCCGCCTGATTTATCGATGAGGCTGCCGAGATAGCAGAACGAAGGTGCACGATCTATAACCTGCCCGAGAATAATGGATCCACGGTCTATATTATAATTGATGGGCAGTGATTTTGTTTTGGCTATATTTATCTTTGAACCATACAATTGTGCTGATTTCTGTACGGAGTATAGATTTTTTTGCATCTCGAAGAATGAGTGGCTCAACAGGCATATTTCATCTGCGCACTCCATTCGACCTTTTAGTCCCCACACGATTCCTTTTCTTTATGCTAGAGCTTTTGACAACGCCTCGTCAAGGACACAGTGGAACAATAGGGGTGATAACACACATCCCTGACGCACAGCTTTCTTAACTTTAATGCTGTTGCTTAGCTGGTTTTCATGTAAGATTCGGCATGTGGCATTTCCGCATAAATTAGATTAGAAACACTTGTATTTAAAGTCATTCCATATCGCTGAAAAGAATAAGGTTATCAAAGGCCTTTTTACCTTTTATGCTTAATTTAAGTGTTTAAAATTAATTTAAAAGAAGATTTTTGATATTTAAAATAAGTTTGGGTTCATCAAATTTATTTTTTTTTTATTTATTAAATTACTTTTTGGTGAAGGAAGGAATTTACAACATGAATTGAATCAAAATTTTTTTGATAATTTTATTCTTGACTGAACACGGGATTGAACTCGAGTCGAATTTACATGTTTCGAGAATAACTTCATTCCCATCATCAGAATTCTTTGCCTTTATACGGTTTGCGCCACTGCGGCGCCTGCCAGTCTATAGTCAAATATGAAATTCGCATTCACCAAAAAACTCTTAATGTCAACATTGTATAGAAGTCGATATCAATGTTCGATTTATTTTGCATACTTTGTTCAATTTGACGCCAAATGGAAATTCTAAAGATTTTCTTCAAAATTTATTATTTTAATCAAATTAATTTTATCAGAACTCATAAAAGCCAAATTTTATTACTAATGCTCTTTTACTCGTTATAATAAAAATTTTATATTGGATTCTTGCAAACTTAAAATAACACATTATTAATATTTCAAAATAATATTTCAAAAAAAAAACGATGCTCTAAAACACACCCAAATGCTCTTAAACGTGCATGTTGTATGTGTCAATAAACAAAAGTTATAAAACACAAAAACCCAATAACCCCAAAAAAAAACCTATAAAAATAAAAATTGTTATTCATTTTAAACCACAAACTGATGCAACTTGCCTTAGATCTTCTCACATGCATGGATGCCAGTACGTTTTAGCTTATGGAAAGATCACAAAAAGCCAGCACTAAATTTATAAGCAGCTACAATAAACGGCAAGAAATATAAAAGACAAAAAAATAAAACAAAAGCTGTTAACAGCTTCACAACAAGGCCCTTTAACATGGCAAACAAATAAATGTGGTGTTAACAAACTAAAATTTCCGGGATCATAAAAATCATTGAAGAAACCAAGAAGAAACAAACGAAAATATAGGATTTATGTTTTTTGTGTGTCTTAAAACAGTAAATAAATTTTAAAGATTTATTGCGGGCCCAACTTAAGAGTTAAACCTTTATCTATAAAGCACAACTCATAGTACTTAGGGTTAAGCAAAAGGAAGAAGTAGAAGAAAAAGAAATAGTAAATAATAAAACTAATTATTTTCATTAAAACTAATTTTGCCATTAGAATAAAGTGGGTTGCATTTAAGTTTTATCTTGTGGCTTTTTGCAATCATCTTCAAACGACCTTTAGGTCATTACAACTAAAATTAATTACAAGTTTTATTAACGTATTTTTTTTTTTTTTTTTTTGTGAATGAAAAATTACTAAAATTAACTGCTGCCGCTGCCGACAAGTCATTTAAATTAAAAATATCTATTTTTTAATTTTGTGAGAAAAAAAAACAAACAAACAAACATATACAAAAATTTGCGCAATATTAAATGCTAGTGCTAAGAAAACGACACAGTAAACACATATTTAAATGTTAATGAGATAATTACGACAAATATACATACGTATAAATGTGTCTGTGTGTTAGAATTTACATTTAAGTGAATTTTTCTCTTTTTAACAAATAAAAATAACAAACCATGAAAACAAGTAACAAACTGTCATACACACACACACACACACACAGCAAACAATTAAAATCTATCTATTTTAATATTTAAACGTTTCATTAGTAAAACAGTTAAATCTAAACACTTTTGAAAGGTGAAACTAAATATTTAAAAAAATTCCATTTATTTGTTTTATTTCAGGAACTCTCTTTACTACTCCTTGTCAGCGCTGCTTCAATGGTTTTGGCCAGGCCACAAGATCCCATTGCAATTGTTAGTCAAGAATCAAATATTGAGCCAGATGGCTCTTACAATTATGCGTAAGTATTCGTAGTTATTTTATATTGTTTACATCTTCTGTTAATTTCGTAGCATACGTGTAGGCGCTATGTTAAAGCAAACAAAAGATTTAAGACACGAACCTTATTTAAATACAAAGCTTTAAGATTCAATTTAATGAACAATTCTGTGGTTTTTCAAAATTACCGCGTGTGTTCTTTAATTAAAAAAAAAAAGATTAAAGTGGACAAATTTCGAACTTTTCTTTCAACAAGCACATTAAAATACTGTTTAAGAAAATAAGGCCATGATTTGAAAAACAATGAAAAACAAAATGATTTGTAAGCTAAAAGTGCTGGCAGTTTAAAGAGTGTATACTCCCACGGTCGAGCTAAGTTAAATTAAAATATTGCCATTTAAGCTATTGAGTTTTTAGACTTCGTAAAAGCTTATAAGCTACTGTATGTAGGTTTAAATCACAAAGCTGTTAACGATTGCAATAGATTTAATTGCAATCACATGATTCCTCGTTAATGATTGCTAATTTTTTGATTTGCATTTAAAATTGGAAAATTGATCGTATGATATCAATTTGAAATGATGGAATGAATATGATAAAAAATTCATTCCAGCGAAAAGTCTTCTTTTAATAAAGAGACGCCAGCAAGCAAACAAGCTTGTATTTTAGGTCCATGCTATTCAAATGTTATACCTTTTGTTACTCAATTTAGAGCTACATAATTACGCTTTACACCAAACTATAAAAAAGTTTATTATATAGAAACTGGGAATTATCTCCTTTCGTAGGTTACTTTATATTATATTCAACATTTTTGATTTTTCGAATTTATTCTATGAGTTACATTTCAGTTATGTATTTTTATAAAGCTTTTTTGTAATAGTTCTATTCCTTAAATTTTAAGGAATTACTTTTATACACTACCAGACTATTATATTATTTTTTCTTGTTACATTTTACCTTAGCTATCCTTTGGATAGCAATGAAGTATATTGTATGTACAGAAAAATTTACAATTATTAGACACCAGCAGAATGTAATGCATTTTCTGGCCCGCTACTCATAGAATAAATTCGAAAAATCAAAAATGTTGAATATAAAGTTTATTATACATATAAAATTTTTTTTTGAGAAACTATTTAAATTACTTGCTGGCGCTACGTCACAATAAGCAGACTTTTCGCTGGAATGACCATATTTATATATTGAATGTAATCATATCAAGTAATTGCAATCAAAGTAAAATACGAATCAAAATCTTCGTTCTCTTCAAATGAAATTGCTTCTTCTAGAAATAAAGCTGACTCTGATAATGTTTTCAACAATGCGTTCTTTGTTTACAAACTCTTCGTTTCAAGTGTATATTATTTCACTATAGTGATGACTTCAGCGGAATTGATTGAAATCGCATAATTTTGATTGCAATTAAATTAACTGCATTCCGTGATTTAAAAACAAAAATGATTGCAATAACAAAATATTGCAATTTCGAAGAGATTGAAATCTTGTGAAAAATATGAATTCACTTTGAAATCAATGCTAATTTTTGAAAAATGCCACCGAAAATATTTTCGATCGAATCAGCTTTCAGCTTTCGACATCGATCGAAATTTCCATTTAAATGGTATTGTAATTTCGATCGATATCGAATGCTGGAGTTTGCATCCAGCTCTTAACTACATCTTTTTCCTAACCAAATTTAATATTTTTCTGTATTTTGCTTTAAATGGAAAAAAAGGAATTTATTGAAAATCGGAAATTGATTCATCTAATTTTATACAATAAAATGGTTTATTATACCAAATCCTTGATCCCTCATAGCACTTTATTAGTCACAATTTGTATCTGCAATATTTTGGTTTACATATTTTTCAGTGGAAAAGATTGCTGACTGACAAATTATGAAAAAATTCAGTTAGTATGACAAGTTCGGGATTGTTTTATAATTACAAATGAATTGCAATGCGAAAGCAATTGTAGTTAATGCACAAAAGTGTGACCCTGACTTGAAACTTGCCTATTAGTAAGAAACTGTAAAATTGCTTTTTAGCCAAACTTTACATGTAGATGTTTGTAGGACTAGTGGTCCTTGAGTTAACAAGGCTTATTAGAGGTAAAGTTAATATATTAACGCTAACATCCGTTTTAAAAAAAAAAAACTTTTTTGGATAATAGCTCGGCCACAAGAGCCGGGGCTACTCAAGTGCAAAAACAACTTTTATTAAATAACAACAATCGCTTGTGAAATTATCTGGTATCTTTAACATCTGCCTTCCCAAAACTTTCATGTATGTAAATCTCAGCCCCCAAGTGATCTTTAAAGAGACCTTACCACTTATTAAGCGCATGGTCAGTAATATACCTGATAAACATGAGTAGCTGTTATAACGACCTGACATCGGGGTGATTTAAACAACGACTTGGTGCAATGTGTAACGCTCCAGTGAGTAAACCTCTACACACAAGTAACATTTAAAGAACATGCCTGTTAGGAATATATGTATATGTACCAACTTCTGGCTCCAAAAGTAGATATTTGTGAATATCAAAATATCTCCCAGGGACATCCAATAGTAGACCAATTTTTTAGGTTACAAGCGAAAGTCATCATATAACTTGGCATTTTTAGATCTTCCTTATTGCGATTAAAGTTTAAATTACAAGTGAGTCCCATGACTAGTCCAGGTCTATATCAAGCCCTGGCTGTTACTAGTTCCCATGAATCGAAAAAGAGATCGGGCCTAGATTATTATGAGGAAATGCTTTTCTGCCTAGTGATTTAAGAATTGAGTGGACGCTTCAGATTTGCCAATGCCCCCATGTGTGATCACCATCACACAGATGACAAATTTAGCACATGATTAACTGAATCAGAAATGTACATTAGACCGTACCTTGAAAAAAGTTTCCCCGTTCTCCCTCTAATATAAAGTATTTTTAAAAAGGTGGTTTCAAAAAAAAGGGGGTTTTTTTTTTTGTTTTGTTTGCCGAATGTAGGGGCCGGGCCGCCTTTTTACCTTTTTCTTTATATCTTACGCATTTACAGTCTGATATTAACGTATGATAAATCAATGTTTTTTGTCTCAAGAAGGCCAAGTTTTTGCACTTTGGGGCCATTGACCTCAACTATCGAAAAATTTTCTAAAAAAAATCAAATTATTGAGAAATTTGTTGTGGAAAATTACAGCTATCGATAAATTTTTAAAAAAAAAACTACAACTATCGAGATATTTTTTGTCTCAAGAAGGTCAAGTTTTTGCACTTTGGGGCCATTGACCTCAACTATCGAAAAATTTCCTAAAAAAATCAAATTATTGAGAAATTTGTTGTGGAATATTAAAGCTATCGATAAATTTTAAAAAAAAAACTACAACTATCGAGAAATTTTCTATGGAAAATACATCTATCAAAAACTTTTTTTAAAATTACAGCTATCAAGAGATATAGGAATATTTTTTAAAAGAAAATCCAACTATCGAGAAATTTTTCTGTAAAAAATTACACCTATCGTGAAATTTTCAAAAAAAAATATAATTATCGAGAAAATTTTCTATGGCGAGATACATCTGTCGAAATTATTATTATATATATTATATAGAAAATTACAGCTATTTTCTTAAAAATAATCCAACTATGTATCGAGGAATTTGCTAGAGAAAACTACCGCTATCGAGAAGTTTTCTAAAGAAAAAATCGGTATAGCAAAAACGGCTATCGAAAATTTGTTTTCAAAAAACTACAGCTATCAAGAAATATATAGAAAATTGCAACTAACGAGTAATTTTCTATGGAGAAAATGCGACTACTTATCCAGAAATATGCTACAGATAATTTTAGCATAATTTTCTATAGAAACCTTCAACTATCGAGAAATGTTTACTTAAAATTACAACTATTGAGAAATTTCTATAGTAAATTGCAATTAACTAAGACTTTTCTAAATAAATATAAATATAGAAAACTCAGAGGCCATTGACCTCAAGAATCTCGTTCTAGTATTTTTCCTCCAGATCTATGTTCGTACCACTCTATGGTTCCAGCCTAATGTCTGAAAATTAAAGCTTGCCAGAAACTATTTAAGTTTTGCTGAGGAAGTTATTCGATAATTCCAGCAGAACCTTTTTAAATTTAATTAAAAAATTAAAGCTCGCAAAAAATCATTATAGTTTTATTACAGTTTTTCTTAGAAAGTATTTCTATAATTCCTGCAAAACAGTCGGCCGTCTGGAATCTAATCAGAGGCAGTGCAAGCCATAAGTGATTCAAATCTGTCTACAACTTTTGATTTTCTTCACACAAAATGAAAAATGTTAATTAAACTTAAGAATTTCATAAGGCGCCATATTTGTATAGGAGTCCCCCTAAGGTGTGGTGATAAAATGCAAATATGTTTTAAGAAATTGTAAAGGACACAAAAAACTAATTGAGGTCGGGCATACATTTTATACCCCTAGGGGTGACTCATGGGCAGTTATGGAACTTTTTCTTCAATATATTTCTAGTGTATTAAAAATTTTGTATGGGAGCCCCTTTAAAGATGGAGATAGCGGGTCGGTATGATAGAAACAAATGATGAAGATGAAAAATAAATTGGGGTTGGTCATTTGACCCGTCTAGGAGCATTTTACGCGCTGCATTAAAGAATTACAACTTTATACAAAAAGAAAAACACTCGGGATAAATGAAGTTTTTTATAATTACTTTAAGTACCAGTCGTGCTCAAAAATTCAAGCACGATTAACACTCAATCGTTCATAAAACAATCCTAAATGGGATAACTTCCGAAAATCCTTCCCGGAATTTCTTAAAATAAGTATAAAATTCTTAAACCAAGAGTAAAATTACAAAGTGAGCGTTTTAATCTCATATAACTTACCAAAGTCTGTTGCAGACATTACAACAACACCACACAAGTTAAAAAACGATTTGCTTGTTGTGTGTAGAAACAACAAAAACACATTATTTTCATGTTTAAAAAGTAAATTTGAGAACTACTGCTTCTCATTTAGTTTATATTTTCAGTTATATATGCACATTCAGTTTTAAAAGTAAACACTATATCGGGAATAGTGCTGGCTTTTTTAATTGAAAAATCTGTAAAGTGTAAAACGGGTAAGCAAATCAATAAAACTCTCCTTCTAATTCCACTTTTGGTTCATTTCAAGCAGGAATTTGGGATTGATTCAACTTTTTAATACTTGAATTAAGCGCATAATTCAATATTAGTTTTACTTTAATCAATCTCATTTTCGGATTACTTCAAGTACCAATTCGGGATTGAATATGGATAAGTTAAGTATTTCGCGATTGAAAATCCGTACTTGATTCAATTTTTCTGTACTTGATTCAAGGAAATTCATACTTACCGTACTATTAATAGCGCTTCGGATTGATTTGAGTACGAATGGATTGACTTTTCTTTTGAGTGTACAAACATTGCGTTATACAAGTACAAGTACTCCTTTGGACCTTATGGTTCCCATTGTACCAGATAGGAGCTTATTTAAACATTTTAACAATTTTAAGACCAAGACAAGTTTTAGATATTGTTTGTGATCCTTCCAGAGTTCAAAGCAAAAAGATGTAGATGTTTTCTCAAGACACACACTTTCTAGAGGAACAGTAACTGTCCTACTACAATTCATAATTAGTTGTTATTAAAAACTACTCATAGTCCAAAAGACTTTATCTAGTTAGCTTAGTAAACTTATGTTAAAAATTTAACTATTTATTTACGAGTAAAATAGACGCTTGCAGCCGATATACGTTTTAAAATTTATATCAAATATACTTTTTTTAAAATTCTTTAGTCAACTTTTTCATTTCACGGATTGATAATTTAAATAACAATTTTGAAAATTTCAAAAGTATTCAAAACCAGCTGACAGTCGTATCTAACAGTTAAACTCCCACAATAATTTACTTTGAAAAAAAATTGTTAATTCAGACATATTAAAAGATACAATTTCTGAAAAGTAATAAAAATTTAATAAAATTGATTATAATTTGAAAGATGTTTGAAAAATTTATAGCTTAATTTGCTTTTTAACAAATTTAATGCTAAATATAAAATAAAAGTGTAATAAAAAAATTTTAAAATATTTCAAGGTTAAAAAGGGTGTTAAGAAAAAAATAGAATCTCAAATAATTTGTAGATACATTTCGTTTTTAATTCATTATTATTACTTTGGCCAAATGTGAAAAGCTTTGCCTGTGTCGTTATTTTCCTAGAATTGACCCACCATTATTTTATTTTCGTACTTTTATAAAAATGTTCTTTAAATTATTTTGGTCTAGTGATTTCTTGTTTATTTAAAGAAGAAACTTTTAGCAAATAATTGTGAGTTGAGTTTCGTTTAAAAATATTTCTATTTTTTTTATAAAAATTTCGAATAAACAAACCATAATCTTAAGAAATGCCATTGATATAATTTAATTAAATTTATTTTTGCAAATAAAATGCACAATTATTTTAATTTATACTAAGTTCATAAATTAAATCAAACTGGATTTTTGGAAATATCATCTGTCGTTGTTAATCCCGTTTTGTTGTTTTTTTTTACTAAAAAGTCTTTATTAAATTAAATACAAAAATGTTTAAAGGCGCCAATTTTAACGAAAAAGGTAAAATTCTTAAACAATTTTTTTTTTCATTTCGCCAATAGTGTTGTGCAACAAAAGATAAGTCTTTTTCTTGTCTAAACAAATTGAATTAATGACATACTAAATTAACTTATTTTTTTATTTATTTCTTTGTATTTTTTGGACTTAGTCTATTGACATTTTTAAAAAAAAAAAATTATTTGTTTCATTTTTAAATATTAAACGTTTTGGAGTGTAAAACAAGCAATAATTTATCGCTATTGTGAATTTTTTTAAAAAGAAAAGTTGAAAAAAAATGTATCTAAAAAATTACGACTCTTTATAGAAAATTACAACTCTTGCTGGATTTACTATAGTAAACTTTAGCTATTGAGAAATATTATAAAGAGAATTACAACTATTGAGAACTTTTCTAAAGAAAAAACAGCCTATTGGGAAATATGCTATAGAAAGTTACAGATATCGAAAACATTCAATAAAAATTACAGCTATTGATACATGTTATACATATATGAAATAACAAGTATCGAGAAATTTTTGCGGAAACTATAAAGAAATTATGTAGAATATTACACCTATTGAAAAATTTTCTAAAGAAAACATCCAACTATTGAGAAATGTGCTTAAGAAAATGAGTATATTTATGATGATCTTTATATCAAAGTATATTTTGCCACAATAAAAAGAAAATTACAGCTATCGAGCAAAATTATATAAAAAAATCCAACTATCGAGAAATTTGCTGTTAAAAATTACAGCTATTGAAAATTTTTCAAAAAAAAAAACCAACTATCGAGAAATTTACTGAAGAAAAATACAGCTATCGAGAAATTTTCCTAAAAAAATTCAAATATCGAGAAATTTGCTAGAGAAAATTTTCTATAAAAATTAAAGCTATCGAAAACAATATATAAAAAATTACAACTATCGAAAAATTTTCTAAAGAAAAATCTCACTATCGAGAAAGTTATTAAAATAAAGTCCCTTTCGAAAAACTTACAGTAATCAAAAATATTTTATAAATAATTACAGCTATCGAGAAATTTTATATATTAAATTATAACTTTCAAGTTATTAACAACTTTCGAGAAAATTTTCTAAAAAAAAATCGAGAGATATCGAGAGATTTTTTAAGAAAAAATCCAACTATCGAAAAGTTTGCTACAGAAAACTACAGCTTTTAAAATTTTTCTATTAAAAAATACAACAATCGAGCAGTATGCTGTAAAAAAAATACAGCTATCGAAAAATTTTCTAAAAAAAAAATCCAACTATTGAGAAATTTGCTAGCGACAATTTTTTTATTTTTTTCAAAAAATTAAAGCTATTAAGAAATATATAGAAAATTGCAACTAACGAGAAATTTTCTATAGAAAAAAAACATCCAGAAATATGCTACAAATGATTACAGCATAATTTTCTATAACAACTTTTAGCTATCGAGAAATTTGTATTTAAAATTACAGCTATTGAGAAATTTCTAAACTAAATTACATAAAATTAACTTAAGCTACAGTCACACTTGTCAAATATTTGACAATAATAAAAAGGGACCAACAAACAAACTAAATAATCATTTTCTTTAATTTTAATATTTATTTTGATTGTAAATCCACAACTTACAAAAAACGTTTTTTTCCTATGCCTAGTAGTATAACTATTTTATTTCGGGATATTTAGACCATGTTAAACCTCACTTACTATAAACAAAAGTATAGGTTACACTTATTTGGTCAAATACTTAATAAGTGTAACCGTAGCTTAAGAATTTTCTAAAGTACAACTATTGAAAATGTTTTCTATAAAAAACTATCTAATAATTCTTATAGAAAATTACAGCTATCGAAGAATTTTCTAAAGAAAATTACAGCTATCAAACAAAATATTCTATTTAAAATAACACCTATTGAAAACATTTATATACGTAATGATTGCTATTGAGAAAATTTCTGTAAAAAATTATTGCTATCGAGAAATTTTTTATAGTAAATTTTGCATCGATAACTTTTCAATAGAACATTATTGCTCTCGAAAAATTTTATATAGAAAATTATTGCTGAAAATTTTCTTTAGAAAATGATTGCTAGCGCGTCTCTTCCTACAGGAAATAATTGCTATCGAAAAATTCGAGCAACGTTTAAAGTCAAATGTGCTTATAACAAAATGGATTGCCTTTAAATAGCTACAGTACTAAAATGTTTGCTTGGTTTAAATGTTTTACAGCATACTAAAGAATTGTGTATCTGAATGCTTACTATACAATTTAAAAGATTATAAGCAAAAGATAAAAAGTGAGAGTAAGTGATTTGCTTAATATCATTATTTGTAGCAGCAATTCTTTCAAAGTGGTAGCTTTGCTGACTGCTTAAGCACGTAACATACTCATAGTGAGCTTAAGCCAATCAATCTTCTCTTCTCTGCTTTTGCTGTGTTCTTTCCCTAAAGTTAAGTGAAGCAATTGAAAAACAATAGTCAAGAACTTTTACACCCTGGTTAATATTGATATTGATCTAAATATTAACGGCCTTATTTATAAAAATTAAATAACGTTAATAAGAAGTTTATTAAACAAATTTTCATACAAAATTCTTTTTGTGAACCCTTTATTAACCTGTTTAATTTTTATAAATAAGGCCGTAAAATTTTAAAAAAATTAATATATTCTTTAAATTTGTTAATACTATATAATTTTGTTCAACTACATACTTTAAGATTTCAAGTTTTTTTCTTTCTTCCATTTACAGTTATGAAACAGCCAATGGCATTAAAGGTGAAGAGACAGGCACCTTGAAAAAGGCCACATCTCCCGATACCAGTGATGTCATTATTGCTCGTGGCTCGGTTTCATACACCTCACCCGAAGGCAATTTAATTACACTGAATTATGCAGCTGATGACGAAAACGGTTTCCAGCCACAAGGTGATCACTTACCTACACCCCCACCAATCCCACCAGCAATCCAAAAAGCCTTAGACTACTTGTTAAGCTTGCCTCCTTCCAAACGTCGTTAAGCCAATGAATGAAAGATATTGAAACGAGCAAGTAAAACACCAAATGGAAATGATTAAAGAAAAACTGAACAAGAAAACGAAAAACGATTCCCAAATTACTACATTTTTAAAAAGGAGCCTGAAATGAATGAATAGAGAAGTAAAGAGATGAAAACGTTAACACTTTTCTTAGAAAAACAAAAAATGCCACAAGAGAAATAAAATAAAAACAAAACAAATATAAATTGTATATAAAATAAGCAAAAAAATATTTTACACTCACCTAAACACCAGCTTCTTTTGCTCTTCTGTATCACTTTTCCTCTCGAACTCTCGTTTTGAAAAAATTATTCACATTTAAGTAAAAAGTGAGTTTTAAATAATACAAGCAACTTAAAATTTAACAACACTGACTGAATGAGCCATATAGAAAACCAAATTTTCAAGAGTTTTTCCTACTCGACCAAAAACTCTTATTTAACTCACTTCTATTTAAACACTGTTTATCAGCTTTCATACAATCTTTTCATTTTCACACATAAATCATTTGAATACACGCTGTTTTAACTGCGAGAAAGCTTTTCCGGATTTCCATTTTCGACTTTTTCTTTCGTTCTCTCTGCCCTCTATCCCTCTTTCGCTTTCGGAATACTTGTTTCCTTTACTGCTTTTTGTTAGTCGCCGAATCTTTGCCATTTCGGTTTTAATGTGATATCACTGCTTTTGTTGATACAGTTTTTCCAAAAGAGAATCCTGATGTTCTCTTAGGGAATTTTGTATTATTCAAGAATTTCAAATAAAATAAATTGAACAAAATCAAATTTCAACATTGATGATGTATGAATGTAAATATGAACACTTTTTTTTAATTAATTACTTATTAATTATGAAAAACGAAAAACTTAAGACATTTTATGATTAATAGTTTTGTTTGTTAAATGTTTATTAATTTAGAAACATGATGTATGTGTAAATAAAATATAAGAATGCAAATAAGGAATAAAATTTTCTTTACAAAAAACTAAAATTATATTGTTTAATTAACTCTAACCCGCAGGTCTGCACTAAAGACAAATATCTCAGCAAGTTGGCAATAACGTCAGCAGAATAACAGAGCAATATTTCTTATTGCTCAGCTTATGTTAAAGGCATGGGAAAACGTATTTATGTTAACTCTTAATTTGAAAAAAATCAAGGAAGAAGGTGCAAAAATTATTTTTATTAATATAAATTCTTTCTTATTCGACTTTATTATTTAAATGGATATAAATTTGTTTAAGCTTGAGGTGTATTTTTATATTAAAATATTAATTTTAATAAATTTTTTTTGTTAAAGTAAAATTAATTAGAACTTAAATTTAAGCAAATTAATATAAATTTAAATAATTTAGATCGAATAAGAAAAAAATTATATTAATACATAAAAATAATAAACTGCCGTTTTTAACTTTTGACAGCTTGCAGCACTATTCTTATTGTTAAACTACAGCGAATTTTCTGTTCCACACTTTATTGTTACCAATTTGTCTATCTCGTTCTTAATAAAAATGCATAACAAATGACTACAGGTTGTTTGAACGTCATTGTTATTATGAATTTATTAATAAAAACGTTGTTACTCCTCTTTCAAACACTTAACTTTAGCTGCAGGTAACCACAATTGCGTACCTGCACATTAAGGCAGCTAAATACATTTAAGATAGCTGCATCTTTGATTTATCTGCACAAAAAATCGTGCAAAGGAGATTGTGCAGCTAAGTCAAAATAACTGTAACAGAAATATTATTTACATGTGTACCTCAAATATAAATACTGTTTGCTATCTGCATTTGTTAATGGGACTCCTAAACAAAATCCATACATTCGCATTATACATTTTTTCCTGTTTGTTGTACCCTTCCATTTTTGGCACATGCAGTTTTGCAGGTCATAAAACTAGGGGTCAAGCGCATCCAAGTCCTAAGAATCTACATACGACACTATACCTTCCATAACTAAAGCCCATACATTTGCATAACTTTTAAAGTTATGGATATCCCATTTCAAAACTTCTCCAATATTAGTAGGACACCATAGGCAAACTTCGGTTTAAAAAGATAAATAAAATATTGGGTCTAAGTAAAAAAATACTCACTTCTGCAACCATGGGCAGGTATTTACTTATCTTTTAAAATAATGTATATCCCACTTCAAAACATTTTCAGAATAATGAGTACATTCTAGACTAATTTTGGATTTAACAAAAATAAAAGAATTGGGGATAAGTTAGAATTTAAAATGAATTTAAAATGATCACTTCCGATCTTAAAGTGCATTACGCGTGTAAAGAAAATTGCAGAACTCTTACTCTTATCTTATGGAGATGCCATTCCCAAGCTTTCACCGTATAATGCGGACACCCTAGGCAGATTAAATTTCAAAAATTTAAATTGTTCATTTCGGGGTTTTTTAAATGAAAAAAAAAAAATTTTTATACAAAGGAATTTGGACAACCCAACTATACGAATAATGCCTCATATTTATGTTTGTGTTAACATAAATCTTAACAACAATAACTTTAACTATAGCTACTATGTCATGGCAAAATATTGTGCTACAGATAAGTCCTATATTAATCCCCTCCCAAAAACACTTAAAAACAAACAAAAATCTGATAAAATTGTAAACGAAAAAATACAAAAAAAAAAAAAAAAAAAATTTACAAATAAAAAAAAACAGAAATTAGGCAGAAACATGTAAATAAATTGAAAATAGATTATCAATTACAGCAAATTATTTATTGATGTTTGACTTTAACTTGCCAGTGGCGCAAACAGTAGAACTGCAAAGAATTCTGACGATGAGAATGTGTTTATTCTCGAATCATGTAAATTCGACCCGAGTTCAATCCCCCGTTCAGTCAAGAATACAAATTATCAAAAAAAAGTGTTTTTTTTTTTTAAATTTCCTAAGCTAATCCCGCGAAGCTCTATGCTTGTCTGCAGGAAAGAAACCAGAGTCTCTGGCGGGAATCGAACCCGCAACCTCGGCGCTGATAGACTAGCTCGCTACCAGCTAGCCTACCGAGGCACTTTAATTTTATGTTTTAAAATTCCTATCTTAATTAAAATTATTTAATGAAAATTAAATTTGATGCACTTAAGCCTAATTTTAAAATATCAAAAATTTTTATTAAAAACCAACAATTCAATACAACTACAGTTGTATTAAAAATGTAGATATTTAGATAATATTTGGCAAAGAGAATTCTTATATAAATATTAGCCTTATAGCCAGAGCTGCCGTTTCTAACCGAAGTTGGTAATTTTTTCAATGTGGAGATGCAAATATGTTTTTAATTCATTTTGCTTACTTTTTTCCTAAATTAATACTTCCTATAAATATTTTTGTATTTCTTTTTTATAATGAATTTTAAATTTTTAACAATGTCATTTGCCTGTTTCTATTACGTTTGTTGCACAACACTTTTAACACCTCTCCATACAACTAAATGGTCAGCTCCGTACTATTAAAAAACCATATGTATCTATTAAAATCTCAGATACAAAGTCTATTTCTACATCAGCAACAAGTTTTGTATGAAACTTAAAAAGACATAATTAGAAGGGTATTCATATAATCGGGGTTTTGCTTTAATCGGTTGATCGCTCGATAAATTAACCGAGGTTTTGGTCTAATCGGTTATCTTTTTAATTGATCAGTTAACCGATTAATACAGTACATTATAGATATGTATTTATTAAAAACCAGACTGCGGGATCATTTTATTAGTTTTTCAATAGTTTAAGGAGATCTTTTAAAATAATCTTTTAGAAACTTTGAAAAAATTCTTTCACTTATCGTAGATGTTAAAGAAATCAAAATACAGAATATCTAATTTCTCAGTCCTTTTCATGGAATTCTCTTAACATATAAAACTATACCATAAAAGTCCTGTTTTAAGTTTTTTAAATGTTTAGCACTTCTAATTGTTTCGGTTTATTCTGTTTAAAGATTGTTTGCGTTACTTCTGTTGTCAGGTCATCATCTGACTCATCCTGGCAAAGCTCAGCACCGAACATTCTGCAATAAAATTTATTTCCAAATTTCTTAGTTTCTGTTTTTGTACTGTAATTTAAGAATGTATTTCTAGAAAGAAACTGTATGAAAAAATATTTTCTAAAGCCAAAACTTTTTTACACGGAAAAAATTTTAAGTAGTTTTTGATCAATAAAAAAAATTATTTAAATTTAATTAATGTGATAATCAATTATTTTTTATTTGTTGAAAGAAAATTAAAAATATAATTTTGATTTAATTAACATTTTAGTTGTTTTGAAATAAGTTTGGAATTAAAATAATAATTGTGATTTTTAGTTAAACTGTTCACTTTTAATTTTTAATATTTTAAGTTAGGTTTAATTTTCATTAAAATATTTTTACTGAAGGAAGGAATTTTACAACATGAAATTTTTTAAAATTTATTGATAATTTTTATTCTTCGCTGAGCTGTGGATCGAACTCGGGTTGAATTTACATGTTTCAAGAATCGCCACATTCTTACATCAGAATTCTTTGACGTTCTAACCTCTGCACCACTGCGGTGCCTGCCAGCCAACAGTCAAACATCAATCTTGAACCAGTGGTAGTGGTGGTTCGAAATTTGCTGTAATTATCAAAAATTATTTCGAATAAAATAAAATAATTTAAATATGTGAAATTGTTGTGGGAATTTTTCAAAATCAATCAACACATTGTTTGAAACGGCAAAGTTTTTTGATCATTTTTTCAATTAAAATTAAAAATATGTATCATTTATTAAAAAAAATTTTTCAAAATATTAAATTTTTACAATTTTTAGTAATCAATATAATCATTTTGGTAATAGGTGCAAAATCAACAAATGGGTTGCTTGATTATATGAATTTGGTATAAATTTGGTGATTTGAGACAATTTTTAATTTTTTCTGTGTAAATTAGACGAAACAAGCAATAAAAAACACAAAAAAATATGTTATAATCCCTGCAAATAGTATTGGACTACTTGATCCATTTTTATCAAATGGACTACTCCCTGGACTGGTCCAATGTAATGCAAGCATGGACCATGTCATTGTTAAAAAGACCCAATAAAAATTCGAGCTTCAAACGAAGCAGGTTTGTAAGGGAGAAATGTAAGAGTTTCGCTTACCATCTCGCTTACGGAAGGCATGAATTTTATATGGTGAGTTCCCACTTTGAAGCAATACATTTTTGACAAAAAAAGCGATTTATTCAACGCATATAAAAACTGGCGAACGTAGCTTTCAGCTTTACACACTAAATGTTTTTTTACAGTTATTTTTGAGCATTCTCCCTTACAAACCCGCTTCGTTGTAAGGGAATGTCGTGGCACTTGAAATGTTATTTTTTTTATAAAACTTGTTTAGAGTTCGTTCACTTACTTTACTGCATCTCTGTATGTCTTGTTACGTAGCGCATAATTGTGCTCTTATTTCTTTAAATGTTTCTCTAGTGCTTCGCAAAATGATAAATATTTTTATTAATTTTATTTATTTTTTAACGGCACGGATTATAATAATATTTTAATGCAGGATTAATGCAGGATTATAATAATATTTTATCAAGTAGCGAAGAACAAAAACAATATATATTACACATTTTTAAGGATTGCGTTTTCCAAATTGCAATAAAGAAACTATTTTCTAACTTTACAAATTAAAACCAAAGCCATAACCAAAAAAAAAAAATACTTGCCGCAAATAAAATTAAAATATCACACAGAAAATATAAAAATTGGTTTCAATTAAAAAGTTTGTAATAATAATTAAATTTGCACTAGTTAACAAATTAATAGTATTACACGTTTAATTCACTTGATTAAACATTTAATTTACTTGATTAAACGTTTAATTCACCTGATTAAAGTTTTGATTAGGACTGATTTTATTTTTGATTAATGCTTTAATTGGTTAAAAATGTTATAGAATTTTTTCTGTGCAACGTATCAATTTTTTTTTTTCATGTCTATATTAAGTAAATATATCACTCATATAAACATATGAATAAATCCATGGGTTTTCTTTTATTTATTTTTTTTTTTTTAAATTCAGAAGATATTAGAGATTCCAAAAAATTTGTGAGCAAAAGTTGTTCGTCTGAGTTTGGTCTATAACTTTTACTAACAATTTTTTTTTTTTTTTTTTTGTAAAATATCAAGGTCAAAAATCAGATATTTTTCTAATTTCGGGGTGGTCAGGGGCACCCTATCTCCTCATACGATTGAGTTCAAATTTTCAAGGGACTATTTTTTAGCAATTCGAACCAAAATGGGGCTTGGCTTGAAACTTCTTCAAAAAAAAATTTCCCATAAAGTTAATTGGCAACCTAACCCACATAAGTATATTGAACCGTTTCGATTAAAGTTGCTTGAATGCGCCAAAGAGTCAGCCATAAAGTCTCCATCTATGGGCATGTATTCTGGGACCCATTTAAGTTAAACTATTGAATGTCCCGCTATCTTCTTAAGAGACATCCGGCATTCTTGAACAATTCTCGATGTGATCAACACATTTTCCAGTAATCTTATGACCAATTTACTATCGGTAATAAAGTAAATCCCTGTCAGATAACACATTTAAGGGCTAGTTTACACGGTAATACAATGTTTCACGACTTTGTAGAATCAAAATAATATGAAATTCTCTCCGTGCTTAAAAGAAAAAAATAAAAGTCTGTTGTAGGTATATTTCATGTTTACGCGGATGGTATAAGTAAAATCAAAAATAATAACAACATTTTTACAAAAACAACATGAAAATTTCCTGAGTTGATTTTAGTTGTTTTTGTAATTGCTTAAAAGTGCTCCCACCTTCAATATACTTTGTCTGGTGTGATGAGAATACAAAAGTTTCTATAATGGTTTAGAAAAAAAAAACATTTACCGACCGGTTGTCAGATTTTGTATTCGGAAGCTCTCTTACTCAATACATTTTGCTTTTACTTGATTAGATTTTTCTAATTCTACATCATTTTTTGCAATGTCGTAATACATTGTATTACCGTGTAAACTAGCCTTAACTAGCATATATTCCTTCGATTGATTCTCCAATTCATGCCCCTGGCATGTTTACGGCAATATAGTCCAATTGCCGCCTTAGTAGTTCTTAGTCGATTTTTCAGTTCAGTTTGCTGTCCAATATAAGTCTAAGGCACCTTAAACCCATTAATTTTTGGGCTAAGAAATTGGGGAGTTTTGTTTCTCCTTGTGAAAAGTACCACTATCCGTTTTGGAAGAATGTACATTAAACCCACAGCCCTGGCACCATTTCAGTGTGACATCCAGTTTAGGATATAAAAAGAGCTCAAATCACTTCGACATAACTGGCAATAAAAAAATATTTACGGTACTAATTTTGATTTTAATTCTTATTGATTCCCTCCACATTTCCAGACAAACAGACCCAAAAGCATTAACAGTTAAAAGGAATGCAAAAGAAGTTTTATTTAAATTAAATACCAAAATTTATGCAAATAAAATTTATACTTCGCTAGTATTTTGTTGAATAAAAACCACAATAAAAATGTGGTTTAAAGGCAACTTGTTTCTTCACTCTAATTCTAATCGCAAAAAACTTGATTTGCAATCCATTAGAGATTCGATTAAAATTATTTTTATGATGCTGCTGATGGTGATTCTGCTCGTAAAAACACAATAATGATAATGTACCACCATGAGATGAGATTTAAATGACTGATAAGATTGTCACTGGGGTACGTCTGTGAATGTGTCAAACATAATTTTTTTTTCTTTGGTTTTGATGGTGTTTAAATTCACACTTCGTTTGCAAAACGTCATCACAGCTTAAATAAGATGGACCAATTAAAAACTAGAACTTTGAAATTCAAATCTTTTTATTTCATTTCATAAAATATGGAAACGAAGAGTAAAATGTCAAATAAGTTCGCCATAGAAAAATTAAAACAAGTTCAATATTTTTTTGCAATTGTTTTGATATTTTTTTTTTTGTTTTTATTGATATCAAAATTAAAATATTTTTTTTTTTTTTTAATTTAGGATTTTATTTTATATGGTTTTTGTTGCTTTTAGATACATTTTGTTGTTGTTTTTATTGTTATTTTCAGCAAATCAAGAACCAAAAATATATAAAAGCCCGAAGTTTAGGTTTTATCTTGTCATTCATTAATTTGACTTTTTAGAATATTTTCTTAAAATTGCATCGATTATTATAATTTAATTTCAATATAATTAAAAATTTTGAAAAAAAAAAAGTAAAATGAAAATGAAAGTGTGCGCGGTTTTATGTTTAATTTTTTCTGTTGCATTCGCCGAAGAAGTCAAATTAATTTCAAACGAAGCCATGGTGGAATATGATGGCAAATTTCATTACCAGTAAGCATTTTAATAAAAAAATAAGTACAAAGCAAATGACAACCATATAAAAATATAAAAGACATTTAAAAAAAAAATAATCATTAAAAATACTGTCTGAGGGAAGTGTTTTATTGAAAAATTTTGTTAAAAGAAAGTGAGCAAGCAAACCAATAAAATTAGTTGCAACAAAAAAGGAAGTTTATTGCTACACAGAAAACAATAAAAATTGATTTCAATTAAAAATTTGTGATATTAATTAATAAATTAATTAAATTTGCATCAGTAAATAAATTAATAGATATAAGTAAAAGTAAAATTCACATAATTAAATTTTTAATTAAAACTGATTTCAGTTTGATTAATGTTTTAATTGAAAACAATTTTTGCAAAGTTTTTTTCTGTGAACTTTTCACAGGGATTGCAAAAAACACTATATAAATGGGGGAGTTCTTTTCAAAACTTGATTATTCCACTTTCGATCGAAATTTTTAATTTTTTATTTGCTTGGTAACATTGAAGTGAAAACTCTGCAAAAATAAAATTAGGAAAAAAACTCTATAACTACACCAGAACAAAAAAAATAAAGGCGTGATCTCAAAAGTTGATTTGAAAAGAACGTCCTCAAATATAAATACAGAATAACATAGTACATCCTTCATATCTCGGAATATCGAAAAACTGAGGAGCTTAAGACGAACGGCTGATTAGGACATTGCATCCGATCCTCCAGGCGTGCTATGACAATGCAATGATTTAATTCATACAAGATATAGGGTTATTTAGAGCATGATCGGTAGTCAGAGTCCCACTTATTCTTTAACGCAAACACCAAATCCTTGCTACGTGCTGGATAGAGGGTGAGGTCGACATTTAACAAGAATCGGGTATGTACTCAAATGAGGAATTTGCATTCGCTTCATTTTCCTAGAAGCTGCCCAAACTCACAGTCAGATTTGTTTCCGATTTAAGCAAAAATTTAGAGCCAGATTGGTAAGGTTTGGTAGAAATGGCCATCAGTACTCAACTTACACTCATAAACCCAATGATCCATTGTAATACCATGGAAATTTTCTAAAAAGAATCCTACCGTAGAACCAACCCAGAATTCTCTCCAGTTTGAAGTCAAAGATATCGTTAAATCCCGCGAAAGTAGAAGATCTTATTTTGGATATTCGCCTTCTCAGCAATCCAGGAAATGTGACAGAGGAGGTGTTCCACGTTCTCCTCATTTTTGCCATCACAACTGCGGCAGTAATCATAGTTTCTGGCTCCAACACGCTAGATACCAAAAGAGGCACTTTCCCTTTAGCCAACATAGTAGGGACATGTTACGCCGATTATTTATGCGGGGACAAAATTTCCTGGTTATTCTAAAATAGGTGTTAGCGGCTGCTCTGTAGTTAGCCGAAACGAAGTTTGTTAAAGATTACCCAACACCTTAAAAATCTAGTATAATTCGTAAGTGCTGTCGTATTTAGCTAGCTCATGCGTCAAAATTTTCACAAGTATGTCCATGTGCCCTGTGGCCCATATGATCCTGATGTCACACTGCACATCTCGTTTCGAGATGTATATATTTAATCCTTTAATTCCCGCTGGAACATAGGGCCTCAGCAAAAGCTTTCCATTCATTGCTTGCAATCGTCAGTCGCTTCATTTTGCTTAATTTCGCATCACGAAACTTTATGGTCACGCGTCTCTATATGGTAGCCGGTCTACCGGTTCCTGGTGAATACCTGAGAATTAAATTCGATGGATTTCCTTGTAAATAGTATCATTCGTTGTCTTTTTCATATTGTATCCGATCTACTTAAATTTCCGGAGGCGTATATCCACTTCTAAGGTCATTTGCCGGGTTTGCTTCCATAGGTCGATATTGGTGTTAGAATGTGGCCAAAAAATTCCGGGAATGCGGTTGACAAAGGTTTAAGAGTTTAGAGATTAAACGGGTCAACACAAAATTTTAACTTTTAAGCATCAAAATATCGATATTTTGAGTCGCAATTAGACGAAAGAAAAAAATATATTTTGTGGGAAAGTTCGCTTTTGTACATATGTATTTAGGAGATCGATTGACGTTATTTTTCAAAATCTGTAGTTTTAATTTTTAATTTAAAGAAACCAAGTAAAGTGTTTATTATTGTTATTAAGTTTAAAGCTTTGTTCACAATCAGAGCAACAATTTCGTTTTTTTTTTCTATCTTATTTCTTCCCAAAGTAATTCATATATTTTCCTTTCATTCTATAAACAAAATTGTAATCAAGAATGATAGAAATAAAGATTACGACATCAGGCAGATATAAAAATATTTTACTGCGCATGTAGGAACTGTGACGTCACACAAACCTCGTTCTCATTGGCTAATAATTTTTAGCTTTCAAACTGTTATGCTTATGTGTAAACATGACGGTGGAACAATTCATTACTTTTCTATTTAAATTATTTGAAAACTGAAAACTTTTTTATTAGAATTGTTTTTTTGCAGTTAATTTGTTGGCATTCTTTATTATGCTTCTTTTAAAACACGTTTTAACACTTTTAAAAATTGTATTAAGCAATATTCTTAGTTTTTTGACAATTCTTCAAACATACAGGGGTGTGCTGGAAATCGCAAACGCAAAACGCAAGAATTTTAAAAGTCGTTTTTTAGTAAGATTTCTATAATAAAAGAATTTTATGACAAATGTTATACAAACATTTCTCTATTAAACAGAATTTTATAACAAAAATTATAAAAATTAGATTAAAAGTGTATTAAAAACAGCCTCCAAATTCTTGCGTTTTGCGTTTGCGATTTCCAGCACACCCCCATACTTTTTATGTCATTACAAAAACAAAGTCCGTCTTCCTTTGAAAAAAATGTTAAGAATGTTTCATGCCTCGTCCACTGATCTGTGCCATTAACATCATCAAGAAAATTCCTGTGTTAAGCGAAAGCCGAAGAGCTCTGCTTTATTTTTTGGTTAATTCAAATCTCTTATCAAGTCATTTAAATTTTCTATTGTAACAAAATGGTGTTTTGGTGTAGGTGAAAACTCCTTATCGGAATTACTTTTATTAAGGCTAAGAGATGCGTTACTTTTCTGCGACAATTATTTTTTTCGATAGTTTCACGCCCAATTTCCCAGGTCAGCTCGCCTTTTAACAGACGTTTTGTATCCCAAACGAAACTAGTTTTTCCAAATTTGGGAACTGTTTGTTACTGCAACCGTTCTGTTCTGCAGATCGCACAGTGTGAAATATTTGGAGTTTTACTGTGCTGCCTTGATTTTATTTTGATTTAAAGTAAAAAGTTTTTAATTTCTTTTAAAAAAATGCGTATAACCAAAGAATATGCAGTACTTTTCGTTTATAGTGACTAACGTTTTTAGTCACATTAGCGATTTAGTAAATTTTATCTTTATTATTGTCTCATAGTGGTATATATGTATGTGAATTAAGCTAACAGTCACATTAGCGATAAAGGTATATAGTATAACTAATTCCATGTTTCTAGCAGATTAATTTAAGGCCCTTAAAACTATCGGGTTCTATCTGTAAAATTTTAGTAAATTCTGTGTAATTTTTAATTGAAAGTGCGTGAATAAAAAAACATTATTGTATGAATTTCGTTAATAAAACTATGATTTCTGCAAATAAATTTAAAAAAATTGTTTTTTTTTTGTCTATTTATAGTTACGAATTAGGAGATGGTTCTAAAGCCACACAGGACGGTGTTCTAAAACAAGTCGATGCCAAGCACGATGGTGAATCCATTGAAGGTAAATTTGCCTTCATAGCCGATGATGGTCATGAATACGCCATTTCATATACAGCTGATGAAAACGGCTATCGACCAGTAGGTGCCCATTTGCCAACTCCACCACCAACACCCGAATCTGTACTTAAAACCCTGCAATATTTAGCAGAACATCCTTATCATAAGCCCGAAGGAAGAAAGTATTAAATTAAAAAAATATATGAATATTTTTAGGCAAAAACCTTATTGTGATTTAAGTTATAGTTTTGTTTTTATTAAATAAAAAAAAATTTTTTTAAAAAAAGAATAATTTACGTGATTGTAAAACAAATATCGGGTGGTTATTTTTAGAGGCGTAGACTTAAAATTTGGCAGCACTGTTTTCTGTGTCAGCTGATTTAACAGTTCTCGGTAATTGTAAGCAAAGTCTGTAAATGATTCGAAAGAAACATTGTTCGGTGATAAAGCATAGTTTTGGTTAAATGAAGCACACTTTGGTGTTATGTGCTCATGGTTACGCCATATATGGGCTAACCGCAGCGGTCACATCCCCATTATAATTTTTACACAATAATGTTATAAAATCTCTAACAATAAAGCCATTTTTTAAGTCAATTTAGAGTTTTTTTGCCTTTTAAAAACAAAAAACTTTATAGAAGAGATATCAAAAATGCTAAGCAAATAATTTTGTTGAAATATTAGAGAATAAATTTTTTATAAAAAATAACAAAATTTTAACTTTTTTTATCTCTTGGTTTTATGATACTTTTCTGAATTTTTAAAAATATCTCACGTTTTAAGCGAAATAATCTTTTTTTACAAAGAACATGCTCAAAATGACCAAAAGTTTATTCACCTGTCATATATTCTCAACACTTTCGGCAATAAAATTGAAATAATAAAATTATCAATAATAGACAAATAATTTCCGACACGATTATTCTGGACGTGTTTCTTGTATTTAAAGAGGCTAAATAGCAAAAAAAAAAATAAAATTAATATTCGTGACATAATTTGTCATCGTTTGCCATTTTAAGTTATTGTTACGTTATTTTTTTATACTCCGTTATTTACACATTAAATTAAACGGAACTGGTTTAATGGTTCGTCAAGAGTATAAACCGAACATTTTGTTACCCTGCTTTAAAACACGAATTAAGTCCACTTTTTAAGTAAATTAAGATTTTAATGCCGTATGGTCGAGAAAGATATGCCTCGTCGACCAGCATGTAGTTTTTCTTCAATTTGAGCCCTGAAGTGAGTAAAATCAACAATATATTTGGTTTGCCTCTCAAGCAGCAAATAGGAAAAATAAAAAGCTTTTTGTCTCTCCTGTAAAATTTGTTAAAATGGAGTTAGCAGGTTTACGCTCTAAGCCGACCTTAACCTTCTTAACCTTCGGTGAAGGGTATAAAAATATAAGAGAATAACGGTCGGTTCGCTTCGCGCTAAAATATCGCTCGACGTCATTTAGTTCCAACTAAATAGGTAAAAAGTAATAAATCAGTAATCAGAAACGTTTTATATGCACCTCCGATTTGTTCATATGTGACAAACTAAGTATTTTCACATTAGCAGATCATACAGCTTTTCTTAGTGCGCATGTGAACCCGTAAGCGGTATCACGTTACCACTATCTTAATTGAGTGGAAACTTGGCTAGTAAATTATCGAATTCAATTTAAACAGCAAACACGTTACGTTGACATCTTTTATAACCGTTTTTTGCGATTTAAAAAAATCCAACTAAAAAAAAAATTTTATTTTGTCGACATAAAATAAAACTCTTTGGAAGACTTTATTTAACCCTTATGAAAATAAAAATTAAATATCGCCGATATATCGGTATCGGCATAAGTTACAACGCTAACATAATCTATGAGGGAGTTTACATGGTGTCTTTTCAGACATGTCTAACAAACACGTTTGTTTTGTTTGTAGGCGATCGGGGTAGAGAAGAAAGAGGGGTTGCCAAACAGACATGAAATGAGTTTTCATGATTGTTTTTATGAATTTCCATGTTTTTTTAATTTGCATGTATATGTGTACTAGACAACTAGATACGAAAACAGACATGTTTGGAAAGACATCGTGAAAGACAAAAAGTTTTCGGAAGCATGTTAAAAAGAGAATGAAATAAAACAGACTCCGTGTAATTTGGGAGAAAAAAGCTTTTCCAAAAATCCATTTTTATATGCAGATATCATCATCATATATTATATCTTCTGTAGCGTACTTTGTAAAAAAAAAATTGCCTAAAAAATTTATTTTGATTATTTGACAAAAAGCTGTGCGCGTGAGAGGTTTTGTAATACGATCACGCATGCTGTCATGACCACGCTCCCAAACAAAATTTTTGTTTTCCCAGTTTTTAAACACAGTTTTGATTGAGAATTCTAAGTACAGATTCGATTTCAGCGCAACTCATACCGTTTGAAATGTATACGTTCGTCCCAGGGTTAGGATTTTTTCTAAATTTTGCAGGCTTGTGATATTTGTCAATTTATATTTGTGATATTTGTCAAATTTATATAATCTTGCGTGAATTTAAAAGTTATATTGTAATCACACTCGGTCTCTCTTTTGTGTGAATCAAGCCATGGTGGAATAAGCAGGTGGCATCGTTACGGCAACAAATACAACATTACAACAAAAATGGAAATTATATCACCTTTTACGTCAAAAAATACATTAAACAAAAATCAAAGCGTGCCGCTGAATGTGATGAAATAAATAAATTTTTAGCCAATTTTTATTTAATTATGATCACAATATCTTATATATTTTAATTTAATATTATCAAAAACTTTAACAAAATACAATAATCACAGCACAAAACGTGGACTTTTTGTAAACATAAACAAAACTTTGACATAAACCTAGACAAACAATGCAAGAGCAAAAAATCGTCATCTGGCGTAGTGCTGCCACCTGTTTATTTCACCATGAATCAAGCGTGACATGAAAATTCAAGTCACATGCACATCTCTATCATAGATATTATCATTACGTATGTAGAACGTGCTTAGCATACTTAAGGGGATGCGCCACATGTTCCATTAGGGAAAAAAACAAAAACAACAAACTCCCAACATTATGACGGATTAAAAATGGGAGTGGTTTCAAAACCAATTAAACGCCTATTTGGCAAATATGCAAAAAAAGGCACCGCTTAATATGAACAGACAAAACCAAATAATTAAATTCCAAAAATATCAGATCTCCAACGAAGTTGTAACGGAAAAAATGTTTTATGGTTTTTGTAAAAATTTTTTTTCAATCGTATTATACGGCCATATTTGGGCTAGAAATATTAAATTTAAATTCTAATCAATAATTTATGTACATAATTTAGAAACGCTTGAATGACATCAAACTTGTGGTTGAGTTTTAGAACTACTTTTTTCATATAACGATTTTTGTTTAGGTTTTAGCACTTTTAAAAACTCATATCACAAGTAGTTTTAAAAAGTAGTAATAGTTATGAAATACTCAAATAAAAGTTATCCATTAAAAAAAACCATGAAGTTTAATTATGACAAAAATTTTTTTTTATTAATAGTTTTATTAAAAGCATTTTTTGAGCAATTTTTACCTTGTTTCAAGCTTTTTTTAAATAATCTGTAGATTTTTTTAAAAAATTTTTTTTCTCAACAACACTTTCGACAGTCTTAATAATAATTTAAATATTTTTTTTCTATAACTGCAAGTGTTAATGATTTGCATAAACAAAATCAGTGAAGGTGCTAATAATTTTTTTGATTTTTTGGTTCAATTATAAATCCAAAGCTGAAATAGATTTTTGCTCACAAAATAATTTAAGCGTATGTACGTACTTCTTTTATTTTTATTTAAATTAAAATTATAATGTTAAGAAATATAATATAAAGTACTTTAAAAATTACAATATTAAAAAAAAAATAATATAAAGTACTTTAAATGAACTTGAAATCGAAAGTGATATTCAGAGAAACTTATCGAGGGCTTATATTCAAAAAGTTCTATCTGCAAAATCACAATTTTACAGGAGAGCGGAAAAACAGTTTTGTTCGTTTATTTTAAGAGTAATAACTAAACTTTATTGAAGAACGTTATTTAAAAACAACGTCCAAGTCCAGCATATGCTAATTTTTAATTAATTCCAAAAACTCGCCCTTATATGTCTGCGCGCAGAAGAATAACATGTTTAAATATGGTCACCTCCAACAAAACTATTTTTAAAGAAAAATTTAACCATATTATGTTTAGTTTAACCATATTGTTGTTATCGACAACCATATTATGGTTAAAGTAGTTCTCCATCAAGATGTCACAGCCATATTATGGTTGCCTCAGAACATGTTATGGTTATTAATAACTAAAATATGTTTAAAACTTATAATAGCATGGTAGGTTTTCAACCACAACATGTTGCTCTTGGAAAAGAGCAAAATACTATTGTAAATTTAAAAACAAACTCTTGTCATATTAGACCAAACATGGTTAGAGGCAACCATAATATGGTTGTGGCTTCTTGATGGAGGACTACTTTAACCAAAATATGGTTTTCGATAACAATAATATGGTTATTTTAAACATAATATGGTTAACAATTTTCTTTAAAAATAGTTTTGTTGGAGGTGACCATATTTAAACATGTTTTTTCTCTGGGTGTGATAGCACTTTTTACAAGTTATAAAATTTTTATCGATTTGAACATTGAAATAAGCCGTTAGCACTATTTAAACAAACACAAGTAAGCGTGGTATATTCGGCTATGCCGAATCTAATATACCCCTCACAATGGGTCGAGTGAATAAAAAGGTAGTTTATACTACATAGTACTAAGTACTAGCACTAGCTTTTACTTTTCAGTACTAGCTATGCGGAAAAGTTTAAACTACAAAAAGTGTAAATAGCTCTTTGTTAGTGCTATATAGCTAGTGCTTAAAAAGGGTAGCATACATAAGCTCGAAAATGTGACTTTAAAATCAGCTGCCAAAAATCGTTTCTGAAGTTGCCACAATTTCACTTTTAAATACCGGTTTTAAATTTTGCCGGAGTTCGTTTGGAGTTTTACATTTTCTTCTGCAGAAACATAATTCGCAAGGCTTGTGTTAATTAAATGTATTGCTTGTGTACACCTTTTCTTATTTTTTTAATTTATACACGAAAACAAAATTAATTAAAAAGTGCAAAAATGTCAAAAATTTAAAATTTTTTAAACTTATTTTAAAAAATATTAATGTATAAAACAGAATATAAGTACAAAAATGTTTTTGTACTTTTTTATGTTTTAAGGCGTGGAACAAGTGCCGTGTATTGATATTTTCAAAAAAAACATCCCTGCAAATGTTTAAGTTTGAATGCGAATGTATGATATTATTTTGGTATATTTTTATACCCTCCACCACAATAAGTTGTGAAGAGGGCATACTAAGTTTGTCATTCCGTGTAAAACTTTTTTATTATTCACCTCAGACCCCATAAAGTATATATATTCTGGCTCCTAGTAGTAGTAATTCTAAGTCGACTTAACCAAGTCCGTCTGTCTGTCCGTCTGTTGAAAACACGCTCACTTTCGAAAAACTCAAAAGAAATTAAAAAACTGGGTGTCAAATTGCTTGTAGTTATCATAAGCAGTTTGGAATTGAAATCCAGCCAAATCGGTGCAGTGGGATCAGAGCAATGAATCAAAATGTGGAACCACCACTTTAAAAAATTGATCATTTTGTTACAAAAACTAACATAAATGGTGGAACAATGCACGAAGTTATATGAAACTTTGCAAATGTTCGTTTTATTCGACTGGAAATCACACTGTGAAATTTTATGAAGATCGGTCCATAACTTACCCTAGGCCCCATATAAGCCCTACTACCGGAAAACAGTTTCAATAATATTTTAATAAAACAAAGTAAATTTGTTTATTTCCATTAATAACACAAACAAAAAATAAATACTTCACATCATTTTCAATTGATGACTTTGGCAGTCGATATTTATTAGATAAAGCACTTAGTCGCAGGCCCTTTTCATAGTCGTCAATAATGTTTAATTTTTCTTTAAGAATTAAACGTTTTCTTTTGGGCATTTTGATGTCAACTATACACAAACTTCACAAAAATGACGTAAAATTTGACAGAAAACCAATATTTGTTTTGTAAACAAAAGTAAAAAATGACGTTGTAACGTACAAATTTTTATTTTGGCGAGCAAGTATTTTCTTTGCTTTCTTTGTTAGAAAAGAAAATACCCCTACAAGAAATTAATGAGCAATAAGTCACATTTTTCACGTTAGTGTTAAGAAAATGATAGAAAGAAATGACAGATAACTTGATTTCGGTCTTAAAATATGGTAAAAATGAATACAAAAACAAAAGAGAATGGATGTTAATATGTTTGCATTCATTCTATTTTGTTTTTTCAAATTTTTTTTGTAAAAATTCGTTATATAGAGTACAAGTGTTTGCTGTTTGTTCGTAATATAAGGTACTCAATGGAAAAACATGACCGTACGTTAAATCGCGAATTCGTTAAAATGAGTATACCGGGATACCACTGTATCTAAAATATTTTTTATAATTACATCGTTTTACCAAATTTTTTATAAAGCAAAAAACAAATACAAAGCTAAAAGACATCAAGCACCGAATTAGTACGTATGTATATAAAAAATATTGCTCAACAATTTAAAACTTGGTCATCAAATAAGAGTTTCGGATATACCAATTGATTGAATAACAACAACAGCAATTGGTTCGTTAAAAGAGAGCAGTCCAGAACTTTACCTGTCTGACTTTCATTTATTATGATGATACTTACAAAAATTTTCTTGATTCGTTTTTGGCTTTAACCTTTCGATGAGTGACAGTTCTGAGCTTCACGGCCGTGTGAAAAGGTCCCTACGGACCTTTTTTGTAAATCATGTTTTTTTCATATAAAAATTTTTTTTTTGATTTTTTTTTTTTTTGTTTTTATTGTTTATAACTAAATTCTACATACAAAAATAATTTTTTCAATTATTGCTTTCAAGGAAAGGCACAATTTTATACTACTAGCAATAAACCAGTTCTTAGAATTTTTTGTTCTTAGTATTTTGTTCTTAGTATTTTTTGTTCTTAGTATTTTTGTTCTTAGAATTTTTTCTTAGAATTTTTTGTTTTTATCATCATCCCTAATGTCTTTGAGTTTAGGTCTTTGTGTTCAGAACAAGTAAATTATGTGTTGAAACAATAAAAAAATTATAATGATGCCCAGAAACATGCATTTATTAGTGAAATTCAGTACAAGGTCCATACGGACCTATTCACACGTCCGCGTACTATTCTCACTAAAACCTCAATAACTCCTAAAGTAATGATCCGATCGGCTTGATTTTTTTTCCAAAAGATGCGGGGGGTTGTAGTGGCCGAAGTAGGAGTAATTTCAAAAAGGTCCCTAGGGACCTTCTCACTCATCAGAGGGTTAAGAGGTGAATATTTTCTTTAATGCAGAATCTATTTATTACTAGACAGATGGAAAAGAGTCTTAGCTAATGTTAGCCAATACTTTGACTTAAACTAGTGGTGTTCACTCTTTGTGTTAAGTTTAAAACTCTGTTATATTTACTACGGTTGTTATATTACCAAGCGTTAATGTCTTTTTCGTATGTATGGTAAACTAATAAATCAGCTGATTTTTGTTTTGGTTTTCGTTCGTTTGAATGCAAAACGATTTTATTCCGGTAAATTTAACAGACGTGTTTACTATAGATCTTTGTGTGATTTTTTAGCCACAGCGTAATAAATTATAATTTCATACATTTTGTTGTTGCGGTATTGCGAATGTAAGTACTTTAACAACATACGTTACGTTCCTTACTTCCAAGAGTGAACCCCCGCTATTGTAAATAAAAATTTAATTCAAATAAAGCCATATTTATTTATTTTGTTTTTTTTTTTTTTGTACGAAATTTCCTCTTTTCTCTAAAAATTACCATAAACTAAATACAAATTTTCAACTTCCCACAATACTAAACACTCATCAACCTTCCTACTTTAATAATTTTTTATGAAAAAAAATAAACTTTTAATATGATACGAGTACATTCCCATAAACTTAAAACCACTTGCGATCATCTAATGTAAATATAAAAACTCCAACCACAACAAAAAATAACTGCAGACAAAAACTTGCTAAAAAAAAAGCCCCAGAATATAAAATCTAAAATTAATCCTTCAACCAAGAAATTCTAAGAAAACAACCTTTTCGTAACCGACACGTCCTAATTCAAAAGATGAAATGATGGCTCTTGAAGTGAAGACAAACAATCATAATTCACCTGCGTGTACTTGATACGCACACAGACAAGGCATTTTTTCAAGTTTATCTGAGATGTTGTTTACAAGTGTTTGTGGCTTTGTTTTATATAAGTTTAATTGATATTGTGATGACGATGATGATGAGAGAGGAATTAAAACTTAGTCATCAACAAGTTCAATAAAACATCATCACAGCAATAACGAGAGGTAAAATTTAATTCTCATACTCGCATTAACTGGCAAAAAAACGGATGGATAATCAAGAGATTCACATTCACGTGGCATTAGAAGTATAATTTCCTAAATCTTTATAATTCTATATTAGAAGTAAATCAAATGCAAATGTCCAACTTCGATCTAATCGGGACTCTATTGTAATACTTTGGCCTGCCAAAATAAAATTATACTATGACGTTTTGGTCGAATATTATGCAGATATCCACATCTAATGCATATGGGTAATTCCAAAGTGTTGAACGTGACACTCGTACGCATCAAAAATGCAATAACATTTTAAGCGACAAATATTTTTACGTTCTTTTTACCCTTAAATTATAGCACTAAGAAAGCACTATTTTCTATGCTAAAGTTTATGGGGAGCACGATTCCAGGTCATACACAGAAAAAAATAAAAATTGATTTCAATTAAAAAATTAAAAAATATTAATTAAAAAATTAATTAAATTTGCACCAGTAAACAAATTAATAGTATCAATTAAACCAGTTAATAGTTTTAATTAAACGTTTAATTAACATGATTAAACGTTTAATTCACTTGATTAAATTTTTAATTGAAACTGATTATATTTTTGATTAATGCTTTAATTGGTAAAAAATTTTGGAGAATTTTTTCTGTGTAGATAATGGCAAAAGAAGTAACGGTTCGAACGTGAAAAAAATAGAAGAAGTTTTTGTGGCCATGTATAAAAAGGCGTAATTCAGCGAAACTTGGCACAATTTTTTAGTCAAACTACTTTCAGAATTTTACGTAGCAGTGTAACATTAAAATGTCTTTGGTTTGATTTTTTTGTTTAAGCCAAAATCTGGTTCGATACGTGATATTTCAAACGCGAAATTTTTTCCATAATAATTTAACTGAATAATGAATAAAAAAAATAAAAATTTAGCTTTAATTCAGCTCAACTTGCAACAGAATTTGCTTGCAAGTACATTTTTGACACTTGTCGCAAGTAAAATGGTAATTTTAATCATGAATTTTAAGCATTTTGAAAAAAAAAATTGTTATTCAAAATATTTTCTCTGTAACATTATGATATCGCCACTACGGCAATACTGTAGTCACATATTTTATAAAATAAACATAATTTTTTCATCAAGATGGACAGAAAACAGAAACCCAAAACCTTCTTTTTCCACATTTTTTTTCACATTCGCTTTTTAATTGTTTTAATTCGTTTAATACGGCAATTTTTGCTAGAAGTTTACTTGTTGACGACATTTTAAAAATGTGCTGTGTAGCCACTCAAAAAATTGTTGTGTTTTTTTTGACATTTCTTCTGATTTTCGATATTAATACGTATACACTACTTGCAAGTAATTACTTGCATGTGGAAACGTGGAGTTAGATTACAGACCATGTAAGAAAATTTTTTTGGAATAATTTGCATCAAATATAACCTCTTTTAAGGAAGATTATATTAAAGAAAATATACAATAAAACATTCTCACAAATAAGAAATTACGTTTGCACAACTTTGCAGTGTAATTGTTCATCTAAGTGAACAAATTTATGGGCAAATTTATAAAATTAGTAAAATCTAAATATTTCTCTATAACAATATCAAAAGATCATCAGCTTTTAATAACTTTTAAATTTTCGGTCACGGTGGACCTTTTGACGGAAATGCGCATATAACACCACCATAGGTGGAGCAGGTTTTATTCTAGAACTACATTGTAGCTATTATAGAAGTTATCGTCACCAAATGTTATATTAATACCAACATTTGTTAGGAAGTTATGGCATGGGATCTATGGACAATTATGAACCGATTTTAATAGAATTTGGTTAGGTGATATATCGGTATCTATAACTATGGTTTGACAGCTAAGAATGCCAAGCCGTATTGACATTTCTGTTCAGTAAGATTTGGCAAGGCGTTAACGAATCACCGTTACATCCATTAAAATTAACTGTTTGGTAACGTTACGTTGAATGGCGAATGCAATAGAGTCATGCTGACTGAATTTTTCTTTCCAAAAACAAGTCAGCAAAAAATTAGTCAACAAGACGGCGCAACTTGCCATACAGCGCACTCAACAATCGATTTATCGCAATATCAATTTGGTCAAAGTGGTTCTGTTTACTAAACCGTTTTATTAAAACTGGCACACTTCTAATTGCATTCACTTTGGCCTGTCATAGTTGCATAAGACTAGAAATCACACTACCCAATTTTGTCAAGATTGGTCAAAATTGGCCATGGGCCCTCTGTAGGAAAACACTTTAGAACGCCTAAAACCGCAACGACTTACTGAGCTGCTTAAACAAGAGCGGCAAGCGTTTTTTTATACAAGAAAATTCTGTTGCCATTACATTTTAAATCAAATAAAGCGACCAAGCGATCTTTAAAATAAAAATTTCCAGCCGGTTAATATTGAATTCGCGTTCTAAAACACTTTAATACGACTAAAGCTTAGATCAAACTATCGGCCATATCGTGCTATATCGGCGTATATTTTAAAACATTGCACAATTTGTTCTTAGGTAACACTGGTCTACAAATTTTGAAAAAAAAAACTGACTGCAGAAACGAAGCATGTTTTTTAACTAATCTGGGTGCGCTAAATTCGAATCTGGCATGAAAATTGGGCAATCACGTCTTGTTAATTTTTTATCGCTGGCTGGCAATACTTTAAAACAGTTTGACAGAAGCCCACATTCATTCTAAAGGCACAACCATAATATGCAAAGCCTTGCTTAACCTACTGTCAAAAATTAACAAAAAGTCTCTTAAATGTATTTAAAAAAACAAAAACAAACTGAAAAAACATTTGATTCCTTACGAAATGTGCGATCAGTATCGCACTTTGCTTAAGCAAATTACAGTTTCTTAAAATTAAACAAAATGTTTCCTTAAGTTCAATATGGTTTGCCTCGTATAATTTACATGTACTCGCACATTTGCTTAAGCCAACTTAAGCACATTATGGGGCCTTTAATCTTCATAATAGTAGTGTTTAAGCATGTCAGGGAGATCGTGTGTTACTGATTCAAGCTCTTTTTGCTTTGTGAGTGGTTAATATATGGTTGGAAAAAAATGATATGCAATATCAGAATCGTTTACCACAAAATTTGTACAAATTTCTACTGGATTTTACTGAAATGCGTTCGCGTACACATAAATTTGTAAAATGATCATATTACTCACCTACTGGATTTTACTGGAAAAGTATACGAACGCACATATTATCATGGTTTTGCAGTCAGAAACTTTAACAACCGGTGGACACCGACAATGTTTTGCATATTCTTTCATTTAGATTTTTTTCCAAAAAAAAAAAAAAAAAAAAAAAAAAAAAAAAACTAGGTGCAGTGAGCGCAACAAGGGGAGCGTGCTCACCCAGATTTAATGAAAATTTAAAGAATTTATCAATGATTTTGAGCCAAAAGCATGCTGGGAGACTGTTGCTGGACTCTAGTACGTGAAACCGAACCAACAAAATACAAACGACGTTTAAATAACAGATTTGAATTCAGCCCACAAAATTAACCTAGGAAAGATATTTGGTTGCATTAGTCCAAAAACTTGTTGGCTAGTGTTATCGTCGCACGTTGTGAAAGTTTTTTCGGTTCATATCGGCCAAACCTCAATTGCAATTAAAGCAATGAATTAAATTAATTTTTAAATAATACATTAAATATGTATGTGTCAGTTTCAGTTAAAAGGGAACTATGGACAAAAAATGAGTTTTGGAGAAAAACGATTTTGAAGTTAACCCCCCCCCCCCCCCCCCCGTTATAAGTGGGTTTTGGGGGTCGCTGATAACGAATCTGGTATTGGAATTTGAAAATTCAAAATGGCGGACCTAATATGGTTGCATATTTTTTGTAATGTTATTAGATTTGCTTGAAACAAGTGGCTTTTGGTACGCCTGAATGCTTTTATGGCTTGAAACTCGTTACCTGGTTGTTTTTGGGGTCGAAGATTACGAATCTGGTATTAGATTTTGAAAATTCACAATGGCGGATTCAGCATGGACCATGTCATTGTTAAGAAGAATATATAGTGAAACGACATGTCTTCGTTTTTAAACGAAATGTTTTCGTTTTTAAACGAATTTAAAACTAATACTCTGGAGTATACCATGGAGTGTGTTTCAGAACTAGCCCACTAGAGTGTGTATGAACATGGAGTAGTTTTAAGACTACTCCGTTGTAAAAACTGGGTTATATGGTCCACTCCTAGGACATCGCAATGTTAAATCGACCACCTTTTAGCCACATATTTGGAGTAGTTTTGGAATTCTCCTACTCCTTTATAGACTACTCTTTAAATGCAAGAATGGACTAGTCTCGTTATTTGCAGGGTGGTGATAGTGCAAAAATATTGCAATCATTTTGTTGATGTTGAGTGATGAATTGAAAATTTGCACCCTCACTAAACATGAGTGATAGTGATGTTAAAAAATTTTGCACTCAAAAAATAATAGATTTAAAAAAAGCAGTCATCAGCTTATTGCAACTTGGTTTTCTTCACTCATTTGAGTGGAATTTGTTTTTCATGATTAAAGCCAATAATAATACGGTTATTGACAAAATTTCATTTTGTTGAATGTTCTTTGTTTATGCATATCCTCAAAAGAAATCAAAAACCATGCACATACAAAGTTACATTTTTTAAATTTTGTATGCAGCTTTTCAAATTTTGCACTATTTGAATTGAGTGCAGATTTTTGCACTCAATCTGCGTTTAGTGATAGTGAAAAAATTTGCAATATCACTAAATTTTTTTAGTGGTGGTTAAAAAAATAGCAATCCTCTTTAAAGCTGGTAAAAAATAATGCAAACTAATTTTTTGCAGTTTTATTTAGTGACAGTGCACTGCTGATTTAAATCAATCTTTAATGCACTACCCCCAACTATGTCAAAGACACACAACGCGTTAAAAGCATTGTGGTAGTATTAGTGAAAATGTGTTTGTATGTGTGACACCGACAACGCTTGATGAAAAATCAAAAAATTTAGCTATGACGGCGAATATTACGTCCAGCACACGTACACGTTGAATTCGCCGGCTGGACAAGCATTTGACAAGTGTATTTGGCCCTTAAAGCATTGCATGTCTTTTGTAGACTGGGTATTATAGGAAAGTTCTTTTTTATGAACTATTTAAAGAAATATTATACGGGCAACATATTCATCTCTATCATCGAATCACACTTTTGCCGGCTCAAATAAAAAGGCAAGTTAAAATTTTGCACATGTTTAAGTTAATATTTTTGTTAATTTTTTGCTATTTTACTGCAAAAAAAACTTTGGTAATTTTATTTTTATTGTTTAATGTAGTGCGCCCAGCACATATGTATTCACATTAAAGTTTGTCGGAGATGGCCAAGATTGTGTTCGGTAAAGTGATATTTTATTGGTTTTTTTTTTCGTGGAGTAAAAATAAAGTGTGCGCGTGTAAAGTGTGTGTTTGAGCTTAAGGTTCCTCTTCAGTCGGTAAATAATTCTACTTAACGATCTCTTCATACATAAGTACACACTATATATGTATAGTTTTATATAAATTTATTATTGCTTTTGTTTTTTGACGATAGTGTTGTTATTGTTGTCCTACGTTGTTATTACTGTCAGTTTGTGATTCTTTTATATGCTCATTATTCGTAAATAGTGTAGTACGTTTTTAGTATAAAATGAGAAGCCCATCATCATAATAACATCAGTACAATTTGTCAACTCGTATTTTAAGTACAAGAAAAAATTTGAATCTTGAGAATTTTTATATCCTTCACTTAAAAGTGTTAATGTGTGTGTGCAAAACTAATCTGTGGATTATTTAAACCTAGAGCTGCAAAAACAAAAATCGGAACGAAAAATCGAGCGTTTCTTGTAAAACAAAGGATTAAACAACGAATTAATTAAATTTAAAATAAATATTATACAAAAAAAATCTAATAAAACAAAATGTACAAATTCGGGTTTGTTTTATTGTGCGCTGCTTTATTCGCCTTTGCCCTGGCTCGCCCTGCTCAAGATCAAACAGCAGATGCTGCTACCACTACTACAACACCAGCCACAATTATCAAACAGATCGATGTCAATAATCCTGATGGCAGTTTCAACAGCAGGTTGGTATTTTTAGGCTTTCAGCTAAAGATATTTTCTAAAAAGCATTTCTAAGCTTCAAAGAAACTTTTTTAAAAATTTCTTGCAAAAAATTTAAGTTTTCAAGGGTTTAGCTTTGTATTATATTAATAAATAGTTTCTCATAAAATTCATCATCTCTACCTAAAATGTTTCTGAGATTTAGTATGTAACAATTTTTCCTTTTTTATACGAGAGCTTTAAGCATAGTTTTGAACTAGATTCTGCAAAAAATTTTATTTATACATACATACTTAAATTTTACTTTTATCTTTATCTATAAGTGATGCAAAACTGTATTAGTATTATATTCTAAAGCTTTTAAGCTTCGTTCACAATGGCAGCTACATTTTCACTTGGTGTTCACAATAAAGCAATAATTTCTTCGCAGCCTCCCACATTTTCCATTAAGGAAATATGTAAAAGCGAATTTTGCCTACAAAAATGAAAAGTATTCAATATTATTTTTTTAAATATTTTGTTAAAATCTTCATGCAAAAACTAAATAAAATTATTATAAACCACATTTATAATTTCATACAAATTCTTGCTGACTGAAGCAGAAGTAGACTCCACTTTTAATAAAAACTTTAGTTTCATTTTTGTTCGAAAAATGAAAGGAAAATATATAAAATACTTTGGGAAGAAATAAAATAGAAGAAAAACGAAATTTTTCCTAGCATTGTAAACGAAGTTTAAAGCTTTTCAAAGCTCTTTGACATTTACTTTTAAAAATATGGTTATGATAAACAAATGTTTTCCTAAAAGCTTCAGAAATTATCCAGCATTATGTTTACAAGCTTTAAAGCTAAAAAAAAAATAGAAGTTTGTCGAAGTTCTGAAAACATCTTTTGAATGTATCAACTGCAAATTCAATTTAATAGATTAAAAAAAATTAACAACACTTCTTTTTAATGAAAGCTCCGACAACGTTACACAGGTAATTGTAACCAAGGCGAATTGAATTCTATACTTTATCAACTTATGACATTTGGAATTTGAGGCCACCAAAAAATCAATTCAATAATATTACAGTCACATTACTCTTACTCGCAATAAAAGCTTTTTGATTGGCTTTAAATTTATTAAAAGCTTTCGAACGTGAATTAAAACAATCAGGCATGGTCTAGTAATCAATATGAAGGGGATTAAAAATCGAACAAATGCAAGCTCATTATATACAAAATAGGTATAACTTTTGTATACATACTTCATACTTCGGGTTCCTCTCAAAACTAGAAAAAACTACGGTTATTTTTTTTTTATATCAAAGTTATTTTTGGGAATACAACATTTATTACTAATAAGATTTCTCTATGGCATGCGAAATTCCCAATTTTTATTTTTGATAAATACACTGAAATTTATTGTTGAGGAAAAGCTAGTTTCTATGCGCATTTTTTTATAATTGAATAAAAAATCTCGCTCGATTTCAATTCGATTTTAAAAATATGACCGAATAAGATTTTTAAAACTTAAATGAGTGGCTTTATTCCATCAGAAGCTTGTACTACCTTCTAATTTAAATTATTTTTATTGAAATTTTTTTAAGATTTTGCAATATGAGACGGTCATATTACAAAATTTTAAAACTCACAAGGCATTTATTTTGTCTTGTATATTTGCGAAGGGGCCTCCAGACGTTTTTAAAAACAATTAGTTCTTGAACCAGCGTTAAGTTCATTAAAATTTTATTTAAAACCTCTGTATTCGTTTTGGCTTAAAAAAGTTGAATTTTTACCTTTTTATGAAGTTTAAAGATTTAATTCCTTTGATAATTTAACCATAACCTTTAAAAATGTAATGATATATTATATATAAAAAAAAATAAGTACGCGTGATCATATTTCTTAAAATTCAAGAGCTTTAAGCTCCAGATAATCACTTAAGCATTGCAACAAAACAAGAAAACTAATTTCCTTACTAGAGCAGAACGACCTCCAGACGTTGATATTTAATGCAAATAAATAATTCTACATTACCATTTACAATAAAATTTAGAACAAGTTTTGCAAAAAAAAATTATAAAAATGTGCACGTATTTTTACAAACCATTTTTCTAACTAACAATTCTTATAAATTTATGTCAGTATTTTTTATTAACATTTGTATTTCCCTCTGCACTTTCAGCTATGAAACCTCCAATGGCATCCGTGTCGAAAATGTTGGTTTTATGAAGAAGATTTTGGTACCACGCACTGAAACCGAAGATGGACAAGTGATTGAAGAACATGAAGAATTGATTTTAGTACAAGCCGGCTCTTACAGTTATTTGGATCCTGAAGGCAACATCATAACACTCAAATATGTTGCCGATGAAAATGGTTTTCAACCTGAAGGTGATCATATACCTCAACCCCTTCAATAGGAAAGACACGAAAATCCAACTCAACCTAAATTGTACTTAATTAGTTTTAAGATTTAAGAATAAGTTTAAGTTTAAAGTCACTATCCGTAAATGTGTTATACCAACAACGAACGACATATATATTTTATTTAAAAATACTTTTTAAGCCACATACAATAAAATAAAAAATACATACTATAATTAACAATAACAAACAATAAAGATGTTTTAAGAAATTAAGAAAAATCACCTTCAAAAATTATAAATAAAAAAAATAAGGTCATGCCACAATGACGTCATTCACAGAATTAACAGTGTTTGTGATACACGAATAAGGGCTTAAGGCTACTTTATTACACTATTATACTTTAAAGTTATACATGTCAAAAACTAAAGTGGGATGGTGTGAATGCAATGCATTACGACTTCATCTTTTTTTGGAATTTTTCTAAATAATCTTACTTTGCATTTATCAGGTTTGCATTTTATTTCATTATATTATACATTTTGAGAGTCCCAACAAAACTCATTAGATTCTTATCTTACAAAGTCTTATGGTATACGTAAGAATTGTGTGATAGTGTAAAGCAGCCCTTACCCTGTTTGAATATAGAGAAAAAATATTTACGCAACCATAAGTGGGAAGAGTATTACCCCGCTTAAACATGGCAGACGATAACAATGTCGCTAACGAACAATTGAGAAACGTTTTTCTGATAAAACATTTCAGAACGACTATTGCTAGTGAAAAAAGTTGCCGTAGAACTCACCCGTATATCTTCTGATTTCGAAGGTTTGCTTTGAAATTAATAGTGAACCTTTACCCCAGGTCTACACCAAAGATAAATATCTCAGCAATTTGACAATAACGTCGGCAGAACAACGGAGCAATATTTCTTATTGCTCAGCTTTTGTTAAAGGCAACGTATTTATGTTAACTCAAGGGTATTCATTTAATCGGGCTTTTGCTTTAATCGGTTAACCGCTCGATTAATTAATCGAGGTTTTTGTTTAATCGGTTAATTTTGTTACTGATTAATAGGGCAACCAAAAAAAACCAAATGCTTATTTTTTGGTTTACAAGATAGAAAGATTTTGATTGAACACAAATTCCGATCATAAAAAAACAAAGGAAATGAGCTATATTTGTTAGGGCTTTTTTTTGCTTATTTTGGCAATATCGTCTTATTTTAGTTATTTTTGCGATATCGGCTTTTTTTAATTATTTTGTCATTTTAAGTGTATTATGCATTTGTGCTGATGTGAATTTCCTTAAAATATTGGTCCTAAAGTATACCGATCAACTGTAATCAAATCACTTTCTGAGTTGAACTAATGATGTCCCTTCGCCTGGCTGGCTGTCCATGTGACCTCGTGTGCAACGCACAGGTCGCAATTTTAAAGACAATTTAATAAAATTTGGTACGTGGGTTCTAACTGGCACAAGGGCGAATCGGTCCATAATTTAATATAGCCTCCATACAAGCTGCTATCCGGAAGAGGGTCTTTGTGCCCACTATCAAACCAATTTTAATGCAATTTAAGACATATGTAGATAGATCCATATTTATATGGACACGTAAGGTATGCATTTTTTAAAAAATAGGACCACGAGGGGAGATAGGTTAAACTTCTGCCCATCAGTAACTATAGTAATTTAAAACATAGATAGATCCCTATTCTTATAGCCAAATACTCTCGAAACTTGTTTTAAATACTGTTGTGTTGGGTATCATACGGTCGTGCTTGACCGACTTTACTTTCTTACTTGATTTTTATGCAACTCTGTCTTAGCGGTACTGTAACGTACTTTTTATAGTGTTGTGTATAATTTTTATGTGTTTTTGTTTTTAGTATTAAGCCGTTTTATCAACTTATATTATTATTTGCTTGTTTAAGTTCTTTTCTCTCGAAAATTCCATAGCTGTATTCTTACGATCAAATTCCTCAGTCTGTAACGTATTTTACCATCATACTTTGTAACGTCTTATTTCTTTTTAAATATAGTTTTTGTATAAAGTAACGTCTGTTAGTTCCCCTTCTTCTCTGGTTTTTTGCTTTTTTGATATAGTTTTAGCTATTAAGAATTTCTCTGTATATCAAATATTGTTAATTTCTGCAAATTTTGGGGTTTTACACGAAGTTGTAGCAAAATTGGAAACGAAAAATCTTTCATTGGTTTTCTAAGTGAACATATATTTTGGGAGGCAAGCGGAATTATGAGTCCAATCGTATAAAATATACTTCAGAGCAAATACTCAATTTTAAATATGCTCCCTTAACATCTGTAGCCGTAGGAAGAACTTTTTCTATGTACAAGAACTTGCTGACTCCAAACAGACAGTTTTCTTTTCGAAAATTTATTGCATCAACTTTTAGTTTACTATAACAACATATTAAACGAATTAAGTGGAAAATTAACAATTTTAAATTGCTTTTTTTAAATTTTAACAGCTTATTTTCATGTTTTTAAACGCTTTTTTTTAAGAGCTTAAAAGTGTTTTTTTAGTGCTTTTTTTTGGTTGCCCTACTGATTAATATAGTTTTTTTTTATAAATTAAGTAATTTTAATAAAAAAATATAAAAATTTTTTATTATTTGGAGTTTATTAGTAAAAAGAATAAACTAAACAATGCTTGAACTAAAACGACCAAACAAAAAATTAATCATAACTATGTAAAACATATTTTTTATTTAATACATATTATTATTTTTTTTTTAATAAGCTGTGAGATCATTTTCTAAGTAATTTCAATAGTTTAAGGAGAACTTATAAAATGAACTTTTAGAAAAATAATTTAGTTAAAATGTTTAGGATTTAAGCAACTGTTTGCTTAGTTTTGATAATTTTGAATTTGGAAAAATTCTTTCAATTAACGTAGGTATAAGAGAAATCGAAAGCAACCCATAATACGGAATATCTTATTTCTCCTTCCTTTTCCTGGATTTCTCTCAACTTATAAAATCTTCCATTATGCCATTAGAGTCCTGTTTTAATTTTTTTAAATTTTTAACACTTGTAATTGTTTCGGGTAATTATGTTGATGGGTTTCTATCGAGAGTTTATTCTGTTGTCAGGTCATTATATAACCCATCCTGACTAAGCTAAGCACTGAACATTCTGCCAAAAAGTTCATTTCCGAATTCCTTATTATCTGTACTGTATTTTAAGAATGTATTACTAGAAGGAAAGATATTTTATGAAAAAATATTTCTAAACACAACTTTTTTAGTGCATTTTGGTAACTTTTCTGCTGAACTTTGGTACAGATAACATTGTAAAATTCTACATACAGTGAAAATTCGATAATTCGGACTCCACTAATCCGGAATATTCGGTAATCCGGACAGAATTTTGCAGCTCATTGCGTATTCTATAATCCGAATTGATTGCAACTATGTAGTCCGGATTGAATAACACCCGTTTTAATTTATTTTTTTTATTCAAATCAAAGCATGCTTTGAAAAATACAGTCATTGCGTATTCTATAATCCGGATTGATTGCAACTCTATAATCCGGATTGAATAACACCCGATTTTATTTATTTTTTTATTTAAATCACAGCATGCTTTGTAAAATGCAGTAAGATTAGTGTGATATGAGTATGTTTGCACATGCGTTTTTTTGCTATGTATTAATTACTATAATTTTTAATAAATACATACATACGGTAATCCGGATAATTCGCTACTCCGGATTGGGGTCTGCAATCAATTATCCGGATTATGGAATTTTTACTGTACTTGCATTTTGGAATGCATTTAAAAAAGCGAGTTGCTATGCAACTGAAGTTTTGGAACTCACTCATAATTAAAAACACAAAAAAATATCTGCTAATACTTTAATCGTTAATCGAAAAAAGCCAATTTTAAATTAACCGATCCGTTAATCGGGTAGTAATTAATCGGTTAACCGATTAACGGTTAACCGAATGAATACCCTAGCTAACTCATAATTTAAAAAAAAACTAGAAAGAAGGTGCAGTGTAAAACCTGGCGCCATCATTCAAAAATTATTTTAGTTTATTTTTAGTTTCTTATTCGACTATTATTTTATTATATATATTTTTTTTTTTTATTTTTGTTAAAATAAAATTAATATTAGAAACTGGGAATTATTTTCCTTTCGTAGGTTACTTTATATTATATTCAACATTTTTTATTTTTCGAATTTATTCTATGAGCTAAATTTCAGTTATGTATTTTATAAACTTTTTTGTAATAGTCTATTCCTTCAATTTTTCAGGAATGACTTTATACACTACCAGACTATTATATTGTATCTTCTTGTTACATTTTACCTACGCTATCCTTTGGATAGCAATGAAGTATATTGTAAATTTTTCTGTGCATACAATATACTTCATTGCTATCCAGGATGCTACCAACTTTTGTTATTAAGTGAGCATACTAACGAATACACGTGGCTCCTCAATGAATATTGGCAATCGCATAATGTCTGCAAAACAAGGATTTGTACGTTTGACAAATGTGTAAAGATCACAATCTTTCTCCAAAAACTCTTAACTCAGAATACTTAACTCTAACATCAAGTCTGTGCTTCTTTAAGGATGTGAAACTTGAACGCAGCAACACGAGATCTTAACGCTGCCCATGTGCTCATCATCAGATGCTTGCGGAAAATCCTAACCTGGCCAAACACAATCTCGAAGAGTCTGTTATGGACGCAAACACACCAGATACCTATCTAGCGAGAAATCCGAATGCGAAAATGGAAGTGGATGGCATAACTCAAGCACCTATTGAATAGAACCCGCAAGGCAGTCGAAGAAGATGAAAAGGCTGGTTAACAAGAAAGCTGGCAAGACGTAAAAAGCAGGATGGAAATAGATGCAACATAAGCAATTTTGAAACTTTGGATTTGAATAGCCAATTTGCCTTTGCACAGCAGATGCTGACGCAGGCTAATGAGGCCAACTAGTATTCAATTCGCCTTGCTGAAAGTATATTTTTCATTCTTAGTTCATTATTGTTGCACGCATGCTCATTTGTGGTTTTGGGTTGTTAAAAGGCACAAGTGCTTTTTTGTTTTTACTTTCAAAGTGTCTTGCTGGCTTTTGTTATTGTAAAATTATTTATTTAAACAAATAAAATAAACAGTGCATTAGTGGTTTTCTTGGTATCATTCATTTGGGTGTCATATGAAATGCAAATGCACACACACTTATTAACTAGTCCGTTACGCGTATTTACACACAACTTACCTTTTTGAGTAACATTTGTATGTCAATAATCATGATGTAACACAAATTCATCACTGTGACATCAGAGTATTTAAAAAAAGAAAAAAAAACTGTGATCGATATTTTAAAATACGAATACAAGTTTGGATTTTTAGGAGTCATATATCATTAAAACCAACCACACGATCTTCAGCAACATTTACTGAAACGAACTATCGACACCATCTGAAAGATTTTTTTTTTCAATCTCTTTTACAATTCTGTCAATATTTACATCTTGTGTTTGCTAGTTGTTGTTCAATTAACATAAATTTAGGTTTTGCATTAATTAATACCTTGCAATTGTTAATAGTTTCTTTTAGCATTTCGTATCACTTACTTTACATTGTGTGGCATGGCATTACACGGTTTTTGTTAATTGATATTTACTTTTCAAACTGTTTATTGTTCGTTTATGTAACTGACCTATAAAAAGAAGAAAAGAAGTGGTTATTAATGTTTTATATGCTTTTATACCCACACCACCACCGATAGGTGAGAAGGAGTATTATGCCACCACTTGACCAACTTTTAGTATTACGATTTACTCAGATTCACTTTCTGAATTGATGTAACGATGTTCGTCCATCCGTCTGGCAGGCGTGTTGCCTGTCTACACTAGGGATGCCAAACGGAAAATCCCGTTCTCGAAAATCCCGGGACTAAAAGTTATTCCAAGACACTTGAGAGGTAGTTCTTAAAGATAATAAGATCAGAGAAATCTATATATGGATACAAGTTGTTAAATTCAGAGCACATTCCCTGGATAGGTTAAAAATTAGTTCGCAAACGGAGACAAGTTGATATTTGGATGCCAATGAAGTGTTCAGAGACGCAATAAATGGAATTGTTTCTGTATGGATTCCAAATTTTTAGAATGTACTTCATACTGGGGATCCTAGACGACCGAACCGTATTCCAGAATAGGTCTCACCAATGAAACATATAATTGTCTTATGACACAGGGATCATCGAACTCCATTCCCCAACGTTTGATAATCCCTAAGACACCTTTGGCCCTGTTTGCAGTCTGCAAAAGATGTGCATTTAAACACTGTTTAGTACACTGAAAGAATTTTCTTTAGAATACCAATGAATTTTGACATGAACCCCATGAAAAATTGCATTAAAAAGGAACCTATGCAGCGCTTCGTTGGATCAATGAAACCTGTTCCATTAAAATGTATTTAATGAAACATTACATTAGATCTATGAATGTTATTCATTGGATGAATACTTTCAAAAAAGTAAAATAAATTTTTTTTTTTAGTCAAAGTTATTCTTAATCAACTTTTTTTTTAACCAGCAGATTCGCTGGCGGGAATCGATCCCGCAACCTCGGCGATGATAGACTAGCTCACTAAGTTTTTGAATTAAAAAAACTATGTTTTTTGCCATTACTCAATTAAGAGCGTAAATATGAGATTAAATTTAACATAACAACAATAACAACGTTGATTTGTTTGCTAACGCATTATAAAAAAAGACCACATAAAGAGAGAACAAGCTTTTTCGTATGCATCATTTGGTTGACAACAGTTTAAAATAAGGGTGTGTTTTTCTTAAAGGAGAACATTGTTTGTTCATTAATTATTACATACTATATGAAGGTAGGTATGTACATATTAAAGAAAACTAAAAACATACATATTTATGGATTTAAAGGTTTTTGTTTCATTACTATAATGACATTTTTCATTGTCATAATGAAAATTTAAATTTATGAAGGCATGCTTTGTCGAAATATTTTTATACTTTTAATTATTGAGACTATAGAGTTATTTGAATGTTAAAAATAATTTTTTTTTTCAATTATTGAAATATGTTGATTTTATAAAAAAATGTTTGATTTCATAAATTGAATGGCATATTACATTAGATGTATGAAATAATTAAATCTTACATTTTTTAATTAACAATTAAACATATTTTTAAGGAAACTATAATTTTGTATTAATTTATGAATAAAGTTATGTTTGTTTATTGTTTTTTATGTTCCCAATTAAAATTTTTTGTTTAACTTGGACAAACTTTAGTTTTCATATATCCAATGAAAATGTTTAACGTAATTGCGAAATCCAATGAATCGATTTTAACGCTAATACCTCATTATAACTATGAAATTCCATTTGGACAATGAAAATTTTCATTTAACCAGTGAAATTTTTTTTATGAAAACGAATCATTAAATATATGAAGCATTTTTCTTTCAGTGTAGCAAGTAACGCATTTAGATCGAGTAATGGCTCCACTCTCTCAAGTTAATGTTTATTTAGTCTATAGCTACTAAGTGCTGGACTTCTTCGGTGGAAGTTCGCATCTGCATACACTTATATTTTGGAATACTTAATTGAAAATGGTAAATCATTAATGAATGATACATCCAGAAAAAAACATGTTTAAATTTGGTCACCTCCAACAAAACTAGTTTTGAAGAAAATTTTAAACATATTATGTTTAATTAAACCATTTTTTTGCCACCGAAAACCATATGGTGTTTGAATTATACCCCCATCAAGAAGCCACAACCATAATATGGTTGCCTCAGAACATGTTATGGTTAGTAATAACTAAAATATATTTAACACTTATAATAACATGGTTGTTTTTAAGCCATAGATAGCATGTTGCTCTTGTAAAAGAGAAAAATACTATAATACAGTAGACGCTCGGTTATATGAATACCCAGTTATATGAACAGTACAAAATAGTGAACAACAAAATTTTTACACATGAGGTTGTAAAGAGTGAACACAACCTATCTCTATTTGGTGAACAACTTGCAACCGTTGATTTTTCTGTAACTATTTGTTGTAAAGGGTATTTTTTTAGAGTATCAGAACTTTGACTTGACATCACTGCTTTATTTAAGCACCCATTTAACAGCTGATAGTTGCTTTTTGTTTAGTTTGCTTTGAGATTTCATTATGAATTGACTTATGGCTTATTATGAATCGAGCAACGCGCAAATTGTTGAAATTTTTAATCGAAATAATTCGCCGAATGGGCTGAAGCACAAATTGATATTGATTTTGAATTTCTTCTCAACATTTTATTTACAGATGAAGCCCATTTCTGGTTGAATGGGTACGTAAATAACCTGAATTGTCGAATCAGGAGTGAGTAGAATCCACCAGCTTTTGTCGAAACACCAATACATCCACAGAAAATTACTGTTTAGTGCGCTTTTTGGGCTGGCGGAGTCATTGACCCATATATCATCAAAAACAATGATGATCAGTCATAATGCGCAAAGTTGTTGAAAATTGGCGACTTCTACACGCCAGACATGGTGGCCACATGGCAGAAATCATATTTAAATTTCAAAAAATGTTCTTTCCATTAAAGCCCGTTTCATTGATATTAAAAGTATATTTCCTTGTTTTATTATGATTTAAACTTGTGGCACTCTATAAAAACACCTTTTATTAGAAATCTGTTCTTCCCCGAAATAAGCTAGTAAATGTATATACGAATGCAAAGGAACATTTATAAGATGGTTGGTGTTTGTAAAGTTATTGCTTGAAGTGAAAATAATATATCTGATAATGATATTTGGCATTGCGAAAATGCAGGGACAAGGCATTACAGAAATCCTTTAAAACAAAAAAAATATAACCGACCAAAATAAAAACTTAATATAGGTTATGTACATATGTACACATAATAAAAATGATTTTAAATACTTATTTTATATTGTCTCGATTATGTGAACTTTTCCATTTAGTGAACAGGCCCTGTCTGAATTAGTTCATATAAGCGAGCGGCTACTGTACTATAATTTAAAAACAAATTATTGTCATATTTAACCTTAACATGTTTAGAGGCAACCATAATATGGTTGTAGCTTCTTTACGGAGGACTATTTTAACCATAATATGTTTGCAGGTGACAATAATATGGTTAAATTAAACATAATATGTTTAAAATTTTCTTTAAAAATAGTTTTGTTGGAGTTGGCCATATTCAAACATGTTTTTTCTCTGCGTGTAGGAATCAAACTAGAACCAATTGACTACCTTGAGGGACTCCGGATGGAAAAGTTAAATCTTTTAAATATGTGAATACCCATTTAAGACATATAGAAGAAAGTCCGAGTTTATTCACATTGTACTCAAGAAGTTCATTATTTGCTTTATCGAATGCTGTAGTAAAATCTGTGTAAATGGTATCAGGTATCAGCATGCCAGAAAAGAATAAGGACATCACTGTAGATGTTAATTCCAAAAGATTAGTCCAACATTCCTTTCGAAATCCATGGTGGAATAGTGCTATCAATGGTGGTGATAGCACTCCATTTAGCTATACCTCCATAGTTTGAAATATTGTCTCTTCAACCGGATTTAAGGGAAGGTATAATGATTTTTTCTATCAATTAAGGAAACAACCATTTAAATTTAATAAGTTTACATTTTGCTTAAGTAATTGCCAATTGCTAATTGAGTTAGCTAAATTGTGCATTTATGAACAGAAAGATAATCATGTCAATAAACCGAATATTTACTAAATCAAAAAGGTATATCTGAACACGGTATTAAGGCAATAGTAAAAAAATAATGCTTATGTATATGTTGTAATCCTAAATTGACTTAGGCGGTTATGCCAAAACAGCGATTTAAAAAATTAACTTAAGCTATTAGGTATCTTATAGTGCATTTACACTTGTAATTTTCAAACTAGCTTATGATCGTAAACTACTTTCATAAACTATACCGTTTACATCAGCATTTTTGACAGTTAAGTTGTTTATCTTTGACAAGTTCTTAGCCCCAATAATAAAAAAAACGTTGATGCACATACATACATACGAACATATAAACAAACCTTTTATTTCCGTTGTCCATCTTAAAGAAAATATAAATTTTGAATTTTTTTAAACATTTTCTTTGTTTATTTTCTTTTTCTTACTACTGTTTTGGCTATTTTACAGACAAAAGTAAATTATTTTCACTTGTTTTTTTTTTATTTTTGGGGAAATGTCAAATATCAGTAGCATTGCCAGAACAAAATTTGAAAAAACAGAGTTGCATTAACAAAAACTGGTTGTTTGTAATACCATGTTCACACGGACAGCAATATTCGTGTTTCGCTCTCTTATTCCCGTTTCGCGCACCAAAAATGACTGAAACGACTCGTTTCCCCATAAAAAATTTTGAGAGCGAAACCGGTCGTTTCATTTTAAAACATGCTGCGAAACAGGAAAAATGTACTATCATCTCCAATTTTGATAACATTTATCGTTAGATTATCTGAACTAGCTCTCAAAAAAAATCAAAACAAAGAAAAAAACAAAATAAAAATTGATGTTTAATAAAATAAAGTGATAATTATAATATAATAATATTAATAAAAGTATTAAATTATATATTTTTAACTTTTAATTACTTTTTTATCTATTTTAAATAAAATCACATTAACAACACACACAAAAATGTCAAAATGAAACAAGAATTATTCGTATGAACAGCATGTTTGGCAAACTAGTTTCAGAGAGCGAAACGAGTGGTTTATATCGTCGTATGAACATAGCATAACTAGTTTATCTCAAAAGCTAGTTACAAACGTGTTTATAATTTGTATGGATAAACAAGTTTCTCAAACTAGTTTATCATCATAAACAACTTATAACCTGTTTATGGCGTAGGTGTAAATGCACTATTAGGCTTACGTGCCTGCCTAAAATAGGCACAAAAATGAAAAATTTGTAGCAAATACATTTAGACACGCTGAATACGATGGTACTAATAACCCAATTGTGCCCTAACTTGAGGAAGGCTGTTATGGGTTGTGACCACAGATATGTTGAATCTGAAGTAATGCTCAGTTGGCGAGGGTTTTTACACGCACAGAAAAAAAGTATTTAAATATGGTCACCTCCAACAAAACTATATTTAAAGAAAATTTTAAATAATTTGTTTAATTAAACCATATTATTGTCACCAACAAATCATATTATGGTCAAATTAGTTCTTCATCAATAAGCCACGACCATATTATGGTTGCTTTAAATATGGTTTGGTTAAATATGACAATAATTTGTTTTAAAATAAACAATAGTATTTTCCTCTTTTCCAAGAGCAACATGCTATGGTTGAAAACCTACCATGCTAGTGTTAAACATCTTTTAGTTACTATTAACCATAATATGTTCGAAGGTAACCATAATATGGTTGTGGCTTCTTGATCGAGGACTAATTCAACCATAATATGACTGTCGGTGGCAATAGTATTGTTAAATAAAACATAATAAGTTTAAAATTTTCTTTAAAAATAGTTTTGTTGGAGGTGCACATATTTAAATATGTTTTTTTCTACGTGTACATAGAGGAACTAGATATAAAGGTTCCCTTCGACCACCGCATGACTGTATGGTCCTGCAGGCGAAAATCTCTGCTATAAGGAGGGTAGCTAACAGCTAACTGGATTATTGTATAATTACTAATAGCAAGGCTGACATTACATTCCTAGCGGGTGTCTAAAAAACATCGAGGCTAACTGCAGAATGTCGGATGTCTTTAAATGGGATTGCGAAGCATTCGAAAGTAACGCTAATGTGGATACCGGGGCACAAGAATTTTCGGGGTAATTTTAAAGCAGATAAGCTTGCCAAACGATGTGGTCGTCTGGATGACAAATATATTGATCAATTCGTTGGTTTTCCATTGGCTTGTCGTGAGTGGCACATTAAATGCGAGTCTTACAGTCTTGCGCATTTAAGTTGGACTCGTTCTCTGTATCAAGGGCGTTGTAGCCTGGCTATGATGAACTACTTAGGTTCAATAGGGAACATATTAGAACAGTTATCTCAATGATTACTGGGCACTTAATTTTCTATGTCAGAGTCCTGTAATCCGAGACCATAGATGGGAATTGTGCACTAATTTTGCAGTTTCAACTCACACTTAGTGATAGTACAAAATTTGTGATGAATTGAGAATTAGAATCTCGCTAAACATGAGTGATGGTGATGAACGCTGCATTTAAAAAAAAAATAGTTTGATATAAAAAAAAACAATCATCAGTTTATTGCAACTTGTTTCACTCATTTGAGTCCAATTATAAATTTTTCACTAAATTTAAAATGAAAAACCGGTTTTTTCATGATTAAAGCCAAGAATCCGTTATTAACAAAATTTAATTTTATTTAATTTCCGTTTCTTATGAATATCATCAAAAAAATCAAAAACCATGCACAGTTTAACACTGAATGACGAACTCATTATTGCATCATTCACCACTCGTGGTGTAAATGACAAAAAAAACGAGTTGTATATTTTTTTGTTTACAATAATTTTTAATTTTTAAGGTCCTTAAATTAAACTTAGAAGAATTCAAAGCAAATAAATTAACTTTTAAATTTATTTCAGCAAACATCTTTTGCAAGTAAGTGAATAAATTTGTCGATTAAATAATAATTTTTATCCAGCCTAAAAGTATGCTTTTGTATTCGCAATGTAATGTTAAAAAAATAAATGTGTTTAAACATTACGGTCTTAAGCTCATTGTTCATTTGTTTCTTTTTGTCGTCAAACCAGTACCACCAACAAAGTTTTATTTATTTGTGCAGATTGTGATCAATAAAACCACAAAATTTATTATTCGTTACATGTCGTCAAAAAACACAATAGGAACAAGATCATTAGGCAAACACAATTCGCATTAGACATTATTAGAGCAACGACCACTCCAATTCAAACATTCTTCGGTTCGCATCATACGATTGATGAGATTTGGAAACAAATTTAATAAATAATTTGAATTTTACATGAAGGAGAAAAAAGAATAAAACAAGAACCAACCTAATTAAAATGTATACAACGACTTGTGTGTGAACAATAGTTATTTTCATGTCCATATGTTAATGATTTCTGAATTGAGAAACAAGAATTAAGACTCAGCGGATGAATTGAACTGAAATGAAATGAGTTACTAGAATTTTACATACAGCAGTGATGACAGTTGACATTTACTATCATCAGCAAATGTTGTACAAGTAGACGCTGATCGATATTTTTACCACTCAAGATAGCTGCAGCACGTGAGAGGAATATCATTATTAGAACAAGAATTCTATGAGAATATTAAAGCCCAACCTAAAATGATTTAAAAGAAGAGTTTTACTTTGAAGATTTAAATAAGTGATGACTAAGCAAATTCAAAACAAAAAGAGCGAAGGCAAACAAAATTTTTGCTAAAGTCAATCCGTTTTAAAGTTTTGATTTACGCCAAACTTATGTATTTTTGTCGATTTATTATTGAAGAAGACATATTGCGAAGCATCTTGAACTGGTAACGGATCTACATCCTATTCGAGTAATGCGCCTTTTCATTGCACAAATAATGCTTAAGAACACCAACTCAAAATACCTACACAGTTTTGTTTTGTAAGCAATTTTGGTTGTTTGCCTTTAACTACAAGCTAGCGAAGTATGTTGAACTTAATACAGTAAGCTACGGTTAAAACGAACACAAAATATTTCTTTAATAAAAACTTGTCTCCGGTACCACTTAAATAACTTTAATATTTCATACAAATTACCTCGTTAAAAAAATTAAAGTTGCATTAATCTTTTTTTTATAATCAACACATTTTCATGGCCCTAAAAGTAAAATTTCATAACGGCTGACTTCTAAACCAAAGTAATATGTACTTTGCAGTCAAAGTCAAATTGTATCACCAAGTTTAGCGGTGTACAGTTTGCTTTTTACATCTGACTTGTCAAATTTTCCACTGCAAAATACATACATGTCTTGTGTTACCTTTATAATACTGCTTCAATTAAGGCGTGCATGTACGTTTGTGACCGAACAAGCCTTATGTAAAACACAAATTTTGACAGATATGCACAACTACACAGAAAAAATAAAAACCAACTTCAATTAACGTATTTGTTAGAAATTTGTACTATTAATTAAATTCTTTACTGATTTTCCGCCTGCAAACAAATTTATCATATCAATTAACGCATTTGTAAGTTTGAGCTTTTCTTGCTGTTCAGTTTCAATCAATAGGTTTAATTGAAATTTGACCACCAGTAAAAGAGGCTATATAAAACGTAAACACAAATCAAAATATTTTTTTCAATCAACACAGTTAATTAAAACAATTAAAAGATTGTTTGAGAATTCAAAATATTTTGAAGTTTGTGTGTATGTTTTCATATTTGCAAATAAACACACAAACATTATAATTTTTGTTTTCAATTAAGGCAAATTAATTGGAACAATTAAAAAAATTGTTTAAAACAGCATTATTGAATTAATTGAAAAAATGTTGGTGAAAATTTTTTCTGTGTACATGTGACTTAAAAGGTTGACAAGTCAGATGTAAAAACCATATCGTGTATATGCTCCTTTATTGTGTACGCATCGATAAAGCACACGAGTGATTCGTGCGTGTGATCTGGTCGTGCTGAACGTATTGTTAATTGTTGTTGTGGCATCATTGCATCATTCGCCTCACAATTCATGTTTTCTTTTTGACGTTTAAGGTTTTTGAATTTGTTTGTCGTGTGTTAAGAAATGGTACGCGAACAAATCACACTTTGGAACAGATAACATTAGCGGTTTAGTGTTTGCTGCGCTTTAGGTTGCAATTGTTTCTTACTGCATTTTCTTTATAACATTAGAAACTACATAAGAATTCTTGACAAAAAGTACGAAAAAACAGAAGTAAAGAAGAACATGTAAAATTAATTAAAACTGATAATCATTCGAAGCAAATTTTGATCTACCAAAGGTTAAATACAATTTGGTTTAAAGATTGATGTTTGACTATTCCAAGGTCTATCCAATAGGTCTGCGCAAGAAGTCAGATGTTTATTTTGTTTATTCCTCAACGATGTCAAAAGTTGTTTACATTTTCCTTATACATATATATTTTGGTTTACGTTTTTGGTTTTTTGCCACACATACATGTACACAAAACACATTTTTCCTTTTGTTTTCTCTGTGTAGTAGTAAGATTTTGACAACGGCGAGTAATTTTACACAAACAAACTGCCTGTTGTTTTATTGTTGTAGAGGTAAGCATACCTATTGGATGCGAGTGTTAAACGGCAAACCCCTCTGAAGAGATTAAGTGGTTGCAATCGAAACATGTATGGGTAACCTATCCGTAAAAGCCTCGGTTCGATATTTTATGTTGTAAAATTCCTTTCTTCATAAAAATAATTTAATGAAAATTAAATTTGATGAACTTTAGCCTAATTAAAATATCAAAATTTGGATTAAAACCCATAAACAGCTCAACAAAATAACCACAATACTAATTATAAGTTTTTACCATTAAAAATAATTTTTTGTACTGGTTCACTGTGTCATATTAAAAAAAGGATTTTAGAAACATAAAGGGAGTTTACACGGTATCTTTTCAGACATGTCTAACGAACACGTCTGTTTTATTTGTTGGCGATCAGGGTAGAGAAGAAAGAGGGGTTGCCAAACAGACACGAAATTAGTTTTCATGTTTGTTTATATGAATTTTCATGTTTTCAATTTGTATGTAAATTAGACAATTAGATATGAAAACAGGTTTTTGGTAGCATGTTCAAAAGAGAACGTCAAAAACAGACATGTCTGGAAAGACACCGTGTAAATATCCCCATAGACAACAATTCAAAAAAAACAACAAATCAAAAACTGGAGCGAATCCGTTTAAAAAACACCAAACTTTTACCCCACAGAAGCTTGTTAAAACAACTATCATTGAGCAATTTTTCGCAGCTATAAAATTATATATCGTTACTTTAATTTAGAAAAGGCGTATCTAACATATACATACATACATACATAAAACTCGATAAAAAAAATTAATATTTTAAAAAGGCTTATGCATATTTTTAGAACTATAAAGCTGGAGGTCAACACCACGCATTTTCGCTGTCTATGCAGCTGTCAAAAAAGTAGAATAAACTGATTTTGACAAGTAAGGTATACAGATCATACAGGGTGGCGCAGAATGAGCTATATGGTTTGAATTCTTTATAACAGGTTTAATTATTAATCTTTCTTTGCTGTTTTTTTAGCATTTTGTGAAGGAGACTTGGGGACTTAATTATGAATCATTACACGATCGAACAACGTACAAAAATAATTAAATTTTATTTTTTAAACCAACAGTCTACTGTGTTGACACAGCGTCCATATAGTTGTCATTTTAATGTGCGCATTGCACCCACAGCGTCAGCCATAAACCATTTGATTGGAAATTTTCATCAACATGGGTCTGTAAGAACCAGTGTTGCCAATTTAGCCATTTAGTGGCTAGATTTAGCTATCTTTCAGCCATTTTTCAACTTGTTTAGCCATAATGTTTTTTTTTTGCCGTTTTTCTTTTAAAAGAATAATTTTTTTTTATTTTAAATATTTATAAAAGTAAAATTTACATTTTTAACAATTAAAACGGCTTTTATTTAAGTCACATGTTTTACAAATGTTGAAAATGTTGAACTATGATGATGAAACATATTTGAAAATAAAGGAACAGTATTCCAATATTAAATGGATCAACACAAACATCGGTGTTTCTTTCTGGTTGCAAGTATTTCAATTAAGAGATGCAGGTGGCAACAATTTTTTTTTAGAAATTTCAGAATTGACTATTAAGTTGTTCTTACTTTCATGGTCTAATGCTGAAGTAGAGAGGAGAGGGTATTTAGCCAAGTAAACATCGTTAAAAGTAATTTGAGAAATAAGTAACATTTGGCAAGCGTTAATTCGATTTTATCAATTTGGTAAATATTTTTTCCATAACAATAAAATTTTTATACCAACACCACATTAAGAGAGAGGGTACTATTCGTTTGTGCTGATGTTCGTAACACCTTAAAATGTTGGTCCTTAGCCTACCTTTACGTATACCGATTGACTCAGAATCACTTTCTGAGTCTAATTAACAATGTTTGTCCGGTTGGCTGGCTGTCCATGTAAACCTTGTGCGCAAAGTAAAGGGCGCAATTCTGGCGATTATTTGATCAAATTTGGCACATAATTTCTAATGTGGTGTAGGGTATCATATAGTCGGGGTTGACCGACTATACTTTCTTACTCGTTTTTTTATTGTAGATCTGGACTTAAAAGGTGTTGGGTAAATGTTGTCGTGATTATGATTTACCTTCAAATTATTTAAAACTAACAGGCACGACTGATTCCTATGTGATGAACAATAACGACATTGAATTTATCGATGATTTAATTTTTTAAATATCTATCAAAATATTAGTTTACGTTTATTCTTATTTAACAAATTGATCTTAACTTACAATTCCATCGTAAATAACTCTAAATTAATTATTTGTGTTTTGTTTTTGAATTTATTTTTGTTTTGTTTTTGAATTTTAATGTGTTTTTATTTGTATTTTTTAGCCATTTTTAGCCATTCTTTTTTGTAAATTTAGCCATTTTCAATTACCAAGTTTTGGCAACACTAGTAAGAACCCTTCCTGGTGCCGGAAGAACACCTACCGGGCACACTGGTCAAAATATTGAACGTGTACGGGAAAAGCGTGCAGCATAGTAAATCAACATCAACAAGGAGGCGTTCGACACAACTTGGACTATCACGGCGGTCACTAAAAAGAGCACGTATGTGCGAAGCAGAAAATGGGCATCACTTACAGGATATACTGTATTTAAAAAAAATATATTTATATATATAATAATCGCAAAAATTAAAAGGTTATAAACCATATAGCTCATTCTGCGCCACCCTGTACAATGCGTTGGGGCGAAAATGCGTGCTGTGGACCTCCAGCTTAAGAATTGAAGGACTTTCCTTCAACTATTATAGTTCTTAAGCAACGCATAAACTTTTTTATATACACACATTTTATTTTTTATCAACTTTTATGACTGATTCTTAAAAAAAGTGTATGGTATGTTAGATACGCCTTTTCTAAATTTAAGTAACGATATGAAAAGCGCGAAAATAAATTATGCACTTGCTCAAGGCAAATTTAACTACGGGTGGTGACAAAACTACAACAATCCAAAAACAACAGATGTATTTTGCACTGCATTGTCAGTGTTTACGGTTTGAAATGTCAACTTTTTCTAACAAAATCAAAGCAAATTAGTCCGAACTGTCATAGTCAAATGGCCTTTTCCCACCACCTTCGTTGTTAACTTCGCCTTCCACTTGCTGAAAAACATGTTCAGTTTTAAATCTCACAGCTGGATATTGTATATTGAGACTAAAATAAACCAAAGATTCGTTGGTTCCTTAAGCTTCGAACAGACCGTGGTGAGATCTAACAATGTTGTCAGTTAAATGTGCTAAAAATGTTTTACAACCATGTAAACTTTATTTTTTTGTTTGACAACGTTATCAGAAAAAGCATTGTCAGTTCATTTTAATGTAACAATATTGTTAGACATCTGAGAATTGTGTGAACACTCTCCGTTGCTATTGACAGATCACTGTCAGACGTTGGAAGCTTATTTTTTATTGTCAGATGTGCAAGTTTATGCATCTTACAATAACATCATTGTCAGATACCTTTTTTCTATTGGCAACGCTGCAAATACATACGTATCAGAGATGGATAATTTGTACCAATTTCAAAAACAAAACGTAGTTTTGAGACTATAGCCGTACATTCCAATTTTATATTTTCTGGCTTATCTCTTGATATATTTATTTAAAAAAGGGCTTTTTATTAATAACGATTTTTTTTAAAGATAGCCAGCCACCAATGTCTCAAAAAAAGTACAACTGCACCAAAGTTTCCATCCCTGATATGCATGAGTGAAAAGAAAACAGAAAAAAAGTTTAATATTGCAAAATTAAACTTAATTTTAATAAACATCAATGAAAGTCATTTAAAACGACATAAAATTTTTAAATTTTTTGTTAATGCTTTTTCCCTTCAACAATATTTTCACTTTTTCCGTTTACAAAAATACACTCAATTTCATTTTCATACAACGTCTAAAAACAGATCTGGCAATTCTTGCTATTCAATTATCAGACAACCGTGTAAACTGACAATTTTTGTTGGCAGATGAATTAATTGTCCGACAGTTATCTGCCAATGAAATTGTATGGTTTTGTCACAATCGCCTTAATTGACAAACGACTTTTGGTGGCAATTTGTCTTTTGCAGTATATTGCCAGACTTTAGAATAAACAAAGAAATTTTAAAAGATTCAAAGGTTTAAAATTTTGTTAAAACACCCTTAAATGAATTATTTATCTTACTATAAATAGGTGGGATTTGTCATATAAATTAACTGATTTGAACTATGATGGTGACTCTCTTCTAGTAAAGCTGTGATTCGAATTCAGCACATTAATACACACTTGATGTCTCCGATAACAAACCGTGGATTGTTGGCAGTAAAAAAAAGGATTTAGTCAATTCTTAGAACCGACCACAAAAAAGTCTCTGATTAGGGAAAACATTTCCTTGATTAAATTAAAAAACAATAACATGATTAAACAATAATATGTTTCCAAAGTTATTTACGGGAATACAAAATTTATCATTAATACGATTTCTGTATGACGTGCTAAATTCCCAATTTTTCATATTTAATAAATACACTGAAATTTATTGTTGAGGGAAAGCTAGCTTCTATGCGCATTTCACTGGTTGCTTAGGCCAGCTCATCAGGAAACCTTTTCCTAAGATTTAAGAAAAGCTAAAAATATTATACGAATAAAACCCTAAAGCGAATAAGAATTTTAAACACTCAAAGTCTTACTTGTAAGTAACAATATCAAAGCTTAAACAAAACACCAACAATAAAATGTAAGTTTATCTTTTCTTACATCCCCTTCTTACATCAATTAACCATAATATGTAACAAAATTTTCGTTTAAAATAGTTTTATTGGGGGTGACCATATAAAAATTTATTTTTTCTCTGGGTATACAATTATAAAACTTTGGGATTTTATTCGAGTTAGGTTAAGTTAACCATTAAGTCGCAGTTGGTCACATTGAGAAAGATTATACTCAAATTCAGCACTGCCTTAAATGCATGAGAATTACAATTTTTTTGTTTTTAATTTTTTACAAAAAAAAACCAGTTTTTTTATTCAACTCCACTTCACATCACTACTGCAGTGATGCGATTCAAATGAAAATGAAAGCAAAATCTACTATCTCGAAAACAAATCCACAGACGTTCGTGCAAAACATGTACTTCACTGAACAAATCCGAAAACATTATTGCATTTATCAGCACCTAGATAATCATCCTGTTACAACATTCGAATACAAATATTTTAAAACCAAAAAAAAACCAACAAATACAAAAATCTTGCCGGACATTGACGTTTCGAATTTTGTGGTTTTATTCACATACTGACCTACTTCGGCGCGCAAAATCAAAATAATAAAAAAACGCCTTTAAACTGGTTTTAATTTAAGCGAACAAATTTCGATTAACGAAAAAAAAAACAAATAAATTGTAAAAACAAATAAAATGCAACAACTTTATGTTGAAAGAACCTCAATTTATATTTTGCTGTTGTTGTTTTTCTCGTAGCTGCTGGAGATTATGTTGCATTGACTTGGGAAATGTTAGTTGTTATTTCCTTTTCAATAAAAGTCTCTAAAAGACCTTGAATTTTACGTTGTTATTTAGTTGCAATATTTGTATTCGAAAAATCTTGTCTTGTAAATGAATTTGACATTTAAATGACACTAATTAAGATTTTAAATGAATTAAAAAAAAATGTTTTTAACAAATTTTTAAGCAGTACTTTTTTGGCAGAATAATTTAGACATCTAAGCATTTTATCGATCAACTTAATATGATAAAATGTTTATTAAATCTTAAATCTTGCACAGAAATTGTATAGAAACTCCGCTTCTACTTAATGCAGGGTATTTTCAATGATTCTGAGCGATAATTGAGGTTCTATGCTCTTTACCTCTTGAATTGTTCTTGGCTTCTTGACGTTTTTAACATGGCGTTTACATTTGCCAGTACTGGCAAGACAGTAGCAATTCATTCAAACTTTTTCACTAATACATAAACACTTTTACAGCTATTTTGTTTTTGCATTGTTTTGCCAACTAATATGTATATGCTTACTGTCTTGCCAGTACTGTCAAATGTAAACGCTATGTTAAGACCCACAAAGAAAAAAGTCCAGCGATGGCAAATCACATGATCTTGACGGCCACGACGTGAGATAACACGTCCCTTGAATTTCTCGCGCAAAAGAGCCATTGTTTCGTTGGCTGTGTGGCAAGTGGCACCATCCTGTTGGAACCACATAGCGTTCAGGTCCATATCCTTAATTTCTAGCCACAAGAAGTCCGTTATCATCTCGCGATAGTGAACACCATTCACGGTAACTGCTTGGCCGACCTCATTTTCGAAGAAGTACGGCCCGATGACACAGAACGAACTGGGCGAGCATGCACAGGTGTTTTCACATTTCCTACATACCCGATTTGCTGAAATTTGCGCACTAATTATGCTGACAAAAAAAATCACGAAGTGAACGAAATGCATTTCGTAAAACGCTTCTACAATCTTAACGCGTTGCTAAATGGTTGAATTTTACAAACACTGAAATGTCAAATTCAGTTGCGCCAAAAACCTGACGTTTAGCTGTCACTCACAATTTCCATCGTGCATTATGGTTGGTAATTTATTCTAAATTTTTTACTAAGACTATACGATTTTCATTATTTCTTCATTTTGTAGCTGTACAATAGAAACTATTTAGGTGATATTCTTACACAAAAATATTCTAATAAACATTTACGTACAAAAACCCACAAGTTAATCGATCAAACCTGGTCATATTTTATGTTGTAAGTCAGTAGTAGGCTTAATGCTATTTCACCAGTCAACGAAACTTTATTTGAGGCGAAAAAAAAACTTTAAAATGGCGAGTTAAGTCGTGATTTTAATCCATAGTGTAGCACGTAGTGTGTATTTACTGAAGGGTTGCTATTCATGGTCCATACAATCATGTCACAAATTTAGGAAGAACAACTAACCCAATAGGAGTTAGGAGGAAGAAACGTAAAAGTTTCGCTTACCATCTCGCTTACGGAAGAATAATACTTGACACAGTGGGACAATCGCAACAATTTTTGAACAAAAGTGATAACGTACTTATTCTTAAAGCTGATAAGGGAAGCAAAACAGTAGCGATGTACAAAAATTTATATGAGGAGAAGATGAAAATTATTTTACAACATCGTCGTTTAAAGAGAGATCCGACAACTAGTTTACAAAGTAAAAACAACTTATTTGCAGACAAATTATACAAACTTAACCCAATAAGCATTTTGGCTGGAATTCAAGTGGAATTACATTTGAAATCCAGTCACAATTTCCAATTTCCAGTGTTGAATTACAGTTGAAACACAGTTGAATTCAATAGCGAATCCAGCAAAATTAACCATTGAATAACAGCCGAACAAAACAGTACCATTACAGTGTAATTCCGGCCTTGATTAACAGTGGAATTCAAGTCGAACCGACGTTATTTTTCAACAACGTTCTTTAGGTGGCAGTGTTTCGTATCCAGTCGCCGGAATTTTAAAATTTAATTATAAAATCATCATCATCACCACCGGAAATGAATGATTTTGCATCCACTCTGTGCCATAAATAACATATGCTTCAAACAAATTTGTTGTTGTTTTTTAACAAACTTCAAACAGACTGGAAAGAGGATGGATTTCAAATGTTATTCATGCTTGGATTCACACTGGAATTCCAACATTGGAATTCACAAAAAATGTGTGCTTATTGGGAAGTAAATTGATATACATATGTATGTGAGAAGGACAAGTTGGCCATAAGAACTGCGACAGTAGGACATAAGCCCTGCTAAGATTCACAAGGATGGAACTCCTTTGAGACCAACATGCTCGTCGGTGAACTCACCCTCCTATGGACCAAGGTATATTTTTAGCAGGTAGTCTCGGAAAGCCAGCTGTTTATTTTTTATTTGCTTGTTTTGTGATACGAACTGTCAAATGTTGGATAGCTAATAAGTAAACAAGTTTTTTTGTCATTATCTTTTGTCTTTTTTGTCTCTTATCAACCCCTTTGCTGTTTGACAGTTCGTATCACATAACAACAATAAAAAGCCCTGTTGTTTGTTTTATTGTACAATCGTTGTAATCTCGCGGCTACCTGCTATAAATATACCTTGCTATGGACTATATTATAGATATTCTAAAACACTTGACGAAAATTCAAAATATAATATTAAGGGCTTATAAATAAGTTCATGTTAAACTCTCTTTTTGGCTTTAAATGTGTTTAAACCAGCAAATCTATAATTCAGTAAACATTTAAACCATCTCTAAACGCATAAAATTGGGCGTTTAAGCTACCAATACCCTGCAGATAACGAGACTAGTCCATACATGCATGTAAAGAGTAGTCCATAAAGGAGTAGGAGTGCTCCAAAACTACTTCAAATATATGGTTAAAAGGATGTCCATTTAACATTACGATGTCCTAGGAGGGGACCATATAACCCACCGAAGTAGTCCCTAAACTACTCCATGGAGTACTAAAGTGGGTTAGTTTTAAAAGTACTCCATGTCATTACAGTATGGAGTACACTTAAGCGGTATTTTAATCATTTTTCATTTTTTACTAATCGCCTTTTATGGCGTGCCCTGTAGTCTATTATTGCTATTATTAAATATATTTACTTGGTATTTTTAATTTGTTTACCTTTTTTCACAAATTTCACAAACTTTCACTTTTAAATAAACAATTAATAATGGACACCATCAGGACTACCAATGTGTAATACTATAGAAAAGCATACATCCTGCAGTTGTTGGCAGTACGGCATGTTAATTTCTTTTAACATGGACCATATTACAGTAAATTGGACTATGTTGTAAGTAGTCCATTTAAGCCACAATGGACCACGTAACCCAATATCATCTGTAGGGTACAAGCCATACGAATTTGACAACTACGCCACATTATTATTTTTTGCACTAAATATAATAGATGGGGCACTGATTTACAGCTGTTAAGTTTAAACTACATATAAATTTAAGTTTAGTTCAACTAAACTAACGTTTAAACATTCATTGATTTAGTTAAAAAAAACAACACTTACATTAATTTTGCGTTAAGACAATTTAAAAAAAAAGGGAACTTTTAGAGACACATACAAAAGTACCTAAGGATTTGTTTATAGACATTCTGAGGATTTGTATCACAGAGAGAAGTTATTTAAAGTATGATGACAAAATCTATGAACAAAGAAAAAAAGTGACGATGGGCTCTCCAGCCTCACCAGTCATAGCTGATATAATTATGGAACAACTTATGGACATTTCAGTAGATTAAATATGAAATAAGCAGATGATTGATTCGCAATATTAAAAAAAGGCAAAATAAATGACACCATCGGAAAACTAGATTAATTTAATGAAGAAATACTACAATTTACCATGGAGGAGGAAAAAGATAACCAACTACCATACACAGAAAAAAATTGATTACATTAAAAAATTTGTTATATTAATTAAATTTTCACAAGTAAACAAATTAATAGTATCAATTAAACGTTTGATTAACTTGTATCAACGTTTAATTCACTTGATAAAATTTTTAATTAAAACTGATTTTACTTTTGATTAATGCTTTACTTGGTGAACATTTTTGGAGAATCTTATCTGTGTACTAAGACGCGATTACCATAAGAAAAGGGAACGGCTTAAAAGTTAACTGTGCATACGTTCTCTAACTCTCGCGACGAGAACTTTTCAATTGAAATGTGTGAAATGAAACCAAAATGCCATATGTATATTGAAGCACACAGCTGTTTTTCTGACTAAACTGTGTCTGCAACTTTTTTTTTGGCGAGAACTAGCTCTCACGTAAGGAAATTCCCCGCCAATTTACAGAAAAAGTGTGTCTGTAACATTCTTGTGAGAAAATAAACTCACAAATAAAAATGGGGCGAGTAAAAATTTTAACCCTAAAAACAATTAAAAAGCAAAATACAAAGAATAATAATATTTTGTTCTTAACACATTTTTTTATTGTTTAATTATTTTGCTTTTAACATTTTTGTAAGAAATACGAATGTGTTCAAAGCTCGTTTGCAAACAACAAACATCAAAGTCGCACTTTACATTATTTGGTATAGCCGACGGTTGTATTTTCGCCGCCGTTGTTGAAAAATTTTCAATTTTAGTAAAATTGGTCGTCGTCAACGATAATTGTGACTGGCGTTCTCAACGTCTGCAATGTCACATCGGCTTCGAGTGCAACGTTATGAAATTTATAACGTAACGACGTTATCTCTTTTGCTAGTTTTCGATATGAGTTACAGACACACTTTTTCGAGAAACGATGAAATATTTTGTTTCACATCTTTTCAATGTGGGAAGTTCTCACTAAAGTTACAGAACATGGGTACTGGTTTCAGAAACCAACGGCCTCGGCACGATTTATAAATTTTTATTTCAAGCAGCCTAGAAGAATAATTATAAATACAGCATCAAATTTTATACGACTTATTCTTAAAATAAGTGACTCGGAATTCCATAAAAATAATATAACAAATATTATAAGCATGAACGACCGCCCAATAAGAACAATCTGAAATCTTATAAAACGTGCAAGAAACAACAGGCAACAGGAGGAAAGAGAAACAAAAAGATATAAAAGCATATCATACATTTCCGGACTCCCCGAAAGATGGAAAAACACAGATTAATATCTTAGGAGGAAAAATTTGCACTGGCATTTAGAACAGACAACACTGTGAATCAGTTGTTTAGAAAAACAAAATCGAAAATTAAGAAGTAAGAAAAGTCAAAAGTGGTGTATAAATGTCCGTGTAAGGAAAGTTTTCTATTAAAATATTAAGCTGTTTAAGAAACTTCTCAGTAATCATCATCAAATATTCGGATGCTGAAGTTCATTTGAAATCTCTTTATACAATAAAAAAATATTTTGCAAAATGAAAATTTTAAATAAGTTTTATTTATTACCTGTTATAAACATTAATTTAAGCCACTAAAAATGCCACAAATATTTGGCTTTTTCCCCTGTAGAACATCAGTTTAACTTCGTTGCCAATAAGTGGGTGCGGAAGATGCTGCCCAAGAAAAACAAGCCTTTGCGAAAAAAATAAAGCAACAAACTGGTTTCCAATTTCACAAAATTTGTAAGGCAGAAAACAACAATTTTATACTTAAACAGCCATTTACTGGTACATCAGACCAAAACAACCCAACTAACCGACAATTAAATGTGACTAACGAAAACCTCTGCCAAAATACTGCAGTGGAAGTGGCAGAGACAATTTGAAAATCTACCGGCTCAGCGGTTATTCAACTTTTTTTTAAGTTTCTGTTTATTTATTGTTTTTTTTTCTATTTTCTTTATTGTTTAAATTATTTTTTATAAAAAAAAACAACAACAAATAATTGCAGTCAATCGACAACCAACAAATTCGTCGTTCAGAGTTGCGATTTCTTAATTTGAAAAAACATAGTACTTGGAAATGCAGTCAGTCAAAGTGGAAGATAGATACAACAACTACAAAAAAAAAAACAAACTAAGGAAATATAAATTAATTTTTTTTTTTTTTTTTCAAATGTTATTTTTATAAGAAAAAAAGTTGCTGGTTTTTTTCGCAATTTTTGTTAAATTCGTAAAATTTTTGTTTTATTCGTTGGAAATTTATGTTTAACCTTTTAACTCAATTTGTTTAAGTAATTTAAATAAACCACAAATTCATAGATAGATAAACATACATAAGAGTCATAATGCTTATTAGCTTTATATTTTATTAAATAATGCATACTCGTAATAACCGGATAAATACTTTTAGATAAATACTTCACTAGCAACAATTCAAAGCCATTAAACTGTAGATACTTCCACTGATACACGCACAATGGAGCTGAATTCTATGCAAAATCAAAAGTCACTTTTAATAAACTACTAATAAATATTGCGATGAGTTCAAATTTACTCAATATTAAGTGAAAAGCAAACAACAGAATGAAACTTAAACTAATTGCACTGTGCTAGTTGAAAAGACATAATTCGGGTATACTGAATCCAATGGTGCTAACCGTTTTTTAGATTATTTCGAAAATTTTAATTATTTCGAAAATAGAGGAATAACCGAATAGTTTATTGAGATTACTAAAAAAAACCCCTTTAAGTAAAGTTAATCTTTTCTCAAATATGCTCAGTCCATTTAGAGTGGGTTTTTAACATCCGGTTTAATCTTAGCGGCAAACTATAATTAATTAATCTGAGAATAAATTAAATTGAGTACTAATTGTGTCTGCCGTTTTTAAGAGGTAGTTTAAATCTCGGAGCATTGCCATACTGAATAACAACAAGTGGCAACAACATATTTAAAAATGGTAACTTGTTATCAATCCATTTAGCATTTTATACAGAAGAAGAAGAATTTTCGCCCTTTTAATTCTTATAAAAAGAAAATTAATTCTTATAATTATTTTATTTAGGTTTTCATATGTTTCAGAATCACTAAAGTCTTCATCTTTACTAGAATTCTGTTTTTTAAAAAAAAATTTCAACAGCTGCTTTTGTTATACACGTGTATGTGTTGACATTTGATGATTAAGTTTAAACCACCAACATTGGCCGCTTAAACTGGCAAATAAAAATAATTAATCCTCATCTTAAAAACTAAAAACACAGATTAAAGATGACTAAATCTCTAATCTACATGTAAAAAACCCACCCTTAGAAACATAATCTTTTTTTGCAAAATTTCGAAATTTTTCTTTGTTAAAAATGTATAAAAAAAAAAACGGAAAATGCAGTAATGCTTCTATTTTTTTCCAGACATATAATAAACGAAGTTGCAAAATAGATTAAAATCTGTCAACAACTTTTTATTCACAAAAGACGAAAAAAATTTATTCAATTTAAGAATTAAGACTCAGTTAGTCTTTATTTTCCGTTTCTGTTCTGTTCCGTGCCGTTCTGTTACGAAATTGTAATAGTTACTTTTTCTGTAGCAACTTATCAGCCATTTATGACAATTTTATTAGTTTTGCACCGTCCATTGTTATATTTAAATAACTTTAATGCACATAAATTTCAAGAAATTGAATTTTATGAATTCTTAAAATCAAAAAATAGTTTATTTCAATATAAATATGTATTTTTTATTATTTATTACGCTGTCACTTACAATTACTTAACAAGTTTTTGATTTTAACAAACTGAATCGCAACAGAACAGAAAAACTAATCAATTTCACAGGTTTCTTAATAACAAAAACAAATCAGCTGATTCGTAACAGAACAGAAAGTAAAGATAAAATGTCTCAAGAAAATGTTAAAAAAAAAATTAATTGAGGCCGGTCGTTCATTTTATCCCCCTAAGGGCGACACCTTGGCAGTTATTGGGCTTTTTCTTCAATATATTTCTAGTCGGTATTGAAAATTTTGTATGTGAGCCCCCTTGAGAAATGGAAATAGCGGGTTAGAAATTGATGATGGAGCTGGAAAACAAAGTGCGCTTGGTCATACATTTGATCCATCAAGGGGCATCCAAGGCGCTGCAGGGGCCAAATTTAAGTATTTTAGCACTTGCAATAAAATAGTTCAATTTGTCGAGCACGGCATCTATGTTTGAATTGTCTATGTAAGATTGCGGTTATATCGTTAGCTGAAATGCAAAACCACGTAACTTACATTTTTAATATACTAGCTGTCCCGGCAAACGTTGTTTTGCCATAAACCTAATTTCAAGTAAAATAAATTCCTCTTTCTTTCACTTGAGCTCTTTATACCATAATCGGCGATGAAAAAAAAACAATAGCTATTTATTTCTTTTCGTTACATATTCAAAAGTTAAACATAAAAAAGTGATGTATTTTTTATCCTGAAGTATGAAAATCAAACAGAGATAATCAATTTTTATTGCATGGGGTCTTCACCTGAAAATTTTTTGTTATACCAAACGTCAAAGTCTATATGAAAAACTCTACGTTTACTATAACAAAAAATTGTCAGGTGAAGACCCCATGTTAAGAAGAGCAATTGCGTGTACGATTTTTTTTTTGTCAGTTCGTCTTTAGCCAACACAAATAAGCTCGATAGCTTGCCGACGCGAGAACATGCCACGTATAATTGTCCGTCTGAAAAACATGGTGTGCCCAAATCTAAGCCGCAAACAGAAAAAAGGAAATTTGAATTAATTTGGGACGTCTGTGGCAATCATCGGAGTTCGTGGCAGCAAAACATTTTCGTCTCGGAATTTACCATTCAAAAAGGTAGCTTCGGTAACGTTTTTCATCAATTTGTTAACGACCAATCGTGTACCATTGCAAAGCCGAAGTAGAATAACCGGAGAAAAAACGTTTAATAAAAATACATAAACTTATCAAAAGAATCGTTTAATTAATTAAGAAGATATTGGATGGGGGTGCTTTTACCCGTTTACCTTTATTTTACGCCGTAAATGTTAAAATGTATAGCCCTTAATTCCTTCAAGACTTGAAACTTCCATCGGATAATTAATTAAGAATACATGGGGAGATGGAACTTTTACCCTTTTTGCCCTATTTTACGCCCTTATTGTTGGAAATTCAAAAACATGTATATCTTAAAGTTCCTTTAGATATTACAGTATCTGCATGCCAAATTTAAAGAATACCGGTTGATTAGTTAAGAAGATATAGGGAGGGGGAGCGTTTGCCTCTCTTGCCCAATTCCACGCCCTGAATAATAAAAATTATAGGCTATAGTTCCTTGCAGATGTAACACTATTTGCCTTTCAAGAAAATCGGTTAAACAGTTAAGAAAATATTGGGAGGGGGAGCTTTTACCCGTTTTGCCCTATGTTACGACCTCTAGCGATATAAAATATATACATTAAGATCTATTCCGAATGTCATTGTACACATTAGGCATTACGATTTGGTAACTTTTCAGGTAACAATAAAAAATCATAATATGGATAATGAAACCCATTTTGTTGAAATTTATATGGGAATAATATATAGGAAAATCTACATGCAATATCTCTGGAGCCACTGGGCCGATTTCGTCCAAACTTTACATAAACCATCTACAGACTATCCCCAAAGTACAGTGATCGTTTTCGTTTAAGTCGAACGACCCGCTTCCGCAGTTAGTGGTGACATCAAAGTGTACACTTCTTTTTATATATATAGATTAAAGTAGGAACAAAATAAGTTATATATTGAAAAATATATATAAATCTAACAATTAATTAATTTCTGGAATAAAAAAATAATTATTTAGTTACGTTGTTTTGAACTCATGCTTTCTTCAATAAAACAGGTAACTACGATGAAATTTATTTAAGTTCTAGCTTAAAGGAATTTGTTTTGCATTCGCAAAATGTAGAATAATTAAGAACGTTTTTCCGGTTTTTATAAAATACTAGCGGATACTCGTCGTAGTTGAAAGAATACAAAGCCGTAAAGGTGCAGGTGCTGCCATTTCATGTTCGAAACTTTTATTCTTTTTTAATGCCACTTTAAAAGTTTAAAAGCTGTTAATTTGCAATTCTTCGCGGAAATTTCTTATACTAATCTGTTACATTTTGTAAATTTTTAATGAAAGCTCAACTTCTGAAAATTCTTAAAAAAAAATCTAAAATTTTTTTTTTATCTATGTAGGTAGTATGTATGATGTATATCAATGAAATTTTTATTTATCATTTTTATTAATAAATTAATTAAGCCTGTTAAATGTACTGAAAAAAATTTAATGTCATTTACTTATACTTTGTTTTGGGTACTTAACTAACATACATACATGTATGTCCAGATATGTGAAAAAGTACTTATGTTGTACTTTTATTGGTATCTGTAAATGTATTCTTTGAATTACAAAACCAGTTTTTGTTTTTTAATAATTTTTTTTATTTTGTCTTTATTCGTTTTGCTCACTAAATAACGGAATAATTTACAATGATGCGCGACATTTAGAGATTTTCAAAGAATAAGTATTGGTTACAGATAGTTTCGCAAGTTTTTCTACGTTCTATTCCATTCGTACTTAGATTTAAAGTGTTAAATCTTTTTGAATTAGGTATTGTCAATTAAAATTTAAAGGGATATGTTTTAATATGAATTGAAAACATAGATCGGGTGTACTATATCTTTTAACTTGTGTTGAGTTATAGGTTCTTTATCAGAAATTTTATTAAAATAAAGAAACCTATTAAAAGTAAAATCAAATAACTGTAAGTTTTCAGTTATATTTTCTATATAACAATCTTTAAAGAGAGCGATAGTCACTTTGCTCTTAAAACTCGATGCAACATGAAGTGTAAGCAATTGTGCATGTATTAATGTTTAAATCAGGAATGGATAATGTAGATTTTTTAAAGGAAACAAAGCTACTAACTTTACTGTTATTTAAAAAAATTAAAAATGCTGACACAGATACATAGTACAAAGGGTTTTTCCCCCAATTTTTAATCAGGAAATTTCTGAAGGTTTTCTAAAAAATTTGGACTTAAGTTTTTATCAATGTCGAAACAAATTAAAGCCCACTTTTTGGCCACGAAAAATAAGAACGCATAAACCTTCAAAGTGTTGGGAATTACCTCTAGATTTCAAGAACTTTAAAAAATGTTAACAATTCATTGAAGAAATTTTGCAAAAAAGTGCAAAGAATGTGTATTTTGAGTTTTTTTCAATAATATAAAGTTGTATATAGGCAATAAAATCGTTATAAACTTATATTTGCAATAGAAGCCGCGTTGTAAGGTCAACACCGGTTTCAGTCAAAATTAAAGATTCCATTAAATTTTTATTTATTTCATGTTGTAAAATTCCTTCCTTCATTAAAAAAAATTAAATAAAATTTGGATTAAAGACCAAACACAGTTCGATTAACCACAAAGAACCGAATGTTTTATAAAATTTTACAATTTAACGAAAACGTTTTTCTTACTTGGAGAAAGAGAAATATTAAGAGTTGTTTATATTTTTTTTTTTGAGGTATCCACCAACTAAAGCAACAATAAAATTATATGAACTCGTCTTGTATTTAACATTATGAAACAGGAATGTAAAATCTTTTGATTTAAGGTAAATGGTAGGGGTATCACCTCATTTTATCCCACTTTGTCCCCCACTTTGTAATGCAATCAAGAGGTTTGAAGGCGGAAATTTTTGGTCAAATTTATATTTCAATCAATCCAACCAATCAGTTTTTAATATTTTTTTATTTCTAGGATTAACCTGCTGAATTATTAAATTGATTGTTAAGCAAGATGTGGCGGCCAGGCGTCACAATAATGGGTAATGGGATACTCTATTGATTCTGATTGGAAGCATCAATTACTTTGATTTATTGTTGCCCTTTATAGTCAACTGACAAATCCCTCAGCCACTTTGTAGCGCATGGATTGTAATAGGGAAAAGGTACATTTTCAGTCGGTGCCTGTTTTTAACAGCCGTACCTAAATAAGAGCGTTAACGTTGTGTCACGTACAGTAGTGTTTACTTTCTTGTTTAATTAAACCCATATAATAGAAATAAAAAAATAGAGACTTAGCCGCTAGAATGCCTAAAAATCGCTACATTGTCATTATTTATTAAAAATAGAGGCCATTTTCACTATTATACGGGCTGTCAAAATCGGATTTTCCAATTGCAAATCGTGAACGCTGCGCTATTTAGGGATGCTTCATACTAATTGTATGAGCATGACAATTTTTGACAACTAGAAAACGAGTTCCGCTTTTGTTTTTCCAATTGCAAATCGTGAACGCTGCGCTATTTAGGGATGCTTCATACTAATTGTATGAGCATGACAATTTTTGACAACTAGAAAACGAGTTCCGCTTTTGTTTAGGTACGGCTGTAAGAATTCTTAAAAATAAACAATAGTACTGCATTTTCCATGTCTGGTTTAAATGTAAATATACAACAATTACCAAATCACTGCAGAAAGACAGATGAATTACCTGATTACGAAGACTGTGACTGTAGATTGTCGTACGTTATTTTAGAGTAGAGCACACCGGCACCAAATAATACACACAAGCTCACAAATGACTCTCGCGAAAATCCGCCAAAACTAATGATCAATAATATTTTATAAGGTTACCACATAATAGTTATTTTAAAAATTGACAGTCCGTTTTTATTTCAACCCAGAATTAGAACTAACAAGACTATTTTTTTGTTTCTTTAGTGTCCGACCGAACGTTCGGCAATATATGATGTTCGGCTGTCTTATGCAAAAAGTTTAAGTTCACATTAGTTAGCGAAGAAATTAAGCCTAGGAAAAGTTTGGTATTGTCTTTTCTACAAAAAAATGTGACATTTTATTTAAAAAATGTAATTAGGTATTCGTTTCATAAAAATGTTTCACTCTCTAAAAGGGTAGCACGTTTTATTCTAAAAAAATTCACCCTCTCTAATGGCATAAGGTATTACACTTTTCGGCACATATACATCGACAGTGTTATTAGTGCCCCGAAAAAAAGAAGACTGATGGTGTGACAAAAAATGTCACCTTCTGAAAAGGTGCATGTATAAAATGTTTTGCCAACCCTGCAATAATGCTGTTTGTTATTTAACGAGAACAAAACGCAAGTTAATAAAATGCCCTGTTTTAAACAACTGACAAAGATATGGTGCTATTTTATAACGGCGACAATTGCCTCAAAGGGCAACAAAGCTACGCGAAAATTTCATAAATTCGGAAAAGTTAGCAAAAATAGCGAAAATTCGCGAAAATTTTTAATATTTTAAACAAGCCATCAAATTGATTAGGAGTCCCTTAAACTATAAGAGATGGCAAAAATTCGATAAAATTCAGAAAACTTACAGAAAAAAATCGCTTCTATAGTGAACGTGGCTAAAGTTCGCGAAACATTAGAAAATTGAAAACAACCCCTAAAATATATTTGAAATCGCTCAATCGGTTAAAGAAAAAAACAAAATGTGAAAATAACATAAAAATCGTTTAAAAAAATGAAATATAACGATCAAGAACAAACTTTATGTCAGGTGTTAAAAACAAGGCATTCCACTTTTTCATAGCTTGTGTTTTGTTCTCGTCAAATAACAACAGGGGGCGAATTACCGCATTCGATATCGATCGAAATTTCCATTTAAATTTTATTCTAATTTCGATTGATATCGAATGCCGTTTTTTGTCCCCAGCATTATCTCAGGGTTGGCAAGACATTTTAGACATGCACCTTTTCAGAAGGTGATCTTTTTTGCGTAGCAAAGAAAACAGCATAAGTGAACTTTAACTTTTTTCCAAAAAAAAAAAAATTCCGAGAGTGGAATGCCGGACAAATTTTATCATTGGTAATTTGCTGCTAATGTAGCGGTTTTCGTTTTTGATTGCAGCTATAAGTTCTGGATTGTTTCACTCACGCTCTTCAGCAGAGAAACTTACCACAATGACTTTACAAATTTATTTGGATAACATTAACAATAAAAAAAACTCTCGTGTGAAAATACCTTGTGGTCACCTTAAATTTAATGAACAATCTAACCACATGTTTGTGGTTGAGGCATGTTACTTTTTTATTTAAGTATCAGCATGTTTGTATGTGGTGGGTTAAGAGGCATCTTGTATCTATGAGATTGAGACTGTGTGACTAGATGGTTGTTTGGCTTGTTGGCTCACTTTAGCTGTTGGTGTCTTAGATGGCATAAAGGAGGCGCAGTCGTAACAGTATAAATAGCTTAAATAGGGCCAGTGGTTGAACAGTCTTTTTTCAAATTTTGCTTTCACTCCGCCAAAAGAAACGTTTTAGCGCAAAAAATTTACGTGTACCCAAACAACATCTGCAAATTGGATATTTACAGCATATTGGATAATATTTTATAAATATTAACTTGATAGCATAAAACAAAAAATAGAAATAGAAAAAGGAATAAGAAAAATTTACTAAAAGAAAAAAAGAAAATAAAATGAAAGTGTTTGTAAGTAAAATTTAAAATAAAAATAAATTTAAAAGTGAAAAAACGGGTTTTTCTAATTTATTTTTTTGTTTTTTTTTTTTTTTTTTATTTTTCGTTTTGCAATTTTTTAAACTTTAATCCTCGTAGTTGTTTACTGTCTGTGTATGTGCGGTATTCGTAACCAGTATAGCCAAGCCCCAACCACAACCTCAGCATCGCCCCAATAACGTTAACAATATACCGCATGACGAAAAGGCAGATAATCAATTGAGACGTGAAACATCCACTTGGATTCCCATTTTAAAATATAACAAGGAACAAAGTGAAGATGGCAGTTACAAGACCGAATATGAGACAGGCAACAACATCGTACACGAAGAGACCGGATTCCTTAAGGACTTCTCTGAGGTCAATCCGAATGGAGTGTTAGTACAACATGGTCAATATTCATACCAATCGCCTGAAGGTGAAACTATTAATGTTCAATATACGGCCGATGAACATGGTTTCCGTGCAACAGGAGATCATATTCCCACCCCACCAGCTATACCCGATGAAATCCAAAAAGGTTTGGATCAAATATATGCAGGCATTAAATTGCAACAGGAACGTTTAGAACAGCGGGCCAAAAGTGATCCGGAATTTGCAAAGAAATTAGAAAATAGACGTGTAGCTAATCAAAATGGTCAATATGTTGGTCCTTTAGAAAATCCCTAAATATCCCTTAAAAATATTCAAGTATTATTAATAAACCCTACTAATTACGTTCTTTTCATTTCTTTGCCGAAAATTTAAATCATTTAACCTGACCCCCTTGTCATTTAATTTGTAAATTTTAATTAAAAACTAAGCTTAACAATTAAACTTAATCAATAATAAAAAAAAACTTTAAGAAAAAATCAAAGTGCTTCGAATCAAACAAACGTTTTTAAAATGAACCAACAAAGACTGTGATTTGTAATAAGTTTTGGTGTTGCAAGTGTACGAGAGTCCTAATTTTATTTAGATTTTCTTTCTTACTTCAAATTCATCTCCCGTATGCTACAAATATTTTCATGTGCAACTGCAACAACTGTATTATAAAAAAATTTTCTAAAAACAAATGTGTGTAAATAATCTGGTTTGTTATTTCAACTTCTTATTAACGCAAAATTTTTCATTTACTTATAATTTGTGTATGTATGTATGTACGAAGATGGTTTTCGTTAAACTAAATAAAGAAATTAAAAACAATTAAAATTAATTACAAACAAGAGTGTGTTTAATTAAAAGTTGATTATTATGGAAAAACTTTATTGTTTTGGGCATGAATCCGTTTTACTTTTTCTTTTTATTTAATTTTTTTTTTTTTTGTCAGACTAACTGGGAAAATTTAAAGTTAATTAAAAATTACTAAGTTACGACTAGCGACTAGAATCTAATCTAATAGATATTAACAACAATTGGTTCTCAATTAGTCCGTGGCATTTTGAATTGCCCTCCTATTAATTAAAAGGGCAAGACTGCCGTTAGTTGGATCCTGTCAACATTTAAATAATCAACTTTATTACGTTGTGTTTGACAACCATTGATAGTAGACTACCGCGTAATTTGAGGAGAACATGGAAAAATGTTAATTTCGTATGCTAATTAAACATTATTTTTTGCGGCACGATCACTTAAACCAACGTCTAGCTTGATAAATACTAGGAGAAGCCTGCATTATTAATTTGAATGGTAAACAAGTAAGAAAGTAGTCGGTGAAGCCCGATTATGTTATACCCTACGCAACAGTATGTTCACACAATTTTTTGAGGGTGTACCATATCTGGGACCCATGGACCCGGCAAAACAAAATTATGTTATGAGGTTAAATTTTATTTAAGAGTTGTTTGTGCCGAATATTACCATGACATTATTTTATGAGATTTGAACGTTTAAAAGAAATTTTAGATGGGGGTTCATATGGGACCTATTGTCAATTCTAGATTTACCAATACAAATTGTTTTTTAATGACATAGTTGCTATTATATGTATAAGTTATCGTCGCTTTATTGAAAAGTGTACTTTCATCTCCAATTTTGATAGCAATTATCGTTATTCTATCTGAAATAGCACTCAAAAAACTATGCTAATCTGCATAGCCGGTCTTCGGCCGGGTGCATGGCTGCTGTTCTCCTCTATGGTATAACACACGACGGCTTAGCTAACTAAAGCTTCTAAACTCTGTGAATTGTGCCCGGCCGAAGGTCGTCTATGCAGAGAAGCTTAAGTTAGCCATTTTAAAACAATGGATTTTCGAATACGGGATGTTCAAATTCGGGGCTTTGAATTCGAGATTTTAAGTATCGGTAGTATGACCCCAACCCAAATAAGTATGTATGATTAAAACTACTTTGCACATTTCTGGATATAGTTCCCAATTTTATTTCGGGCCATTTTTCGTTTACGTTGTGCGATTTTTCGTTTGGGCGATTTTTCACACATTATTTGGTAAATTTTGCCTACAGCGTTAACAAATATGTTATACACTGAACTGACAACGATTATTTAAATAGTTTTCGTTGGCTTAGCGAATTATTCGTTAATAAATTGAAAAATAAAATTATCCAGGTATTGAAATTTAATTTAATTCGTTGACACAATGAACATGTATTTATTAAATAGTTCATATAAAATGTACGTTAAAGTAAATAAAATGGTCTTTTAGATAACGAATTAAAAAATTAATAAAATTTTCGTTTGCTTAACGTACATTTTCGTTGTCTGAACGTACCTTTTTGGTTCAGTGTATCTTATCAAAATTCACGATCAAACTAGAAGTACATTTTGCGGTACTTTTAAAAAAATAGTGAGATCAATTCAAATATAAAATAATATTCTTGCGCACGGTCAAAGTCCCAACCCTGCTATCTATCGTGTGATTTTAAAAACCAAAACTGGGATATTAAAATGCAGGATTTTGTAATTCTGGGCTTTTAAGCTCGGGAAACTTGGGTTCTTGGAATTCGGGATTTCAAATCCGCGATTTTAAGTTTCGGAATATGACCCAAATCCAAGATTCTAATAAAAGTTTTTGATTAATTTTTGTAACTTTTTTTGGCATTAAAATTCATTACAAAATAGAAGGTGATTTTCCATAAAGAAGAATTATCTCAAATTTTATATTTCATTTTCTTTCAAGAGCTATTTTTATTTATTTTTTTTTTTTTTTTGGGTGACATTGTTTTTTTTTCGAGTCATATTTCCTGGGGCCACACTTCGCAGCACCATCAGAAATAGTAAAACTCAAAGGATAAATAAAACATTTCAATTACAATTAATATTTTGACCTTAATTCTTTTTTATTTCATAAATATTTAACCTGAGTTCGAATGTTCGAATAAATAAAACACACATAATTTAATCGTGAAATTTTGTATAAATAATTTCGTTCTTAGATAATAAATTTAAAATATATAAATAAAACAGATATAACTAAATATAAATGATTTTTAAAACTGCTACTACTCGTTGTATTTGTAACTCTTAAATTTGAGTCGATAAAGTCATCAAAGTTTCGAACTTTAGTTTTTGTAACGGCTCGGAAGGTAGTTATTGTGTTTTCTAAAGTGCTCAAACTATTTTCCGATGTAGTGGATAGCAAGGGCATGGGAAAGCAAAATACTCTTTCGATGTAAACTAGTTCGTGTGAATTCATCATATTTTGTTCTCGCACGGTGATGGGCACACAAAGTGCAGGTTCTTCAGCAGAACTTTGCGCTTTATAAGGTTTGCCTAGTTTGGTAATATTGCCGGGTAATTTAGGCCACAATGAGGGCGGTATATTAAATGCACTTAATGCTAAGGGTATTTCCGAGGGATCTGTTTCTAAACTGTCATTATAGAGGAACTTATCAGAATTATTTGATAATTGATAATTCCCTTCTGTGGTTGTAAGTAGTTCATCCATAAAGTCAGTTGGCCAACTCCTGCGTGTTGCATTTATATTTTGGAATGTCCCTTCAATATCGTCATCAAAGATTGGTTGTGGCTCTGTACTCCAAAACTCTGTTGACTTGCTAGCCCACTTCGTTTTTAAAATGCCCAACTCATCATTATCGTCATCATCACCATAATCGTCATTATTATTGGCATTTGCTGTTGTCATCACTTCAATGGAATGCGGTGAGGTTTGTTTATGATTGTATTTAATTTCAATAGATTCATTTATTGTCTTTACCACCTCCATTAATTTTGGATCAGTTGAATTTAATTTAATGACACTTTGTTGGCGTTGAAAATTTTCATTTGCTGCTGCTGCTGCTGCTGCTGCTGCTGTTGTTGTTGCCGATTCTGCTCTATCGGAGCTTCTTTCAATGGAGTTTGGCTCTGTTGTGCTGCTAATTGGACGAATTTTTTGTCGACCTTGTACTTTAACTTTTCTTTGAAGCTTCTGCTCTGAACTCATTTCCGTAGATTCTTTTAATTTGTAATCGACTGAAGGTGAAGTCGACGATTTATAATTTTTGTACTCTTGAATACTTTGTCTATCGGATTTTGTAGGTTTCTGTTTAATGTGACCAATAAAACCACCTGAAAAGGTAAATCGGTATTTGAGTTAAGTTGGTAAAATAAATATTATTGTCTTTATACAGAGTTTGAATTCTTTATAACTTTTTTAATTAATTATGCCCGCATTCATAAAGATATTTTAAATTTAATAAAGGTTTACAAAACAAATTTGTTCAACCCCCGCAAAGTTATGAAAAAATATGTTAAAAAGAGCAAAAAAAGATATTTGGAAATTTTCAAGTGATGTTACGAATATTCATATTCGTATTCGATATGCCGAATATTCGCCTATTTTACGACATTCGTATACGTTAACACATTCAAAAAGGAAAAAAATAAAACAAAACCTTTTGTCTTTAACGCAAAATAAAATCTTCTTTTAGTAAAAAAAAATCCAACAAACATTAGAGGGATTTTGCCGCCACAAAAACAATTTATGAAAATTACTCAAGTTGATTTTAAGCATTCCCTACAGAGAAAAAATGTTCACCAAAATATTAATTAATTCAATAATGCTGTTTCAAACATTTTTTTTCTCATTGTTCCAATTAATTTGCTTTAATTGAAAATAAAAATTATAATAGTTGTATTCACACCGAACTTGTTAATTTGTTACTCGGTAGTTTGTTAATTTGTTAAAGTTTCCAACTGTGAACGACCACCTTTTTATAACTTTGTTAGTCTGGTAACTTTCGTAGTAAAACAGCATTTAATTAACATACTCTCAATGTACACGAAAATTGCCAAAACACAAATATTTTTTTAGAAATGTATCACAAATGACTTTTTTATTATATTTATTTAGAAACTGCAACAGCTGATTGTGAGTTACCAACTATTTTATCAGGGGTGCCGTATCGTTAATTTTTTAAATGTTAATCCGGTAGCGCGTTAAATATACAAAAACAAAATGCATGTAAAAAAGTAACGATTAACGACTAACAAACTAACAAGCTCGGTGTGAATACCACTAATGTTTGTGTGTATATTAGCCTATATGAAAACATACACACAAACTTCAAAATATTTTAAAGTTTCAAACAATTTTTTAATTGTTTCAGTTAATTGTTTTGATTGAAAAAAAAAATTCGATTTGTGTTTACGTTTTATTTAGCCTCTTTTCTGAGGAGCAAGAAAGGCTCCAACTTACAAATGTGTTAATTCATATGATCAATTTGTTTGCAGTACGAAATTTAATTAATAGTTCAAATTTCTAACAAATACGTTAATTGAAGTTGGTTTTTTCTGTGTAGATAAACAATAATTTGAAGCAATTGTCTAATTATCGTACGGAAATTATCGACAATTGAAATCGGTCAATGAAATATCAAGATAACTCCGATCCCATTACACAAATTGGTAATGCGTTCACTGCAATGGATTGACATTAACATTTATAGAAACTCGGAGAGATAGGGGAGACTGGGGCATCTTCGGCACTTTTTTTTGAAGCCCTGAATCTAAGAATGTATGCAACAGATTTAAAAATTGTATCGCTTGTTGTTGTCCTTGGATATTGAATAATAAAATATTAGTACAAAATTTTACGAATACTGAGTGTTTGTTATGTTTTTTTGAGAATTAGTAAAACAAAGTCATTTTCGCTGAATGTGCCCCCCGCCGGGGTAGCTTCGGCATTTGACGGGGCACATTCGTCGACTACATTCTTAAAGGCAGTGGTTTAATAAAAACTCCATAAAAAATAAAATTAGATGCCAGTTATAAACGGATTAAGCATTTTTAGATGGATACAGTTAATGAAAAATAAACACATTTCTTGGAATTAGTAACTTAAGTTTTATTTCGGCCCATAGAACTAGCGAAATATTTTAATTTTCAGGCTTAACAAATAGAGATCAAAAAGATATCAAGCATCCGAAGGAAGTTTATTATTGAGATGCAGTCGTCAAGAGTTTAAGTAATCTCAGTAACTTGATAAATTGGATTATTACTATATCGTTTGACTAGGCCGAATGTGCCCCAATTGAAAATGCCGAATCTACCCCGAAAGCACTATGTACACTATTTTCTTCTTTTTTCTTTTGTTCTTCAACAAAGATTTAGATTTAATTTATTTTTTAGGAAACTAGCACAATTATTAATGTTGGTTTGTATTTTTTTTTTTAAATACTGATCATTTTCAAATACTAAATACTTAAGAAATAGAATCAAAATATTACAGAAACACTTGGAAAAACACTTAAACACGTGCAGCTTTTTCAGAGAGATGACAAACTTTGCGGGAGTTATTTATTTTGATTTTCGACACATTTAAATAAATAGTTAGTGATATAAAATAAGTGCATCATATCGAAAACGTCATTGACGAATGTACCCCAGTGCCGAAGCTGCCCCAGTCTCCCCTACAATAATTAGGAGTGGAAAGCTTCACAGTTTGATATCCATAACTTAACACTGTGAAAAACAAAGTATGTAAAGTTAAGAAAAATAAAGAAAGAACCCTAAATTAAATATGTGAAAACCCACCGAAAAAGGTCGGTGAATTACTAATTAAAAGCGCAAAAAGACTGAGAAAAACGAAATCTTAAAATATTTAAATGTAAGTATCAGTGTGACCATTTTTGCATTTCTTTAGGATTTTTATAATAGGTTTTTTGATTTTTTAGCTTTATTTTAAGTTTGGAGGAATAGTTTTATTGATTAGCTGAATTTTTTCTATAAACTATTATAAATTTTCAATACAAATAGTTTCACTCAAAAAGAAATTTCGTACTAAAATTCATTAGTTTTATCCAAGGTTGGATACCGAAACGAAATTCGGTATCGGTATTAAACTTGTTTTTATTTCGGTATCGGTATTTTAATTATATCGGTATACCGGTATAGCAACTTTTATAACCAGTGGTGGATTTACGCCTAGGCCCGTGAGGCCCGGGCCTAGGGCGGCATAATTTAAAGGGCGAAAAAATTTAAAGGTAAAAGAATGTAACCCTGCCTTTACACATGCAAGTAGTGGCACGAAAACTGTTGTATACATACTGTCAAAGAAAAATTTTTCGAAATAGTCGAATCTCATGCCATTTGCTTTTGTGTTTACACATGCCACTGCGATTTCATTTTCAAAATGTCGTTGAAGCGTTAACTTGAGATAATTTGTTGGCTTCTCAAATTAAAAAAAATGTATCAAAAACCCAAATAGAGTTACCGAGCTAATCATATAAGCACATTTTTGGGGAAATGGTTTACATATATTTATATAAGCATTACTTTAACAATATTAATGCTTTATAATTAACAAACTTTCTTTTATTAATGCAAGTTACAAAAAATTAATCATAATAATACATTTATCAAGTTAAAACTTTAATTGCAATTCGATAATAATCCAGTAAATTTGCATTTAATTTTTAACAGGGTAACTTTGTTCATCGTTTTGTCATTTAATGGCATGCAAGTGCCAAATTTCCACTCGCATGCAATTTTTGCTGCCACTGGAGCTGCCATTGCGAAAAATGTGAGTGTATTAGTAAAAAAGTGTGAGTGTATTGAATTTTTCGAACTGGCACCCAGCGGGAAAACTCAGAAGACCTTCTTACTTCAGGCCTTTTTAAAGGCCTGCTTAAAAGATTTTTTGATTCAATTACTATTCTTATCTAACTGCTAAAGAAGGCCTCGTAGAAGGCCTCGGCTCTTTCGTATAAAAGATAAGATACACCTTCCACACTCGCTTCTATGAGAAGGGAGTAGAAAAGGAGTAACATTTTTTGTATTGTTTTTTTGCACAAGCAAAAGCAAAAACCATTTTTTTTTTGGTCCCGTTACCCTTCTTATGTACCTGCTGAAGAAGCGAGAGCGGAAGGCCTTCTCCGCAATGACAACGTGTGTAAAAAAGATATGAGTATGGAATGGAGCGAGAAGGCCTTGTACATCCAAAATAAGGGGTACAGAGGCCTTCTAGAAGGCCTTCCTACTCCTTCTTTTTCCCGCTGGGCAGTGGCATGTGTAAATGCTAGGTAAGGGAAATTCAAAGAAAATTATAAAATTTGGAATACATTTTTTTTAACACACCATTTATGTGTTAAATTTTTTTAATTTTTTGCTTGAAAGTTATAAACAAAATAATATGCATAAAATAATTGAAATATGTATAAAAAATAAGACTGATATGACACTGCTTTGAATTGGCCAAAAGATTGGAATAATTATATGTGAATTAAAATATACAATGTATTAGGTTTTTCCAAGCTCGACGTAGGAATTTTCCACCTCTCCAAGGCCATTTCGACGTGACATATTAAAAGTGTAAATAACCAAAAATCGCTAAACAAAAAATTTATTTTAAGGTCTTTATATAGCGATAAAGTTTCGGCTACAGGTTAATAAAAATTTTAAATTTTTAAAAATTATTAATATTAAATTTAATACACGATAGAACACTATTTACAAAATCTGTAAAATATTTTGACGATAATTACGATTATAAAGTAAAATTTTTAAATAAAATAGCGGATTTTGTGGTAATGCGTGTTCAAAACTGTGTTTTTTTTTGTAAAGTTTAGTAGCTTGGCGTCTTGTATTATAAAACTTTTACTCCGTAGAATTTCCACTCTCCTTAAAAACGTTATCTATATGAAGTTTATTTCCGATAACGTGTTTAAATTAAAAAAATCAGTACATTATCTAAAAATTTGTTAAGAAGAAGGTAAAATAACTCACATTTAATGAAGAATCCCCAGGACATTGTTGTCCTTCCTGCAATAGGTATGCCATTCAAAATAATATATTGAATGTATTTTTTTGTGCACACTGGCTATAAAAATAAAAAATTATAAAAATTTTTTGCTTGTTCTACAATCTTAGAGGTAATAAAATTTTGATTCACAATTCATGGAGACGTAATTATAAGTCATTGCATTTATAATTTAAATTTTTAATTTGTATGTAAATAACGGGTCCGCCATCTAACTTTTTTTTTTCAACTAGTGCTTATTTCGTGAATGGTTACACTTAGCTCATGTCTGATTTGACAGATAATTAGTTTTATCCCTCCGCTGAACGAATATGGTTGTGTATACGCTTGAACAACGCTGGGAAATATTGCGACATTACTTTGAAAATCATGGTAATGTTGCAGAATGTGTGCGAAAATTGCGTACGGATTTTGGAAGAAGAGAAGCACCGTCAGCTCCGTAGGTTCGTTATCTTGTGAAAAAAGTGAAAGAAACTGGCATCCTCATCGATTAACCAAAGCGTGAAAAGCGAAAAACAGTGTGTACACCCGAGAATATTGCTGCTGTGGCAGAAAGTGTGCGTGAAGCGCCATCAACATCAATTCACCGTCGTTCTCAACAATTGAACATTTCGGAGACATCATTGAGACGAATTTTGCATAAAGACCTTGGTATGACACCATACAAAGTCCAATTGGTTCAGGGGTTGAAGCCAACTGGCTATCCAATGCGTTTTCGCTTCGCTAAGTGGGCCTGCGATCGACTTACAGAAGATGCAAAATATATTTAAATACATACGTACATATCTGTGGCAATAGAAAAAAATTAACAAAAATACAAATCAAGGAGAATTTACTAGAAGGTGGGGTCCCGTCAAAATATAGTGTTTTTTTCGGTGGTCGACTTGTCAAAGTTTGTATGCAAACTAGGATTTTTTTGCAAACAAACCTTTTTTACTACAAATATGTATCTTTGACAATCCGACCACAGAATCAGTGTTGTTGTAGAGTTGACCTCACCTTCTAGTAGGGTTGCCAGACACCAAAAGTCAAATAACTCGACAATAGAAAAAATTCACCTGGATTTTGAAAAAATAACTGGACAATTTGAAAAAGCACTTAACTATAAGAAAAAATAAGATTTTACTTCAGATTTTGTTTTGCAATAAAAAAAATTTTAAAAAGCAAGGAAACGTAACACTTAAAGTTCAGTCATATCATATTACAAAATTATAATCAGGGCGAATTCAGTACAAGTGGCAGCGAAAAGCCTGCTGACTTTGACAGTTCGAACCAATTTGTTTTGGTTTCATAATATTTTATTTATATATAGTTGACATTTCGAGACGTAAACATCTGCTGTTTTTATGGTTTTTGTTTTGTTGCAGTATTACTGCCACCGTATATATAAACTCAACTTTATATATAATAAATTAAATCGAATAAAAAAGTACACAAACAGCCATGTTATGGATCAAGTGAAATTGAAATCAATGGAGATTTCTAGTTAAGATAAGTTCTAATGAAGATAAGCTGTACTCATAGTATGAAGTATATAAAACAAAATTATTTAATGAACTTTAAACACTAGATCGTTTTTCAAGTTTGTTCGATTTTGATTTCACTCGAACTCGATTTACCGAACATGGCTGATAACTTTTCGTTTAGCCACATATAGGGCAATTCCACGCATAAGTCTATCATAAATGAAAAAAATTAATATCTGATTTTGGTAGTAAAAATACTTAAGTATGATGGCAACATTATGTTACTTTTAAGTTTTTATAGTGGCAACAATTTTTTGATATTTTTTTAAAAAAATTTGATATTTTGAATTAAAAAAAAAATAAATTCAGTCCAAATTTAAATAATTTTAATCAGGCTTAAGTTCATCAAATGTAATTTTTCATTAAATTATTTTTATGAAGAAAGCAATTTTACAACATGAAAACTAATTAAAATTGTTATTGATAATTTTTCCTTCTTGACTGGACTGAGATTCGAACCCAGGCGGCTGGTTATCCTGACATATTTCGATCACAACCACTTGATCTCCTCAGAGGGATTTACCGTCTTACACTCGCAGCCATCGATGACTGCTGACGTCAATAGTCAAAAATAAATCCTTAAGCCAAATTATATTTTAACCTTTGGTAGATCGAAATTTGCTTTTTTTGAAGATTATCCATTTTTTAATTGATTTTACATGTTTTTCCTTACTTCCGTTTTTTCGTACTTTTTGTCAAGAATTCTTCTTGAAGTTCAAAGTGCATTTTTGTTTTTCCATGTTTGTCTTTCTTTTTCCTGTTGACCTTTTTCAGCACAACTTGAAGGACAAATGTACACATAGAGTTCGTGCCCTAGCTTTAACAACAATTAGTATTGTGGTTATTTTGTCGAACTATTTATGGTTTCAATCCAAATTTTAATATTTTTAATCAGGCTTAAGTTCATCAAATGTAATTTTTCATTAAATTATTTTTATGAAGAAAGGAATTTTACAACATGAAAATTAATTAAAATTGTTATTGATAATTTTTCTTTCTTGACTGACCTGAGATTCGAACCCAGGCGGCTGGCATGAGATTCGAACCCAGGCGGCTGGTTACTCTGACATAATAATTTAATGAAAAATTAAATTTGATGAACTTAAGCCTGATTAAAAATATTAAAATTTGAATTGAAACCATAAATAGTTCGACAAAATAACCACAATACTAATTATTTAAAAAAATTAATTTTTTAAGTTTTTGAAACATTTATATTTATTATTTCTAATAAGGGTTTGTTTTGAATTGTTTTAGTTTCTAACTTGTTATTAGTGATTTCGTCGGTGGTGTTTATATTCAAAAATATCATTTTAAGGAGTTCATTAATTACAATTTTGTATCTTTCAAATAATTTTATGCGCTGTGATTTTAATTCTAACATTTCATGTAAAAATACTGACTTTTATACCACACAAAGTGAGTGTAGTGTCGGTCGCGTTTTGGTCTGTAGTGTCAGTCACAATTAATTTTACTAATAAATATTTTTTTAAATAACTTGCCGCTTTTATTTTAGCATTTTACAATAGTTTGTTTCTTGAACTTTCAATAAAAACACAAATTAAAGTTATTATAAGTGCAGAGGAAGATTGTTGAAGTTTAAAATCACTCTTGAAAGCAACTTCCTTTTGCATGTAGTGTCAGTCACGTTTACAATATACGAATTGTGTCAAATGTATAGTCAGTCACATATGGAATTGCCCTATATATTTTTTTGTATTGTTATTTGAAGAATTAAATAACTCTTTTAATTTAGTTGTAAGCAAAAATGTTTCAAACATTTTGCAACTTTGATCAAAAATGTAGTCTTATTAAAATTGTATCCTAGATTCTTCTGAGTAAAGATTACCAGAAATACCTTCAGTCCTTGCACAAAAAGTGTTGCTAGTTGGCATGACTAACAAACGAGATCAGTTAATATAAGTTTTTTACGGTATTGTTATCGCATTTTTGAAAAAACTGGACCTCTCTCTCTATCTCATTAATTGGAATGTCTGTCGGCCAATTAGAAATTTTTTCTTTACAATTTGTTCTTAGTATATAATTTTGTTCTAAACAATAATAAATATGATTAATAAAAAAAAGTAATTTTTCAAAAGTATGAATGCTTTATGGATTGTAATTTGACTTGGAATACACATTCGTATTAATATGAAAATTTATATTAAATAAAGTTTTTTAACTGGACAAATTGCATTTTAGCTAGAACCTGGATAACACCCAAAAAAACTGGGCAATACAGGCCATTCCAGGCCGTCTGGCAACCCTATTATAAGCCCGGCTAGCATTTTGAATCATCATCGAATTGTTTAGAAATCAGATTCACGATCAAAATATCCGTATATGAGCATATTTTTCAATAATAAATTATACTCTCGTTGTAAGAAAATGGTACCCTACCGATGAATTAGCTCAACGAATCATTTGTGAAACAATTTGCTGAATCCTTTTTGAGCATACAAATAAATCATTTATGAATCCCTTTTCAATCGCTCAAGTGATGAATCAGTTTTTAATCATTAAAACTGATCTGAAAAGACTCATTTGGGTGACTTTTAAAAAAATAATTAGCAAAATAATAGCTGGGATCTATTAAATCAGTCCTTTTTATTACCTTAAAATTATAAAAACTAAAACAACCGTACTGGTATTTATAACAATCAGGGACCGAAATAACTGTTATGTTTTTATTTCAGAGCAAAAAGGTTAGGCAAAAATGCCCTTTATCTGCATTTGGGAATTTTTAACCATTATCGTGTCTTTTATATTATATTGGTTACCGTAACTAATTAATTGAGTATACAAAAATTTTGGTTAAAAATAACCATTAAATCAACCAAAAAAATTTTTTGGTTAAAAATAACCATTAAATCAACCAAAAAAAATTTTTGGTTGAAAATAAGCATTATCGAAAAAAATGTATTTATTTTGGTTATCATGTATAAAAAAATTCCAAAAATTTCAAATGTTTATTGTTGTCACCAAGTTTGTATATACATGTTTACATACATATGTACAATGTATATTTTTTAGGTATCAAACTCAAATATGGGCATTTTCTGGGGTCACGAACGTACCTTCATATGCTTTTGATGTACAAATACCAAACCAAAACTTTTCAGAGCATTTTTTTCGATTCGATAGTATTTGGGTAGCTCTATGTTTAGTGCAAAAGATAGTTTTTATTAAGTTTTAATTTTCCATTAAATTTCCTCAATTTCCTTAACAAAAAAAAACTTAATACTCCTTTTACAATTGATTGTAAATTATAAAGAAAGAGTGTAAGCATGTAAAATAAGTTTATAAAAATATCTTTAGAAGTAGCTTAAAAAGAAAATATAAAATTTTCCAGTTTCCAGCGCAATTTCCTCAAGTTAAATAGATCAGATATGCTATGAAACCATTCTTTAATAAAAACATAGACCTTTTTTTATAATAATAGACAATAAAAGACGATGATTATCAACATTTAATTTTTTCATCCTTATGTGATTATATACATAAACATATGTATATATATATACATACCGGTATGTGAGTTTTATTCTTAAAATAATCCAACATCCATCTATCGTACTTCAGCTCTTAAATCCAAAATCAAAAACACTTAAACAATTCATTTTTTAAATTCATTACGTGATCGTGCAAAGTCGGAGATTAAAATGAGATGAGGGAAAGGAATAAAACGTTACACTTTTAAAATACTTGGAAACTGAAGTCAGTGTCGAGCGCGCATTCTCAGCCCTGAAACTGGTCTAAGGTATATTTATAGCAGGTAGTCTCGGAAAGCCAGCTGTTTATTTTTTATTTGCTTGTTTTGTGGTACGAACAGTCAAATTTTGTATAGTAAACATGTAAACAAGTTTTTTGTCTCTATCTTTTGTTTTTTTTTTTTTTTTTGTCTCTTATCAACCCCTTTGCCTTTTGACAGTTCGTACCACATAATAACAATAAAAAGCCCTGTTGTTTGTTTTATTGTTCAATTGTTGTAATCTCGCGGCTACCTGCTATAAATATACCTTGAACTGGTCCTTAGTGATCTTAGATGAACCCTCTCAGAGAATTCTTTAAGATCCCTAATGTTTGTTAAATTTAACAAAAATGTTAATTAATGAGACCAACTTCTTTGATATTGCGTTGAATTCTTTTAGTGTGATTCTACGTTAGGCTTTCTTCATTTAAATATAACAAACTTATGTGTATGTTGGGTTTAAAAAACTGATATTGAAAGCCTGACAACAGATACATACATATGTATAGGAACATAATTTAAAAAAAATTCATTAACATATGTAAATTTTTAACGTCGAAAGAGTTCGTTAAATCATGTTTCAGGACTTTGGGGCATACTCAGGTTCTTGGTTTTAGATATATGTGTTAAAAATATAAGTTTTGGACCGATATCTTGGTTATATGTAGACTGACTTTTTCCTGAGCTATGTTGAATTATTTTAGTGTGATTACTGAGTTTCGATTATGTACAGTGTAATTTCTTCATTCGTAATGCACTGAAAAAGTCGAATTTTTGAAGTAGTAACCAAAAAAAAAAAATTTTTTAATAATGGTTATTTTCAACCAAAAATTTTTTTGGTTTATATAACGATTATTTATAACCAAAAAAATATATTTCTCATTTCAATTGGTTAAAATAACCAAAATAATATATATATCTTTTTAATGGTTGATTATAACCATTAGGTAAATGTATCGGTAATAATTGTTAAATCTGATATTTTTATCGTTTATCTTATAACTGTTACGTCCCTGATAACGATACCAATATTATTTTAATAAGTTTCGGTATACTGGAAGCTTAAACAATTTTTCCACTCGTTTTGTAAAAAAAAGGACAATGCAAATTGAAGATAAAATTTTATGACTAAGCTCATTTCTTTCCTTAAGGTCGTGTCGGATACAACTTCGTCGCTTTGCGTGAAGTTTCTAATAAAAGAAAATCATACTTGCTAATTGTCAAAGCGCCAAAAAGGATGAGAGTTGCCTAACTTTTCGCTTTACTCTGCGTCAAAAGAACTTTATGTGATATGTTTCGTATAAGGTTGTATATTTCAGCTCAGATGACAGAGCGAATCTGTAACGCAACGTGAAGCAAAAGTTTTATCTGGCATAGCCATTAGTGCGAACATCAGTGATGATAGCAAAAATCCTTTCGCTATCTACATTGGCATGTGGCAGTGATAAATCAGAGGTAGCTTATTTCGAGTAAACGGGGAAAATGAAATTTTCTTTCAAATTTTTACTTTAAAGACTTATCTCCAAAACTTTTTGATGCCCATCTTTTACAAATTATCTATTTTATATCAAGATTTCCATATTTTTAGTTGAAATGACGGCACGCAATGTCTCAAAAAGCTTTAACAATTTGTAATGTTGCCGTATCAACAATTTTATTAGTATGCTATCACAAAGCGAAAAAGGCTGCCAAATGTATACAGTTATCCTACATATATAACCTTTACCGAAGGTAAAAGGGTATACATAAGTTTGTCATTCCGTTTGTAATTTCTACAATATTGATCTTAGACCCTATAAAGTGTATATATTCTGGGTCCTTATGAGGAGCGAAGTTGATTTAACAATGCCCGTCTGACCGTCTATTCGTAGAAATGGGTTTTCTGAAGACCCCAGATATTAAGTAGGCTAGGTTATTATACATTTCGTCGGCTTAATATGCAAACCTGCTAACTCCCTTTCAGTAAATTTTAGGTTTACATATTAGACCGACGATTTATGTCACATAAAGTCTAGATGGTTTGTTATTGAAATTTAGCCAGATCGGTCCATAAATGGCTGATATATGAGCAAAAATCCACGATTGCCTCTAACTTTTCCTATAAAATTCTTTGTTGTTGTTGTTTTTTTTATCCCTATCACCAAAAATAAAATTTTTTTTATTTGTTTAGACTTTTTTTCGCGTTATTCACATAACAAATAACTGAAATGTTAAAATTTCACTTTTGTCATCATTTCTTAAAAAAGCTTTTATGCAGCTGCCAAAAAATTTTGTACATTTTTACTCCTCTTCTTTTACCAGGTCGAAATTCAAGGCATCTAACATTGTCTTATCTAAAGCTTCGTACAGACGATGCTCGGATCTTACAATGTTGTCATTTTTCTGACAATGGTGCCATTGTCAGATGCATTAATTTAACACATCTGCCAAATGAAAATAGTGTACAATGTTCACACAGTTGCAAGACATTTTTAGTAAATTTTAATGACAACATTGTAAGATCTGACCACCGTCTGTATGAAGCTTTACTTATCTGCTTTGAATTTATATATCGTAACCTAAAACCCAAAAGGATCTTACTAACCAAAAATTTACTTTTTCATTGATTCTGATGTATTGTATCAACACAAATGTCCACAAAAATTGTCGGTTGGAATCTTTCGACCAAAACAAGCGATTTTATTAACAAAAAAGGACTTAACTACAAAAGATGATGTGATAAACGCTAAAATACCTTACTAACAGCTTGCATAATATGCTCCATTGTCAATTGCCAAAAAAAAAAACTGGTAAGTTTAAAAAGAAAAATAAATTATAAACAGTTTAAAGTAATTTATCAATTAACCATTATTTTGCGTTTTAGGTGACGATATATTTCTTGACGTAACTAATTCAAAATTATTTCACCAAAAAAGCTGCCATAATTAAAAAAACGGGAATTCCCGCCCAAATATCCTGTGTTTTTTTCTCGAAATATTAACGGAATCCCGGGATTTTTTTCCGGGAAATCCCGTATAAAAAACACTAACTGTAATTCAAAAAACTGGGTATGCATATAAACGAAATTTTTCTTACACGATAAGTTTTCGGCTATTTTAAATGCCAAACTATAATTGCATTATAACTGCAATAAGTTCTGTATTTTATTAAATTCAATTTCATATTATGTAATTCTGGTTGAAAAGCGTGTCATTGAAAAAGGTAATTTTTCCGTCGTGGGTGCACTACGGTATCAAGGCGAATTCAACTACAAGTGACTACGTGGAAACGCCATCTGATTTTGACAGTTCGAACCAATTTGTTTGGATTTGTTACGTAGCGTCTTTACCTGACAATTTTTTGTCATACCAAACTTCAAACTTCATATTAAAAAAACGGTGACAAAAATTTTCGAGTTTTTTTATATAGACTTTGACGTTTGGTATGACAAAAAATTGTCAGTTGAAGACGCTATGTTGGGAATGGTTGACATTTCGAGCCGTAAACACTGACAATGCATTAAACCCTATGTTTTTGGATTGTTGTAGTTCCAACACCACCTGTAGTTGAATTCGCCTTGTGTATTTTCCATCTTTTAAAGTACAGAAATAATACAATAGTAATTGCACTGGTTTTTAACTTTTTGCCATAACCTCAAAAATGAGATGTTTTCTAAGATAAATCGGGGCTGCTGATCACGAATATTGCATTCATTTATTTTTCGCAAGAAGCGTTTTCGAGATATACGCGAAAATCGTGTTTTTCTGCAGTTGTTTTAGGTATTTCGAACTGTGTCGATCGGATAAAGATTTACTGAGTTGCTGGTTTTTAAACTTTAAAAAAATTTGATTTTTTATGTTTTTTCAAAATTCACCATTTTCATTTTAATTTAAGGCAATAAAAAAATTTTGAAATTTTTTTTTAACATGTATGTATCTTAAATAATATTTTGTTTCAAAAGTAGTAAGCGTAAAATTGTTATCGTCGGACACAGAATTAAGAAATAACGGCGTATTTAGTGAAAACATCCGAATTTGAATTTTCATAAAAAAAAATTTACTAATTTCAGGTCGCTGATTTCAAATTTAATCTCCATTTTTCTCTATCAGCTCTAGTTTTCGAGATATACCGTTATGTCTCAAATTAAGGCACTTTCACTACATATATTTGAATAACTTAAAAACGGTTGACCATATTCAGTTTAAAAAAATCCGAAACTCGGCAACAATATTATCTTTAAGCCGTGCTTACGTTGTTTTTAAATTTGCCCTATAGTTTCAGAGATATCGTAGAATTTAGCTTAGAAAATATCTATTTTTTCAGGTTCATTTTTTTGTGGCGTAGTGTTTTTTTCCATGTCTGATATATATGAATTGATACTTTCAGATTAATTTATTACGGAGCCCCGATGCGAAGGTTGCAAGTGCGATTCCTGCCAGAGACTCTGATCTGTTTTACTACAACGGCCTGAAGGTCTAATTAACTATTGATCGGTTCATTAAGTTAGAATATAAATTGTTATTGTATTTGTTACCCTTAATAGATTAATTTTAAATTAAATTCAGATTTGTTTTAAATTTCTAGTAACAATTTACTACCCAGCAAAAACTTTACTTACAATCCTACTTTTAATGACTTCAAGAATTCATTACCTTGTAGCTTTATTCGCCACTTTTTGGATTATTAGTTATATATTAAATAATAACTTTATTATATCTTAAATATACAGAAAAATTTGTATTTTCATTATGACAATAAAAATGTCATTATAGTCATAAAACATAGTTTTTTAATGCAAAAACTACGCTGCCCCGGTAGACTAGCTGGTAGAGAGCTAGTCTATCATCACCGAGGTTGCGGGATCAAATCCCGCCAGACAGAAAAAAAAAATAAAAAATAAAATAAAGTAAAATAGAATAGAATAGAATAAGAAAAAATAAAAATAAAATAATTAAAAAAAAAACAAAAAAAAAAAAAAATTAAAAAAAAATTAAAAATTTTTTACTTTATTGACTTTGTGTAACTATATATTTTTATTAAAATTTTAAGTATAAAAAAAACATATTATTTTTTAGATTATAATAGGCTAAATTATAAGGGATTACTTTTGGGACATCTCGAACAAAAATAAGTACTTCTTCTAGTAGAAAAATAAGTAGTCTGTTCGTCAAGTTCTCATTATTTTTCTACTTATTTTGTAAGCAAAGTTTTTGCTGGGTATATACAGGCAGGCAGTAAGTCGAATGTATTTGGACAACTTATTTGTTAAAAAAAATTTCACAACTTACCGTGCTGTCTGTTTATAGTTTTATTATAAACTTTTCCATCAACAACAAGTCCATTGTTGCTGTTGTTACTCGTATTGCTGTTACTACCAGCATTTTGATGTGTGTGCTTTGTGTCGTTCAATAATTTAACCGGTTGTAGAGGCGGATCTGGCTTCCAAGTACCATAAACAATTGATTCAAATACTGGACCATCATTATACGAAGGTGACGAATATTTTGGGTCATCCAGTGAAATACGGTCTTTCAAAATCGATACCGAATGAGAACTTAAAGTTGGAGTCGTTGAGTATGAAATTGGTATCAAGGGCATATCATTTTTGCCGCTTAAAGCTACAGGAATCCAATCGGGCGTAGCAGTAGGGACATTTTTCAATATCTCTCTAGTTGACAGCCCTGCTGCGGGAACAGCATATGGATACAACATGGGTTGACGGGGTGGCTTTTGAGAATCAAATCCAGGTGGCAAAAGTAAAGTAGAAGGTTTGTATGTTGATGTTGTTGGAAGAATTGAAGGGCGTAAAGGAATACTAGCGGCGTTTAAAAGTTTTGAATATAAAATAATTACTAAGCAATAGATCCAATATTGTTTTGACATATTTATTCAATTGTTTAGCGTAGTTTCTATTTAAATACTATCTGCTATAGATCGATTCAAACATAACGTTCTAGTTTTTCTTTTTTGTTTCAATAAAGTTTTTTTCAACGGTATTCAATCGTAGATGAACGCACACACTATGATCGTCGGGTCAGCACTTTTCTGATTCGTTTATTGTTTTTATTGTCTATTATTTTTTTATTATTTCAAATTGATTTAGAAATTTCCACACAAAACAATACACTTGTTGCGATATTTTTTCTTTTGTTTTTTTGTGTGCCAGTCGTAATTGTTGTAAACAGAAGTTTTCGCTTTTAACTTGTTTTTTAAATTTTCTTTCAATATTATTTCTCCTTGTTTTACACTTTATTAACTGGTAATTGTTGCAAACACACTTTGGTCATTCATTGCTTTGCTTCACCAAAATCCAAGAGACCGGAGAACATGTAACAATATTGGTTTTGCGCGTCCATCATGATTTCTAGTCAGCATCTTTCTTTAAACTGATCCATCGAATATTTCTCTGAATGTTGCAAGCCCCATTTCTTCCACTTCTATTTTTTGTGATGTTGTTTTTGCCAGAATTTGATGAGATAGATAGTTTTACTTCTTGTACGGCGCACAGTGGCTTAGAGCCGTTTTTCATCGGCCAAAAGTCTGCAACTTTTGAACTAATAGAGATATTTTTTATCAAGAGATGTTCTTGTGAATCTTTCTCCAGTCTAAATTTCATTAAATTTGGCTTAGCACTTGTTGAAAAATTTAAGGTCAAAGTTGAACTTTTTATTCAAATGTGGGTGTTTGCATCTTAAATCTGCTTTACTACATATAAAAAAAGTCATAGCCAGATAAAAAAAAACATTTTATTAATACCCAGGTTAATTTTTTGAACTGGTTTCCGCTTTATCAATGCTACAACAGGTTCTACTAGATCAGGTTTCACTAGAATAGTTTGCTTTTGGATAAAGAAGAAGTTATTTTTAATGTTTATTTTAATTTTACTTAAATAACAATAAAAGCAAATCAAAATTATTATTCATTAGGTTGTAAAATTGCACACCCAGAGAAAAAACATGTTTAAATACGGTCACCTCCAACAAAACTTGTTTTTAAGAAAATTGTAAACATCTTATGTTTAATTCAACCATATTATTGTCACCGACAACCATATTATGGTTGCCTTCGAACATGTTATGGTTAATTATAACAGAAATTTGTTTAACAATTATAATAGCGTGGTTGTTTTTCAACCAAAGCATGCTCCTCTTAGAAAAGAGGAAAATACTATTGTTACTTTGAAAACAAATTGTTGTCATGTTTAACCATAACATGTTTAGAAGCAACCATAATATGGTTTTGGCTTGTTGATGTAGGACTAATTTAACAATGAAATGGTTGTCGATGACAATAATATGGTTAAATTTAACATAGTATGTTTAAAAATATCTTTAAAAATAGTTGAGTTGGAGGTGACCATATTTAAAGTTTAAATTTTAAAAAAGTTTTTACTCTGCGTGTAGGAATTTTTAAAAAAGTTAAGAAATTTTTTAATATATTCTTGAGACTTGTACCAAAATTTAATTTAATTGTTCTTTTTATGAGTTGACATTCACAATAATGATGGCACAAAGTTTTAGACTTCCCAGACATAAATTTTTAAATATTAAGATTATTCAATGTAATTACTAGTAAGGGGAAAATTTTGATTTTTTTATACATGAATTTGAATGTAAAAGAAGAAAAAATAACAAGATTTATAATAATATAATAACCCGAAAAACCTCCAGCAAAAAAAGTTCTTTTTCTCCAAAAAATCCTCTGGGATTTTTTTTTTTTTTTTTTTCTTAATTTCTGTATTGGCGATAACAGTTTGCGAATAATTTTTTTAACAGCATTTGACTAAATAGTTGGCTACCTTTGTTTCAATATATTTATACAATTCAATATATTTGATAACAAGAAATTAGACTTTTGCCGAATGAAATTAATTTCCGAGCCACTGTGCGGTGTTAAACATCGTCTCACATATCTAATCGTCTGCACATCAACTGGCTGTTATTTTTTTATGTAAAATGGTCAAATAGCAAAAAAAAAATAGATGAAGAAGTAGCCGTTAATTTTTTAATTTCAATTAAAATGCTGTTGCTATTTATGGTTTTTACTTTAAATCTACTATTGTTATATTTTCTATTTATGAATATAATTATTAATGTAAATTGTTAAAGCAAAATATATTAAATCTGCGCTAACAAACCTTTAGCACTAGAAGGTTTTTTTTAAACATTTCATGGAAACAACAAACAAACAAGTAAAGTGGATCTACTATATATAGGCTGTTATTACAAAAGCTTCATGCTGAGTATACACGTTACTAAATTTCGTACTACACATAGTATGAGTTCAGGTATAGTTTTGAGATACACTTTACTACAAATCAGTGATGCAAAATGTGGCACAATTGGGCCATTTGTGGCACTTTTGAATGTTTTATGGCCCTGTGGTAATCTATATTGGCCCTTTCAACACACAACTTTAAATCGTTCAATACTGTAGGTATTTCTTCTTTAAATGTTTTGTATATTAAAAAAATTTATGTATTTTTGTTTGGTTCTTAAGAGTTTCCGATTATGTTTTAATTTTTTTTTTGTAATACTAAAAAAAATCTTGTTCATAAATTTAAAATTAGTTGGTTTCTGAAAATTTGTAATTATTAAGATAAAGAAACTTATTAGCTATAAAACCCTGTTATTAACCCACTGTTTCCAACATTACTAATGTTGTAGTTTTTTTCTTAAACAAATAAGGCACATGTACTATGCAATACTCTTGGTTTTATTTAAATACAAACATAATAATCAAATATTAAAAACATTTTTTGGCCCTATAAAAAGTATTTTGGCCCTTTTTAATCGCCAATATGGCCCGAAACAAAACAACTCAAAATGCATCACTGCTACAAATCGTACTAATTCATTTGAACGAAAAATTGTAAACGCAATATTTATACACGCGGCAAAATTAATATGTAATAGCTTTACTAATAACACAGTGCAACAAAATTCGGGTCATCGCCGCCAGCCTCAACACTTGCAACGCAAAATGAAAGTAGACTACTAGAAGAGCAAATCTGCCAAAGGGTTGTGAAAAGTTAGCTCGGGTTCCCGAAGTATGGGCCCCTAAAGTTTTTGAATTTTTTGAAAAAGCGTTTGGTATAATTTAAAAAAAAATATACTAAATGAACTTCTGAGCTAAAAAATAATTTCAGATGTCTTCAGAAGAATCGTATGGCGATTCTTTTCTCAGAATTTATTAACCCCCTAACTCTAATTTTAAGGGGTAATTTGTGTCCTTTTTCCAAACTCTTACACAAAAGTATACTAAAACGGCACTTTTAAGGGTTAAAATGTTCTAAGAATTAAGGCCAAAAGTTCGTGTAATGTATTTAAAACGGATTTTCAAAATTTCGGGCATTGAAATTTTTGAATTTCTTAAAAAGGCGTTTGGTATAAGTCAAAAAAATATACTAAAAGTACCTACTTCTGAGCTAAAAGACTATTTCAGATGTAAAATTGTATGGCGATTCTTTTCTTACAATATATCAACCCTCTAACACTCATTTTAAGGGGTAATTTTTTAACTTCAACAGAAAAATATACTAAGACGGCACTTTAGAGAGTTAAAATGTTTTACGAATATTTTCTGCATCAAATTTCAGTAAACGCCTTTTCAAAAATCCAAAAACTTTAGGGGCCCATATTTCGGAAACCCGGGCTAACTTTTCAAAACCCGTTGGCAGATTTGCTCTACAAGTAGGCTACTTTCATTTCACGTTGCAAGTGTTGAGGATGGTTTTTTTTTGTTGCACAGTGTAATAAGTAAAGTTCTAGTTGAAAAAAAAATTAAGATAAAAGAAGTACATGGAAATGGTTAAAAGATAAAGATGAATTCACAGTTTAAAAAAAACTTTAAAAATTGACATTTTAATTGAGATTTTTTAATTTATAGCTCTTTTTTAGGTAAAATTAAAAAATCAAGAGCCCGAATAACCATTTTGAGCTTTTGCAATATAAAATTTGTTGTCGCTATCTGCTTCAAAAAATAAAAATATACAATATAAGGGATTGGCTTTATTGCACATACAAAGAGCCAAACATTGGCTATTGATAAAAATTTTTAAAATTTCAATAGCAGTAGCAAAAGCACAAAAAAAAAGCTTCTAGATTATTGGTGGGTTGACTTCCGCCTATTTTATTCATTATCATTTGTTTAAATATTTATAAATGACTTTTTTCGATGTAATACGTTAAATAATCGTACCGTACGCTCAATCGTTTTTGGTTGGATTGAGAGCGCTGATTAAAAAGCTAACTACCATAAAAATTATTCATACTTAAGCAACATTCTTTTAAATTTTTTTCTCCTTGGCAAAAAAAATTAATAGAACATGATTAATAGTAATTAATCGAAATATTTATTTAAATAATACTAAAGCAAGATTTTGTCAAATTTAAAAGCAACAGAAAAATATAAGCACTTACATGCGTAAATAATTTTCGTTATAAAAAGCTTATGCATTACGACAACTTAACGGTACCAGTTCCACTTTTTCAGACTTTCTATAAAATTTATTTATTTGGTACCCAGCTTAGCAAAAGGTTGTAGCCATCTATTACAAATAGTTTCTAATCATAAATTAAGCTCATTTTACATATGAAAACTTATTCATTCATCCGCATGCAAATGAAATCACTTCAGTAAATATGGTGTAATTAAAGCCGAACAAAGCAAAAGAGTGTTAACAAAAATATTAAATGATGTATGAAAACTTTTTGCCAAAAGTGTTCCAAAACTCTTTTGTCTTAAAAGAACAAACTAAATTAAAAAGTTAACTTAAATCAAATATTGTTGAAATAAAAATTTAAATGCACAAAACATTTGGTGAAAATTATAAAATTCTAACCTCTAACTCTTTAGTTTCATGCGACTTGTGTGTTTAGTTTTTTTTTAATTTCTATTATAAATTCTAAACTGCCTTAAGAACTCATTTCAAATCATTGCAAGAAATTTAAATTGAGATGAGAGTTTAAAGTCAAATATGAATTTACATACTGACCTACAAAAATGTTTTTTGTTTCTCTGATCGATTGTTTATCAAATAGTTGTTATTGTTGTATTTGCGAATCTTTTGTTGTTAATATTTTACGAGTGATTTGTTAAGCTTATGATTATAATGATTAATCAAAGAGCTAGTAAATGGTGGTTAAATTTCAAGGGCCGATGTTGATTTTGAATAAAACACAAACTATTTAGGAAATTATTGTAATTTTATTTTATTATGATATATTGGTATTACTCAATTATGTATGGAACAAAATATCGGCCAAATGGGCGCCGCGACCACGGCGGCACACCTCCATCCGATGGTCCAAATTTTCGATGACCCTGAGGCATAATGGAGGTTCTATGCCGTTAATGTGCCGAATTATCTCATCCTTTAGCTCTTGAATTGTTGCTGGCTTATCGACGTACACCTTTTCTTTCAAATAACCCCAAAGAAAAAAGTCGAACGGTGTCAAATCACATGATCTTGGCGGCCAATTGACATCGCCATTACGTGAGATAACACCAAGAGCCATTGTTTCGTTAGCTATGTGGCAAGTGGCACCGTCCTGCTGAAACCACATATCGTCCACATCCATATCTTCCAATTCGGGCCATAAAAAATTCGTTATCATCTCACGATAGCGAACACCATTCACAGTAACTGCCTGACCGGCCTCATTTTGGAAAAAATACGGCCCGATGATGCCGCCAGCCCATAAACCGCACCAAACAGTCACTCTTTGTGGGTGCATTGGTTTTTCGACAATCACTCTTGGATTATTATTCGCCCAAATGAGGAAATTCTGCTTATCGACAAATCCACTGAGGTGAAAATGTGCCTCATCACTGAAGATGATTTTCTTCGAAATTTATCATCCATTTTCATAATAAGTCTGGATAACTTTAACACGTTGTTGGATTGTGTATCTCTCCATGGTTCAAATTGAGTAAGTCTGAAATAGAGAAATGTCAAATAAAATTCGGAAAAAAACTTGGCGTTTAGGTGTGGTTCACATTCAACATCGGCCCTTACAATTTAACCACCCTTTATATGCATACAAACATACATTTGTACTGCGGCTAGATTTTTAAAATGTTTTAATGCAGAATCATATATGAAAATACCATTTTTGGACCCTTTTTTAACCCGCTTTAGACCACGGGAGATTATCGCTGGCCCCAAAATATTTTGGGTATAATTAGTATTGTGGTTATTTTGTTGAACAATTTATGGTTTTTAATCCAAATTTTTAATATTTTTAATTAGGCTTAAGTTCATTAAATTTAATTTTCATTAAATTATTATTATGAAGAAAGGTGTTTTTACAACATGAAAATCAATTAAAATTGTTATTGATAATCTTCCATTTTTGACCGTGGCCGGGATTCGAACCGCGGCCGGCAGGTTACCATGACATGTTTCGATCGCAACCACTCGATCTTCTCAAATGGATTTGCCGTTTTACACTCGCAGCCATCGAAGGCTGCTGACGTCAATAGTCAAACATCAATCCTTAAACCAAATTGTATTTTAACCTTTGGTAGATCGAAGTTTGCTTTTTTGAATGATTATCTATTTTAATTGATTTTACATGTTCTTCCTTACTTCTGTTTTTTCGTACTTTTGTCAAGAATTTTTCTTGAAGTCCAAAGTACATTTTTTGCTTTTTCATTTTTTGTCTTTCTTTCTCTTGTTGACCTTTTTCAGCACAACTTGAAGGACAAATTAACACATAGAGCTCGTGCCTTAGCTTTTTTAACAATAATTAGTATTGTGGTTATTTTGTTGAACTATTTATGGTTTTTAATCCAAATTTTTAATATTTTTAATTAGGCTTAAGTTCATTAAATTTAATTTTCATTAAATTATTATTATGAAGAAAGGTGTTTTTACAACATGAAAATCAATTAAAATTGTTATTGATAATCTTCCATTTTTGGGTATCTTCATAAAATATGTCGAAGTTAGTTTCGAGGGGGTACATCAACAACTTTTGTTTGAGACACTGAAATGTTCATGTATTATTTATGTATAAACATCTTTTTTCTCACATCAGCACAAATGCATAATACCCTCTCCACTCTTTAGTGTCGGTATAATAACATACAGAGATAATATAGGTTTTTGGGATGATATTGTTCAAGGGAAGCACAAAATATTACCATAACGTCGATCGATTTTTTTAACCAGAGTTGTTACAGCAAAGAAATGGCTTTTTTTTTTTAGTATTTATAAACGCTTTTGCAAAATTTTATTAAATAATTTTTTTTTCGTATGAAAAAAATGAAAAAATATCTTAAAATGACAAAATAAGTAAAAAAAGTAATAGTGCTATATTCGGCTGTGCCGAATCTTATATACCCTTAACCATTGTGCGAGCAAAATACAGAGCAACTAGACAAACTAGAAACGGACAACTGGATTTGAACTTCGCTCTTCATAAGGACCCAGAATACGCCAGAACTTTATAGGGTATAGGACCTTCGGTGAAGGGTATAAAAAACAAACTTAATTATAAAAAGAGTAATTTTTGGGATTTCAGTATTTTGGTCATAACTCTGCTATTTCTTAACCGATTTGACAGATTTATATACCGACGTATGAAAGAAGAAATTATTTTGGTTATAAAACTTGGACTCGGGAAGATCTATGGTTCCCGAAAATGGGTATTTTTCAAAAAAAAATTAATATTTTGGTCATAACTTTTTCGTATCTGAGCCGATTTTCCCGAGTTTTTCAGAAAATATTTTCTATTAAAAATTTCCGATCTTTTGATATATAAGGCGTAACCATAGGTCATATGACAGTCCAAAAAATCGGGTTTTTATACAATTTTTGATATTTTTTGTACGGGAGGTACCACGCCCACTTGTTCAATCCCGCCCACATTTTGTGGGATGCTGTGTATTGATAACCTTAATATGTGTACCTAACTTGGAAACTTTGGCTTTTGCCGTTCTCAAGATATACAGAAATACAAAAATACAACAACAACAAGTGATTTTTTGGGCAAAATCTGAGGCAGTCGTGGTTTTTTGGTCATATCTCAGCCATTTGTTGACCGATCTTGCTGAATTTCAATAGCAAGAAATGGTAGACTATATGTGACATAAATGTAAAACAACCTAGTCGCTATCATGTCTGGAGTATCCGGAAAACACATATCAAACGTAAGACGGGCAGACGGACGGACATCGTTATATACTTTATAGGGTCTAAGATCAATATTATAGAAATTACACACGGAATGACAAACTTATATATACCCTATTCCACCTGTGGTGAAGGGTATAAAAAGCCGATATCGCAAAAATAACTAAAAAAAAAAGCCGATATTGCCAAAATAAGCAAAAAAAAAGCACTATCAAATAGGTATAGCTCATTTTCTTTGTTTTTGTATGATCGGAATTTGTGTTCAATCAAAATCTTTCTATCTTGTAAACCAAAAAATAAGCATTTGCTTTTTTTTTGGTTGCCCTAGTTATAAATAAGGGCCGATTCTCATGCAAATGCATGTTTTTTGTCGATGTCGACCAATTATCTTTTCGAATCGTTAAATTTTGTGAAAATGCATATTTTTGCATATTTCGGTTTTAAATGCATATTTCGACATTTCTATCATTTTTTTTAATTTCCATCTTAAAACTAAATAAAACTTCTAAATACACAAAAAAAAACCTTCCAAAAAATTTTTAAAATCAATTTCGACAAAAGATCCTTCTATTTTAAACCGATGCGTGCGTGGTTAAGGCTTACAATAGGTTTAAATTTGTTATCCAAAACTGCTACAAGTTACTTGCTTGGCACATGGGTTATAGGTACCGCGTTGCTGAGGATATTAGAACAAATTTGATAATATTTCAATTTTAAAAGATGTATCCATTGGTTCCCCTTCCACCGTAGCCAGTAGTAACATGATGCGGGCCTGGCTAGATGCAAAGAATGTTTGAAGAGCTTGTTGACATCGGAAGTCAATTAGCACTTGTATGTTCCAACTACGGATATTTTAATGAAACAATAACTAGTTAGGAGGGATTTAGTTTACTTAATACTCAAGTCAAATTAATTAATGTTGCAGAAAGTAAAATTACCATTGTCGAAGAAATAGCCCGCCAAATTAAAAATAAATCCATAACCTTCAAATATTTTTGATCTGATCTGGAATCAAAATGGGATCTGAAAATGATTTTTTTCCAAATGCATTAGGACTCTTCAGGTATGGACCTATGACTTCGGTTGACCTTGAGAGACAATTTTCAGTGTATAAAATTGTTTGCGTCTAAACCGACAAAGTTTTACTTTTGGGAAAGCAGCACTTATTTATTTAAACAAACAACAATTTATGGGTCGATAACGGATTTCGAAACAACTGTAGTTAAGTTGCCAGCATTTTAATGACCACAACTTAAAAACAGCGATTATTTTATGAAATATAACTGTTTTCCCAGATGTCTAATAACACAAACATTTTAAACTCCATCATCTCGAAATGGCAAAAAAATTATACACTATTGTTTTATTAAGGGGACGAAATATTACTTTTATTCTAGTACATATTTTTATGTATGAAATTTGAGGCGTATTTGGAAGTATGTATGTATGTTCAAATGACTGATGAAGATGATAAAAATCTTTTTAAAAGTGCTATTGAAAGAATCAATAAATATAATTCCTTAAAACATGAATATATTTAAAGTCTATGAACATTTTTCCATTTTATGTACGTGGCAATTTATTATCATAGATAAAAAAAAGTTGTTGTTAAAGATTTTTATGAATCCTAACGTACCTTTTGATGTTTACGAAATACACTCGAAAAAATTAGCGTTTGTTAATTGTAAAGAGGGTTTTAATGATGATATTTCATCTAATTTATAAAGGTTTAGCCCAAAATTGTATAGCTTCATGGATACGGCAGGTACGTACCATTTAAAGGAACTTGCTTTGGCTGTACTTTATATGCTGGTAATTACAACAAGTATTGCCTGTGTTGAAATTATGAACTCCACAAAAACTCGCCTTCGAAGTAGAATGCATTACGAACTTCTAGACGCGTTATTACGAGGTTTAAATTATGTGAATGTGAATAGCACACAATAGTACAAATGTATATCCATTTCGTCGGTCTGTGAGACCGATGATTCACTTTTGTGTAAATTTCACAAAAACAAAAAATGGCAACTCCGTCATTCTCTCAGTATCTTCATTATTTCTCATCATACAACGTTTAATGTAACAAGTGCTTTTGGGTTGAAGTGTTGTACCGGTGATTGCTAATCAAACGGTCTGTGAGACCGACTTATAGTTAAGTGTTACATTTTCGTCAGGTAAGTTGGTTTTGCTAAATTAGAAATTTTTAGATGAAAATGGACAATTAACGATCAATTTATATGATTTAATAAAAGAATTTTGTTCAAAATTAATTATCGTGAGATTTTCTTTAGATATGGCAGATACTGAGCGCATAAGAGCTATTCTGAATGAAATCGATTCAGATTCTGGCTTGGAAAGTGGTACTGAATACGAAGATAATATTGATGTGTATGAAGCAAACACTTATACTGAACAAGAAGACTCCGAGGAAAGTGATGTTGAAGATTCACAGGACGCTGAATCAAGTCACAATCACTTTTTTATTGGAAAAGACAAAACTACAAAGTGGATGAAGTCCTTTCCAATATCTTCAATAAAAACACGGTCGAAAAATTTAATAACAAAGCTCCCTGGAGTGAAAGGCACAGCATTGAACAGAAAAAGTCCTGGTGAAATATGGAATCTTTTATTTCCGAGAATGTCGTTAATATTATAGTGAATGGTACTAACAAATACATCAAACATATTGGCAAAAATACACCTAATACCAACATTACAGAGCCTTAGAGCTAAATGCATTCCTTGGTCTCCTGTTTTTTTGCTGGAACTCGGAAAAACGCTCGGAATAAATGGTAAAGATCTTTTTAAAACTGATGGTTCTTCACCCGAAATTTTCCGCCTTACAATGAGCTGCATTAGGTTTGATGACGATAGCAAAGTTCTATGGTGAAATGAAATTTGCTTGTGGTAGAAAATTTTCATATTTGTGTGAATTTGTAACATTTTTGACAACGTAAAATTTTGACATAAAGAAAAAAACAATTACTAGTAGTTTTCTGAAAATGAATAGAGCAAGGTACAAGGTATATTTACACAAGGTAGACTCATTTGGGAGTGTAGACATGCTGCTCTATAAAAGGAACCGAGTTGTCAAAATTGTCTTCATATAAAACAAAAACAATTTAACGCACACGTACAAATTTTGGCTCATATACAAGAAATTTGACGTTTGGGTTCCAACTAGGGGTAAACAGCTGACAAACATATGGGCCAACGAGTTTACCTTGTGTAAATATACCTTGGCCATATGTTTGTCAGCTGTTTACCCCTAGTTGGAACCCAAACATCAAATTTCGTGTATATGAGACAAAATTTGTACATGTGTGCGTTAAATTGTTTTTGTTTTATATGAAGACAATTTTGACAACTCGGTTCTTTTTATAGAGCAACATGTATACACTCCCAAATGAGTCTACCTTGTGTAAATATACCTTGGAATAAAGTAATCAAGTTTTTACCAATAATCATTAAAATTCTGTTGGAAATGAGATCGTCCCAACTATTTGATGAATTCGTTCTTTTATATTAACAATTTTTATAAAAAGTGTGGGCAAAAAAGCTTATAGATATGTAAATACTTGCATGTTGTATAATTCTTTTTAATTTTTTTGCCGCTGGTCCTGCTTCCATATTATTTTTTATTTTGTTTAAATAAATTTGATGAAAAAAAATAATTTTGTGGTTGTCAAAAATTTCTACACTAATGTCAAAATTTATACTAGCCCCCAGGGCTAGTGAAATTTTATTCACCTCAATAGTGTAAAAATTTTACTTCCAAGAGTACTTTGCTACGGTTTCACACACACCCTAAGAAAAATAATGCCAAAGTATTGTGATGAAATATAAATTGATGCTGTGCGATAAAAAAAACCTAATTTTGTCTTTATTTTTAATCAGGCTTAAGTTCATCAAATTTAATTTGTCATTAAATTATTTTTATGAAGAAAGGAATTTTACAATACTGAACAAATTTATTTTTAGAAATTTTTAAAAAATATTTTTTATAATTCTAAAATATGTATTTTATAGTCAAAAACTGAAAAACCAGGGCTTTGGCGATTTTTGACATTGAATTTGGCGAAAAAGGTCAAAATCAATCTGACAACCCTGCTTGCGTCGGGAATCATGCCCTTCTATTAAAATCAATAATCAAATAATACCTCAAAATTCGCATGTAAAATACCTCGGCATGTATCAAGATCGCCGTTTAACGTTGAAAAGCCATACAGAGGCAAAACTAACTCAAATGAAACTAAGAGCCATCCAAATTCATTGGCTTATTGGAAGGAACTCTGTCCATAGTCTGGATTGCAAACTTCTACTTTACAACTCCCTCTTAAAGCCAATCTGGTGCAATGGTATTCAGTTATGAGGCACTGACTCGGCCTATAATATCGGAAAAATTCAAAGGCGCCAAAATAAACTTCTTCGAATAATCACAGCGGCCCCTTGGTATGTTAAAAACTCAAATATACACAAGGATCTCAATGTGCCATTAGTTAAAACTATGATTACGAAATATGCAGAAAGATACTTAAAAAGGCTTGAATTGCACCCAAACCCACTAGCTCGAAATATTTTACCCATTTAAATGATTTAGATGAGCGATAAACACCTATGTATGAGAACAGGCCACGTGATGAAAAAAATGTTTGTCTGGCACTGGCAGGACATAAAATAAAGTATTAGGATAAGATTTGATTAATTATTGTTAGTTCATATTTAATATATGTACATATGAAGCACAGACCACACAGAGGCGTCACGAGACTGTTGATTTATTTCAAACTAAATACAAAAATCAAAAAACACCAAAAGAAATTAAAATTATGAAATATGAACAATGCCTACTTGATTTATTTATACTAGAAATAACAAGTAGATTTTGAAACAGGTTACAACATTTCCCCACTCTTAATATTGACCAAACCTCGCTGGATTCTTTCTAACTCGCTGTGACCGACGTAAGTTAGCGTTAGAAAAACCTTCAATCTTTTCCGGCTGCTCAAGGTTCGCTTTAGTAGAATTAAAGTTCTTTGTTGAAACTGTCCATTCGCTTCAGAGCTTGTATTAAGTGGCATATTATTTGTTAAATTTGTATCAATATCTATATCATCTAAAGTTTGTGAATTCGAACTTCTCGAACATACTCGATGTTTAAATTGATTCTGATGTCTTCTCATATTTCCTAAAGTACACTTTATATTAAACAACATTTTTCCTTCATTACCTTGTAACGACACGTTTCTCGCCGGTGGCTGGGGTAGTCTCAGCGGCGTCCATGGTCGATCGATTCGCAGTAAAACACTCTTGGGTAACACGTTATAAACTTCTTTATTGCGGCTTTCAACGCCCGCCGGCTAAGTGATGAGGGAGCTTGCTCCTGGCTTGGTGGAGAGGCAAACTGGTAGACCCCGCTAATAATGCGCTCGTAGTGTCGCGATCTATGCCGCACGCTCTGATGGTAGCAATACCAATATCGAGAGGTTCACCACTCCCAATACTGCTATTACCACTGCCCTCAAAGGTTCAGTGACGGTCGTGACCAATATTGACGTGAGGTACACCGCTCCCGTCAATATTAACCGTACCGCAGCAGTCACAACTATCTACAGCAGTCCACAATATTCTTGTGAGGTTCACCTCTCACCCTAATATTGTTTAGTGTCGAGACTGAGTTATTTAATCTCTACTATAGACGTGGCACCACTATCGTAAGTAGATCTTAACTCACCCAAGTCTGTCAACTGACTGACCTCTTATCCATCGATGTGCGGTCTTTTATACTCATGGCGTCGCACACACACAAGCACACACACACACCTGCCAACCAACAACATAGAACAGCTGTCGCTATTCAGTGTTGTATATCAACGGGGTATACCACCGACCTCGACAACCAGGTGGCGCCAACTCCTTCACCATATATCCGTTAATTTCAAATCGACTTACAAATAATATTACAGACTACATGCAAAATAACTAAATAATACATAAACTTACTACAACAAACAAATACATTTAATTTCATATATACATAAACTTGTTCAAAGAACTAAATACATTTCATTTAATACCAAACTTAAACTAAAAACGTTGTTGCGGCCAAAACGAGCCCCGGTGACTTTGGTCGTCACACTGCCTCCTTCCCTCCGAATATTTTAGGGGCGCAGCCAGGTTATACTCGGGATGCGGCCTGGCGCCATTACGATTCGGTACCGTTGACCCTTGTGCGTCCGTACAAACCTGGTACGAGCTCGGCTGCTGGGGTTAGAATTTACCTGCCTGGCCTCGCGACGGATAGGGCTTGGCAGCTGCGCCAGCCGTATATTGCGGGGGCTGGTGGGGATGGGTGGTGTATATGATCTCCCGGAGGGCGTAAGCATTGCCGTTGCCGCCGTTTCCCGGGTAAACCCGGATGGTGTCACTGATCCGTTAGAAACTGTGGTAGCGGAGGACGATGTGGACGTGGATGAGGGTGATGATGATGCTGCAGTTGATAACCCACTGGTGGTGGATGAGGGTGATGAAACAGTCGATGACTCCTTGGTGGTGGATTCAGGTGATGACACTGTCGCCGGCCCGCTTGTTGTGGATAAGGGTCGAGGTGACCTGGTTGGTGATGTTACCCGTGACGTGGGTGGGGAGAAGTCTTCACCCGCTATGCTCGGTAGGGGACCCCTCCGGTCGGTTACCCTTTCTATCGTGATTCCTCTTGGTGTCCGCTTGCCCCTGCCTGCGTGCTGTGGACTAAGTGGCTGAGGATAATACGTCGCCATATACTCTCGACCGGGGGTCATGGGGATTCCCGTCCCCGAGGATGCAGTTGGACTCGGAAAATTGGGAAATATACTACCCGCAACCGATGTGGATGCCGGTGGTGGTTCAAGCTCCGGTGGGAAGTTAGTTCCAGGCACCAATAATTTCATCCGCCACGTCCTCTCGTAGCACCGGAAACCCATATACCGATAGTGATGGTCCTCGACTTCCCACGACCCCAGTCCTTGCCGACGTTTAGGCGTAGGCGGACGAAAATTCTCACTTTCCCAATCTAAGGAGGATGAGGAATGCATTGAGGGCGGTGAGGGTGTTGGTGTAGGCCTAACAGCAATGGTAGTGTCATCAAACCCAAAGAACGCTCGCTGTATTTCCTCGATTACATCGTCCTTCCAGGCTGGTAGCTTATATACGCCCGGCATATCACACTCTTCCTCGGGGTCGACCCATGCTGGGGGGGGTTGGACATCAGAGTCGGAGTCCAGATCAATTACGTCGGGGAATTGGTCAACCTGAGCATCGGTTGGCTTGGAATACTGAGTCCGTGGTGGGGTGGATACATGGTTAAGAAATACCTGCTCCGGTTGTTGCGTCTGGGTCGCTGGTGGTCGTGGCTGGGCTCGGGCTGATTGACGCGTTGTCTTTCGTGGAACTTGTCTTCCGTTGCGCCCAGTACTCGTGCTGGGTATCTCGTCCTCGTGCAAAAAGATCGTCCGTCGTTGTTTTGCCGCTTCCTGTGCCATATTCTGGCGGAATCGCTTACGGGTTTCCTCAAATTTTTTATCCATCTTGGGTATGGTTGCTTCGCTTTTCCTGCCGGACGTTCTCTTTCTATGTGTGTTACTCTTTAATCCCGCACAATGGATGGTGGTATGGAACGTGTGTAGGAAGTCTGCCCCTAATATGACATCTTCCGTGGCTTCACTCATTATCAAAAATTCGGCTGGGAGTGTCTTGCTGCCAAAGTGGACGTTGTAAGTGACAGTCCGAGTTATATTTTTCTTCGAACCATCTGCTAAGAACACTTCAATGTCGGCGACCTTCTGTTTTGGCTGCATGATCACCCTTTCAAGGGTCTCGGGTGTTACAAAACTTCTGGTTGCACCGGTATCGATAATGCCGGAAAAATATTGGCTTCCGATTCCTATGGTCGCCTTTAACTTCTTATCCTCCCAGTAAAGTCGGGTTGTGGGACATCCCGAGGTGGTTATTCGCTGACGCTGTCGCTTCGTTTCTCGTTTCCTGGGGTGGTACACTTTTGTAGTAATGGAGCGATGGTGCTCCCCTCGCGTACTGTGAGGCTGGGCTGGAATACATTCTAGGTCGGCAGCCATGCGTATAAGGTCTTCTAGTGTGTGAAAGTCTCTTTGCCGAATATACCATTGGTAATCCGGGTGTGAATTTCTAAAAATTCTTTCCACTTTTTGCTCCTCATCCATATTGGCATGCCGCATTAAGTCTTGGAGGGCCAAGACAAAGTCCTTAAAATTCTCGCGTGGACGCTGAACCCTTTTTCGGATTTCATCATCAAGCTTCTCAAAATATCGTGGGGGCAAGAAGAATTCCAGAAAATCATTTTTGAACATCGTCCATTGGTTCCACCCCTTATGGTTATTCCGCCACCATACTAGAGCCTTCTCTTGGAGCAATTCGGACATGACGGGCAGGACATCGCACAATGTGATGTCATACATGACGACCAATTCCTCGACACGTTCTATAAACCCCAACGGATTATTACCACCATTATAGGTTAAACCCCACTTGCGGATCACTTCTACTATCATTACACGACTTTCTCTGTTGCTGATGGGTAACGCGTTGCAGCTCGGTGGCGGCACTATTTTTCCTATCGAAGTAGAGTTCTCATGATGTTCCTTTACCATGCCCGGTACGCTAAGAGAGACCGCCGGGGACGATGGCAGCGTCAGCTCGTGCTGTGCTTGCAGCCGCAGCAGCTCTGTGACGGTTTCCTCTGCTTGCTCGGATACTACAAATTTCGCCAGCCTCTTGCGCATCTCGTCAACGGTGCCGACAGTACATTGGTGGAACTGGTGCAGGTAACTGATTAGCTCGTCTCTTTTTAAGTAGTAAATCCACGTGTTTTTATTGTGGTTGCCTGTTTTGTAGGTTTCGGGCTACAATGCTGCTGTTGTGGTTGGACCTTAGGTCCCTGCTCGGGCGCCATTGTAACGACACGTTTCTCGCCGGTGGCTGGGGTAGTCTCAGCGGCGTCCATGGTCGATCGATTCGCTGCAGCCAGTAAAACACTCTTGGCTAACACGTTATAAACTTCTTTATTGCGGCTTTCAACGCCCGCCGGCTAAGTGATGAGGGAGCTTGCTCCTGGCTTGGTGGAGAGGCAAACTGGTAGACCCCGTTAATAATACGCTCGTAGTGTCGCGATCTATGCCGCACGCTCTGATGGTAGCAATACCAATATCGAGAGGTTCACCACTCCCAATACTGCTATTACCACTGCCCTCAAAGGTTCAGTGACGGTCGTGACCAATATTGACGTGAGGTACACCGCTCCCGTCAATATTAACCGTACCGCAGCAGTCACAACTATCTACAGCAGTCCACAATATTCTTGTGAGGTTCACCTCTCACCCTAATATTGTTTAGTGTCGAGACTGAGTTATTTAATCTCTACTATAGACGTGGCACCACTATCGTAAGTAGATCTTAACTCACCCAAGTCTGTCAACTGACTGACCTCTTATCCATCGATGTGCGGTCTTTTATACTCATGGCGTCGCACACACACAAGCACACACACACACCTGCCAACCAACAACATAGAACAGCTGTCGCTATTCAGTGTTGTATATCAACGGGGTATACCACCGACCTCGACAACCAGGTGGCGCCAACTCCTTCACCATATATCCGTTAATTTCAAATCGACTTACAAATAATATTACAGACTACATGCAAAATAACTAAATAATACATAAACTTACTACAACAAACAAATACATTTAATTTCATATATACATAAACTTGTTCAAAGAACTAAATACATTTCATTTAATACCAAACTTAAACTAAAAACGTTGTTGCGGCCAAAACGAGCCCCGGTGACTTTGGTCGTCACAACCTTTTATTTATCCTTATATCCATTTCTTACCCCTTGTGAAATTTTAAGCATAAACTAGATCATTCACCTTAAATTTTGGTTGATTTGCAACTTTTTGATGTTTCGAAGGAAACAACGCTAATTAAATGGTACGTGGTTGACGCCCATGAAGAAGTTCAGCTGGTGACTTACCTCCTACTGGGCTTGGAGTTGATCTATATGTGGATAAGAACTTAAAAACTGCTCTATCTGTATCTTGTTTATCACTCATACTTTTTTTTAAATGATTCTTTTAAAGTTCGAACTGTTCGTTCTGCTAGTTCATTTGAAGATGGGTGAAACGGAGCAATAGTGATATGATCAATAGAATTCTTTTCGCAAAATGTAACAGACTCTTTCGAAGTAAATTGGGATCCATTGTCACTTACAATTGTGTTTGGAAGACCTTCAATTGAAAAAATTTCTTGAAGAGCATGAATTGTAGTGGACGTTGTTGCGGTGGACATATTAATTACATATGGAAATCGAGAAAAAGAGTCTACTACTATTAGCCACATCTGAGAAAAAAAGGCCTCGCAAAATCAATATGAATTCTCTCCCATGGTTTAATGGCTTCTGGCCAAGATGAAAATTCACGGCTTCGGCTACTACTAGATTCTTGGCAAATATGAAAACTATTTGACATATTTTCAATAGCATTATCAATTTTTGGAAACCATACATATCGACGAGCTAACTGCTTCATACGATTTTTACCCCAATGACCTTCATGAATCATTTATAAATTGTTTTACGTAAAGATGAGGGAATAACTACTCTTGTGCCTTTTACAATTGACAAAGACATTTTTTTTAAATAATATTTTAGTAGCTCACCTTTCGACTTTTCCATATGGTCCGGCCAACCTTCAACAATATAATGAGTGACTTGTTTTAAAATGTTATCTCTTTTTGTATGATCTGCGGCATTATCAGCATCAATAGGGAAATTTTCAACAGTTGATACATAAATGTTTTCAATATCAAGCTGATTTTTTTCACAATTATCAAAGCTTATATCTTCCCCCATAGGTAACCTTGATAAAGCATTTGCATGATTCGTTAAACTTTTATAACAAATTTTATAGTCATACCATCGTAGAATAATGGCCCATCTTTGAAGGCGATGCAGTGTCACAATCGGAAGTTTCTAATGTGGATGAAATAAGTTTGTAAGGGCTTTATGATCGGTAGTTAATTCAAGATGTCGTCCATATATATATTGAAGAAAACGTGTTACACTAACAATAATTGCGAGAGCTTCTTTCTCGATTTGTGAATATTTACATTGGTTACTATATGTGCGTTCGTTTACTTTTCCAGTAAAATCCAGTAGGTGAGTAATATGAAAATCTTATAAATTTATGTGTACGCGAACGCATTTCAGTAAAATCCAGTTCAAATTTGTACAAATTTTGGGGTAAACGAACGCAGCTAATTTAAACTTTTAGATGCAAAAGATATTAGTTTCTCTGTACCATCTGAATAACGATGCGATAATACTTCTCCGATACCATTCTTAGAGGCATCAGTTACTAAAATTATTGGCATTTTCTCATCATAATGTACCGGATTAGCAGCTTTCATAATATCTAATTTAAGTGATTGAAAAGCTTTATCCTGATCTGGACCCCAAAAAAATTTAACATTTTTCTTTCTAACTCATTTAAGGGCGCAGCTTTCATTGAAAAATTCTTTAATAGTTGTAAAAGTTCAACTTACCAATGAAAGCTTCTTTCATGCCGCTGTAACGGCTGAAGGTGGTATTTTAATGTAAATGCGAGTGGATAGGATTTTGCATTAAAATACAACCGTGCAAACTGCTAGAATAATATTTTTTGACAGTTTGCACAGCAGTTCAGGAGGGTGTAAGGGAAAATAGGACAGGTAGAAGAAGAGGAAAAATAAGAGGAAGAAGTTGTTTTTTTTTGAAGTTGAAAGTGCCGAGAGAAAAAGGTCGTTTTTTCGGAAAAAAGGAGTGTTTTTGTGGAAAATAAACGTGCAAAAAAAGTGAGAAAATATAGATAATTTTGATATTAAATAAATTGTTAAAATAGAAAAGAAAGAAAGAACCCAATAAATAAATTTAACTTTAAAATTTAAATTTAAAGAGCTTACAAGTTAAGTTTTACTACATGCTTAAACATTCACACCCATACATACCATCCCTACATACATCATACACACATTCATCAAACACACATCCATCATAAACGCCGGCATCATACAGTCAACATCATCCGAGGAGCGATTATTCATCCAAACACACTTTCATCCAAACCCACACCACCATCCTCAACATTCATCCCAAACCCTAACCTCACCACCACTCACTAACGTTCGTCACACCACCGACTTATAGACGGACGAGACTTAGTCCGGACCGACGGGGAAAAAGTGGATTATTGGTGATCCCACCCATAAACATTTTCAGGCTACCAGACCGAGCTCGGACGGGATATTTTTGCGACTGTTTGTTCGCTTTGGGTCGGGGTTGACTTTAATTTGGTTTTACCCTGGGGGTTTGTAACAGGTAAGTGAGCTTAGTTTTAAGCTTGTAGGGGTAGTAATTATGTAAGGGGCAAAACCACCTACGGGCCAAGGATTTGCCAAGGTAGTGGGAGGGCAGGCCAGGCAGCAAAACACCAGCTGCCCGCCAAGGAAGTGACAGTTCGAGATGGTCAGGAATCGAAATATTGCAGGGAATTGGACAATAGTTAGAGGCTGTTTTTTTTATTTTAATTTTGTACAATATACTACCCTGTAGTAAATAAAATAGTCAGTTGCAAAAAAACGCTAACTATAAATTACCTATTTTTCAAATGACTACAAATTGGTTTAAATCTCATGTTGATATCAACCAAACATATTGCATAGAGGCACACGTAAAACACAAATAAAAGCACTTATATCATTTAAAGCAATTTGATGCAAAATTTTCTTAAATAATTATTTCTATATAAAAATATATATAGATATACATATGTATGTTTATACATATGTATGTATGTACATATGGTTTTTTGACAAAAATTATTTAAAATATAAATAATTTATTATAAACCGACTGTGCTATTAATTAACTACAAATTGGTTAAGAAATAAGTAATTAGTAGTCAATTTAAAAGTAATGCAGAGATAACCAATTGACTACAGCCTATGACATGCCTATGTTAAAATAGTGAGTCGTCGACAAGGAAAAAAGTCACTTAATCAACTAGATGTGGTTATAAAAACCAGTTTGAAGTTGCTTATAAATGTGTTTGACTTCCTACAGGGTAGTTTTTTTTCCATTTGTTTTTTTTTTTAATTTATTTACTTTTTCCTTTTCTCAGTTTTATTAAAATGTAATTTATGGTTTCATTTGGTATTTTTTATACATTCTTTTTTTTTGGACAATGGCTTGTTGATGATTAATGTGGCGAATTCACGCCTCTACCGGCCTAGCCTGCGAAATTCAAGATCTTAGCGTTGCCATCCTAGTCATCTACCGGCTCAGACCAAAAGTCATTGACACTTCCACTTCTTTAACATTCTTAGGATGGGGCATTAGACGAATTGCATTCAAACGTTTTTCTGATGGCATGATTCCATTAGAATCTATTATATAACCCACATACTCAATCTTAGTTTGAGCAAACGAACATTTTTCCTTTTTACAATTAAAATCATGTTTTTCTAGCCTCTCAAATAAGTTTTTAACATTTTTGAGGTGTTCTTCATTATTACGAACTGTTATTAAAATGTCATCTTAGTACACTGCACAGCCAGGTATTCCTGAAATCACTTCTTCCATAAAACTTTGAAAAATTCCACGGGCCCTTGAAATTCCAAAAGGCATCCTTTGGTATTGGAATAACCCAAATGGTGTATTAATAACCATTAATTTTTTGAAGAATCAGACAACGCAATTTGATGGTAAGCTTCAGTTAAGTCTATTTTACTAAACAACTGACCACCTTGAAGTTTATGGAACAATTCTTCGATTTTTGGAATAAGATATCTATCAATCTCAACTTGCGAATTCAATGTCACCCTAAAATCGGCGCAAATTCTTAAACGGCCATCAGGTTTCTTAATTACAACAATTGGAGCAGCCCATTCACTGGATTCAATAAGCTTAAGTACACCCAACGATACAAGACGATCTATTTCAGCTAGAACGGTATCACGTTGACTAAAAGGAATATTATAAGGCTTACAGAATTTTGGTTGAGAACCCGTTTTCAACTTGATTTCTGCTTAAAATGTTGTACACTGCCCAAGATTTGGTAAAAAAAATAAGTTTTTATAAGATTGGTTATTTGGTTTAACGTATCAGATAAAGGCTTTTGTGATAAATTTACATTAGTAAAGGCAGAGTTAGCCGAACGTCCACGTCCCCTAACGGAACGTCTGGTTCGTTTTGTTATTTGCAAACAATGTAAATGCTTACTGAATTTAAATGTCACGTTGACGGAACGTCTCGATCTGTATAAAACAGATTTTCATGCCGTTGTTACGTGACAGTTGTAAGGCAGTGATGGGCTGCTTGTATGTTTAATTGAATGTGGGTATTTTTGCTCTTTTTTTTTGGAACTTTTTCAGTAAAGCTATGGAATTGAGACAAAACAACTTAAAATACAACATATTTCCATAAAACCAAATATATTTATGTTTAGATGTAAAAAAAAAAATTTAAATACACATACAATGGAAAAGGCTTTAAATATTATCAAAACCTCGTTTGGTGCGTACACCACAATACAATATATGTATGCTAAAAATATATATGCTAAAATACAAATTTGTTTATTGTAAATCTATCCCAGCTAGCATTTGGCTGATTATTTTTTGTGAAAATCACCCAAATGATTCTTTTCAGATCAGTTTTGATGATTAAAAACTGATTTATCACTTGAGTGATTGAAAAAGGATTCATAAATGATTCATTTATATGTATGTTTCAATAATGATTTTTAAATATTTTGAATTTTTGTTTTTCCCAAACAAAAAAATAAAAACAGAAACTTTCATGTTAGCCAAATAAATGAGAAGCTTGGCTAAAAAAGAAGCCCAACAATTATTGACAATTTATGAACATAAAAGTTAGTGCGAATGGTTTCTTCTCTTCTGTGCGAAAAATCGATAATTTTTGTTTGGTTTAAAATAAAGCTTGATCGAATAATCAAAAGTCATAATTATGGGAAAAAAATAAATAAACATGACAATTAAAAAACGATATGAAATATAATCAAAAAATATAAACTTTAAACGCCCGGGAGACTATCAAATAAATACATCAATCACATAGTTGTGTGCGTGCAGTCGTTCTTTTTCGGGTACACATACGCGTTGTCGGCAATGCTTGATGAAAATCAAAAAGTTTTGATTTTTTTATTTGATGGCTGATTATTTGAGTCTCCAGTTGTGATTGACAAAAAAATTTTATTTGCTTTGTGTGTGTTGGCATGTACGGAAAAAAAAATATAAATAAATATAAATATTATTTGAAACGAACCCTATGAAATCAAAATTACAAATGTTGAGTGACGCGTTTATTTATACGTCTCCAAAAAAGCCTCAAATAAACGACACTAACACATATGCACTGATTGACGGGCTTATATGAAAGTCTCCAGAGCCCTTTACGATTGAAAAATGAGACGAAAACGAATCAATAATGATTATAAAAACTACCATTAAATTGATCAAAAAGGAATCAGAAAATTGTATCACAAATGATTCTTTCAGGGGATTCATCGGTAGGGTACCATTTTCTCACAACGAGAGTATCATTTATGATTGAAAAATGAGCTCATATACGGATATTTTGCAATTGAAGCTGATTCATAAATGATAAGATTATGATACTAAATGCTAGCTGGGATAATAAATATAAATTATTAATGTTTTTTACATACACAAAATACTGTTTTAATACCATTTAAATCACTTGGTACTTTTTCTGCACAGCGGTCACCATTTAAACATTTTTGATTCCCATCACTGTGTGTTTTTTTTATGTATACTATTGCTTTTTGTTTATGTATGGGAAACACATATGACACATTTCTAAATGTTCTATAAGTGCACCAACGTGTTTACAGTACGGTGCGGTACATTACGGGTACAGCAACGTTCGCCTAACTGGGCCTTAATACAGCTCATATTGACTGCCTCACCATAAGACGGAATCTTAAGTTCTAACTGTTTACTACATAAAGAGATAATTCTAGTCTGCGATTATTCCATACTACACTGGCCTTTATATAACCTTTTAAAGGAAGGAAACTACCACCATAAGTCTTTTTTTCTTTTTGTAGGTAAACATGTTGGTTGACCTAATTCTTCGTATGTTGTTAAATCAATCAGTGAGCAAGTAGCGCCTGTATTAATTTGAAATGAACCGTTTGTGTGATTTATATTAATTGTTACAAACAATTTTGAGTTTTTCAACAAATCTGCATTATATACATATTTCGATGTCACTTGGCTCAAAAACCTCAGTCAAACTAATAAATTCGAAAGATTCATCACTTGTTGACACTTGTTTGACCTTTTCTTGGCCATTGTACTTAGATTTCTTTCCTTTTGATAAACTTGACGTAGCGGCAGGATTCTTTTTCGACTGACAGACACTTGATATGTGTCCTTCTTTTGAGCAGGAATTACATACCGTCTTGTTTTTGTAATGGAAATAATATTTTCTTTCATGAGAATTTCCACAAGCAGGACACGTTTGAAAATTTCCTTCTACAATGAATTTTTTATCCGAAATTTTACTTTTAACTTGTTGAACAGCGTAACCCTCTGGTTCTTCTTCTCCTATGATTTCTATGCATGTTTTAATTGTTGACTCCTAGATACTTGCAATTTGAATAACTTCTTCTAAAGAAGAACTTGATTTTTCCAGTATTGCTGAACGAACTTTATCATGTGGATTATAAATAACTAACATATGGGCATTTCCCCAGAATGGTCTACCAGGATGAAAAAATAAAATGTTAATAATCATCGTCTTTTATTGTTTATTATTATAAACAAAAGTCTATGTTGTTATAAAAGAATGGTGTCATAGCATATCTCAGCTATTTTACTTGAGGAAATTGCACTGGAAACTGGAAATTTTAATATAGAACGGAAACTCGCGATTTATCCGAATGTAACAATCTTGATATTTTTTGCTGATTTTCTTCCATTAATTGGTTTAAAAATTGTTGATTTGAAATTTGAAGATGCTGCAAAAGTTGTGAGATAGCTTGAGTATCCATTGTTCGGGTTTCTTTAAAAATCCTCGTCGCCAAATGTTGATTGTGTTTTTAATTATTAAACTTAAAACAATTTATTTTAAACTAAATATAAAAATCATAAAACATCAAAAGAAATAATCACAGAGCACACAGAGGGCGTCACGAGACTGAAAATATTGTATTTTTTTCTGTCTTTTTCTTCAAAAGTTGCCCTTTTTGCATTTTATGTTTTGATTACGCAATTTGTGTTGATAGTAGCGGCCTGTTTTTACACATTGCCACTTCACTACCAAAAAACGTGGTCTTTCTCTTTCTTCGAAAGCTGCCCTCGCATGATTTAGGCATTTTTCATATGTCACTTTTTTCATCTCTGTATGCTTTGTGGATATAATATTAAAATTATGAAATATGAACAATGCCTACTTGAATTATTTATTCTAGAAATAACAAGTAGATTTTGAAACAGGTTACAGCAGAGACAGAAAATATTGTGTTTTTTGTCTTTTTCTTCGAAAGCTGCCCTTTTTTGCATTTTTGTTTTGATCACGCAATTTGTGTTGATTGCGATGGCCTGTTTTAACACATTGCCACTAAGCTACCCAAAAACGCTTTCTTTCTCATTTTTCGAAAGCTGCCCTCCCAAATGATTTGGGTCACTTTTTTCATCTCTGTATGCTGTGATATGAAGATTCAATAAATACATAATCAAAAAAAATTGTGAGGGCAGCTTTCGAAGAAAGAGAAAAAAACATTTTTTGGTATTGAAGTGGCAATGTGTAAAAACAGGCCGTCACAATCAACACAAATTGCGTGATCTAAACAAACATGCAAAAAGAAAAAGATAGAAAAAAACGCATTATTTTCTGTCTCGTGACGCCTCTATGTGCTCTGTGCTTTTCAGGCCGGCTTCTACCTGACGAATCATATTAACACGCCATTCGAGGATCAGAACAAGGTGCCCTTTTCAGCGTCCCATCGTTGTACACACGGCTTACTATTTTTTAGAGTCGTATTTTATGTGTTTTATTCAATTCATGCATTTGTGTTCTGTTCGGGGTCCCCGATACTGTTGTGTTTTTCAATAACCCAACAAACACGAAGTCAAACCTTTGACATGAAATGACTTTATCATTTGACTTTAAACACAATTCTCAAACGTTTTTCAATTGTTTGATTTAAACATTTAAATTCTAATTGATAATGATTTAAAAGTAAACATTTGACATTAAATGTTTTATCAATTTGATGTCAAATTGGTGTCAAATGTTAAATTCAAATCAAAACTAAACTTGGCAATAGTAAAGCGAAAAATAAATGTTAACATTAAAAATGGCGATTAAAGTTGAATTTTTAAATCGTGGTTAAATGTGTTTTACAAGTAAAAATAAAAGTTATTTGTGAGTACATAATTACAATGATAAGAAATACGAATAAAAAAAAATAAAACGGGAAAGTGAAGAAATTAAAAGTTTGTTGTATAATCGCGGTGCTACAATCCTCTAAATAAAAGGGAGCCAATTATTTCGTCTTTCCAAGAATTAGAGGACGGAAAGAACATTATTTTATCTTAAAGCTATGTTGCCGAATGTTTATCTCAAAGTTTATTTAAATAAATAATTAATTAAAATTAAAAAAATAAAATATTTTTCATTAATACGATTTCCGTATGACGTGCTAAATTCCTACTCTTTCATACTTGATAAATACACTAAAATTCATTGTTGAGGGAAAGCTAGCTTCTATGCGCATTTCACTGGTTGTTTAGGCCAGCTCATCATGAAACCTTTTTCTAAGATTTTAGAAAAGCTAAAAATATTATACGATTAAAACCCTTAAGCGAATAAGAGTTTTAAACACTCAAGACTTACTTGTAACAATTTCAAAGCTTAAACAAAACACCAACAATAAACAGTAAGTATATCTTTTCTCAAAATATTTTTATTTATGTTCCACATTGTATTATAGTTCACATTTGAAAAACATTTGAAAATAACGTTTGAAAGCAAGTTGAAAATAAAGGCATTTTTCAATTTGATAATAATTTCCCCTTTTCGTTGAGAATGCTAAAACTTTTACTTGCTCAAGGTATGTTTGTTAATTGCGTGCTTTGTACACTAAAACAATGTTCCTTTAAGTGTTTGTATTGTTACGTTTTTCCTTTAATAAACGCGTTTGAGTTCTTTTAATTGCAAATCCGAATAAAAACCCACACTTATTTAACTAAACAAACTTTATTATTTATTTTGTTCACAATTATTAGTTACGAACAGAACCGTTTCTCAAAACAAACTAAAACTAATTATTCATGAGTCACCCCTTTTTATATTTCATAACTATTTCTTGAAATTTCCTGAACCTTCCTGTAATAACTACTTATTATGTTCTAAAACCATTTCTAGAAATGACTGGGAAATTCATGTAATAATTATTTTAAAATAACAGTTGTGTTCAAAATTATACATGACAATTTTAAGTAACTACTATAACTTGAAAGATAACTTATTACTATAACTATAAATAATGCTTAGATAATTTTACTTTCGCAACAGTATTGTTTTTTTATATTAAAAACATTTTAAAATCATAAATAAAAGAAAATAAATCTTAACGAATTATTAAATTCGCGAAGATTTGTCAAAAAGTTTGTTGAAAACCGAAAATCCTTGCCCATATAGCATTTAAAAAGAAGAACAGGCATTCACATTTAATGTATAAAAATTTGTACTTTAAACACTTTTTTTTAACTTGGTAGCGCTAAAATTTAGTCTGCAAAGCATAAAATATTCAATCGGCATATTGTTTTCATGAGAGATTCCTGCACACTCTCTCTGCACAATGAGTGGAAAAAAGTTTGTTATTTTCACGGAGATATACACGAAATTTGACAATTTCAACGGTAGTAATTTCTTCACGTTCTTGCAAGGCGAATTTATGTAAACAGTGGTGGCGATACAACAACAAGTAACAACACCAAAAACACATCATCGTATTTTATTTGTTGCTTTCGTTGGTCGATATGTCAAAAACACAAGTAACTTTTGACATTTCTCTCTCTAATTTAGAAAAAAAGTAGCACAGCCAAGGCGAATTGAGTAGAAGGTGGGGTCAAGTCAACATATGGTGTTTTATTTCGGTGGTCGACTTGTCAAAGTTTGTATACAAACTAGTTTTTGATGTAAACAAACCTATTTTTTTTACTAGCAATATTTTTGACAACCCGACCACAGAAGCATTGTAGTTGTAGAGTTGACCTCACCTTCTAGTCAATTCGTCTTGAGCACAGCTGTGCTTTCAACGCCACCTGAAAAATGAATTTTACTTGCGTTCTTGTATGTGGCGAATACGTTGTTCTGATTGAACACAATTTTTGTTGTTGTGACTTTTGGCTGTATACAGAAATTGCATTGTATGGCCAACATCATGACGCACATGGATGTAAGGACGGATGTTTATAACACTTTTCCTGAAGAATCAAATGTTTTTTAATTTTTTGTTTTTTTATACCCTTCACCGAAGGTTAAGGGCCAAATACACTTGTCCAATGCTTGTCCAGCCGGTGAATTCAACGTTGTCGGTGTCACACATACAAACACATTTTCACTAATACTACCACAATGCTTGATGAGTATTTTGACCAATGTATTTGGGCATTAAAAGGGTATATATGTATTTTTGTTTTGCCTATGTAGTAGTAAGATTTTGACAACGGCGAGGAATTTTACACAAACAAAATGCCTGTTGTTTTTTGTATTGTTGTATTGTTGTAATAGTAAGCAGACCTATTGGATAGGCCTTGATTACAACAATTGTACAATAAAACAAACAACAGGTTTTTTTATTGCTGTTATGCGATACGAACTGTCAAACAGCAAAGAGGTTGACAAGAGACAAAAGATAAGAACCAAGGCGAATTCATGTAAACGGTGGTGTCGATACTACAACAAGTAACAACACCAAAAACACAACAATGTATTTTTTTGTTGCTTTCGTTGATCCATATGTCAAAGTCACAAGTAGCACAGCTGTGCTTTCAACGCCACCTGGAAACTGAATTCGCCTTGATAAGAACAAAAAACTTGTTTAATATACAACATTTGACAGTTCGTATCGCAAAACAAGCAAATAAAAATTAACAGCTGCTACCAAGGTATATTTACACAAGGTAAACTCGTTGGCCCATATGTTTGTCAGCTGTTTACCCCTAGTTGGAGCCAAAACGTCAAATTGCGTGTATATGAGCCAAAATTTGTACATGTGTGAGTTAAATTGTTTTTGTTTTATTGAAGACAATTTTGACAAATTGGCTCCATTTATAGAGCAGCATGTCTACACTCCCAAATGAGTCTACCTTGTGTAAATATACCTTGGCTGATACCAAGGCCTATCCAATAGGTCTGCTTACTATCACAACAATACAAAAAACAACAGGCATTTTGTTTGTGTAAAATTCCCCGCCGTTGTCAAAATCTTACTACTACATAGGCAAAACAAAAGGAAAAATGTGTTTTGTATGCATGTATGTGTGGCAAAAAACCAAAAAAGTAAACAAAAATATACATGTATAAGGAAAATGTAAGCAACTTTTGATATCGTTGAGGAAAAAACCAAATAAACATCTGGCTTCTTAAGCAGACCTATTGGATAGACCTTGGCTGCTACCAGGTATAAATAAACCTTACCCGGGGTCTCCACCTAACATAAAATGACTAACTTTAACACTAACTGCAAGTTAGTGTTAAGTGGAGACTGCTCCAGTTAAAGTTTTAACTTGATTGTTATAACATTTCTTTTGAAAGTTCTTTTATAACATAAATTGACGTTTAAGTTTGACAGTACGCTATTTTGTAGTTGTTTTTCGACATCTTTAATTAATTTGTTAAAAGCGTTGTAAACTACACATAATAAACTTTGCTTTTTGTGAAAAATATAATACAAACAAACATTTAAGTATAAAATAACTTTAATTATTTTCCACAAACACACTGTAGCTACATACTTTACGCGTCAACGAACTGAAAATAATGAAAAGTTTTAACTCTAACTTAACTACGTGTACGCCACCATAAACATATAACCATTTTAACAGCAAGTTTTAACTTCATGTTTTAACTGCATTTCATGTTAGGTGGAGACTAGGTGTTATGCTAGACAAACAATGCAAGAGCAAACAATCGTCATCTGGCGTAGTGCTGCCTGCTTCAATTAACATAAAGTATGTATGAAAGTACTAAATAATACAGCTCTTAACTTGCTCTTACCAACACTTTGTTCACTTTTTTCTCCCACTCACACCAAACACATGTTGTTTATTTACATTCTCAGCGAGTGAAAAAAAATCACCCAGCTGATTAATTTTTTTCTGAGAAAAAAAAACCAAAAACCAACACAAAAAAAACATATCCACACAAAAAATTCACGGTCGAAGGCGAAAGTTTTACCTCGCTCTTGAAAAAATCTAACAAAGCGTCTGGCCCGTGTATTTATGTAATATGGTGAAGGTAATCAGTTGACAATAATTGTTATAATTCGACATTAAATAACAAAGTTACATAAACATTTTTGTGTCAACTGGTGACGTACATTCATATACTAAAATGTTCGCCACCAAATTAGTTGTGCGTTTTGCGGGTGCAGCCTTAGAACAACAAAAATTTATATTGTTATCCTTAAATGGAAACAAGGCATCTAAGCGATTCTTTTCACCTATGCGGGTGTATGAAAAGAAAGTTGAAGACAAACAATTAATGCCAGATAAAGCCCAAAAGAACACTGTCCAGCAATTGGAAGACTTATACAATGTTCTAAAAGATTATAAGCCAACACCTGTCAAATTTGGAGCAGGAGGAGGTTTCTTCGGCAGACTTTTGAACAAAGAGAAAGTTAGAACTAGTGCAATTCAGTTGTTAAATACTACCTCGCCTAAAGGTCTTTACATTTATGGTAGTGTGGGTGGTGGTAAAACTACGCTAATGGACTTATTTTATGATTGTTGTACCAACGTAAGTTCTTTATTAATTTGAAGTGGATAACGTTTGATAAACTAACTTTTTTGTTTTAATAGATTGACAAAAAACAACGAGTTCATTTTAATTCCTTTATGTCTCAAGTGCATGGTCGCATTCATCAAGTCAAACAGGAACATGGTCCTAGAGATCGTGCCTTTAATACAGAAAAACCCGAACCATTTGATCCAACATTTCCAGTGGCTGAAATTATTGCATCTGAATCTTGGCTACTTTGTTTTGACGAATTTCAAGTCACAGACATAGCAGATGCAATGATCTTAAAGAGTTTATTCACTCATCTTTTTAATGAGGGTATTGTGTGTATAGCCACTAGTAATCGCCATCCTACTGAATTGTACAAAAATGGTCTACAACGCAGTAATTTTCTGCCCTTCATTGACGTTTTGTTAAACCGATGCGATCTTTCGGCCATGGATAGTGGAATTGATTACCGTCGTATTGCGCAGTCCGGTGATACAAATTTCTTTGTGTGAGTACTAAAGTTGTTAGCAGTGTTTTTAAGACAACCTTTATAAATTCGCCTTGATCGACTTCATTATTTTATTTCTTTTTTTATTAATGGAAAATTTCTCGTGTTTCTAAACTTTCAAATTATAAGTCATGTTTAAGAAGTCGATTTTGAGTGAAATTAAAAACGAGCCAATTTTTAAAACGATCATGTATTTAAAGTTCTTAAACATATTCCCTTTCATATTCCTCATATTTTGCGGACCATTAATCTTCACCAGAACTACTGTTAAAATCAAGAACAGATACGTTCATATAAAAAATTAACGGAAAATCTTCATCGATTTCAATTTCACTCAAATTTGATTTCCAGAACATAGTTGAGAATCGAATTTCATTAAAAATGTTATGTATGTATACATATATGTACTTTAAAGAGTACATTCAAGGTATATTTACACAAGGTAGACTCATTTGGGAGTGTATACATGTTGCTCTATAAAACGAACTGAGTTGTCAAAATTGTCTTCATATAAAACAAAAACAATTTAACGCACACATGTACAAATTTTGTCTCATATACACGAAATTTGATGTTTGGGTTCCAACTAGGGGTAAACAGCTGACAAACATATGGGCCAACGAGTTTACCTTGTGTAAATATACCTTGAGTACATTACTCTATAATACTTTGTATTAGACATGTCAAAAAGTCAAGTAAAGCTAGTTTCACAATTATTTTGATGAAAAAACAATTAGTTTTGGAAAGCATTTTCTTTAAAATACTTAAGATTTTTATTATAGTGTAATACTATGTTCACACTTGGGTTCTTGGGTTTAAGCAACTCGAACGTGATTAAGCTCTAATCACATCAAAATCGAGATGATTACCCATACATTGAAGTGACTTGTTAATCACTTCAAATTGACATGATTACTACTAAATCACTTCATTTATCACATAGAACCCACTGAGCATACCTCAAACTGAGTATAATGTAAAATCGGCAAACCTGAACGTGTACAACCGACCACGATTTGTGCTTAATGTTTTTATATTTTCCTTAAATAATTGATAATTTTCACAATTTCATCATTAATATGTTTAAAATAATCTTCTCATAACTTTATAAAAGTATTATTATTCATTTTTAATACTTTAAAGAAATATAAATTTGTTCGTTGTGTTTTTTTCTTAATCATCTGTCAATTTAATCATCTCAAATGTAATGTGAACGGCTTTGATTAACTTAATCAACCTTTTGCTTAAACGCGCTTAAAAACTCAAGTGTGAACATAAAATGTTCACACTTGGCATTCATATTTAAAAGTTTGATAGTGTGAATGCAATGTGTTACGAAATGACAAGTACATATGTACATATTACGAACTTTAAACATCCCATACGACTTCATCGCTTTTTGAAATTCTTCTATAATAACAGTAATACTTTTCATCTAATCATGGTTGCATTTCAACAAAAGCCAATAAAAATATTATATCATGACTGATAGTGTGAATACAAGCTGAATACGTAAGACTTGTGTGGTAGTGTAATAACCCTTAAGTACGTTTTATTTATTTTTCAAAAGTTTCCAAATACATACATACGTTTCATAAATTCCCTTTAAATCTCTGAAACACTATATTTTCATTGATGATAAAATAGTTCTATAGAGTAGTCGACTTAGCATTATTTTTAGCAATACTCATGGTCCAATTAATTGGACCATGGCAATATTCAGGATTTTGAAATTTCGAATGTATTCAATGAGGTAAATTTCTATTTTAAACAAGTGTTGAATATGTATTACCAAAAAAGTACCCTGTCTAAATGCCACTAGTACAATTACTAGAACAAAAAGTACAATATTTGTTACATTGAGAAGGGGTGTTAATATACAATTTATAACAATATATTGTACTTTAACTTAAAATAACTTTGTATATTTATATCATAATAACCTTTTGTAAAACTGTTTGTTGAATGAAAAATATTGAAAACTATTTTTCATTACCTTGAAAACATTCAATACAATAATAACGTTCTTTTTTAATAAGCTGTGTGTTTTATTTCTTTAAATAAGAATTCACAACTAACAAGTACCAGTACTTGGTATAGTACAAGGGCACTACTTGTAGACTGATAGAATTTTTTGTAACAAAACTAAAATTCCAGTACATATTTCTATTTTGATACTGCTTCTTAAATTTGATTTCAAATCATTTATTTATGGCATTTTTATTATAAAAAAAATGTTAAAATGCAAAATTCTAATGCAAAAAGCACCCAATGTGGTCCAAGTGTACTAGTACACGTCTAGAACCAATAGTACTAATGCTGTTCCAAGCACACTCAATGCTAATTTGAGCATTAAGATGGTATAGAAAAGTTTACAGTTGAGAACTAGTACTAATTATTTTTGTACTAGTTTGGTACTAATTAGGTACTAGTTCAATCTCTTGCAGGGTAACTTATGAAAAGGAATAATTCTCAGATTTTATTTATTATTTTTGTACGTTTTTAAATTTAGTATTATTCCACATAAATTCTGTCAAATTTTGGTGTTGATCGCCCGTAAACTTTAAGAGATTCTCAGGCAAAACTCACTTTTCCGACATAGCATGTTTTGTAATGGATCTGTCAAAATATACAATTTTAAAATTAAAATCAGTTCAAAATACAAATTCCTGAAAAGTCATTAGAAAGTTGAGAAATACATAAATAGAGTAAACTATGGTTTTCGATAAGACCATGGTAGAATAAGTACAAGGTATAGTCATTAAAAATTTTGTTCTCAATTTCAAAACCCATATAACGTCAAACAAAAGAAAATATGGAAAAAAATTAAAAGAAGCGTCAAAAATCAAATAAATTAATTTGGCATTACATGGGTAAATAATGAAAACTCTCTCTAATGAACAGACCTGGTACTTGTTATACTATGGATAAGACAAAAAAAATAAAATAATGCATAAAAATTAATAATTTTAAAAAACACAATAATCTTTTTAAACTATACAAAGTAAATTTGAAAATTTAATGTTTCTGAACTATAAATAAGAAATTTATTGATTTCCAAAGGTTAAATTAAAAATTATTTAAATTTTATCGTAAATTTTGAAATAAAACTTTATAATTCCAGAACAACCCAAATTGATGCTAAAGCGCAAATGGAACGTATGTTCAAGATTTTATGCTCCCAAGAGAATGATATCATAAGACCTCGTACCATTACTCATTTTGGGCGCGACTTAACATTTCAACGTACATGTGGTCAAGTTTTAGACAGTAATTTTGAAGAACTATGCAACCGTGTAAGTTACTCAAAAACAAGCTTCAATAACCTGACAAAATAAAGAGTTTTTTATTATTTTATTAGCCTTTGGGTGGCAGTGATTATATACAAATAGGACAATTCTTTCACACAGTACTGATACATAATGTTCCACAACTAACACTACAAATAAAATCTCAAATGAGACGTTTCATAACACTTATCGATACACTTTACGATAATAGAGTACGTGTGGTAGTTTCCGCCGAGGTGCCCCTAGATCAGCTATTTAGTTTTATTGATAAAACCAATGGAATTGGCGATGAACAACGTATGTTAATGGACGATTTGAAGTTAAGTAGCGTAAGTAGATTATTTTTGAAGCAAATAATTTTTTATTTATTCAATAATTTCTCGTAACAACTGCAGCAAGATACAAAAGCTAGTGTTTTCACCGGTGAGGAAGAAATGTTTGCCTTCGACCGTACCATTTCCCGTTTATACGAAATGCAACAGAAAGAATATTGGGAACAATGGGCCAAACATCGCTAAATTTTCTTCGAAAGAACTACTAATTTTACAAAAATAGTTTACAAAGCTTTCAACAGGTCACAAAAATAAATTAGTATGTACTTAAAATAAAAACCAACAAAAAATAATTGTTTAAAAAAAAAATATTTAAAAAAACATATGTTCTAAACATTTACATACAACTTTAGTTTTATATTATTATTTAAAAATTTTTCGAATGTGCTTCTTTAAATAATAAAATAATTTGTAAAAAAAAAACAAAGAATAATTCCCACATTCTATTTATTTTTATACGTTAACAATTAAGTACAATAATATATAATTTTAATTGTGTTCATTAGATTCCTTTTTTCATTCTTTTATTTATTAACGCAATTTTTATTTTTTTAAATGTTTTAAATAAAGTATAGAAACAAAGTAAAAAAAAATAGATGATCATCCATTGAGCTTTTATTATATGCTACGGAAATTAGTTTTATTTTAAATTATTAAAATTCTGTTTAAAGCGCCATATTTGTAAAATGTAATGTAAAAAAAACAAATAGCGCAATTAGGAAAAAAAAGTCAGGAAAGGAATAGTTTTCTTGTTTCAAAATAATATAATGCGTTAATCACATAACACTGCATGGTTTGGCATCAAAATCTCGGTTTTTAAAAAGGTGTAGATTGGACGTATTAAATCTGTGGCAAATAGGAAAAAGTGCTTAATCCAATTTTTAAGTTTTGTAGGAAAGCAATTTTAAACTTTAAAAGGTCTTTTTTGAAAATAATTTTTGTTCCAATAAAATCAGCACTTCTCTTTGGTTATTGTTTTTTTAAGTTTTTATACCCTCCACCACCACTAGCGGTAAATGAGGGTATACTAAGTTTTTCATTCCGTTTAAACCTTTTTATTATACATCTAGGACCCCATAAAGTGTATATATTTTGTCTCCTTAAGTAATTCTAAGTCGATTTAGCCATGTCCGTTTGTCTGTCCGTCTGTTGAAAACACGCTCACTTTCGAAAAATCTCAAAAGAAATGAACAAACTTGGTGTCAAATTGCTTGTAATTATCCTAAGCAGTTTGGGATTGAAATCCAGCACAATCGGTTCAGTAGGATCAAAGCTATGAACCAAAATGTGGAACCACCACCCTTAAATATGAATAATTTTGTTACAAAAACTAACATAAATGGTGGAATAATGCACGGAATAATAAAAGATTCTGCACAAATTCGTGTTATTGGACTGACATTCACACTGTAAAATTTATATAAACCCTACTCCCGGAAAACAGCTTAGTACGCATAAAACCATAATAAACAATGTCATCATAATAAAATTTGGTATGTCACAGTTTAATAGGACTAGAAGTCACACTGTCAAATTTCGTGAAGATCGGTCCAAAATTTGCTATAAGACTCATATAAGCCATACTCCCGGAAAACAGTTTATTACGCCTAAAACCGTAATAAATAATGCTATCAGAATAAAATTTAATACTTCAAAGTTTTAAAGGACTAGAAATCACACTAATTAATTTCGAGATAATCGGTCTATAATTTACTATAGGCCGCATATAAAGCCCACTCTGGTAAATTGATTAAAAACGTCTAAAACCGCAAAAGCAGATATAGAAAATGCGGTAAAATTTCTTCCAACTTAACTTCAATGACCAGAAAAAATGTCATGCAATTTTGTGATATACGGTCCATAATTTACATTAGGTCCCATATTCAGCAGCCTTCTGAAATTTACAGTACACGGAATGTAAAAAGCCACATGCGTATGTCGTTCTGACGTAATTTTGACGTCACTACAAAGCCTCAATAGCAAGTTCGTGATGTGTGATGACGACAAAATTACTGTAGGCTTAACTCGTTATACCTAAATGCTGCTTACGTCACATATCGGAAGTAAACTTCAGCTTTTATTCTAAATTAAATTGCACATTGAAAAAGTCGTTCGTACCTAACCGTTATCTTTACCTATCTAGTAAAACTATTTTGGCAATTTCAACGTTAAATTTGCCTATGTGTTTTTTCCTTTAAGTTTTCTTTAAAAATATGGCAACATTTGTATTTTTATTAATTTTTTGAAATAACTACTGCTCTGGGTGGGGAAGCATCTCACGTGTCATTAATGCCGATTCACACAAGTCAAGTTTGACTCGTCAAGTCTTGAGCTTTTAGGAGAGAAGGGAAAAGAGAATGCCATTTCTTCTCCCCTCTCTACTAAAAACTCAATACTTGACGAGTCAAACTTGACGTGTGTGAACCAGCACTTATCGTTATTTAGCAAGGGCAATCAGGTTGTTTCTGACTTCGCGTGAGTTACGTTTCATCACAAAATTTTTGACATTTTAAAATTATTTTCATACCTACAAACAATTAAAGTAAGCCTTATTTTGACTTCACTGCAAAAAATACGTACATATTATCTGTAATTATTTTTCGAAATCCTTGCTTACGTGAATTTTCTATACCTCAATATTTATTATATTTTGGGCAGCTTTAAAATATTTTCATATGTTTATAAACTCAAAGTTATCTTAGTTGCAACCATGAAAAAAATATGGTCGCCACTTTTTCACATAAATATCAAATTTATTATTTGAAATAAAATATCAATTTATTAAAAAAACGTTTTTTTTTCTTCTTCTGTTAAACACTTTACTTAAGCAGGAAACCACAATTGTGTACCTGCATTTATGATTTATCTGCACAAAAAAATCTTGTTAAGGAGATTGTGAAGGTACATAAGTCAAAATTACTGTACATAATTATAAAAAGCTGACTTTGGAAGCTTCGCCTTCCTACATGAAGGTGTAGGTCGTCGAAAGCTTGTGGAGGAACCTTATCAGTCGAAGGCCATAATTCGTGACGTCTATATTAATAATTCGAGGCCAAATAATTCCCCTTCAGTAGCTCTGTTGTTGAAGGGAAATTTTAAACCAAACCAAAATAAACATTTTCTTTTAAATGAGTGTCCTATTATATTTGTATGTAACTGTACACAGCTGATCTAGAATCTTATCACAATAGTTTCTAACGTTATCTATAGCTGCGTTCGTTTACTCCAAAACTTGTACAAATTTGTACTGGATTTTACTGAAATGCGTTCGCGTTTGTTAAATTTTCATAGTACAGTAATTTTGACTTAGCTGCACAATCTCCTTTGCACGATTTTTTGTGCAGGTAAATCAAAAATGTAGCTATCTTAAATGTATTTAGCTGCCTTAATGTGCAGGTACGCAATTGTGGTTACCTGCATAAAAGTGCAGCTAAAGTAAAGTTTTTGAAAGAGAAGTAACAACGTTTTTATTAATAAATTGATAAAAACAATGACGTTCAAACACCTTGCAGTCATTTGTTACGCATTTTTATAATGAACGAGCTAGCCAAATTGGTAACAATAAAGTGTGGAACAGAATAGTCGCTGTAGTACAACTTTAAGAATAGCGCTGCAAGCTCTCAAAAGTTAAAAACGGCAGTTGCAAAGTAGTGTCAACAGAAAACGTAGATGTAGTAGTCGTTGCAGTTGAAGAGCAAAATTCGAAATTTTGAACTTTGTTGCGCTACAGAGCATTCGTCAGCTTCAAATACTACTACAACTACTTTATTCTGTTTCAGACCTAAGATTTGCTATTCCTTTCATATAATCGTGGTAAAGTTGCTGTAACCACAACCCATATGCATAAATGTAAATACATTTAAACAAAATAAATTAATTATAATGATACCAACTTGACTTGTTTGCGATTTTTGATTTTATAAACTGCTAAAATTGGATATTTATGTAAAAAAGTGGCCACCACATTTTGTCATGTGTGCAGCTAACTTTGATGTTTTATATGAAAATATTTTAAAGCTGCCCAAAATTATGAAAAATGTGCAGCTATACAAAATGCACGTAAAGAAGGATTTTAAAGAATAATTACAGAAAATATGTAATTTGGGCAGTTAAGTCAAAGTGCAGCTAACTTGGATTTTTTGTATGAAAATAATTTTAAAATGCCAAAAGTTTTGGGCACTTATCTTAAATGTGCAGGTAAAGAAAGTGCACTTAAAAAAGGAATTTGTATGGGATTATAAAGAAAAATGCCAAAAATTATCAATTTTGTGCAGCTAAGTCAAAAGTGCACGTAAATAAAAGGCAGCTAAGTCAAAACTACTGTACTCAGCTACTGGATTTTACTGGAAAAGTAAACGAACGCACATATTATTAGTCTCTTTTTATTAAAAAAAAAAACAAGTTAGAGTGCTACATTCGGCTGTATATGATTTAAAAAACAAGAATGAGCCAAAAAAAGAAAAACTCTTAACTCCTAACTCTTATGCTGGCTACACACTATGCAACGCCTTAAGGTCGATTCACCCATGCGTTCCGAACAATATTTTTGACCGGACAATAATTTTTTTACAGAGAGTGTTCTGCAGAACGATTCACCCATCTCGGAAAATTTGTCCGGACAAACAAAGCTACCATATGGTTTACAGATGTAAAGGATTATACAAAGTGGCAGCACAGTTAGCAAACTATTAGTTTTTTTTATAAAAGTGTGTTAAAGAAAATGGACGAAAGAAGAAAATTAATTTTATTATTTTTAAATTGAATTGCATAAAACCCATTTACTAGCAAAAAAATGTTGAAAGTAAAAATAATAGAAGTAAGAAAAATATTACAGAAAAGAAGAACAAACGGTGTTTTCCACACACTTGTTCCTGAGATGCGCCTTCATGACGTGGAATCGTTTATAAATTTTCACCGTTTGGACCCCAATACGTTCAATGATATCCTTGCAATTTTAGGGCCTGATTTGCGTGGTATACCTATTCGTAAACCAGAGCATATTACGCCGGCAGAAAAGTTGTCCTTAATAATCATTGAAATTTTTGTTTAAAAATATACACGTATATATTTTAAAGGAAAGTTTATATAATAAATCTAAATAATTAGTATTGGAGCGATAGGTTGATAACAACGTTAGTTTTTTGCACTTTTTAAATTTTATGTAGTAAAATATTTTCTGCCACCACGTCTTTCACAAATCCGGCGGCAATCAACCTGTTTTGCATTTTGTTGACGAATATATCGGTTTGTCCCTTATTAACGGATCTATCCCTTAATACTATATTTATAGGAGGAACTACTTACATACATGTTCTGTTCCCTAGCAAAAATAAAGTGAGAAAATCTAAGGGAAATGTGAACAAATTCCGAGGAAAAAAACTTTTCACGATAGGGGAATTTATTCCCGTGAACATTTTTTCACGTTATTATTCTCCTTTGAATAACATTTTTTTCATGGGAGCTGCTCATGATCGCAAATATGAGAAAAGGGGAAAAATTACGAGGGAAAAATTATTCACGATAGGGGTGATTAAAATTTACCATTTAAAATTTACTTATGACCAATTCCAATAGATTTTTCTTGTTCTGCCATATATTTTGTTTAAGGTAAGTATTTTTATATGAACGATTGCCCATATCAACAATACATTCTCTTCCTGGTTTTTTTATTTCTTCAATTAGTTTCAGGGCAATATTTTCTTTAACATCCATCTTTTGTTTAATTTTTTTTTAATTATTCATGTGGCAGCTCAATTCAACTTTTATGTACAATTTGAAAAAAAGTGGCATCTCAGTTCATTTTGTTCGGCACAGTGATGCAAAACGTGGCACAATTGGGCCATTTTTGGCACTTTTGAACATTTGATGGCCCTCTAGAAATCTATTTTGGCCCTTTCAGGTCAAAATTAAACTAGCTGGTAGTGAGCTAGCCTATCATTGTCGGAGTCGAGGGTTTGATTCCCGCCAGAGACTCTGGCCTCCCGCAGACAAGCGTAGAGCTTCGTGGATTAGTTAAGGAAACAAATCGGTTAATACATTTTCAATGTTGATTTCTTACTTTTTCGAACAATACTTTTATTTACGAAATTGTTTTGTTTGTACTTGACCAAATAAACCACACAAGCGGTTGTTTGTATGAAAATCAAAAATTTTAAATATTCACAAAAACATCCTGTTGCGTACGTGAAACCAATTGTTTTGTATACTTGGACCTTTCAAGTAAGAACTGTTATTTTTATGTGCAAATCAATCTTGCTTTAAACTAAAATTACTTTAAGTATGTATACATACATATATTAAAAGCATTTCAAAAAAAAAATTTTTAATTTTTTACCCGCAAAAAAAGCGCCTAGTACAGTGATGCCAGCCAGTGCTGCCACAATGAATACAATTTTTACAACCAAAATTTTTGAAAAAGTTACCAAATGTAAAAATATATAACCAAATTTAAAATTCTTTTTATTAATTGAGAAAATAATTAAAATCATTGTAAAACATTGTAACACAAAGGTTATTTGCACTTTATAGTTAAACAATAATTATTAATCAAGAAAACAAAACGAGAAATGTAATTCTTTTACATATTAAAAAAATAACGTGAAACTTATGGCGATTTCTATTCTGAGAAAAAAAATGTTACAGTATATGCATGAACACTTTTTCATGTTACCTATAATCACTCGAAGTGTAAAGCTACGGTCAGACTTATCAAATATTTGACAAAAAAAACGGGACCAACAACCAAACTAAAAAATCTAGTAGTCTAATTAGTTTATTTTGTAATATTAAGACCATTTTAAATCTCACTAACTATTAACAAAAGTAGGGGTTACGCTTATTTGATCAAATATTTAATAAGTGTGACCGTAGCTTTACATGTTGTACAACTTCAATCGAACAGAATTAGCTGCCTTTATTTACAACTATTACACTTTTATTATTAATGTAGTTCATTAGCGATTTTTAAAACTATTCGACTATTTGCTGCACACTTACTTTACGGTTTGGAAACAGACATTGACATCACTTATTGCTTGAACAAATTTAAAACGATAATAAATACAGAATTTTCCACCAAAATAAAAAAAAAACGATTTAATTCAAAATGGAGTATGCCGTCGAAGAATATTTAGATCAAGGTATATTTATAGCAGGTAGCCGCGAGATTACAACAATTGTACAATAAAACAAACAACAGGGCTTTTTATTGTTGTTATGTGGTACGAACTGTCAAAAGGCAAAGGGGTTGATAAGAGACAAAAAAAAAAAAGATAGAGACAAAAAACTTGTTTACATGTTTACCATACAACATTTGACAGTTCGTACCACAAAACAAGCAAATAAAAAATAAACAGCTGGCTTTCCGAGACTACCTGCTATAAATATACCTTGATTTAGATGTAGAATTCTTTTGACAAAACTTTTAAAATATTATGACAAACAAAATAAAATATTGGTAGTACAAACAAAGTAGTAAGTACCAAAGTTGTAAAACAGGGCAGTATGAACCCTTAAGTAAAAGTAAGGGTAAAACATGTAACATGTTTTGCATGTTTTTCATCAACATTTTCACAAAAGAACTTGAAAATTTTTCCCACAGTTGTATTTTTTGTACAAACGAACACAAAATGTGGAACATGTTACATTAATGCAACATTTTTCTCAGAAAAGAAATCGCCATTAATTAAAAGTTTTTATTTATTTGAGACTTTTTTCGTAAAAAATTTTTTTTTATTTTTTGGCGCCCTATGAATATACAGTAGACGCTCGCAAATTAGAACCGCTTTGTTTTTGAGGCAATTCTAATTTCTAAATTATTCTAATTAAATTTTTTAAATTTTTTTTAATTCTATTTTATTTGATAAAAACAAGAAAACAAAACGTAATTCACTCCAATACATTAAATGTATTTTTTAAAATTAAAAATACCGTGTCGTTTCTTATATTTGGAAAACTATCCATTGCTTCCACGGAATGCATTTTCATCTTTATAGGGATATTCCTCTCTAAAAATTTTTTTTGCTTTCTCTTTAAATCACTCATACAGACGACTTACCATATTTGGGTATTCAGCGCTGTGCAAAGATTTATTGCTTGCTTCCTGATATGTGTTGAAAACAGCATTTAATATAGCTGTTCTATGTGATTTGATATAGCTGATTGAAGATGTCGTAACATTAATATTCCCTTCAAACCCTTTGTCAAGCTTTTCTAATATTTTGACCTTCGTTTCCAATGATAAAGTGTTTTTTTACGTTTATTTGACATTTCGAATGATACACTTTCACTTTTTAATAGAGACTTCCAAAATATGTACACATGTTTCGAATTTCACAAATAAACTAGCCACAAATATATATAAATGCGACAAAAAAACAACAAATAAGGAAACACATCTAAAATTTGGTAATTCCCCTTTTTAGTTATACATGTTCAAACAGAATAAAAATAAATTGCGGATTTCTTGTGTTCAAATAACAAAAAAAAAAACGCTCTGAAATTAGAACTATAAATTCGAATTTTAAAGCGTTTAATGTATTGCAAACACTGATTCTAATTTCTGGACGTTGGAATTATTGAAAGCTCTAATTTGTGAGCGTCTACTGTATCTTAACTTCTCTTAAAATCAAGAAAAACCACTATCATTTAAAAAAAAATTATTGAAAATCTCCATTGATTAAAACTTCATTTGTTTACGATTTAAGATCATGGCGTTTTTAATATAAAAATCACAAATGGCAATATTCTCTTAACAAAAATCTTAAAAAAAATAGTTTGGTTGCTGTTTTGAAAGGGATTTTAAAAAACTTTCGTTCATTGGTAACAAATAATGAAAAATCGAAGTATACAGTACAAATTATTCGAGCTCGTAAATAATTGTACCAAGAAAAACATTTTCAATCGGCGTTACTCTTAGCCATTCTCCTTGCAGCATCTCTTTCAACATTGGAGCGCCAGTAATATGATGCTTTCTGATTTTACGTTCCAAAATCTCCCATACGTTATCAATGACATTTAAGTCCGGGCTTTGAGGTGGGGTGTGCAATTGTCTGGGGGCATAGTAAAGCAGCCATTCCTTAACAACTTGGGCGGTGTGTTTCGGGTCGTTATCTTGTTGGAAAATCCAACTCTCACCAATATTTAATTTATTGACCAATGCTCCCAGATTTTGTTCTAAAATAGACTTATATTGGTAACGATCCATATTACCTTCGACAAATACCAGATTGCCTACACCAGATGCAGCGACAGCACCCCAAACCATCACGTTGCCACCACCATGCTTAACAGTAGGTACTAAGTGCTTCGGATTCATCGCTGTATTAGCTTTTCTCTATCACTTCCAAAAATATTGTATTTTGACTCATCTGTAAACAAAACTCACTTCCAGAAGTCAAATCCTTTGTCATTGTAAATTTTGGCGAATTCCAAGCGAAGTTTTCGGTTTTTTTTCGCTTACAAGGCGTTTTTTGCGCAGAGTTCTGCTGTGGAAACCATTATTATTTAGGGTTCTTTGAATTGTTCGTGGATTCACAACCGTATTTGATCGTATTGTTAGCTCTTGGGCCAACGTTGTGGCATTCACTTTTGGATTTTTTTCCACTTCTTTTTTCATTATAAAGCTGATATCTCTGCGACTAAGCTTTTTAGGACGACCACTGCGCGGCTTATTTTCAATCGAACCAGTGTTTTTGTTTGAACTTTTGCTTTACTTAAATTCAACAGTTTTGATATTTCCCCGAACGATTTTTTTCGTTTCTATACCTTACGACTAAGCCAGCAAAGAAGCCATTGTTACAATTGAATTATGCTGGAAACTGTCCAGAATACAACTAAATGCAATTGATTTGGTATGTAAAACATGGCAGAAAAGTAAATTAAAAAAAATAACGGTACTAAGCCGTTATCATCCAGCAGCAAGCAAAACATAAAGCATGACATGTTGGCCGTATGTCCCAATTTACAATGTGGCAAGTGAAAGGCAGAAAGACGAAGTTTGCTGGTAAGGGGGCGACGCTGTATGCGTAACACACTTCACTTTTTTCCTCTCTCGCCTAAAAACTTCGTCGTCTGCCTTTCACTTGCCACATTGTAAATTGGGACTATGTAGAATTTTGTCAATCCTTTTTTTTTGGTTTTTTTCGTAAATAATTTTTTATTTTTATATTAAAATAAATTTTTTTTTTTAAATTAATAAAAAGAGATTTCAAACAAAACTGCATTATTACTTTTTTAGTATTGCTGTTGTAATCGCCAGGTGGCAGAAATTAGGAGCGTATGTAGACTTTTGTTGGCCACTGTATATATGTACATAGGGTGTGTGTGAAACGGTAGCAAAGTTCTATGGTGAAATGAAATTTGTTTGTGGTAGAAAATTTTCATAATTATGCTGTGTGAAATTGTAACATTTTTGACAACGTAAAATTTTGACATAAAGAAAAAAACAATTACTAGTAGTTTTGTGAAAATGAATAAATTAATCAAGTTTTTACCAATAACCATTTCAATTCTGTTGGAAATGAGATCGTCCCAACTATTTGATGAATTCGTTCTGATATATTAACAATTTTTACAAAAAGTGTGGGCAAAAAAGCTTATACATATGTAAATACTTGTATGTTGTATTATTCTTTTTCATTTTTTTGCCGCTGGTCCTGCTTCCATATTATTTTTTATTTTGTTTAAATAAATTTGATGAAAAAAAATAATTTTGTGGTTGTCAAAAATTTCTACACTAATGTCAAAATTTATACTAGCCCCCAGGGCTAGTGAAATTTTATTCACCTCAATAGTGTCAAAATTTTACTTCCATGAGTACTTTGCTACCGTTTCACACACACCCATACATACATTTATCTAAACACAATAAATAAATTAACCAAATATATTTCCCTAAAGAAATGTTTTATACAAATTATCAGATATTAACAAAAAAAGCATGAAAGTTAATAAAATTTTGCCATTTGGTGAGAAATTATAAATTAAATAATAATGGATTATTTAATCTTCTTATTTTTTTACAGATAACAGTCTATTAAACGTCACCATTACTTTGAGACAATTGGAAGAAATCTCAAACGAAATTTCTAATCGTGGACAAGTTTCTGGGTTAAACGAAGTTGTTTGGGCCTTGAGGGCACTCACACTTACAGACTTGACAACGTTGGCAGGCGATGACACCCAAGCCAACGTAGCACGTCTTTGCCATAGGTCTGCCTATCCCTTTCCGCTACACTTGCTAGAAAAAATCATAGAACCATCTTTACTCGAACAACTTCATACAGGTGCCGTTTGTGTTTATCCAGCGCGTGTAGCAGACGCCCGTAAAACTTTTGAACAACTTAAGGTTTATAATACGATTCCTATAGCAGCTGTAGCTACGGGTTTTCCGACTGGCCAATATGGCATTAAAACACGTCTAGATGAAATAAGTTTTGCTATAGAAACGGGCGCAAGAGAAATTGATATTGTCATAAATCGCCAATTGGCTTTGAATGAACAATGGAAAGATTTGTACAATGAAGTGTGTGAGATGAGAAAGGTGTGTGGAGATAAAGCTCATATGAAAACTATTTTAGCTGTTGGAGAATTAGGGTCAATGGAGAATGTGAGTTTACAAGTTTCTTTTAAAAACCATTGGCGGGGATGTTAAAGAAACATAAAAATTACAATCCAAGACGTTAAAAAAAATTCTAATGAAAATTTGTAAGCATTTTAATAAACGTGTTAAATTTTTATTTTTTTAAGGTATACAAAACCTCCATGGTTTGCATGATGGCTGGTGCAGATTTTATAAAGACCTCGACTGGCAAGGAATCGGTGAATGCAACTGTTCCAGTGGGTTTAGTTATGATTTGGGCTATACAAGAGTTTTTACGTAAAACCGGACAAATTGTTGGCTTAAAACCAGCTGGTGGAGTGCGTACTGTACGTGAGGCAATATCCTGGATGACACTGGTTAAAGAGACTTTGGGTATGCAGTGGTTACAACCATCACTCTTTCGTTTTGGAGCATCTGGTCTTTTAGATGACATAGAAAAAGTAGTTCGTCAAGGATTGCTAGGGCATGTAATGCAAACCAATGCCGCTGCAGCGTATTAAAACGAATTTTTTTAAAGACACTAGTTCAAGAATAATGTATTAACTCAAAATTTAAACTCGAAATTTTTAAAGCAATAAGATATGAATATTAAGTTTCGAGATTTTCCAAAAAGTGAAAAATAAAAATTTTGAGTTAATACACTATTGCTGAACAAGTGCGATGTGTATGTCGATGCATTAAAATAAAATATATTCTTTTTTTATATATATATAATTAACTGTATTTATTTTTTGGGCTTTAAATTGTACATTTATGTTTATTTAATACCTACATAAGTTATTGTTGACTTATAAATAAAAAAAAACTATTATTTTGACTTAATACCTCCTTAGATTAGTAAATTGGGTTATTAATGGTATATCCAGAGCAGCAGCGGCTATAAGGTCCTCCTCTCCTTGACTGATATAGTCATCATTCTGGTTTTCCGTTTCAGATGGTAACTTGTCCAATTTATTTGTCCGATCTGGTACTTTCATATCGACAGCAAAAAAAGTATCATCGAAATTAATACGATTACGTTCATCGTTTAGCAGATAAACATCTTTCGGTACATTAACAAATTCTTTGTTACTAGGAGATGATAACTGCTTTTCATAGGCATTTAGCCACTTAATATTAATGTGTTTAGCGGAGGAATTAAATTTTTTTGGCAATAGTTTTTTAGGCTTCACCTCGTAAAAGTTTTCCTGATTTTGGCCATCTTTGGGCAGAGGTGGTGGGGTAAAATGTTCCATTTTTCGACTTTTTTCATCAAGTTTCGTGCGTTGGGTATCACTTTCATCATAATCGAAAAGAGGCAAATAGAAGTTGTAGGGTTGATTAGCAGGTGGCTGCATAAATTGTATGGGTACGGCAACTTGCTGAATGTCTGCGGTTGGAATATCAGAACGTTGTAATTTAGGTTTAAAAATTTCGCTAGCCCTTCTTAATAGGGCTTCTAACCGCTCTATTGTTATAACTTCAGGCTGCACTGAAGATCCTTCGCTGCTGGATTTAGCGTCATTAGTAGTTTTAATACCAGGTGGTAAACTATTTATTACGCCCACAAATAGAAAAATCACTATCTATACAATAAATAATTTAATTTTATTAAATAATATTACCAAGTTTATCTTGAAAAATTTCAACTCACAGTTATCACTTTTTTAAACATTTTACTTGAATTTCTCTTAAAACAAAACTAAAACTTTCTTTTTTACACTATTACTGCGCTTATTAAACTTAAACTGTAATCCACTTGTATGGCTTGCAAAAATTAAAGTAGATCTTGATGTAATCGTCAGCTACATTTATACCTGAAATGTGGTGCTGTGCCGTAATTTTTAGTGTGAATGTTTAAACGGAAGCTCGGAAGTTTCTGTAAACAACCAGTAACATTGCAAATACATATAACGAACATTTACAAAACAAAGAAAATCTTGCAAAAAAAAAAAAAGAAAGAGTCGTCTTTACCACAAACTAGTTCCACACCTAACCAACTAGTTTTTCTTAAGAGAGATTTTCCATTTCTCAGAAAAAAAAGAAAAGCAAGCACTCGTACACAACCGATGTTGGGAAAAACAAAAAACCCATTTGAATGTATGTTTCGTTCAAAAGGCATCAATAATAATCATGTTAATGTAACAGCAGCATTAAAGCAGCTGCAAGAAAAACTAACGACGTTTGTTATAAAAAATTTAACAAAAGAAAAACTCATAACTTAAACTCCAGATTATGATGATATACAACATATTTGTATGTTAAGACGTAGTAGGTGCATGTTGTAACTTGTTTTCTTCATTTTTTCTCTTTCTCTAATAGATGTTAAATCATATGTGTGTAATGAGTTCAATTTTTTGCCGTACTATTGCAAAACAAATTGTGTGTAAAACATATTTTAATAAATAAAAAATTGTCGTTTATCTACATAAGTAACTAAAAGAAAAGTGAGTTTAAGTTTTTCTGACTTTGGCTGCAAAGTTTATTGACATTAATATTGTAAAATTGCATGTTGAGGATGTGAACCTGTTTCTTTCCTAGTATTTTTTATTGCAACAGCAAAACGACAAGTTCAAAGTTATTAAAAGTTGTAAGATTATTGCTTTGTTTTACATTAAAGTTGTTATACAGGCGGAAACTTACACTATTTAAATTATGCACATATTATTGGCCAAAATACAATTCGTAACAGTGGGAAAAATAACTATTTTTTTTTATTAAGAACAAAAAGGAATTGCTGCTTGTATATAACGGTTATTTTTTAACACTCAATGTTTATTTAGTTTTATGTTTTATAGTTTTATGATACATTTAACCTTTTACTAGTTCTGGCATTCCATCGATTATTATTTGTAGTGCTTTTACATCTTTTGTAACGGTTTCGGTAAGAGCTTCCATAGCTTTCTGTTGCATGCCTAAAAATGTTTTCATCTCTTCTTCACAATCTTTGTCAAGTGTATATTCACTACCCGAGGTTAAGGCGTATTGATTACGTTGCATACGCATTTGGGACAATAGTTCACTAAGGCGACCCTATTTAAAAAGGAAAATAAATAAATGGTAACAAATCTATTAAGAAGTACCAAAAACTTGTTACCTTAAATTGTGTGGGAGCTGACACTAAAGCCTGCATATTTTCCAATTTCGTTCGTAAAGCTTCTTCTTCAGGCGTTAAAGCTAACCCCACCTTTCGTGTGCATTCTTGCTTAACTATTATCTGTAAAATATATACTTTTTTCAATCTATTTTTAAGCGTTTATAACTTTTTTCTCACCTTTAAAATCTTATGACTTAGTTCCGCCAAGTTACGTTTGTATTCCATTATTTTTGCTGTGGCTGCCGTGTGTCGTTGCCTCAATTCAGATAAATCATTTTCTACTTTGCGCAAGTATAAGGCATGCATTTCTGTTTCATTTTCTTGGCATTTTATACGATATTTAAGTTCGTTAAAACCAATCATAGGAACTGGTATAAATTTAGTTTCATCCGGATTATCTAATTTTGCTTGACACCACATACGTGGGTCAATACCTTTTGGGGGATTTTTCAAATACTCTTTAAGTTGATCTTCATCTGGTAACACAAGAGCCAGTATTTCAACTATACCCAGATTATTTAGTTGGCCCTTTACATGAGGCTGATTTAAATAGTTAGATAGGTCAGTGGCCAATATACGTTTTGTATCGTTAGGTGACAATTGTGACTTTTCTTCCAAGTATACAACAAGTTGACTTTTCTTTTCTTCACTTTGTTTGCTTGAATCGATATTAATAATTAAGTTTTGTTTGTTCCCAAAGGCTGCATTTAATGTATTAATAATTTGTTGTTGTTGGTTTTTAACTTCTGCAAGTGATTTATTAATGTTTAACGCAACCAAACCCATTTTGTTATCCTTGCCGGGCAAACGGCTGTAACCCATCGCCTTAAAACGGCACAGATAGTTTTGAGGTGTAATTTCTACTGGTGCTGCATTTTGTGAATAAAACGATTTACCAGTGCCCCACATGGCTTGGAAATAATTCCACTTCGCAATTATGGTATCACGTTCGTCCCCGTAAATTGATACATTAAAAATGGATTGAGCGAAAGCATCATCTGCTGATATTGGTGGAGCTTGTTGTTGTTGTTGACCCATCATAAAACCAGTATTACCACCGAAACCTCCAAATCCTGGGGTAACTGTAGTGTTTGTCGCTGGTTTACCAAAATCTTAAATTGGAAAGTAGTTGACAGAACTTTTGAAAATACTAAACCTCATCAGAAATAATTTAAATCCAATACGAAATAAAATCCTTAAGATTTAGACTAGCGAATCTTATTTAAATACAAAAAAGTAGAAAGGAAAAATTACAGGGGTACCTAAAGTTCATAATTGGCCTCTTTAAGTAGCATCAGAAAACAAATATAAAAATATGCAATCGATCAGTCTTCGAAATAACACCTACATATATTACAAGTTTGTGGCAAACATATTCTAAAGTAATGTTGCAAACAAGCATGGGACTAGTACTAATCAAATTATATTTAAACCTAGTGTGTACATGCTACTCTTTAAGGTTACTATATACTATCACACAAGTCCTACTTATTTTGAGGAAAATCAAACCCTTTCATAAAAAGTTATTGTTTTTTGAAAATTTTAAAACAAAAATTAGATCAGAGATGCATTTAACTCAAAATACGTAAGACATGTGTATAGTGAAAAGTATCCTTGAACAGCAATACCAACAAGTTTTAGGGTACAGTTGGTCAAGCTCGACCATACGATTACCTACGCCACAGTATTTACCCATGAGCAACCATGGACTTGACAGAAAAACATGTTATGAGGTTTCATATCAGAGCTTTTGTGCCGAACATTATCGGGGGGTATGTTCTGACAATCGCAAAATGCTAAACATTTGCGATTTGACTTGAAATTGCATAATACGTTTACTGTAAAACGCGATCGCAAGCAGTTTGTTGACTTAAAACCTCAAAAGAATGCTTAAGGGAACTTTAAGAAACTATGGCAGATCGCAAGCAAAACGCAAGAGTTTCAGAACTCCATCAAATAAATCTGGTGATTTGCGATTTCAAATCGTGCGATTGTCAGAACATGGCTGTATATAAATATCAACATCTACCTATATATATAGTTTCGTTCGTCTTAAAGCGATTCCTTGTAATAATTAAAATATGTGTAGTAAATTTCATTTCCAAAATTGCGACCCGTACTTTGGGCTATGGGATGTCTTGAGATAGAATAAAATAGTGGTTCTAAAACGATCGGCATCTAAAATGTGGGTGTAGGATCATTATTTCAAAGTGTTACACACATCTGCACCATTGGTGGTCCGGTTATAAAAAAAAAAACAAATATATACGTACTAAAATACACATAACATTTTTTACACAAACAAAATTCCTGTTGCATGTACTTCGTATATATATACTTTGATTTTACCTAGATTTAAGAGAATCACAAAGATAATTTGTTACGAAATTAATCAATTGAGAAATTTATGCAATTTTATCTTATTAGATTTTTGTTAAAATTATGTAATTTGTTGTTCCAAATTGCAAAATAGTCTAAAAAACTTATGGCGATTTCTATTCTGAGAAAAAAATGCTACAGTATATGCATGTAACACTTTTTCATGTTACCTATAATCACTTGAAGTGTTACATGTTGTACAACTTCAATCGAACAGAATTAGCTGCCTTTATTTACAACTATTACACTTTTATTATTAATGTAGTTCATTAGCGATTTTTAAAACTATTCGACTATTTGCTGCACACTTACTTTACGGTTTGGAAACAGACATTGACATCACTTACTGCTTGAACAAATTAAAAACGATAAATACATAAAATTTTCCACCAAAATAAAAAAAAAACGATTTAATTCAAAATGGAGTATGCCGTCGAAGAATATTTAGATGTAGAATTCTTTTGCAATTTTATTTCAGTCCATACTGAACGAACGAACGTTTTGTGAAACTTAAATTAATGATTGACACTGAAAAAATAATTCCGATTCGTTCAGTATTGACTGAAATAATTAGATATTAAATTGCTTTCGAATCGAGAAATTACTCGATCACGACTGCCAGAATCAGGCCCCACGTTAAGTGTATATGCATTGAAGGAGCTATAGGCTATACATTTATTTGAAGTTTTAAGGGTTGTATATCTGTATATTTCTGTATATCTGGAGAACGGCAAGAGATAGTTTCCAAATTTGGTACAATATATTTGTTATCAATACGCTTCTGACAATCTGGGAGCTATTGGAAAAGAAGGAGCGGCACAAAATAGATTTTTTATATCTGGTGAACGGAAGGAGAAAAAATTTTGAGTTTGGAATAAATAGTTTGGTTTTCTTTAGAAAAATATGATAAAAATCAGGCTGGATTGAAGTATCTATCGCAGCTTCAATATAAACACATACAATTAAGATTGATGTGTATTTGAGTTCGGTTCGTGCTTTGTTGTGATACAGACGTGTATTCTTAACTCCGCATACAATTTGAATTTTTAATTAATCACATTTGATTTTGTTATATTAACAGCGAATGGACGCTTGAAAATAAATGATATATTTTGTTATTTTAATTATTTAACATAAAGTGAACAATTAATACGAAAAAAATATTAAATAAAGATAAATACACAGTCAAACGGTGAAAAACAAAAACAATTTATTGCATGAATAAAAACAATGAAACAACAATAAAACTGAACAAGTAAGAGTGCTATATTCGGCTGTGCCGAATCTTATATACCCTTCACCATTGTGCGAGCAGAATACAGAGCAACTAGACAAAACCTAAATAATTTCTACATAAACATACATATATACAATACATAAAACTTCATTATAAATTAAATTTAAAAAGTTAAAACTGGTAAATATTTTTTTAAATCGTTTCAGAACATAAAAAAATTTTAAAAAAATTTTCTTTTTGAAAAAAACACGATTTGAACCAGGGACTCACAGTTTCTAACCTAAGCAAACCCCCTAGACAACTGGACCATGAAGGAACGTTTCATGAATATCATTAAAAGTAAATATGATCAGCTTACAGTTCACAACTCAACATAGTTGAGTTGTGAACTGTTATCGTTAAATCAACTTCGCTTTTCATAAGGACCCAGAATATATATACTTTATAGGGTGTAGTATCAATATTGTAGAAATTACAAACGGAATGACAAACTTATATATACCCTTTTACCTTCGGTGAAGGGTATAAAAAGAGTAATTTTTGGGAATTCAGTATTTCGGTTATAACTCAGCCATTTTTTAACCGATTTGACAGATTTATATACTGACGTGTTAAAGAAGAAATTTACCATTTTCTTGAGTTATAAACCTTGGACTCGGGAAGATCTATTGTGTCCGAAAATGGGTATTTTCCAAAAAAAAAAATTATATTTTGGTCATAACTTTTTTGTATCTGAACCGATTTTTCCGAAATTTTCAGAAAATATTTTCTACTAAAGATTTCCGATCTTTTGATATATAACGCGTAACCATAGGTCATATGACAGTCCAAAAAAGCAGGTTTTTATACAATTTTTGATATTTTTTGCACGGGAGGTACCACGCCCACTTGTTCAATCCCGCCCACATTTTGTGGAATGCTGTATATTGATAACCTTAATGTGTGTACCTAATTTGGAATTTTTGGCTCTTGCCGTTCTCCAGATATTTACAAAAAAGTAATAAAAATACAACAACAACAAGGGATTTTTGGAAAAAATTAGAGGTAGTCGTGGTTTTTTGCTCATATCTCAGCCATTTTTGGACCGATGTGGCTGAATTTCAATAGCAAGAAATGGTGGACTATATGTGACATAAGTGTGAAACAACCTAGCCGCTATCATGTCTGGAGTCTCCGGAAAACACATATCAAACGTAAGACGGACAGACGGACAGACGGACGGACAGACGGACGGACATCGTTAAATCAACTTCGCTTTTCATAAGGACCCAGAATATATATACTTTATAGGGTGTAGTATCAATATTGTAGAAATTACAAACGGAATGACAAACTTATATATACCCTTTTACCTTCGGTGAAGGGTATAATGATAGAAATGTTTATGTGACAGTGCATGCTAACGAAGACAATGCTGTAATAAATAAAACAAAAGAAAACAATAGTAACTACCTAACGGCTAAACCAATTTTTAGAACACGATCCCTTTCGCCCTCTCTTTTTACAAAGACGGTTGATGGTGATACGTTAAAAAATATAAACCTCACACTTGCAAGTGTTGCCACAACGGCAAACACAATCTTATTAACAAATGGTACCATGAACTCTAACACAGATGCAATGCAAACATCTCAAGTAAAAAGTGGTCAAAAGCCTCAAGTACAAGTTGGTATGGACAGGTACATAACAGTGCTTAAACGGGGTCGCAGCCCTACCTCTGCAGCAGTTGCTTCGGCTTCAAAAGTACCATCTTTTGATAAAATAAACTCTCAAAATCGTTTTGCAATTCTGGAGGATGAATCCTCGGAAGCACCAAACGTTATAAAATCTTCTAAGCCACCCCCGATATATCTAAGGGAGCAAAACTCAAGTGAGTTAATAAAGAGCGTGATCTCGGTAATAGGTGAAAATTCGTTTTACGTAGCTGCAATCAAGCGTGGAAATATAAATGAGACAAAAATACAGGTAAATCATGAGAATGATTTTCGTAAATTAACTAACAAATTCGAAGCCCTTAAAAAAAGCTTTTACACATACCAACTAAAGAGCAGCAAAGGTCTTCAGGTAGTGATCAAGGGCATAGACTCATGCGCGGACCCAGATGAAATTAAAACTTTTTTGGAAGAGAAGGGTTTTAAAATAAAAAACGTTACAAATATTAAAAACAGGGAAAAAAATCCCCAACCATTATTTCGGGTAGAATTAGAACCTGGCGACATTAAGCTTAAAAAAAATGAAACGCATCCTATTTATAATTTAAAATATATTCTCTACAGAAGAATAACTATAGAGGAGCCGCACAAAAGAAATGGTCCCGTTCAATGTCTTAATTGCCAAGAATTTGGCCATACTAAGGCATACTGCTATTTACCCCCTGTTTGCGTCGTATGTGGAGAATTACATTGTACAGTCCAGTGCGATAAGTCTAAAAATGACCCCAATGTAAAAAAATGTAGCAACTGTGGCGGAAATCACACTGCCAATTATAGAGGATGCCCTGTATATACTATCGTCAAGCAGTCGGCTGGACCGAAAACTAATCCCCCACAAATGCAGGTACCAAATCAAGTAAACACTAATGGCATTCAAGCTCCGCAGCCTAGTAATAACAGAACCTCGTATGCTAACGTCCTTAAATCAAACCATGTGCCAATGCAAGGCGCTTCGCCAAGTAATGATGAAACTCCAGTTTCTAATTTAAGTCGTCTTGAAAAAACCATGGAAACATTAGTGCAAACAGTTAATAATTTTACGAACACAATGGGTAATATGATGCAGGAAATTCTAAGAATGCAATCGATGTTATTGCAAGCTGTACTTAACAAGCCATGAACTGTTTAAAAATCTGTTTTTGGAACGCAAACGGCATCCGCCAACATAAAAATGAATTAGAATACTTTCTAAAAAATAAACAAATTGATGTCATGATGGTTTCTGAAACTCATTTGACCTCAAGAAATACGTTTAAAATCAATGGTTATACACTATATGATACCAAGGACCCTCGAGATAGAGCTTGTGGAGGTTCAACCATTTTAATTAAAACCCGAGTCAAACACTACCTAATGTTTGATCACCGCGAAGATTATCTCCAAGCAACGAACATTTGCGTTGAGGAATTAAATAGAAACCTAGTAATTTCATCGTTATACTCACCGCCTAGATTTTCAATATCAGAAAGCCAATACTGTAAATATTTTAAATCATTAGGACCCTGTTTCCTAGCTGCTGGCGATTATAACGCTAAACATACCTTCTGGGGGTCACGACTTATAACACCAAAGGGTCGTGTCTTATTTAACACAATTTCTAAAATGGATTTAAATGTTGTAGCGAGCGGACAACCAACATATTGGCCTACTGATCATCAAAAAATTCCAGATGTTATCGATTTCGGCGTGGTTAAAAACATCCCCATAGAAACAATCCGTGTTGAAGCTTCCTTAGAATTATCTTCTGACCATACACCTACAATTGTTACTATAATGAACCCCAATAGAATTGTATCTCCGACTGGTCACTTAGCGACGACAGCAACGCAAATTAACTGGTTAAAATATAGAAAATACCTCAGCACCCATTGCACAGAAAATATTCCGCTTAGTACACCGGAGTATGTAGATCGCTCTATTGCCAATTTTGACAGTTTTCTGAAACTAGCTGTTCAACATTCCAGTATTGCCCCCAAAAAAACAAAAAATATTAAAATATATTCCACAGATGTCGAGCGTCTCTTGTCTGAAAAAAGGAGGGCTCGAAGAGAGTGGCAATTGCACAGATCCCCGTTACTTAAGAACTTACTAAAAGAGTGTACAAAAAAGCTTAGAAAGTTACTGCAGACTCAGAAAACGGCTTCTCTGGAAAAATATCTTAAGGAACTTGATGCAACCCCACAATCAGACTACTCATTATGGCGTGCAGCTAGAAATCTTAAAAGGCCAGTTGTCTCTAAGCCACCATTAAGAAACTTAAATGGAAGTTGGGCAAGAAATGATGTTGAAAAAGGAAACCTGTTTGTCGATCATTTAAAAAACGTATTTACACCAAACATATCTCACGATATTGCGGCCGAGTTACCACCTGTTGTTGCTAGAGCAGCTGTCCCCCTAAGATTTGAGATAAGAGAAATCGAAAAAGCTATTTGTGATTTAAACCCCAAGAAGGCTCCTGGTTTTGATAAGATCAGCAACAAAATGCTTCTGGAGCTACCCAGCATAGCAAAGAAAATTATTCTTTTAATTTTTATTGCTATTTTACGACTTGAATACTACCCTCAAAAATGGAAGGTCTCATTAGTTACGATGATACCAAAGCCAGGAAAAGATCACTCCAAAGTTGAGTCATATAGGCCTATCAGCTTATTATCTAATATATCCAAGCTGTTTGAGAAGCTCTTAGCGTCCAAATTAACCCCAATTTTAAATGACAATGGGTGTATACCTAACCATCAATTCGGTTTCAGACGAGAACATAGCACAATTGAACAAACCCATCGGATAGTAAACGCCATAAGAAAAGCCTTTGAAGAAAGAAAATATTGCTCCGCTCTCTTCATCGATGTCTCTCAAGCTTTTGATAAAGTCTGGCATGTAGGCTTGTTACATAAATTAAAGCTGAACCTACCGGTTAACACACACAAGCTGTTAGAAAGCTACTTGGTCGGTCGAAAATTTATTATTAAAGAAGGTGATTTTTTAAGTTCTCCTCAGACAATTGAAGCTGGAGTCCCTCAGGGAAGTATCCTGGGCCCACTTTTTTATCTTATATATACCTCGGACATGCCGACAAACAATTACACCCTAACCTCAACTTTTGCTGATGATACAGCTTTCCTAAGCGTACACGAGAACAGTCGTGAAGCATCTCGATACCTGCAGGATCATATATTTCAACTAGAACTGTGGTTGAAACAATGGAGAATAAAGGTCAATGAGCAAAAATGCGTACATATTACATTTACCTTGCGTCGGGAAACATGCCCCCCTATTAAAATCAATAATCAACTAGTGCCTCAACAATCGCATGTCAAATATCTCGGTATTCATCTAGATCGGCGTTTAACATGGAAATGCCATATAGAAGCAAAATTAACCCAAATGAAACTAAAAGCAATTCAAATTAACTGGCTTATTGGAAGAAATTCTGTTCTTAGTCTCGATTGCAAACTACTACTTTACAACTCTATTTTAAAGCCAATCTGGTGCTACGGTATTCAACTATGGGGCACTGCCTCGGCCTCAAATATCGAAAAAATTCAAAGGCGCCAAAATAAACTTCTTCGAATAATCACAGCTGCCCCTTGGTATGTTAAAAACTCAAATATCCACAAGGATCTCAATGTGCCACTGGTAAGGACTATTATTACGAAGTATGCGGTAAAATATTTAAAAAGGCTAGAGTTGCACCCAAATCCACTAGCTCGAAATATTTTAAATGATAGCGGCCACACTCGCTTAAGGAGAAGAGACACTGCAGCACTTACCCATTAAGATGAGCGATAAACGCATATATAAATGTGATACAGAACCCGTGATGAAGAAAATTTTTGTCTTGCACTGGCAGGACATAAAATAAAGAATTAGGATAAGATTTGATTAATTATTGTTAGTTCATATTTAATATATGAAGATTCAATAAATAAATAATGAGAAAAAAAAAAAAAAAAAAAAAAATGTGTATTTGAAGAACTGTGACAGTAAAAGTATCTAAATTAAGTACAAATTGCTTCGTTATCCAGACACGAGATCTTTTTAAAAAATATTACACTAATTTTATTTGAACGGGAGTAGCGAAGTACACCGGCTTAAGCTAACTTTTTTAATAACTTTTAACGATTTATATAATAAAGCGTTATATAAATAATCATATGTAGTAAGAATAAAACAAAAAAAAACTTTTTATGTCTATTCATAAAAGTTCACCTTGGAGAAGATTCATAAGTAATTTTCATTACGCTTTTTTGATAAAAAAAAAAAATCTTTTCTTCACACTAAACAATAAATAATCTTACTTGTACCAAATCCACCAAAACTACCGGTTGATGTCTGAGCACCAAAACCTCCAAACGCTGGCGCTGTCGATGTAGTTGATGTGGCGCCAAATCCACCAAAACCAGCCGCATTGCTTGGCGCCGTGGCACCAAAACTAGGAGCCGCGGATGTTGCTGTACCAAATCCTCCAAAGCCTGCTGATGTACTAGTTCCTGTACCAAATAAATTAGTAGCTTGAGGTGCCTGTGTGCCTCCGGCACCAAAATTACCAAAGCCACCTAAACTAGGAGCAGTTGTGGTACTTGTACTTGTTCCTCCAAAGCCCCCAAAACCACCCAATGTGGGTGCTGATGTTGCTGCCGTTGTAGAGACACCAAAACCAAATGCCGGCGTTGTACCAAAGCCTGTACCTTGAGCTACTGATGATGCTGGCGCTCCAAAGGTGGACGTTGTACCTGTTCCAAATGATGAAAACATTCCAGTGGCTAAACAAATTTCAATGAGTATTTAGGGTTTTCTATTAGGAATTTCATGATTTGCAAAAAAATACTCACGTTTTGCTGGTGTGCTTGTGGCACCCAAGGAATTATTTGCTCCAAAAAAAGACATTTTTAATATATTTATTTTTTATGCGCTTTATAAACTTTTTCGATTTTTTCCTGATATTTTTTTATGCACTTATTTTCATTGTTTATAAATTTTCCACAAAACAAAATTAATACGAAGAATTTACACAAATGTATGAAATTTGATAAACTAATAGACATGAGCTGCCAGATTAATAAAAATATATGTTGTTAGTGATGACAAGTGATAGTCGGTTATCGATTATAGTTTTTTTGCAATGGAATCGTTGTAACTGAAAACTTAAATTTATGATAAAGGGTGTGTGTGAAACGGTAGCAAAGTTCTATGGTGAATTACAATTGTCAAGAATTTCTATGCTAATGTCAAAATTTATACTAGCCCCTAGGGCTAGTGAAATTTTATTCACCTCAACAGTTTCAAAATTTTACTTTGACGAGAACTTTGCTACCGTTTCACACACACCCAAAGATCGAAATTCGCCACTTTCTAAAGTCGAAGAAAAGTTTCATTTAATTAAATTTTAAATGAAACAAATAGAAAAAAAAAATTTAAATTTTTGAGCTTTTTTTTTAAACATTGATGATTAAATGAAAAATAAAATTGCAAAATTAATGATAAAAACTCATTTTAATAAAAAAAAAGCTTGAAATATATTCAGGGCCAAACGTAACACTAAAGCTAGAAGTACATAACATGCGTTAGTGCGCGAGCGCTCTGTAGACTTCTGCCAAAAAAAGTTAAACTAGTGTCTTTATATAAAAATAATTTAATGCGGATTTTCTTTTTTTATTTTTTTTTTTTCAAAAAAACCGAAAAAGTTATTACAAAAATTTATACATACGATATACATACATTTTATTTTCGATTTTCACGACAACCACACTGTTACAAAAGTGGAGAACCGCAATAGGGGCATAAAATTTAACTTCGTAGTTAAACGTGTTTTACAAGTGAACGATTTATTTCTTGTGAAAAATAAAAATTATTTGTGAGTACAGTAGACGCTCACAAATTAGAGCTTTCAGTAATTCGAACGTCCAGAAATTAGAATCAGTGGTTGCAATACATTAAACGCTTTAAAATTCGAATTTATAGTTCTAATTTCAGAGCGTTTTTTTTTTTTTTTTTTTTTTTTTGTTATTTGAACACAAGAAATCCGCAATTTATTTTTATTCTGTTTGAACATGTAAAACTAAAAAGGGGAATTACCAAATTTTAGATGTGTTTCCTTATTTGTTGTTTTTTGTCACATTTATATATATTTGTGGCTAGTTTATTTGTGAAATTCGAAACATGTGTACATATTTTGGAAGTCTCTATTAAAAAGTGAAAGTGTATCATTCGAAATGTCAAATAAACGTAAAAAAAACACTTTATCATTGGAAACGAAGGTCAAAATATTAGAAAAGCTTGACAAAGGGTTTGAAGGGAATATTAATGTAACGACATCTTCAATCAGCTATATCAAATCATATAGATCAGCAATATTAAATGCTGTTTTCAACACATATCAGGAAGCAAGCAATAAATCTTTGCACAGCGCTGAATACCCAAATATGGTAAGTCGTCTGTATGAGTGGTTTAAAGCGAAAGCTAAAAAAATATTTAGAGAGGAATATCCCTATAAAGATGAAAATGCATTCCGTGGAAGCAATGGATAGTTTTCCAAATATAAGAAACGACACGGTATTTTTAATTTTAAAAAAATACATTTAATGTATTGGAGTGAATTACGTTTTGTTTTCTTGTTTTTATCAAATAAAATTGAATAAAAAAAAATTTAAGTAATTTTTATTTTTTATTCGAAATAAAAACGTCCAGAAATTAGAATAATTCAGAAATTAGAATTGCCTCAAAAACAAAACGGTTCTAATTTGCGAGCGTCTACTGTAATTACAATAATTAAAAATACGAATTTAAAAAATTAAAACGGGAAAGTGAAGAAATTATAAGTTTGTTGTATGATCGCTGTGCTTCAATCCTCAAAATAAAAGGGTGCCAATTATTTCGTCTTTGCAAGAATTAGAGGACGGAAAGAACATTATTTCATATTTTAGCTATGGTGCCGAATGTTTATCTCACAGTTTATTTAAATAAATCATGAATTTAAATTAAAAAAGTAAAATATTTGTATTTATGTTCCACTTTGTGTTATAATCCACATTTGGAAAACGTTTGAGAATTAAGTTGAAAGCAAGTTGAAAATAAAGGCATTTTTTTATTTGAAAATAATTTTCCCTTTTTGTTTAGAATGCTATTATCAAACGTTTGTCGTTTGGGAAAACTTTTGATTTCAAATCATTTTCAATTTGAAATCAAACCTCCGTGTTTGTTTGGATATTGAAACCAACAGCTGTTTTTCTTACTAAACTGTGTCTGTAACTTTTTTGGCGAGTACTAGCTGCCACGTAAGGAAATTACTCGCCAGTTTACATAAAGTGTGTCTGTAACATTTTTGTGAAAAAAGTTCCCGATTTGAACTGTCGAATAAAAATGGGTCGAGAAAAAATTACAAATGCCAAGAATAATTAAAATAAGATTTTGTTCTTGGCACATTTTTCTATTGTTTAATTAATTTGTTTTTTTTTTAATTTTTTGGCTCTTTTATAAAATATGCTCGTTTGGAAACAACAATCATTAAAGTCGAACTTTACATTATTTGGTATAGCCGACGGTTGTATTTTCGCCGCCGTCGTTGAAAAATTTTCAAATTTAGTAAATTTTGGTCGCCGTCAACAATGTGTTACTGACGTTATCAACTTCTGCAATGTCACATCGGCTTCGGGTGCAATGTTATGTCGTTTATAACGTAACGACGTAATCTCTTATAGTTTTCGACATGAGTTACAGACACAGTTTTTTCTTACTTTGCGAGAAACAATGAAATATTTTGTTTCACATCTTTTCGATGCGAGAAGTTGAAACAAGCAACTGTTTTTCTCACATAACTGCGTCTGTAACATTTTTGGCGAGTTATAGAAAGGGTTTAAAATGCTATCGCCATATTAGCAAAAGCAGCCAAATGTTGCCTTTTTCCTATTAAAAAAAAATCAAAAATAAAAACCGACAAGATCCACTGCTAAAAAAGACACACTTTTCAAAAGCAGCAGCAAATAAACACACTGCTTTTGAAAAGTAACCTTTTAATGGGCACTGGCATTTTCCAACTATTGCTTTTTTAACAATATCAAAAATTTTTTATTTGATGGCACTCAAAAAGCAACGGCAATCACTTTTATGTTGTAGGAAAAAATATGTAGGAAAAAGAATGAAACAAACAGCTTCTGTCAAACAGCCGACAAATCAAAAACCAATGCATGCTAATAGCCGCAAAATAGGAGATAAAAGCAGCGCAACAGGCTGCTGAAAGGCACATGTTCAGGTATGGGCACCACTACACAAAACAAAGCATTGTTCACAATAAGATAAACAATTTCGTTTTTTCTTCTATCTTCCAAAAGTATTTATGATATAAAAGCTTGTCGCGAGATTTACTTGTGCAGAAAAACAAGTAAATTAATAACTTAATTTTAACTATTAAAATGTTCAAACTAAGTAAATACAAGTATGTACTTAAATCTCGCGATCATATAAATTGTGTAATGACGTTATAAGTTGATAGTAAAAGTTTTAAAGCAAAAAAATTATTGTTTTTCTTTTAAGCGCATTCAAATAAAAGCTTTTTTTTAAGTTTTTTAACTTTAAATTTATTTAACTTACTTTTTTTTAATTTACTATTTTTTTTATTTAATTTTTAATTTAAAATTTTTATAGGTATGTAGAGGAAAAACAAAAAAAAAAAAAAAAATGGCAAAACCAGCGATGATAAATGCAAAACGTGTTGCATTTTAATGTAATATAATGCGGCGTCATTAGAATTATGAGTAGATTTATTTAAAGTTAGCAGATGGAGAAAAGTCCGTTATGAATTTACTATGTGCTAACAAGCTGCTAAGCTTAAGGCCCAGTTAGCCGGGAGTAACAGTAACGTTGCAAATCCATTCATTTTGTTGTATTTAAAGCAATTAGAACGATTATAGTTAGCAGTAAGATGTTACGTCTCAATCTGTAAGAAATAGATTGGTCTTACTTTTTTACGGTAAGGTTACTGTTACTCCCGGCTAACTGAGCCTTTAATCGGCATTCTAGCTAGCAGATCGTTGTACGTAGTGTACAAACTGTGGCTAACTTTTTATTATGAATACGGCTGTAAATCTTTAACAAACCAAAATCATTTTAAATATTGTAAATGTTTAAATTTAAACTGATGTTTATTTGGATGTATTATTTCAATATTAATTTTGTAATTTATTAATGATAGAGGAATTTACATTGAGGAAGCGTTTGTTGAAAGTACTTTGTTCAATTCTACTTTAGTTTCAATGTAAATACTTTATCGAATAAGTTTGAGAAATTTGCTTTATAATTTGTAGTTGATAAAATGTTTTATCTCAGAAGTTTAACAACGTTTGTAATAAAAGATAAAAACAAATATTATCGTGGGTTAATTATTAACAAACACTGCTGTAAGTCAATTATGGGTTATTTACGAAATTTACTCCAACAACTTTCCGTTAGATGTTAAAAAAACTTTCAAGGATGCTTATACGTTTAAAGTATTAAGGTTGGGCCGGTAGCATTTTTACAACATAACCAAATTAAACACAAATTAGATTTTTTAAATTTGTCAAGTCTATATAAACGTTAATAATAACACTATGCCTTTTTTTGGCGGTGGTTTTTAAAACCATTTTAATTGGACTATTTTCATCGTTTCCTAATAAGGTGTTGTTTTATTAGATTTTTTCTTTTTAGCCTTAAGCACGCTAGTCTCGATTTTTGTTGTAGTTTGTGGCGTCCATAATGTCACTATTCCGCTTTCTCCACCAGTTATTAAAATATTTGTATTGATATCAAATACACTTTCGCGCACAATTTGTTTGTTTCCTTGAAAATCAACACCAGGTAATAATTGCTTGTTTTGCACCAAAAGTGATCGCATAATTTCTCTAGTAATAAATATTAATTCAAAACTAAATTTATTATATATACATATAAGATGTTAACAAACCCTTTGTTTAAATTTGAACCGGTCAGTATGAAAACTGCTCCATCTGTCATATTGTGACAATCAATTAAATTACAATTTGCTGCTGTTTTACGTTTTATGGCTTCTGTTATTTTAGCTCTTTCAAATTCTGCCAACAAATCGCCTTCATCACAATCGTACAAATGAAAATCATTGGTATGTGTTATGCACGAAATGATATCTTTTCCGTAAACATTTTTATGCCTAAAATAAAGAAAAATAACTGTTTATACAATTACAATCCATAGAGCACGAAATTACATGCAAATACATATCGAGTCCTATTTGCGAATATATCGTAAGCGACATTTGATCCAAATTTTTTTCTTGCAAATAGGTTTTGAGTATCCGTTACAAACTCTAGGATGATCAATAATTTGATACACCATTTTTTCTATATACAATTACCGTATTCACAAAACCCCTTGTATCGTTGTATCGATTGTATGTTGTATTAAAATACATAGTTCACTATTGGTATTTAATACAACATACAATAGATACAACGATACGAGGTGTTTTGTGAATACGGCAATTATTTTTAAAAATTGATTTTCATTGTAATTGTAGGCTTGATTTATATTGTTTCATAGGTTTGATTTATACTTGTCTTAATACATGTATTAAAGTGTAATTATTACGTGTTTGAGACTGGAATTTCACTTTAATTCCATGAAAATTGCTTATTGGGATGGTACATATTCATAACGTAATAATAAATCAAAAAATATTTACTTTCCTGGCATGCTCTTTTCCCTTCTCTCGTTAAAGCTCAACATTTGACGAGTCAAACTTGAGTTGTGTGAACCGGCATTAACACTTTAAATTAAAACAAGTAAGAGTGCTATATTCGGCTGTGCCGAATCTTATATACCCTTCACCATTGTGCGAGCAGAATACAGAGCAACTAGACAAAACCGGACAACTGGATTTGAACTTCGCTTTTCATAAGGACCCAGAATACCCAGAACTTTATAGGGTATAGAACCTTCGGTGAAGGGTATAAAAAACAAATTTAATTATAAAAAGAGTAATTTTTGGGATTTCAGTATTTTGGTCATAACTCTGCTATTTCTTAACCGATTTGACAGATTTATATACCGTGTTAAAGAAGAAATTTGCCAGTTATTTTGGTTATAAAACTTGGACTCGGGAAGATCTATGGTTCCCGAAAATGGGTATTTTTCAAAAAAAAAAAAAAATATTTTGGTCATAAGTTTTTCGTATCTGAACCGATTTTCCCGAGTTTTTCAGAAAATATTTTCTTTTAAAAATTTCCGATGTTTTGATATATAATTCATATCCTTAGGTCTTATGACAGCCCTAAAATGTAGGTTAGGTTAGGCCATTTTGTGAGTATTTTACTCATAACTTGCCATTTTTTAACCGATTTGACAGATTTATATACCGACGTGTTAAAGAACAATTTTCAGTTAATTTGAACTATAAAAGTTGGACCCGGGATGATATATGGTTCCCGATAAAGCGTATTAAAAAAAAAAAATTGGCCATAACTTTTTCGTATCTGAACCGATTTTTCCGAAATTTTCAGAAAATATTTTCTCCAAAAGATTTCCGATATATAAGGCATAACCATAGGTCATATGACAGTCCAAAAAATCAGGTTTTTATACAATTTTTTATACTTTTTGTATGGAAGGTACCACGCCCACTTCTCCAATCCCGCCTACATTGTGGAATGGTGTGTATTTATAACCTTAATGTTTGTACCAAATTTGAAAACTTTGGCTCTTGCCGTTCTCTAGATATACAGAAAAAAGTAATAAAAATACAACAACCACAAGGGATTTTTTGGAAAAATTAGAGGCAGTCGTGGTTTTTTGGTCATATCTCAGCCATTGTTGTACCAATCTGGCTGAATTTCAATAGCAAGAAATGGTGGACTATATGTGACATTAATGTAAAACAACCTAGCCGCTATCATGTCTGGAGTCTCCGGAAAACACATATCAAACGTAAGACGGACAGGCGGACGGATATCGTTAAATCAACTTCTCTCCTCATAAGGACCCAAAATATATATACTTTACAGGGCCTAAGATCAATATTGCAGAAATTACAAACGGAATGACAAACTTATATATACCCTTTTCCACCTGTGGTGAAGGGTATACAAATTAAATAAGTTAATTTTTTAATTTGCGAATAACAATAAAGTTGTACAAAATTCGTAAAATAAAACTAGCCAGATGTCTAGATTTGTGTTTAAAAGTTACAACTTTGATGTAACAAATGTATGCAATATTTTCAATTAATAACAATTTTTTCCCTTTTAACAAGCCGATACAAGACAACAAACAATATAATATGCACCTACATACCAAAGTTTATGTACATATTGTAAATTTTACTTTTTGTTTTTGCCTAGTCATAACACGAAAATTAATAATGAACCACAATTTTTAAAACATATACTACTTACCAATTAACTTTGTGTATACTACTAACAGTGTTAACCGTCATTAAAAGAGCATCTTCTTCAGTATTTTTTTGTAAATCAAAAACATTTATCAAGCCATCAGTAGAACCCGAGCACAAAAGATCTGGATTTTGTGGATGGAATCGTAAAGTGGTTACATCATCTTGATGACAATCGAAATAGCCTCCCATTTGTTTACGTTCTCTCAAATCATAAAATAATAAAAATACATTCCTATGATGTTGTTCTGAGCCAACACATAATACACGACTATTTGAATTACAATCGAAGCAAACAATGTTCTTGGACATAGATGCTGCTTCTGTGTCAGTTTCTGGATTATTTTGAAAACATCCTACTTCACCTTGTGTGCGCAAGTCGAAGAGACGTACCATACCATTTGTCGTACCAACCAATAACAAATTTGGAGTCTCGTCCACAAAGCGTACACCACAAATACTAACACAATTAGTAGGATCAATCGAAGGTGGTACAGCAATACAATCTGGTGTAGAAGAGCTAAGTCCACGTTCAGAACTTATATCAAAGAGATATACTGAACCATCTGATAAGCCAGCAGCCAACCGGTTTAATGATCTTTATTAAATAAAACATTTTAAATTCATTTTGATGGGTATATGCATATTATTCATTAAAACATACTCATCTTTAGCTATAGATAGAATATAATTTTTTTTTAAATTTACAACCGTTTCGTCGTGTATACTATATTTTTGTTGAAAATATTGTTCCAATTCAAATTGAGTACAAGAATCATCGTCTTTAAGAGACTCCTCATTTGATTCCTCATCACTGCTGGGCAACGGCACTTCCTCTGCTTATATACATATTTAAAAATTTTTATTAAAACAACCTATTATGGAATACTGCTTATATGTTCCATACCTGTAAAAATTTCGCCGGTTTTTGTCATATCTGAAATAAAATTTTTGTTTATTTAGATGATTGCACTAATTTTTTTTTAATAATATTGAATTGTTCGATAACAACAAAAAAATATATAACATGTGCGATTAGAGATGATAAACTTTTATTTGGGTTTTATTAAAGTTATCGGTAGCGTTTGACATAGCTGTAAACGACGCAAGTGAACAATCAATATTAGAAATCAGCCGCAAATCGAAAACAACTTTTTTCAACCGCAAATATTAACTTTTTTGCTTATGTAAATCAGCCGCAACAATAACAATATTGCCGAGCACAACCCTACAAGAAATGCATAACCAAAACTAAAAAAACTACTAACATAGCGTCTTTACCTGACAATTTTTTGTCATACCAAACGTCAAACTTCATATTAAAAAAACGCTGACAAGAATTTTCGAGTTTTTTTTATATAGACTTTGACGTTTGGTATGACAAAAAATTGTCAGTTGAAGACGCTATGTTACACACTTGCAACAATTTTACATTAGTTGTTCCACTCTTACATATATGTTAGAATGGTACAACTGACATTTCCCAAATAATGCCAAAATTTTAATATATTTTTTCATACGCGTGTAAAAATTTGTGAATTTCTTAAATCAACTAAATTTTTTATATAATTTGTAACTTAAGTAGTGAGATAAAAAATTTCTATAAAAAACTGTAATCAGAAAGCTAATGATAAAGGAAGGTGTACTGATGGAGGCTTCAGAGGACGTGATGGTGGATTGTCTGGAAACAACAGAGGTCATGTACAAAGCGGTAGTTTTAAAACGAGAGGTCGTTTAACAGGTAGCGGCCATCCGCGTGGTGGATTTGACCAGGATAATCGTTTTAGATAAAGGAACAAATAGTGTTATTAAAAATCTCGATAACTTTTCAAGTATGTATTTGATTTCTTGGTCACACGTACGGTTACCTCCATTTCCAGACCCATGCGAGAAGTGGAACGTCATAAAGCAGCCACAGAAATAACGATACGTGGTTTATACTTTTCTAATTTCCTATGAATTTGATTATAATTTTTTCAATAAAAAATTTAATTAAAAATGAAAATTAAGAAAATGTATTATGTATTTTTTAAAGGTTAGTACTATCCTATTTTTACGTTTTAAATAACTAGTTAGTGCTAACCAATATTTACGTTATGACTAACTAGTTAGCATTAACCGCTATTTTGGTTATCATTGACTAATAAAAAGCAGCAGAGTAAACAGTACAGATATATGTTCCGTAGTCGAGTGGAATTCATTAGTTAGAAAGAGAGGCAAAATCACATGTACACAAGAGTTTCGGTTAGTTTTTTCATTTTGCTCTTAATAAACTAATAGAAAATTTAACCAATATATTGGTCAACACTACCGGTCATATAACTAGTAAAATGACCGGTAGTCTTCTTGTAGGGAAGTATAGCAAAAAAAAAAAACGGTTGTGAACAAATCAACATTTGAAAATCAGCCGCAAAAACAATTATTTTTTGTGTTGAACACGTGCGTGACAAAAAATATATCAGAAACCATTGCGAGTGCTATATTAATCATAAAAAAGCCAATTAATAAATATATAAAAAAAATATACAAACTAAAAATTCTGATCCTGCAAATAAAATATTCCGGTTTAAATCTAGTTTAGCGACGCATACCCAAATAAAAAAAATTTACCTATGGTGATAGAAAATTTAAAAATAAGAAGAAGAAATTAAAATTGGCGCAAACGCTTAGTTTTCGAGTTATGGACGTTTTTAGTTTTCATAGAAATATGAGATTTGGCTGGAGTGCAGTTTATATAAAATATATAAAAAAATATGCCACCCGATTCAGAATAAAAAAAACCAAAATTAAAATTTAAGAGGACTGAGGTCCGTGGGGCCCCCTGGAACCAAAAAAACTGCCTCGCTCACTTAGGCCCGTTTTCATGACTTAACGATAGCTAAATATAGGAAGTTATCGAACAGATAATGAGTTTTTAATTATCACAAGTTCGCTTTAATCTAAAAGTGAAGGATAAGCTAAAGTCTGTCTTTATTGAAAAGATAGCTACTTTATAGGCGAGAGGGGCGAGGGGAAATGAAACGAGTACACACATGCCTGTACTGCCTTTACGTTTTGCTTTCTTATTCGTTGTTTAATTTTGTTTTTGTTTTCATACGCACGACTATACAAAATAAAAAACATGGCGTCGACATGACATGAATCATTTGAACACTAATTCATGTTCAAAGAAGAAAAAGGAAGAATCTTTTCAATAAAGAAAGAGCAGTATGAACTCAGACAAAGAGACGAACGTTCTACCCAAGGCGAATTTATTACAGGTGGTCTTAAAAGCCCTGCTGATATTAGCTAAAATCACTGTTGGATGTCAAAATTTTGTTTATTCTCTTTTATTATCTTTGTTTCTGTTTTGTTTTATTTCTGTTTTTGACATTGTACAATGATTTTACAAAAACAAATTGCTTGTGGTTTTTGTACGAAAAAAATCGAGACGGATTTTGGAAGACGAGAAGCACCGTCAGCTCCATATGTTCGTTATCTTGTGAAAAAAGTGAAAGAAACTTGCATCCTCATCGATAAACCAAAGCGTGAAAAGCCAAAAACAGTGCGTACACCCGAGAATATTGCTGCTGTGGCAGAAAGTGTGCGTGAAGCGCCATCAACATCAATTCACCGTGAACATTTCGGAGACATCATTGAGACGAATTTTGCATAAAGACCTTGGTATACCGCCATACAAAGTCCAATTGGTTCAGAAGTTGAAGCCAACTGACCATCCAATGCGTTTTCGCCTGCGATCGACTTACAGAAGATGCCGATTTTGCCAAAAAAATCATTTTTTCAGATAAAGCTCATTTTGATCTTGGCGATGCACCCAAAACGAGTCACTGTTTGGTGAGGATTTAGGTCCAGAGGCGTAATTGGGCCATTTTTCTTCGAAAATGAGCAAGGAGTGGCCGTTACAGTCAATGGCGATCGTTATCGGGCAATGTTGAACGAATTTTTGTTCACAAAAATTGAAGAGGAGGATATTGGCAACATTTGGAAGCTACACTCGATGTTTTGCGCCCTGTTTTGTAAGATCGCATTATCAGGCGCAGAGCTGATGTCGTTTGGCCAACTCGGAGCTGCGATTTGACACCGTTGGACTATTATTTGTGGGGTGCCGTCAAAGATAAGTGTTACGCCGACAAGCCAGAGACAATTGACGCTTTAAAGGACAATATTCCTGAAGCCATTGGAGAAATACAGCTGCACAATCGATAATGTGCTTAAACATTGGACTGATCGTGTAGGCTACTGCATGGCCAGCCGAGGCAGCCATTTGAATGAAATTATTTTCCATTATTAACCGGAAGGATTGTACCAAAATGTATTAACAAAGTGACCTCAGTACTACAACAATGCAACAATAGAAAAAACAACAGGCATTTTGTTGCTAGAATTGAGACGGCAAATGTCAAAATGCCTTACTTGGTGGCCACACGATCAAGTTTTGCCTTTCAATTCCATTCAATTTACTCAACTCTCTCATTTTTTTACTAACACACTCACACTTTTTAAATTGACCACGAGATGGCTTTCAATTTCACCTTTCCATTTGTTTGGCAATTTTCTTTCAATTTAACAGCTGATTACATGTTTATCTTTATAAATTGTTTTTTTTTATGGCATCTTGAAAGTAAATTGAGTGCCACCTACGTCACAGCTCTCAATTTTTGTAAATTTTGACAAGCAGTATATGTAAAAGACTATCAAGAACAACTTGATCGTGTGGCCGCAGGGTTATTAAAAAAAGTAAATAAACAAAAAAAATGACGACAAACGTCACACACGAAGAAAATCACTACAAACAGCTGCGCTTGTGAGGTCACTTTATTAGTACATTCTGGATTGTACTTTCAAATAAAAAAAGAAATTTAAGAAAATATTCAGTAGTTTTTTTATAGCGTTTTCAAAAAAAAAAAAAAGTTATTTGGCGGACCCTTTACTTGCCAAAAGCCGCTCTGCAGATCTAATGTGGAAAACCATTCAGTTCCGGCTAACGTGTCTAGGGTGTCATCAATCCTAGGCAATGAATAACTGTTCTTTTTGGTGACGTCATTTAGTTTACTGTAGTCTACGTAGAACCTAGTACTTCCATCTTTCTTCTTTAACAAACCACCGGTGAACTACAAGGACTTGATGTTGGTTTTATTATGCCGTCCTGTTCCATTTCATTAACCAGGACTCTAATTTCATTTCGTTTTGCTAGAGGAATGCTTCTTGGGGCCTGTTTTATTGACTTAGCGTCGCTGGTGTTAATTTCGTGTTTCACAATTGACTTCCGCCCTGGTTTTGGCCTTTCGAGGCAAAGATAAAGGCATATTTCTTTAGTAATTGTTTAGCCTTATTTCTCTCGGGCGGCCTCTGTTTTTCGGTCCATTTCCGTACATGTTCCTCTAGTAATGCCAGGACCTTGGTACTCTTTTTAGCTGCGTCTGGATGTTTCTCGCAACTTATTATTGCTTCTGTTGTTGTAAGAACCTGTTCGCTTTTTGATAAATTTAAAACTCTTACTGGAAATAAGCTGTTGTTGGCTTTAACGAGACATTCGCTGTTACTATGTCACCTGTTATTGCTGCTGCCTCTACCACCCATAAACTATTGTTGTCCTCATAATCTCCCTACATTCGTGCCCATACTATAGTTTCTGACTTGGGTGGAAATTTTTCACGTTCAAAGGCGAGTAACTGTCTTACATGAGCCTTGTTTTCGTATCCAACATCAAGGGGAATTTCAACATTACGCCAAGTCAAAATTTGTTGTCCCATATCCAGATGAATACCTTGTCCAATCATAAAACCTGAGCCAATAATTACTTCGTCTACAATATCAGCCAGAATAAATATGTACATGGTGAGCACTTGTATCGGCCATACTTAATTTTACTTTTCCATAGACGGTGGCAGGCTCACCCGTAGCTGTTCGCAAACTTACTCCGCTTAGTTGTTCAATAGACTGTTGCATTAAATCAGGCCTAATAATCGAATGTGATGCCCCAGTGTCCACAGTCAAAACCCTTTTTTTGACCGTTTATATAACCACATGCAGTAAGGTTTCTATTACTCTGTTGCATTACTGAGATGGATATTGTGGGGCCCTTAGATGTGGGAGCTAGCTCATGCCCCGTAGTGCTAGCTCTTTTTAGTTTAACGAGGATTCCTGTGAAGACTGGTGGTTAGCCCGCTGGTTGTTTCTGGCCGGTGAAGCTGATCTTGAACGCTTTCTCGGTGCTCTGCAGTTACGTTGTATGCTACCAATCTTTCCGCAGTTATAGCATTTTACTTTAGTTTTTGTTTTCTTCTCGCTTAAAGCTTTCATGACTGCCTCTTTTATATCCTGCACAATATCCCTTTCATTATTGGCGGTCACATCGACCCTTCGCACTCTGCCTACTTGTGGTATTGAAATAGTTTTTGCGGTTTTCTGGGCTAAAGCAAATGACACAGTTTCTGCAAAGGTTGGTTTTTGTGATGCACACACCGCAAGTTTAACGGCAGCATTACGAATACCGTTTACAAACGCCTCAGTTTTAAAATGATCTAAAAATGGATGATGCTCACCAGGGTATGTAAGCTGCACCAAACGCTCTATCTCGAGAGCAAAATCTTGTAAGGTTTCATTTGCCTTTTGCCTGTATATCTCTTTCCTGTGCTCACCACCATACTTAAATTGCAGTGCTACCATAATTTCATCATAATTATTTCTGCAACTTACTGGTACACTTTAATGCAAGAACTAGCTCTATGGCCTTTTCATAACTGTTCCATGCATTTCTGTTGGCAACTGTATCAAAATGGAATTTAAAAACATTTAATGGAACACTACCGTTAAAGCAAGGGGCCTTTATTGTACTAATTAGAAACTTCTGCAATAACCCGTAATGAGACTTTTTACTTTTGCTTTCAGATTGTCTAGCTTTTCATCCACTTCTATTTTAACATCAGTCAGCTTTTTTTGAAATCAATTTCCATGTCATCTACCCTTTCATTTATTTCAGTGGAAGTCTCCTGAAGCTTCTCATATGTGATTCTGAAATTCTCTTGAATTTCAGCCAGGATGGTGCTCGTCTTCTCTTCCATATTTCTAGAAGTTCCAGCTAGAATATCGCTCGAATTTTCTTTTATCATCTGTACCATGTTTTTGGAATTATCGTCCATTTATCTAGAAGTTTCAGCTAACATCGCTCTGGAATTTTCGTCCATTTTTTAGAATTCTCATCCATTTTTCTAGAACTTTCTTCTGACATTTTTTCCATTTTTGCCATCATAGCAGCAAACATTGTGTTAAAATCCATACTGCTAGCAACTGCACGAGTACATACCTCTCTGTCCTCGAATTCGTAACTCACAATGTCAATATTGCGTCGCTCGAATTCATCTATTGCATGCAGCTCTACTTTATTTCGTGCAGTTGGCAGATCCAACTTGCCCAACTCTTTCTTGAGCTGTTCTACTTTAAGCTCTTCAAATTGCATTGCTGTCTTTTTTATATTAATTTACTTTTTTTTTATTTATTTTATTTTTGCAATCCCACTTCGGAAACCAATTGTTACGTTACTGCCTTTCAATAACCTTTTGGTTTATTTCCTTTATAATAAACCGTTTCGAGTTCGTTAATTGCAATTCAAATAAAACTAAATAAACACAACACTTTAATTTATAACACTTATTTATTCAGAACTTTGTAGTTACGTGTTTTTGTTGAAGAAAAAACGAGTTTTAAAGCACGTAAATAATCTAACTCTTTGAAACATGAATAAATTATTATTTTTATTCCAGAAATGAATAGATCGATTTTTTTTAGTATATCTGCGATATTGGATTTGCCACAACCAAAAAGAATTTATAAACAAAATGTAAAAATAAAGTAACCAAATGCAATGAAAAGTAACCAAAATATCTATGTATTAAAAACACTATTTTATTTGCACTTAACTTAAAATATATAATATATAGTTATGTATATAGACACCTGAACCACTGGATCGATTTTTGTAAAAAAGTATGTTATTGATGGTCTGGAAGGTACAATAGGCCTTATAATGTTTCGAAGTTTTTCTGTGGAATTAGCACCTCACAAGCATAGCTAACACTTATATTCGTCTATTTGCAAAACAGTATGAGTTCAGTAGATTATTAATCAATGTACATTATCACGTTTCATATTGCCTAGGTAGGAGTAGAAAAAAGCATACCTTAGATCAGTGATGTTATAATTTTTTTTAAAGTCCCTACACAGTCTGAAAAATCCATATTTTCCCCTACGCGTTAAAAATATTGTCCCCGCAGCCACACGATCAAGTGTTGCTTTCAAGTTTTTTACACATACAAGTACAACATTCACAAAAAATGAAAGATGTGATGTAAGGCTGCAAGCAAATTTAAAGAAATTTATTTTGAAGATGTCATCAAGAAAACAACTAATAAATACAATCGTAAAAGATGCCCATTAAAATTATATGTAAGTAGCTGTTTTCATTAACGTAAATGGAAACACTCAACTAGAAAGAAAAACTTAAAGCAAATTAGATTTAATTTTAAAAAGTACATATGAGTGAATTGGTAAAAAAGTTTGGGGGTTTTAAAACTAAAAGTGCAAAACTTGATCGTTTAACACCCAAGTAAGTGCCGGTTCACACACATCAAGTTTGACTCGTCAAGTCTTGAGCTCTTAGGAGAGAGGGGAAGAGAAATGACATTCTGTTTTCCCTTCTCTCCTAAAACCTCAAGACTTGGCGAGTCAAACTTGACGTGTGTGAACCAGCACTAAAAAAAATTGGCTATTTTTCAATTGAAAAAAGTAACCAAAATGGAAAAAAGTACACAGGTACACATTGAGAAAAAAGTAACCAGTTTTGGTTAAAAGTAATCAAAACGGCAACGCTGGTTATATAACATTTTTTGTTTCTCCTGTAAAATAGTAAAAATTTAATTTATGTGGTTTTGGATTTCAGCTGACGACATATATGTAGCTCATACTATGTAAATGAAGTATAATAAGGAACACAATAATCATTTTATTATTTTTCTAGGAGACCAAGGTCCATTTGATGTAGGAAATTAGCTATAAATAAAAGTAACGATAATTTTTTTTTTGTTAATTTAAAACTATGGCAAAAAGATTTACATAGAAGAGATTTCTGTGCTTTGTTTTTCTTATATTATGGTATGAAAAAATATGTTATGGTATAGACAATTTACCTTTGGCAATTCTACTGATATCTGGAAACAGAAGTTCATTAATTTTATTTTTCAACCTAGAGCAAAAGGCTTCAATCAATAAACGTTTGAAATTTTTAAATTGCACTTAACATATCATTGGAGTACTTCAGTACTTTTGCAATGCTTATAGTACTGAAAAAGGTACAATTGTACTAACTTTATCATCCCTGAATTGTAGCCTTAATCTTAGTGAAAACTTGGGATGTGCCTTAGACCCTTTGGGTTACGCTGCTTATGGCTTTTTTATAATAATAAAGTTAGTATAACCATTTAAAAGGTTCAGTAGTGACATTCAGGTGCGAACCTATTCAGTCATCGGAATATCATAATAATGTTAAATACTAAGTTGATGGTTTCGTTCCTTAGATCAAATTAATAAACCCAAGTCAACGGTTTCAGAATGTAATGGAAGTTCAAATCCTCAACCTCAAAATATTTTCGAATTTTCTTGGTTAACTTGGTTTGCTTCAGCTCTGAGTGTACATACAATATTTGTTAAATACTAACCGTAAAATTCTTTTTTTTTTGCTTTAAGTCAGTGAAGGGCAGATAGAGAACATTGAATAAAAGAGAGTAAATTAGTTGATTTACACTTAGAGAAAAGATTTTCAAACTGTATGTAAATATGCAATACAAAAAAAGGAGTGCAGTAAAAAATATTATTATATAAATCATCAAGTTTTAACTAACGTTAAAATATATGTATACATATGGTCACCTGAAATCGAAAGGCCGTGAGCAAAAACTTTAAAATGTGTACTATAGGTATGTAAATATGCAAAAAAAAAAGGAATTCAGTAAAAACTTGATTATTATATAATTCATCATCCCACATGATTGCTGAAATGTTTTTAAAACAAGCTGAAAAATAAACATACATGAGCACAGCTTGATCACAACACAATAAATATATTGTCAGTGTGCCACTACGAAATTGCAAAATTTGCCAAAATAACAACATGCGCAACACTCCTGCTTCGTTGAAATTTATAGAGCAACTGAATAAAATTTTATTTTTTTCTTTCTGTTGTATTTGTTTTTCGGGTTGCCTTTGTTACTTTTTATGCTTGAAACAATGAATTCAAGATTTTCAGTTTGTGGGCAATAGTAAATGAGCGAAAACAACATCACACAAACACGTGTATGTGTTACACGGTAAATTTTTTCACATTCTGATTTCAATGTAAATATTGTTATTTCTTTTTGTTTTGACTGCTAAAAAATAGTTTTTTATTCATTTTCTCTATTTTAAACGTACTTTTATTTATTAAAAAAGTAATATAATAAAACAAGTGTATGGTATGTTTTGGGGATTTTAGGGAATATCTTAGTAGGGAAATTTTTGTATTTGTAGCATCTCTGGTACAAAAAAACACGAAGAGTAAATGTAAAAACCCGAAAAACTTCGTAATCCAGGCAAACCAGCGCCCACCGCTGCTTTAAGTATACCACTATAACCTTTTTATACCCTTCACCGAAGGTAAAAGGGTATATATAACTTTGTCATTCCATTTGTAATTTCTACAATATTGATCCTACACCCTATAAAGTATATATATTATGGATCCTCATGACAAGCGAAGTTCAAATCTGGTTGTCCGTCTGTCTGTTGAAATGGGTTTCCGAAGCCCCCAGAAACGATGAGGGCTTGGTTGTTTTATATTTCTGCCAGGTATTCTAATTATAATTTTGCTATTGAAATTCAGCCAGGTCGTTCTGAGATATGAACAAAAAACCGCGACTGCCTCTAATTTTTTCCAAAAATCCCTTGTTGTTGTATTTTTATTACTTTTGCTGCATATCTGGAGAAAGGCAAGAGTCAAAGTTTCCAAATTGCATACACAAATTTAGGTTATCAATACCCACAAAATGTGGGCGGGACTGGTAAAGTGGGCGTGGTACCTCCGGTGCAAAAAATATCAAAAATTGTATAAAAACCTCAATTTTTGGACTGTTATATGACCTATGGTTACGCCTTATATATCAAAAGATCGGAAATCTTTAGTAGAAAGTATTTTCGTAAAAATCGGTTCAAATACGGAAAATAAATACGCTTTATCGGGAACCATAGATCTTCCCGAGTGCAACTTTTATAGTTAAAATTAATGGAAAATTTCTTCTTAACCACGTCGATACATAAATCTGTCAAATCGGTTAAAAAATAGCTGAGTTATAACCGAAGTACTGAATTCCCAAAAATTATTCTTTTTTAAAACCTTTTCTTTAGCTTCACTTCGGAAAATCAAATCTTGTAACGTTAATTTAACCGCCTTTTACTCAATGCAAATGGATGAAACTTTGCAGGCATACATATTACCGATGACAATACACGAATACATGGGCGTAGCCAGGATAAAATCTAGGGGGGGAGGGGGGGTAACAGGCAAAAAAAAATTTTTCTTTGGTAAAATGCTTTTTTGACCGCATTTTACTCAATGCAAATGGATGAAACTTTGCAGGCATACATATTCCCGATGACAGTACACGAATACGTGGGCGAAGCCAGGATAAAATCTAGGGGGGCGGGCAAAATTTTTAAAACCTTTTCTTTAGCTTCACTTCGGAAAATCAAATCTTGTAACGTTAATTTAACCGCCTTATACTCAATGCAAATGGATGAAACTTTGCAGGCATACATATTCCCGTTGACAATACACGAATACATGGGCGTAGCCAGGATAAAATCTAGGGGGGGGGGGAGGAGGCAACAATTTTTTGACCGCCTTTTACTCGATGCAAATGGATGAAACTTTGCAGGCATACATATTCCCGATGACAGTACACGAATACATGGGCGTAGCCAGGATAAAATCTAGGGGGGCGGGCAAAAAGAAAAGCGTTTCTTAAAAAAATTTTTTTTATATGTTCTTATTTATAATTAAGTTTGATAAAATATATATACAAGTATATATAAATGTAGTATATATAAAAAACATCAAAATTTTTATACAAACCTACATTTTAAGGCTGTCATATGACCTATGGATACGACTTATATAGTAGAACATATTTTCTAAAAAATTCGGAAAAATCGGTTCAGATACAAAAAAGTAATGCCCAAAATTAAAATGTTTACCCACTTTCGGGAACCATAGATCTTCCAGAGTCCAAGCTTATATCTTAAGTAAATGATGAATTGCTTTTCAAACACGTCGGTATATAAATCTGTAAAATCGGTTAAAAAATGACTGAGTTATAACCGAAATACTGAATTCCTAAAAATGGGCGTGGCACAAAATATAATAATTTATATCTTAAGAATGGTGTTTACATAACTTTTTGTTCTTATTGTACCATGGTGAAGGGTATATAAGATTCGGCATAGCCGAATATAGCACTCTTACTTGTTTATAGATAACATTGTATGTAAGTTTTTTGTGTTCACTAATCACGTTTTACTCTGTTCTAAAAAGTAACTCAAAATAGGAGAGTGTGAAGAGAGTGGCAATTATTGAAAGATGTCAAGCTAGATACTGCAGTTTCGTAAACTGCTTCATTTGACGCAAATTCAGAATTGGATTACTTATGCTGTGCAACTAAAAATCTTCAATATATAGCAGTATGTTACCACCTGAAGTATTAAAATCCCTTAGATTTGAGATACGTGAAATTTTTAAGGAGTTGATTTAAGCTCAAAAAAGCCTCCGCTATTGATAAAATCTACATTAAAATGTCTTTAGAGCTATCCTGCATAGCAAAAAATAATAATTCTTTTAATTTTTTATGCTTTTTGACGCCTTGAATAGTTCCCTTTAGAAGGAATGGTTTCATTGCTTAGCTTTTTGAGCAACTATAAATTTTACCTACCTAGTTTCGCCCCTTTAAGTATGTTGATTCTGTGTTCCTGATCATAGTTTCCGCATAAAAATGAATAAACTGTTTCAACTTTGCAGTCTAAATGGGTTGCTTTAAATGTACCTAAAAATAGACTTTTACACACTTTTACCCATATTATACCCGATTTTCAAAATTTATTTTTTTGTTACATGCTGATGTAGCTGTTGATTAAGTATAAAGGGTTATTAAAAATAAATCGGCTCTCGTGTTTTTCCTTATTTTTGGCCACTTTCTTTTGTTAATATTTGTATATTTGCTTATATATATTTAGCTAATAAGGCCTAACACCATTTGTGAAAATAAAAATGCAAAATTTTTTATTTAATTTTTCCGACGTTTTGTGAATTTTATGTTCACTTCTTTAGGGGATTCGTCTATTAATATTGTTACGTTACTGCCTTTCAATAACGTTTTGGTTTATTTCCTTTATAACAAACCGTTTCGAGTTCTTTATTGCAACTTTAACAAAATAAATAAAACACAAACACTTTAAACACTATTTACAATTTACTCAACTCTATTTAGTACTAAGTCTTTTTAACAACCGTTATTTATAGCTTTTATTCACAACCAACTATAATTTTCTCAGCGTTTTACGTTATTGACAATGTCTGAACTTAGAATGATCTTATTACGCTAGTCGCCGCTAGTATTTATACTGCAATTTGGTTGTCTAGAACATTCTAAATGTTTTTCGAAGGTTCGAGGCTTTACTATTCACCACACTTTAATTTGATTTATGACAGCACTTATGTTTACATAATTTTACCTCTTATACTGAAGCTTTTTTAACGGTCATTTCTAGGGCTTTCTGCACATTGGGATTGAAGTGTACTAAATTATAACAATTTTTTAATAACAATGTTAACTAATAAAATTACTAATAAATACAAGTTAACTAATAAATACAAGATAACTAATAAATTCAACTAATTCTTAACTAATAATTACAACTAATTCTTAACTAAAGTTACTTTCGTAACACTGCCCCCCACTTAAGCCTGTTCGTCCCGAATAGGCTCACTTTCATTTTGGCCCTTGGCCTTTTATATTTCCGTATTTGGTTTACAACATCATTAAATTTCCTTATCACCTTATATGGCCCATTCCAATGGATTTGTGGCTTGGCAACTAATCCTTCCTTTGGTTGTTGATTCATTGGAAAAACTATATGGCCCTTCTTAGATCCTTCGGAATTCACCGGCCGATCATATCTGAACAACTTACTACGGCGACGCACGGACTTTCTATGGTCGTAAGTATTCCTACACACAAGCGAAGATACCTGCTTATCTTCTAGTATAGGTAGTGCATTACGATTGCACTGTGGAAGCGACGCACAACCTCTGTTTGCTGTGCTCCTGGCTACCACACGCTTTGGGCAGTTTCCCTTAAAATTTTGACTTCCACCTATACTATTGGCCTTTATAACCTTGGCCGATACGGGCTCTCTTCTTTGCGCCGTTATCCAACCGACGACAACCGGATTTAAACTTCGCTTTTCATAAGGACCCATAATGTAAAGGGTCCGCCAAAAAACTTTTTTTTTTTTGAAAATGCTATAAAAAAAACTACTGAATATTTTCTCAAATTTCTTTTTTTATTTGGAAGTACAATCCCTCCGGTTAATAATGGAAAATAATTTCATTCAAATGACTGCCTCGACTGGCCATGCAGTAGCCTACACAATCAGTCCAATTTTTAAGCACATTATCGATTGTGTGCAGCTGTATTTCACCAATGGCTTCACGAATATTGTCCTTTAAAGCGTCAATTGTCTCTGGCTTGTCGGCGTAACACTTATCTTTGACGGCACCCCCCAAATAATAGTCCAACGGTGTCAAATCGCAGCTCCGAGGTGGCCAAACGACATCAGCTCTGCGGCTGATAATGCGATCTTACAAAACAGGGCGCAAAACATCGAGTGGTTTCGGCTGTGTTCGGCCTGTTGAAACCAAATGTTGCCAATATCCTCCTCTTAAATTTTTGTGAACAAAAATTCGTTCAACATGGCCCGAGAACGATCGCCATTGACTGTAACGGCCACTCCTTGCTCATTTTTGAAGACAAAAGGCCCAGTTATGCCTCTGGACCAAAATCCGCACCAAACAGTGACTCGTTTTGGGTGCATCGTCTTTTTAATGTATGCGTGCGGGTTTTCTGTGCCCCAAATGCTACAATTTTGCTTATTTACTTACCCGCCAAGATCAAAATGAGCTTCATCTGAACAGATGATTTTTTTGGCAAAATCGGCATCTTCTGTAAGTCGATCGCAGGCCCACTTAGCAAGGGAAAACGCATTGGATGGCCAGTTGGCTTCAAACCCTTAACCAATTGGACTTTGTATGGCGCCATACCAAGGTCTTTATGCAAAATTCGTCTCAATGATGTCTCCGAAATGTTCAATTGTTAAGAACGACGGTGAATTGATGTTGATGGCGCTTCACGCACACTTTCTGCTACAGCAGCAATATTTGGTTTATCGATGAGGATGCCAGTTTCTTTCACTTTTTTCACAAGATAACGAACATATGGAGCTGACGGTGCTTCTCGTCTTCCAAAATCCGTACGCGATTTTCGCACACATTCTGCAACATTACCATGATTTTCAAAGTAATGTCGCAATATTTCCCAGCGTTGTTCAAGCGTATACACAGCCATATTCGTTCAGCGGAAGGATAAAACTAATTATCTGTCAAATTAGACATGAGCTAAGTGTTACCATTCACGAAATAAGCACTAGTTGAAAAAAAAACGTAAGATGGCGGACCCGTTATATTTTTATAGGGTGTAGGACCTTCGGTGAAGGGTATAAAAAGAAACTTAATTATAAAAAAGAGTAATTTTTGTGATTTCAGTATTTTAGTCATAACTCTGCTATTTGACAGATTTATATACCGACGTGTTAAAGAAGAAATTTGCCAGTTATTTTGGTTATAAGACTTGAACTCGGGAAGATCTATGGTTCCCGAAAATGGGTATTTAAAAAAAAAATTAATATTATGGTCATAACTTTTTCGTATCTGAACCGATTTTCCCGAGTTTTTCAGGAAATATTTTCTATTATTCTATTCTATATTCTATATTCCCGATCTTTTGATATATAAGGCGTAACCATAGGTCATATCACAGTCAAAAAATTCAGGTTTTAATACAATTTTTAATACTTTTTGTATGGGAGGTACCACGCCCGCTTCTCCAATCCCGCCCACATTTTGTGGGATGCTGTGTATTTATAACCTAAATGTTTTTACCTAATTTGAAAACTTTGGCTCTTGCCGTTCTCCAGATATACAGAAAAAAGTAATAAAACTACAACAACCACAAGGGATTTTTTTTGGAAAAATTAGAGGCAGTCGTGGTTTTTTGGTCATATCTCAGCCATTGTTGGACCGATCTGGCTGAATTTCAATAAAAAGAAATGGTGGACTATATGTGACACAAATGTAAAACAACCTAGCCATGATAGCGGTCTGGAGTCTCCGGAAAAGACATATCAAACGTAAGACGGACAGACAGACGGACGGACGGATATCGTTAAATCAACTTCTCTCCTCATAAGGACCCAGCATATATATACTTTATAGGGCCTAAGATCAATATTGTACAAATTACAAACGGAATGACAAACTTATATATACCCTTTTCCACCTGTGGTGAAGGGTATATACCCTTTTCCACCTGTGGTGAAGGGTATAAAAACTAAGTACCTAGAGCTCAGATTAGATTTTTTATTATAAATTATTTTTGTTGTCAATAATTTTAAAAGTTATGCAAAACAGGTACATTTATTTTGCTCCAAAAAATAACGTCATTTAGCTGCCGCACAGCACAGGTGGTTAAAACCCGTTACTTACTGTTTCGCACATCCCTTTTTTTACACAGGTAATATTAGTCTTAGATGTAATAATTTAAATAAAAAACATCTACGTAAAACCAAAACATTTTATGACTGACGAAAGGGGTTCTCTCTTATGTACATATGCAAGCAAAAACAGAAAAAATGTGAAAATTTTCAAAAAATCATAAAAAAATGGCGCAACAACGCGCAACGTTTTTTTTTTTATATTTAAAGGTAGAGATTTCAAATTTTATCGTGATGTATAACATATTTATGAACTCAACTGGCTTCACCTTCAAAAACCTTTTTAATTTTTTTTTTTTAAAGCGAACAAAAAAATCGTTTTTTTAATTTCGAACGAATTTTTTATAAGTAGCTGTTTTATAGCCTTTCACAGAAAAGAAAATTAATGTAAAATCTTTATTCGTTTACCCACAAAAAAATATATTGTAAGCCTCCCAAAACCGTAAAAAATCAATGAACACGCATGCAATTTATCAACTTTCCTGACTTTAACAGTGTCTCAAAACCACAAATCTCAAGCGAAAGACTTGAAAATTCACTATGCAGAACTTTGTTGTCAGTCGAGCTGCGTACTTAAATTTTTCCATTTCTTAAATTTAATTTTTTGCCTTATGTCCGGCTAGATTGGCAAAAAACCCCTATGTGAGGCGCTTAAATTGTCAGTATCTTCTGTTTTATTCATTGTTCTGTTTATTTTCTGTTGAATTCTTAAGCTTTATGTTGTAAATCTTTTCCTCACGTTATTTACTTTGTCCAGTATTCTTATGTTGTCATAATCAGGTTTGTGTTTTGTTTGTAATCAGTGCTGCCACAACGAATACAATTTTTACAACAAAAATTTTTGAAATAGTTATCAAATGTAAAAAAATATAACCAAAAGTTTTTATTAATTGAGAAAATCATTAAAATCATTGTAATACATTGTAACACAAAGGTTATTTGCACTTTATAGTAAAACAATAATTAGAAATCAAGAAAACAAAACAAGAAATTTAATTCTTTTACATATTAAGAAAATAACGTGAAACTTAATAAAAAATTTTTTTTTATTTGAGACTTTTTTCGTAAAAATGTTTTTTTATTATTTTTTGGCGCCCTATGCTCCTCCAATAAGAGTTAGAGGAATATATAAAAAAAATAAATTAAATGTTTTTTCATATGCCAGTTATAAATAACAAAAATTTCCGCTTTTTAGCTGTTATTGGCAGGACTGTCAAATGTGGCGATTTCTTAATCCTTTTGTCGATGGAAATTTACGTTTGGCGATATGGCGAATATTTTGGCGAAATTTAAAACGATTGGCGATATGCGAAATGCATTTTATTTAAATATTTTCTAATTAACATACATATATCTAAAATATCAAAAGATTTTGTTATTCGTGCTTAATTCCCAGTTTTTATTATTGATAAAAACACTTGAAATTTATTGTTGATGTGATAAGCTATTCCTATGCGCATTTCACCGGTTGCTTAGGCCAGATCATCAGGAAACTTCATCCATAAAGATTTTGGAAAAACTAAAGATATTAAACCAAATAAAACTGTGAAGCGTATAAGACTTATAGCAACAGTTCCACTTGTAACAATATCAAAGTTTAAACAAAACACATCAACAATAAACAGTGGGTTTATCTCATCTTACATTCCCCACTACAATTAGTTGAAATTCTCTCAACATTAAGCAACCAGTGAAATGCGCATAGGAATAGCTTATCCCATCAACAATAAATTTCAAGTGTTTTTATCAATAATAAAAACTGGGAATTAAGCACGAATAACAAAATCTTTTGAAATTAAAATTTTGTATTCCCAAAAATTGAAATTACTTATATCTATACTAATATTATAAAGAGGTAATGTTTGTTTTTTTGTTTGTTTGTTTGTAGAAAGTAATCTCCGGAACTACTCATCCGATTTCCAAAATGTTTTCAGCAATGTTTAAAGTGTTCCTCCAGGATGGACATAGGCTAGGTTTCATCGACCACGCCCACTTCTACGCCCACTTTTTTTCAAAAAACGTAAAATTCAAAAATCTCCAAAACCACTAATCCGATTTTAAAAATGTTTTCACCAATTTATACTTGGAACGATCCTTCAGGGTGGAAATGTGTTGGGTTTTATTGAACACGCCCATTTCTCCGCCCACTTTTCGCAAAAAATGTAAAATATGTATATAAAAAGGAAACAGTGCATGTATGTAATCGCATCACGTGAGAACGGCTGGAGCCGATTTGATTTTTTTTATTCGATTCGAAACTTTCAGGGGATGGTGTGTAAAAAAATAAATTTTTTTAAATAATTTTCTACGCACTTCTCATATTTTCTATGTATAAGCCGATTTAAGAGAAAGCGTAAAAATTTAATAGTTTGCATCCGTTTCACTTCTCACTTTTGTAAATATGGGACAATTTTAGGAGGAAGTGGAAGAACTAAATTTCACTGTCCCTTTTACTTCTAATTTTTCTTAATAGGAGAAACGCGAAGAACTAAACACACTGCCTCCGTTTTACTTCTCATTTTTATAAATATGAGAAAATTTAAGGAGAAACTCGCACAACTAACTTTTTAACATACTGCCTCCTTTTTACTTCTCATAATTAAATAGCTTCCGGGCGAAGCCGGGGCGTTCAACTAGTCTAAAATATTATAAAAACTTTTTTCTGTTTTGTGTAAATTTTATTTCAAATTTATAATTCTTATTATAAAAAAATGTTTCAAAATTGTTCTAATATATCATAACGTACTTTCAATGGGGAAAAAGTATATGACTGACGGTCAAATGTTTTTTTTTACCAAATAATTATCTTAAAAAATATTAAATAAATATACATACCGACAAGTTATAAACAGTAAAATTTCAAATTTCTTTAAACTTACAGCCATTTCTTACAGAAAATTCCATAAATTTTAAAATTATATTGATAAATCAATGTAATATTAAAAAATCTTTAAAATTCCTACGTGTATTTTCAAACGTGTATATAAATATACTTCTGGAAATAACCTTAATTCAGAACCTTAAACTTATTTTCAAGTTTTTAAAAACACTGAAACGACTTTTGTGTTATTTTTAGTAATTTTCTAAAATCGATTCCGGATGATTTTATGCACTTCCTACTTTAAGTACTAATTTTCTTTACTTCTCTTAAAATCAAGCAAAGCTTCATTTGTTAACGATTTCAGATCATAGCGTTTTCAATATAAAAATCTCAAATGGCGATATTTTCTTAGCAAAAATCTAAAAAAAATCATTTGGTTGCTGTTTTGGAAGGGATTTTAAAAAACTTCCGTTCATTGGTAACAAAAAATAAAACAAAATCGTAGTACACAGTACAAATTATTCGAGCTCGTAAATAATTGTACCAAGAAATACATATTCGTTCGTATTTATTATAGTTTTAGAAAAAAGTAACCAAAATGTAAAAAATATTCACATCTCGACATTGAAAAAAAATATAACCAATTTTGGTTAGAAATAACCAAAAACGGCAGATCTGTTTGTAATATGTGTTGTGATAATGCAGTGCTTTCTTTGTTTTGCCATTTTTTGCGAAAAAGATATAACCTGTAACAATTTCCTCATAAAATTATATCTTGCTACCAAATTACATTAATATCAAATCAGACATTTGGAAGTGATTGCGAAATAAACAAACAAATTTTTATTTAATTTTTATATTTATTAGGATATTAAAATATTCGGATTAGGACAAACATACATAAATTGAATAAAGTACATGGAAAAGAAAATGATATAAAGAAAAAACCATCGTTAAAGAATAATAATGTTTACTTAACTAAATCCAGTGGAATCACATGGTCCCAAACGCCATAAACATGCATTATCGAATCCAACATTCATTATTTTTCCTTCAACAATACGATAATAAGTGTCGTCGACTTTAGTTGTAGCGCACATTCTAGTATTATTTTGTTTAATAATAACAAAATCCGTATTTAAAACCCAAATACTAAAAAGATCATTTTCATTCACAGAGTAATATGTATCGTAGTGAGTACTCTTCAGACGCGTTTGAATATCCCCAGCAGTTGAAATGTTTGTAACTTCAGCCCTTATATGGATTTTTTGGCCCGTCGTTGTTTTATCATTCCACAGGTATAAAGAGGAATCGGATGTAAATAAGTAATTATTATATTTACTATTCAAAAGACAAAAGTAGTCCTTAAAAAATAAATATCTTAAACTTGAAGGGAGTTGCTTTATTATATTGTCGACATTTGATTGTAAGGTCATATCTGTCAGGTGGTACAGATTGTCTGATTTTGATCTATACAACATGTACGAGAAATCTTGTAAATAGTTTGCTATAATTGTATTATGTCTCATTTTTAATCTGTAGAAAAGTTGTATTTGGAGATTCAACATAATTTGGAATAATTTTGGATCATTTTTCTGATAAATACCCCAGACCAAGTTAGGCAATGCAGCTAATTCGTTCTTATCAATAATTTGAGTAATGATAGCAAAATAAATTTTTTCAACCATGTCATCTTCATAATCGTAATTTAAATATAAATCATCATACATTTGACTAAGACTGGTTACATTACTTATGGCATCGGTAAATAATTCTGCATTCTTATTTATTAGATATCCTTCTACAGTGGTGCGTAATTCAGCTAAAGCTGTTCTCTTTGCTTTTAATTTGTAAAACTTTCTGCCGACTTCTTTTATAACAGTGATATTCTGTTGGCCTTCTATTGAAGTGCTGTTACCATAAACAGGTAATGATTGTAGCAAATAACTAAGTAAAACAGTCAAAATAAATTTAGTTGTTTTCATGTTGAAAACTTTATTTTAACTGAATTCGATTCTTTCTGCAGCTCCTATTTATATCCAAATATAGATTTATGTATGTATATATACCCAGCTAGCATTTTGTGCCTTTATTGAATCTTTTAGTCACCAGATTCACGATCAAAATAACTGCATAAGAATTTATTTTTTGATCATAAATGATAGTCTCGTAGTGAGAAAATGGTACCCTACCGATAAATCACCTCAAAGAATCATTTGTGATACAATCGCTCAAGTGGTAAACCAGTTTTAATGTGATCTGAGATAACTCATTTAAGTGATGTTTACATAAAATTATCATCCAAATGTTAGCTGGGTAGCATTTATTATTTTGTTTATTTCTATTGATAGAATAGGCTTGAAAAGATATTTAAAGTTAAAAACAATAATATTTTCAAAAGAAAAGATCTTAAGTAAAAAAAAAACTAACATTTTTGTTCAAATATGTACATACATAATATAGAATTTTGGTACAATCACGTTTATACTCTTCGTTATTATTTTAAATAAAGTTTTGTATAGTTGTGTTCACACTCATGCTAGGAACCAGGTCCGAAAAAAGTACTAACTCCGACTCCAAACCCTGAAATTTTAAGTGCGACTCCGACTCACGACTCCGACTCCTACTATAATCTTGATGCTAAATGTATATGAGACTAACCCCCAATTTCACCAAGATTAGTTAAAATTAACTATAGCTTTAACTTCCAGTTAACAATGTGTTTTGACAGCTATAAGTGATAGTTTATTATAACCGAACTTGGTGAAATTGAGGGTAAGTGATGCTAAATTTTTTTTTTCATTACCGTACGGCCTTCTAAAAATTACCGTTTTTAAGAAGAAATTACCGTACGCAAACATTAATGTGCTGTTTCCAAATGACAGGCGATTGATTATGTAGTAAAATTTATATCAAAAGCACTCAGTCCATCGCCAGTCATTTGGAAACAGCACATAAGAGCAGTATTCATAAACCATTTATTTAAATGTGTTTTAAGAAAAATTTGATTAGAAATTTTTGTTTAAAATAAATTTTTAAGCAAAATTATTGTATTTTTTGAATATGGCATATCCATATGTATATTCATTCAACTCAAAATATTTTTATTTAATAATGTTTTGTTTAATTCATTTAATTATACTAGTGTTCGCCTAATGGTCAAAATTCGACCATAAATTTTTATGTATGTACATATGAAGAAAACATAGTACATCTAACTATATGTGAATTTACAATATATTATAAATTAATTTTGTAAGTTTTTTATAGGTTTTTATTCACTCAGGACTCTGCACCAATATTATGTTTCTAAGTTAAGTCACAGCCAGCACGGAAAAGTAAAAGAAAGAAATTTTATTTCCCGTATTTATATAGTCGAAATATTCGAAAACCGGTTTTTATAAAATATCGAATAATCGAGCAGCCTACTTTTTTATTATTAAATAATTATAATAATATTATAGTATTTTACCCCTATACCCAACCAATATTTTTATAAAACATTTCTTTGTTGTTAAAAAACGTTTGCTAGATCAAACAGCGTTCAACAGCTTATTGAATATTTTTAAATTTATTTAAAACAAAACAACGTTATTTTGCTAGTAGCAATTTACTAAAATATGGAACCAAACGTAACAAAAAGCAATAATTACATTTTTGTACAGTTACGACGAAATAATGAACACAGAATTAAAATTTTTATTTTGTCAAATAGAATCTGGGAATTTATTTCTCATGGTGAGTTACATTTATTATATAAATTTTTCATATTATTCGAATGTGTATTCTATGTCAAATACATTCCTCAAAAGCTTTTATACTTTAATAGTCTCATTCCTTCATTATTTCACAGGAATATTTTTCTATGCACTATCAGAAATATACAAACAAAAATTCTGATAGTGCATAGAAAAATATTCCTGTGAAATAATGAAGGAATGAGACTATTAAAGTATAAAAGCTTTTGAGGAATGTATTTGACATAGAATACACATTCGAATAATATGAAAAATTTATATAATTTTTATTTTGTTTCAAACACAACAATATTTTTTTTAAACAATTGTAGAATATTATTTAGGATATTATGACGATATGACTTGATAGCACACTGTGAATAGCCCAATTTTATCTTCTGCGTGAGTTAATTTAATTTTGCAAGTTCAATATAAAAAATATCAATTGAAAAACAAAAAAGTATCGAAAATGTCTCCTTTATTGATTGTCATCCACTCAGGACAATGCATCTTTAATTTTATGTTAATATGTCTAATATTAACGAAAATAATCAAAGTACCAGATGTTGAACGAAAAAGTACCAAAAAGCTCCCCTTACATGTTCTTGTTCACCCAGTTTAATGTATAATTTTATCTTTATAGGCCGAATATTAAAGAAAATTCAAAAAGTTCCAGATTAAAAACAAAAAGTGCCAACATTATAGAAAATTTAAAAATTATCACATGCAGCACGGAAAAGTAAAAAAAAGAAATTTTATTTCCCGTATTTCCCTTTTTTGATACTTTTTTCTCCCCATATAGGTTCGGTTGACAAACAAAGGAAGAAAGCGTTCTTAATTGTTTTTCCAGTGCCGATTTATACATACGATTTATATAATCGAAATATTCGAAAACCGGTTTCTGAAAAATTTCGAATAATCGACCACCCTATTTTTTATTATTTGATAATTGAAAAAACATTTTTTATTTATGTGTTCGCATTGAAAAAAAACAAATTTTGTATGTGTGTACATATGTGTTAGTAGCAAATTTGAACGCTTATTTCTCCAAAAATATTGAACAGATTTTAATAAAATATATATTGTGCACTTGTGTAAGTAAATATCTTTCAAATGGTGTATATTTTGTTCAAATTGGCTGACATACAGAGGAGGAAAGTGTTCTTAATTGTTTTGCCTTTGCCGATTTATATATAGATACTAAAAAAAAGTTTTTGTTCTATAATAATTTTTGAATTGTTACAATCACGAGGAAAATCAATCCATCCGTACTTAACCAAGGCAAAGTTGTGTCAAAAGTACGGTAAGTACAGATTTTCTTAAGCAAACAAAAAGTTTAAAATAAAATTAACTATAAAAGCAGAATTGAAGTTTTCTTAATTGGACTTATCGCTGTTACGAAAACATTTGCAAAAACATTATGTTCTTAATTTTTTGTTATAAAATTGATCTATTTTTAAATTAAAATCACTTCTCAAACTTTAAAATTATTAACCATTCATACATATATATGTAAGCATGTATGTATATGTGTATACTAAAAATCCAAATTTCTTTAAATTACCGTTTTTTTAATTAAAATAACCTTGCTACCTTCTGCGGCCCAAGATTATAATAAAAAGGGCAATTACCATATGGAATGAGGCATACTTAGTTTGTCATTCCATTTGAAACTTCTTTGTTATGCATCTAATACCCCTGGTTTCTTGAGTAATTCTAAGTCTATTTAGCCATGTCTGTCTGTCTGTCTGTCTGTCTGTCCGTCTGTTCAAAATACGCTCACTTTCGAAAAACTTAAAACAAAAGTTCAATCTTGGTGTCATATTGCTTCTAGTTATCCTAAATAGTTTGGGAGTGAAATCCAGCAAAATCCGATCAGTAGGATCATAGTTATCAATCAAAATGTGGAACCACCACCCTTAAAAAATAACAATTTTGTTACAAAAACTTGCGTAAAAGGTGCCATAATGTACTTCTAAGATCGTAATAAATATTGCTATCATATTTAAATGTGCTTTCGTAAAGATTGGTCCATGATTTACCCTAGGCCCCAAACAAAAAACGTAATAACTAATGCCATTGTAATGCAATTTGGGACCATCACGCTATGAAATTTCAAGAAGATTGGTCCATAATTTTCTATATAATGCCCCATATAATGCTCACTCTAGGAAATTATTTAAATACACCTAAAACCATAGCAGGTATAGATATTGTAAAATTTGGTCCAATTTTGGTTCATATGGCTAGAAATAATACCATGCAATTTTCTGATTATCGTTCCATATTTACCTAAGATCCCATATTAAGCAGCTTTCTGAAAAGCACTTTAAGCGCTAAAACAAATTTCACAACTGTATTAAAATTTGTTCACTATACAGGATTTCGTGATGATCAATCCATAATTAATTTAAAAAAAAACCTCTTATTTCTGAAAAAAAAAAAATTTTTTTACAAAAGTGCCAACATTTTAAAAAGAAAAACAAAAACATGTTGTAAGGCTTTTTATATTACTGTTAAATAATTAAATGAAAAAAAGTATATAGAATTCATTGTACATATTTAAAAATATATAAAAATTAAACCTAAAAATGTTTTTATTTTGAATACGCCCTCGCGAAAATTTTCAATATTTTGCTCTTTCTATTCAATATGTTCTTAAAAATTAAAGCTCAAGCTATTCATTATTAACTTCTTCAATATCACTCAAATAGACGAAGAAGTTAACACAATTAAAATAATAAAGAACAGAGAAAATACAAGACCATTTGATAGCATGAAAACATCACTTAATATTTGTATCCAATATACTGAAAATTTTAAATTATGTATTTATAAAAAATTGAAAAAACTTTATTTTAATATAAAACTTTTTTGCATCTCAAAAAACTTGCAAACTTGATAAATGACATGGCTGCCATGGGATAATATCAATGTCCCTCCTGAAAATCATTTTAGTTCGTCAAAAACTGTTACGAATCATGATATATTATTCAAGTTAGTTCAAATTGCTAGGATAAAGCATAAGACTTTTTGATTGTCGTACAATTGGTTTGAACCGGAACCAATTTTTATACTGACGTCCGTTTGATAAAGATTATTTAATAATTTATAGCTCTCATATATTCTAACTGTCGGTGGAGGATGTCAAAGATTCGGAACATCCGAATATAGCACTCTAACTTTTTTAATGCATTAGCTTTTAAATAGTTAAATATAGCATAAAAATGATTCTTAAAAATTTCAAATCGATATTTGAAATATTGCATCGTCAATTTCGAATAATTTTTATTTTAGAAAATTTATTCAAATTTTTTATACCGAAAAACTTTGGAGTCGGAGTCGCGAGTTTTTGTGGGTACTACGACTCCGACTCCGGCACAAAAACCTTAACTCTGACTTCACAGCCCTGCTAAGAACACAATTGTGTGGTACATCGCAAGAATACCGTCATAAACGTGTTTTGTTTTCTTTTAAAAATAATATTAAAACATTCTAAATTTTTTGCAAATATTGTTTATTTTCTCCTACTTTTATTTTGTTTTTAAATACTGATTTTTTATACCTGAGGTAAATACTGCGACATTTATTGCAGTAAATGTCAAATTACGCTATCTTTAATGTAGACAGCACTTTTTTGTACATATTTATTGCCGGTAATTTATGTTGCAATAACTGTTTATCAATTTTCGTTGACAATTATTGCTTACCTCAGGTATGCACCAACGACAAATATCGCAGCAAATTGGCAATATCCCCTTGCCCCCAAGTAGCAATATTTGTGGCAAACGTCATACTTGATTGCTTAATTAAATTTGCGATGTATGTACCGCATATTGCCATGAGTGGCAATCCATTGCGCAATGATTGCTCTCTTATTGCTTAAGCAATTACATATTGCTTAAGGTGCATGTAGACGCCATGTTTTTTACATCTTACTTGTCAACTTTTCACATGTAATTGTGCATGTCTGTCAAAATTGCTGTTTTACGGAAGATTTATAATATTCGGTCACAAACGTACATGTAAATTGCTTCTGACATTGTCTCTATTTTTTCGCATTGTTACACCCAGTCTCCACCTAACTTGAAATGCAGTTAAAACATAAAGTTAAGACTTGCTGTTAAAATGGTTATATGTTTATGGTGGCGTACACGTAGTGAAGTTAGAGTTAAAACTTTTCATTATTTTCAGTTCGTTGACGCGTAAAGTATGTAGCTACAGTGTGTTTGTGGAAAATAATTAAAGTTATTTTATACTTAAATGTTTGTTTGTATTATATTTTTCACAAAAAGCAAAGTTTATTATGTATAGTTTACAACCCTTTTAACAAATTAATTAAAGATGTCGAAAAACAACTACAAAATAGCGTACTGTCAAACTTAAACGTCAATTTATGTTATAAAAGAACTTTCAAAAGAAATGTTATAACAATCAAGTTAAAACTCTAACTGTAGCAGTCTCCACTTAACACTAACTTGCAGTTAGTGTTAAAGTTAGTCATTTTATGTTAGGTGGAGACCCCGGGTTATTGCCGAAACCAAAGTAGTTCTCTGTTTAAAAATAGCTTGCTGCCGCCACGAAAATTTTTATTTGCGCCGTAAATAAGTTTAGCCATCTTAACATTTTTTTCTTTTAATTCAAAGATACCAATTTTGGATTTTTTATTGAAACGGTTTTTATTTCATGTGTGAGTGTTTATACTTTGTGTGACGGTGTGAACACAAACTGTCATGTTAAATTAGATCACTAGATTTCAAACTTACAATATATTATGGAATACGTAAGACTTGTGAGATAGTGAAAACTAGCCTTAACATAGGGTCTCCACCTGAGATAAGATATAAGATTTTTATATCAGCAAACGTCAAATTCAATCGCAGAGAGTATTATCGTACGTGTAGACTCTCAAATAGTGTTAATATTAATATTATAATAAATCTTATAAGTCAGTTGTTATGAAAAACCTTATAACAACTATCTTATAAGATGAGCTGTCAAAAATACACATCCATGCATACATAAAAAACAATAATAAGACGCATTCATTAAAATGTTAAATTTTTTTGTACAAATAGTGAAAATGTTTAAAAAAACAATATTTTTAACTAAAAACAAGAAAAAACTAAAAAAAGAATAGAAGCGACACAAGTTTACTGTGCGAGAATGATTCGATTATGAAATCTTATAAGATATGTGTTCCCCTTGTTTAAGATTAAGATTTACATGAAGAAATTTGTTCTCTCATTCCGCCGACGTTCTCTCACATATTATATCAGATATTATTTCAGGTGAAGACTCAGTGTAAGGTAACACACGATATGTATGCATTTTGCAGTGGGAAATTTGACAAGTCAGATGTAAAAAACATGTCGTGTACATGCTGCTTTAGCAATCTGCTGTAAAATCAGTTGCCATTTTTCTGAAATTTAATTTCTCTGTGCGTTGGTTTATGGCGCAGCAATTTTACGTGTTGTCCAGCAATATAAAGGAAAGATTACATGTCAAAAACTCAAGTAATATGACAAAGTGTGATAGAGTGAATGCAATGTGTCACGAAAATGACAAGTATTATGAAAAAAGTTTGACATCCCATACGACTTCATCGTTTTTTGAAAAATTTCTAAACAGTAATACTTTTCATTGGATCAGGGTTGCATTTTATTTCATGTGTGAGTGTTTATACTTTGTTTGATGGTGTAAACACAAACTGTCATTTTAATTAGATTTTTTGACAGTCGCAACAAAACTCATTAGATTTCAATCTCACAAAGTATTATGGACTACGTAAGACTTGTGAGATAGTGTAATCTAGCCTTAATCAGCCATTGTTCTGCCGACGTTTTCGATTGTGCTTACAAAAAAAAAAAAAAAAAAATAAAAAACGTGAAGACCCAGCGTAACGTCGGCAGTATAATATGGTGTTCAGATATATATTTTTTTATTGTGTTAATATTCGGTTTATTGACAAAAACATCTTTCTGTTCACACATACACAATTAGCAATTAACTCAAGCAAAATATAAACAACTTTTGACATCTTTAAAGAATAAACAAAAAAAAAAAAATATTTGGCATTTGCGCAGACCTAATGGATTGACCATTGTGTTGTTGGCATTTCAGGTGCCAAATCTCAAAACACTTTGTTTAGTGAGTTGGGTTTTGCTCACTCAACACACTTGTGACAGTGTTGAATTTTAATTTTACTTAAAGCGCAATCATTGCGCAATTAATTGACACTCATAGCAATATGCGGTCTATACTACGCTACGTAAAGACCCGGGTTTAAAGACATGGGAAAACGTATTTATGTTAACTCATAATTTGAAAAAAATCAAGGAGGAAGGTGAAGTGTAAAAACTAACGTCATCTTGCAAAAATTATTTTTATTAATATAAATTCTTTCTTATTCGAATTTATTATTGAAATGTATGTATGTACATTAGAGCGACTCAAAAAAAAGTGATTTTGTTACCCCTCTGAAAATAAAGCTTGATATGTTTTATGATCATTCCCAAAATATTTTGGTTCTGTCGTTGTCCATCCGTGAGCTGGACCAATGGTTTTTTTTTTCAGTTTTTCGAATTTGTTTTTTCAGCTCCATACAAGGGGAGTCGGTCTAATGTACATATGTATATTAATTTTTATTTTTATAAAAATATTAATTTTATTAAGTCAATTTTTTTTGTTAAAATAAATTTTATTTTAAAAAATTATATTAGCTAAAAAAATTTTTGCAATTTTATTTAAGTGTTTATTTAAAAAAAAAATATTTAAGTGTTTATTTTTAATTATTTAATTCTTTTAATTCAATTAAAATTTTCTACAATTTCACAAACTTAAGTTCTTTTCCACACAATTTGTTTCTTTTTCTTTTTTTTTTTTATTTTGAATCAATTGACAACCATCTTTGACGTTTTATATTAGCAATAATTTTCAACGAAAATTTACTATTTTCAAAAAAAATTTATATTTTGGTCATACCTTTTTGGTATCTGAACCGATTTTTCCGAGTTTTTACTAAAGATTTCTGATATTTTGATATATAAGGCGTATCCATAGGACATATGATAGCCCTAAAATTTAAGTTTCTATAAAAATTTTTATGTTTTTTAGCCCATTTTTGTGGTATTTTGCTCATAAATTGCCCATTGTTAAACCGATTTGATAGTTTTATATACTGACGTGTTAAGGAAGAAATTTATCATTGACTTGAGTTATAAAACTTAGACTCGGAAAGATCTATGGTTTATCATAGTTAAAAAGTTTAAAATTTGTGAACCAGTGTTATTGCTTATTTTCACAAAAAGTATTGCTAAAGGCCGGGATTCACTATCCTACACAATCGTACGATTCATTCACACGAAAATCTGATGGAACTAGGGTTGCCATCCGTCCTCTTTTCCCCGGACACCGTCCTCTTTTTTTGGGTATCCGGGGCAGTCCTACTTCTTTTTCATCAAGTGTCCGGGGTTGTCCGGCTTTTTACACCTTCATTGTAAATTTGTTCCTGGATTTAAATCACAGTTCACAAAATTCATTAAAAAAAAAAAGATTTAGGTGCTCGGGTTTTTTTAAGATAGGTATGATTTAATTTTTGGGGACGTAACGTGACAAAAAGAGTACTTTTCTTTGAATGTGCCCAAAATGGAGCTTCAAAAAAAAATGGAACAAATAAGCAATAGCAACCTTATCAATGTCGTTACTTTTGTTCAAATAAATACTTATTGATCAAATGATTACATTTATTTTAAGATTATTTTTGGAAAGAAAAAAAAAATCATATCTTAAAAAAAGCACATCCCTCAAAGTTTTAGGATTTTTAAAAAACATTTTGAAGTATTATAAAAAAAAAATCAGCAAAAAATATGGTTTTGACTTAGTCCATTTTTAAAATTTGATATTTTGCATATACATTTTTTTCAATATATTTATTGTAGCCTCAAGTATTCTCTTTAAACTGACAAAAATCATCTTCGTATGTAAAGTAGTTTTCGAGATATTAAAAGAATAAACTCAACACATTCGGCTTATTCGGCGATGTTATGACAATTTGAATGACATAACTTTTGAAAAAAAAATTAAAAAATAGTTTTTCGTTGATATGTGTTCTTTATGGGATCAAATAAACCCTCTCGCCAAATTGCATTCAAATCGAAAGGGGTCGAGTCCCACTCCTGGTCGACTTGACATGGAATTACCGAAATTAAGTTTTTGTGTGCCGTCGTTAATTTTATTAATATTAAGTTGTTTAGAAAGTGTCCTCTTTTTTCGAACAAATGTCCTACATTTTTTATGCTGGCGTCCTCTTTTTCTCAAAATAGAAATGGCAAGCCTAGATGGAACTCTATCTGACATAATAAAATGTCTTCAAAATCTGCTGTTAATGCCACACTATCCCACAAAAATTATGCCAACTCAAATGACTCAGCTACTTTACAAGAAAATGCAACTCTGATCGAATAGAAACTATCATTTTATGAAAATTTTTCATAAACATTTGCAAGTCGGACAGACTTGTCAAAAAAATCTATCATTCAATTCATTTTCAAGCCACACTATCCCACTTTATGAGCACACACGATTTTTTTTTGACAAACCGTACGACTAAATAGGATAGTGTATCGCCGGCTTAATTGGCATGTATAAAAATGAGATCAATTTATATAAATTTTGTACGTTATTTTTATCGCATTTTTAAAAACTGGACCGTATCATGTAAATTGGAATGTCTTTCGGCAAATTAAAATTTTATCTTTACAATTTTTGTCTTATTATAAGAATTTGTTCTGTATAAAATATTAATTTAATCATTAAAAAATATAATTAATAAAATAGTAGTTTTTCAAAATTAAATAAATTTTTTTAACTGAATAAATTGGATTTTAGCTGGTACCTGGACCAGACCCCAAAAAAAAACCGGACAATCCAGGCCGTCTGGCAGCCCTAGGTATATCCCAGTTTAAATCTCGTATTGATGCCATCATGAAATTAAAAAAGACCTACAACTATAAGAGAAGCGCCCTTATTTAAAATAAAAACCGGGAATAAACGTAACGCCGACGACTGCTTGAATACGCTGTGGTTCTAGCGCAGTCAAAACACGATGCATGTCTAGTTTTAGTTACGGATGCCTTAAACTTGGCAGCTGGAGCCGTCTCACATCAGTTGGTTTACAATGAAACTCACAGCAATGTATCTTGCTGTTCACCATTTCCGAGATTTGTTAGAGGAAGAAATTTCTATATCTAGACCGATCACAAGCCCCTTACGCTTGCATTCAAACAAAGAACCGAAAAATTTTCAACCGCGCCAAATTAACTACCTCTCTTTCATATTTCAGTTTACGACAGATATAAGATTTATAAAGATACAGGACAATCATGCAGCGGATCTTTTGTCCTTAATCAAGTCTATATCTGCTAACAGCCTGTACTAGAGGCTGCGCAATTAACAGGAAAATGACGAAGAGTCTTCAGCCAATTTCTTTTGAAGGATTTTCTTAGCCTTTTATTGCGATACATCTCAGGGTCGTATGCGCTCCTTTATAAGAAAAGATTTACGAAAATCGTTTTTTAATATAACGCAAAGATTATCATCACACCCAGGTCGGCGTGCATCTGTGCGCCTGTTTAAATATGTGTTACCATTTATTTTACTTGTTACAAATTAGTTACTAAAATTTATTTGGTCTTAGATAAAATTGTATACTGTTAATAAATTTTTAACAAAAATCTTAAAAACGTTTTAGTATTTTTTAAAATCATTTTTATATTGAGGAAGGGTAATAAACAGTAAACGGTATTTCAAAACAACATTCAAAACAAAATCTATATCACTTCTTAACTAGATTTTGACGAAATCTACTTAAAATCTAGTAGTACTTAAGGCTAGATTACACTATTATACTTTGTATTAATACATGTCAAAAACTCAAGTAATATGACAAAGTGTGATAGTGTGAATGCAATGTGTCACGAAAATGACAAGTATTATGAAAAAAGTTTGACATCCCATACGACTTCATCGTTTTTTGAAAAATTTCTAAACAATAATACTTTGATTGGATCAGGGTTGCATTTTATTTCATGTGTGAGTGTTTATACTTTGTATGATGGTGTGAACACAAACTGTCATGTTAAATTAGATTTTTTGACAGTCGCAACAAAACTCATTAAGGCCAGTTTACACGGTAATACAATGTATTACGACTTTGTAGAATCAAAATATTATGAAATTCTCTCCGTGTTTAAAAGAAAAAAATAAAAATCTTTTGTAAGTATAATTCATGTTTACACGGATGGTATAAGTCAAGGCCTATCCAATAGGTCTGCTTGCCTCTACAACAATAAAACAACACAAAAAACAACAGCCATTTTGTTTGTGTAAAATTCCTCGCCGTTGTCAAAATCTTACTACTACATAGAGAAAACAAAAGGAAAAATGTGTTTTGTGTACATGTATGTGTGGCAAAAAACCAAAAACGTAAACAAAAGTATACATGTATAAGGAAAATGTAAACAACTTTTGACATCGTTGAGAAATTAACATCTGGCTTCTTGCACAGACCTTTTGGATAGACCTTGGTATAAGTAAAATCAAAAATAATAACAAAAAAACAGATGGTTGCAGTTTTAAATTTTTACAAAAACAACATGAAAATTTTCTGAGTTGATTTTAGTTGTTTTTGTAATTGTATAAAAATGCTACCACCTTCAATATACTCCGTTAAAATACACCTCTGATGTGATGAGAATACATTATGCTATGTTCATACGTCGATATAAACCACTCGTTTCGCTCTCTGAAACTAGTTTGCCAAACATGCTGTTCATACGATTCATTCTTGTTTCATTTTGACATTTTTTTTTGTGTTGTTAGTGTGATTTTTTTTTAAAGTAGATAAAAAAGTAAAAAAAACTTGAAAATATAATATTTAATACTTTTATTAATATTATTAGGTTATAATTATCACTTTATTTTATTAAACATCAATTGTTTTCTTTGTTTTGATTTTTTTTGAGAGCTAGTTCAGATAAACTAACGATAAATGTTATCAAAATTGGAGATGATAGTACATTTTTCCTGTTTCGCAGCCTGTTTCAAAATGAAACGACCTGTTTCGCTCTCAAAATTTTGTATGGGGAAACAAGTCGTTTCAATCATGTTTAGGGCGCGAAACAGGAATAAGAGCGCGAAACACGAATATTGCTGTCCGTGTGAACATGGTATTAGTTTCTAAAATGGTTTACCCTGCGGCCACACGATCAAGTTGTTCTCGATGGTATTTTACATATACTGCTTGTCAAAATTTACAAAAATTGAGAGCTGTGACGTAGGTGGCACTCAATTTACTTTCAAGATGCCATAAGAAAAAACAATTTATAAAGACAAACATGTAATCAGCTGTTAAATTGAAAGTAAATTGCCAAACAAATGGAAAGGTGAAATTGAAAGCCATCTCGTGGTCAATTTAAAAAGTGTGAGTGTGTTAGTAAAAAAATGAGAGAGTTGAGTAAATTGAATGGAATTGAAAGGCAAAACTTGATCGTGTGGCCACCAAGTTAGAAAAGAAGCATTTACCGACCGCATGTCAGATTTTGTATCCGTATTCTCTCTTACTCAATACATTTTGCTTTTACATGATAAGATTTTTCTCATTCTACATAATTATTCGACAAGTCGTAATACAAAATATTACCGTGTAAACTGGCCTTTAGATTTCTATCTCACAAAGTATTATGGAATACGTAAGACTTGTGAGATAGTGTAATCTAGCCTTTAGTGATGCAACTATGGTTCCCTGCACTAGAAAAAATTTAATTTTTATAATAATCAAAACAAAATGGCGGCATGTTTAAGCTTTAAAAATTTTAAGAAAATATTAAAAACAATTTAACAGATAAATTGTATTGATGAAATAAATTAAGTTCATTATAAATAAAAGGTAATCCAAATTTTTAATTGCCTATTTCTTTATATGTATGTGTTATACGTATGACTTTCAGTAAGTTGTGAGCATTATGAGAACAAAAAGTCAAAAAAGTATTGTGTAAACGCTATAGATTTTGAGGAAGATTTTAAATCAAATCTACTAGATTTCGTTGTAATGTAAACGAGCTATAACTGAAATGCGTTTAAAAGTTTTTGATCGATTTTTATTGAAAAATTGTTCTTTTTTTCAACAAATATTGTGGTAAATATCGCTTATTGCATATTATAGTAAACTTTGCATTTAAAACATAAATTAACATAAGCGTTAAGTGTAAAATCAAGATGTTTTATTTTGTTCCTTTGAAGTACAGAAAAATGTCCCACTTTGTAAACATGTGTGTTACATGATAAAAAATATTAAACATTTATGAGACGTAATTTTTTTTTTAGAAAATAATATACCCTTAATTTTAACTTAGTTGTTTTTGTTTGAAAATAAACGAAAAACAGCTGTGTTGTGCATGTAAACATTCACTATCAGGTTCTTAATTAAATTTATCTCAAAAATATTTACAGAACAACACACAATTTAATGTAAACAAAGTTTTAAAAAAAGTTTTTTTTTGCAAACTTCTGCATTTAATATTTCTTTGAATTTTTTTATATTTTTGGAGATATTTTTTTACCCTTCGCCACTAGTGGTATACTAAGTTTGTCATTCCGTGTGAAACTTTTTAAATAATTACAAAATGCTTATAGTACACATATACATATGTATATCTTTTGTATCCTGCAGTTGTTCTAAATCGATTTAGCCGTGTTATGCTCTGCAATCACTCTGAACGCTTTAACGGAACAGAACAACTTTGCTGTACAATCGGTTCAGAAGAAATAAAAGTTATGGATCCAAAATTGATATTTTCGTTACAAAAACTAACATAAACACAGTGCATCGATTGTTATTAAATTTGGCTTATATTCTGTTTATATGGCTATAAATCACACGGCCAAGTTTTGTAATCTGTCCATAATTCACATATGTATAAAGCGCACAGAAAAAATTTTAAATTGATTTTACTTAAAAAATTTGCGATATTGTTAAAAAATTTGCACCAGAAAACAAATTAATAGTATCAATCAAATATTTTTTGATATTAACAAAATATTCTGCAGTAATGTTGTTAATACATATAAGTAAACGTTTAATTCATTTGATTCAATTTAAAATTTTTTTTAATTAACAGAAAAAAAAAATTGGCTAGAATGTTTTCTGTGCGCTCTTTCAGAAATCGTACACACCAAAAAAAAAAAAAATATTGTGAGGGCAAATAATTTTAGCAATTGAAGATTATGCTGTTGGGGTAAAAAAACTTGTTGGAGAAAATGAAAAACTTTTGTCGCAAGAAATTTTCCAAAAATATTTTTTTTTTACCGCAAAAACATGAAAGTATTTAAAGTTTTTTAACAGCAAAATTATTTGTTGCAAATAAAATAACTTTTGCCGTTAAAGGCTTTCCTCTGAAATAACCACACTTTGAATATTACTGTTGTCGTAAAAAAATGTGAATTTGGCCATGACATGATTGGTACTTCATTATCATTGCGATCAGTATTGAGTCGTTTGTCGGTGAGAAACTAGTGAAAAGTGAACTTTTGTAGTTTTAATATAATTAAAATAAATATTAAATCGCAGTATTTTGAAAAGTATAAATCGGCAGAAAATCTTGGTAAGTTCATGCGATATACATATTCTTTTCTCTGATTTATTGCATGAAAAATATTTTTACAGATTCGCGACATCCTTATTTCTTTTATTTACTACATGCGGTAATAACTCCTTCACGCATCAACAAGGCAGCAAAACCATCTATATCTGAAGCCCAAAAGGATACGATTGGCCATATAATAAATATAAACAATAATCTTAAAATTGCAAGAATTTAAAATAAATTTGCTCAATCTAAAAATTATGTTTTCATTTATATTATACTAGCTGGACCCGGTCCGCTTTGCTGGCCCTTAGTAAAGTTTTAAAATTTTATAAAATAGGCAACAGTTTTAACTTTGCCTCAACAAGGAATTTACACTTTGGGGCAAGAGAAACAAACTTCCCAGTAAAAACTTCGCTTACTTTTTCAAAATGAATAGCTTCTTTAACTCATTATTTAGTAGCTTTCTTCTATAACTACATCTATAACAACTTCTATAACTACTTTTTTCTGGATGTATTAAAGGAAAAAAATAAAATAAGAGCATTTAAAAAAAATTTTTTAAGAAACGCTTTTCTTAAAAAAGAACATTTTTAAAAAATTTTGCCCGCCCCCCTAGATTTTATCCTGGCTACGCCCATGTATTCGTGTATTGTCATCGGGAATATGTATGCCTGCAAAGTTTCATCCATTGGCATTGAGTATAAGGCGGTTAAATTAACGTTACAAGATTTGATTTTCCGAAGTGAAGCTAAAGAAAAGGTTTTAAAAATTTTGGCCGCCCCCTAGATTTTATCCTGGCTTCGCCCATGTATTCGTGTACTGTCATCGGGAATATGTATGCCTGCAAAGTTTCATCCATTTGCATTGAGTAAAAGGCGGTCAAAAAAGCATTTTACCAAAGAAAAATTTTTTTTGCCTGTTCCCCCCCCCCCCTAGATTTTATCCTGGCTACGCCCATGTATTCGTGTATTGTCATCGGGAATATGTATGCCTGCAAAGTTTCATCCATTTGCATTGAGTATAAGGCGGTTAAATTAACGTTACAAAATTTGATTTTCCGAAGTGAAGCTAAAGAAAAGGTTTTAATAATGACTTGCTTTTGAATGCGTTCATTTTGGGACATCACTTTTAAATTTCATTGGTTCTTTCCGTAGAATTGTAAGTAGGGCTCTTATGTTTTTCTGATTACTTAACACATTATTTTGTAGGCGAAGTTTTTACCGGGTTGTTGCTACAAATGCAAAATGTTGTTGGGCACAATCCGAATGTAAATTCTATTTGAATCAAAACCATTTTTTTTTTTTGGGATTACACCTGATTGGTGTTAGCAAAATTTGTCCCAAATAGCTTCGATAGCTATATGATTAATCTTTCGAAAAACATTTTTTTGTTTTTTTGACATTTTTTTTTTAAATTTAAAACTTTTTTTTATGTTTTTTTATTCGGAATGTTTTTCTTTTTTTTTTGCTCAAAAGAAAGCTTATGTCTTTTTCTCATCCAAATCGGAAGACATCGATTTAAAAATTGGGTCACTTGACATGAAATCCCCCATACATATATTTTTGCAAATAATTTTAAATACAAATCTCGTTCACCACACTTAAATTCCTTTACAGTTACCGTTCTTCAGAGGCGGGATTTTGAACGTTAATAGGGACAGGTTCTAAATTGCCTTGCTATGAAGAGTGGTAATTTTACCCCCATAATACACAAAGTGAATTTTTATTTTCGTTTATTTAAAATGTTATTAAAGCTAGAAATCTTATTGATGATAAAGCTATTCAACTTGAAACAAGGAAGCTGTCTACCTCCAAGGTGAAAAAATTGTGGTAAAATTACACCATGGTTATGGTTAATTTTGATCATAATATGTTCAAAGTTTAACATTATATTGTCAAAATTAACCATAATTTGGTAAAAATAATAACTTCTGATATTAATCGAATGTCTATTTTAAGACAAATTACAATTCATACTTTGTCTTATTCCTTCAATATTTTCCAGGAATATTTTCTATGTACTATCAGAATTTTTTTTAATATATTTTTTTAATCTTAAACTATATACATATACTTTTGTAAATATTTTTACAGATCTCTTGCACCAAATCTTAATTTCTTAACTGTTACCGTTCTCCAGAGGCGGCTTAAGGCATTTTATTAATTATTAGAATTACCTTTTCTTTTCAAAGTGGGGTTTATTAAGGAAACGTTAAAAGCTAAAGCTTTCAAACTTTTTGCACATTAATAGAGACAGGTTCTAAATTGATTTGCTAAGAATAGGGCTAATTTTACCACCATAATATTCAAAATCAATTATTATTTTCGTTTATTTAAAATGCTTTTAAAGCTGAAGCTATTTAATTTGAGTATCAATTAGGCATTTATTTGAAATACAAGCTTTTAAATTGCCTTGATGGGAGTAGGGAAGTTACCTCCGTAGGTGAATATATTATTTTAAATTCTTACCACTGTAATGGTTACCCAACAAACACGAAGTCAAACCTGTGATATGAAATGACTTCATCATTTGACTTGATGTCAATTTTCAAACGGTTTTCAATTGTGTGATTTTAACATTTAAATTCAAATTGATAATGATTTGAAAATAAATATTTGACATAAAATGTTTTATAAATTTGATGTCAAATTGATATCAAATGTTAAATTCAAATCAAAACTAAACTTGGCAATGCCAAAGCGAAAAATAAATGTAAACATTAATAATGGCGATTAAAGTTAAATTTTTACTTCTTGGTTAAATGTGTTTTACAAGTGAACGATTTGTTTCTTGTGAAAAATAACAATTATTTGTCAGCAGGGCTGTCAGATATGGCGATTTCTCGCCAAACGTGTCGATTTTGAAACGTATTTGGCGGTGGGATTTTCCATTTGGCGACTGGCGACTTTTTTTTGGCGATTTTTTATATTACTGGCGATTTACTTGGCTATTTTTACCATTTATATTATTTCAGCAATTTTTGTTTAACAGTTTATCATTTTTTGATATCATTACTAATTTAAAAAAATATCTTTCAACTGTCTTTCACATGGGAATTTAGCACATTTAAACGAAACCTTGTTAATTAATTTTTTGAAATCCAGGAAAAACTTTGATTTTCGTTTTGTTATCATTTTATTTGTTATTATTTAAAAAAAAAAACATAACAGCAACTAAACAAAATTTACTTTTGGCAACTTTTTGTATTATTTCTTAGTTTTTGGCGATTTTTGACTGAAATATGATAATAGCTTTTTTGTATGCAAAATTTAATTAAAAAAAAAAAAAAAATGTTACAAAAACTGAAAAAAATTACGGTTGGCGATTTTTGGCGATTTCTGACATCCGGCTTGGCGATGGAGCTCAAAAAAATCTGACAACCCTGACTCTGGTGTCATTGAATGGGTATACTTTATATAGAAATGATAGATCTGATAACTATGGGGGAGTTGCAATTTATGTTAAAAAGGGTTTGGTATGTACAATCAAAGCCAAAAGTGATGAAAATTTATACAAAAACAACAAAGTTGAATATCTCTTTCTTGATGCAAGTGGTGGAGGAAGAAAATTTTTTATTGGTTGTGTATATAGGCCTAGAAGTAATATATATTTCACTAATTTTTTTACAGTATTGGAGGATATCACACCATTATATAATGACATATTAATAGCTGGGGATTTCAACTCAAATCTGATAGTTGAATCACGTTTAACTATTAGTATGAAATCATTTGATCTTGTCCCTGCTAATATAAATACGCCAACCCACTTTACATCATCCAACAATACCTTACTTGATTTATTTTTTGTCTCAAACGCAGAAAAGATCTTAACATATGATCAGTTGTCTGCATCTTGCTTTTCGATGCACGATCTAATATTCATGATTTTTGACATTTCACTTCAAAGTTCTACTAACAATATTCAATTTCGTAATTTTAAACGGATTAATTACATCATTTTGGAACAAGAGTATATTAGAATAGACTGGGGTTGTATTTATTACATGCTATCGCTGATGATCAGCTGGCCTTCTTAGAACAAAATATAAAAAGCTTGTATAACGTCATAGTACCAATTCAAACGAAGGAAATGAGTAACCGCCAGAAACCGTGGTTCACATCTGAAATAAAGCGCCTTATAGTAGATCGTGACAACGCTTACTCTCGATGGAAACGTTTTAAAACTGATAATCTACACGAAAATTATCGCATTGCTGGAAAAATCGTGACCAAAACCATTAAAAACGCAAAATCTAAATACTACTCTGAAAAATGTATGAATTCGGTTAGTACTAAAAATACTTGGAAAACTATAAGGGAAATTGGAATCGTAAAAAATAAGAATAAGCAGGATAATAGTATATCGGATCCTTATGAATTAAATTCAAACTTTGTTAATATACCCATGCCTCAAGCAGATCATACCCATTATATCAATTTTCATGCAACCAATCTCCCATCTAACCCTTTCAATTTTGAGTATGTTAGCCAGTTGGATGTTCTCAAAAGCTGCCTTTCCATTAAATCTAAGGCTACAGGAATTCATAGTATACACCCCGCTTTCCTTTAAATTATTCTTCCGTCACTACTACCATTTATCACTCATATTTTCAAAAAAATAATTATGGCAGGCACTTATCCAATAAGATGGAACCAGGCAAAAATTATTCCAATACCAAAATCATCCACTGAATATCGGCCTATAGCTATATTACCTTATCTCTCAAAGGCTTTCGAGAAACTTTTACATAAACAGATAACCAATTATATAAATGATAATAAATTATTGACCGTATTACTGCTCTAACTGATGTAGCAGAAGATCTTAGAAAGGAAATTGACGATGGGTGCGTTGCATATTTAGTACTGTTGGATCATTCAAAGGCTTTTGATACCGTTGACCACACAATACTTATTCAAAAACTGGAGAAAATGATGAATTTTTCATCAACATCCATTAGATTGATTGATTCATATCTTAAAGATCGTGTCCAGTGTGTTGAAACTAGTCCTTCAACTATCTCAAATTTTCTTCCTGTTGTCAGGCGTGTTCCCCAGGGATCCATTCTAGGTCCTCTCCTTTTCTCCATTTACGCAAACGATCTTCCTGAACAGTTGCTCCATTGCAACATTAGAATGTATGCCGATGACGTACAATTGTACTTAAGTAACAAAAAAGGGAACTTAGATGAATGTACTGCAAGACTCAATCAAGACTTACAACGGGTTTCACGTTGGGCTGATGTTAACGGGTTTAGTTTAAATCCTACCAAATCGAAATGCATTGTAATACGTAAAAGAACACAGAAAATTATTGATTATCCCAACATTTTTATTAAAAACCAACGGATTGAAATCGTAGATAGAGCAAAAAATCTTGGTGTAATTTTTAATAACCTGGTCTGATCACGTTATAGCTGCCTGTGGTAAAACATATTCGATGCTAAGAACCCTATGGCCTACTCAATATTGCACCCAATTGAAAATACGCTTATTACTTGCTAAGACATATTTGATACCAATTTTAACCTACGGATGTGAGATTTTTGCAAGTTGTGATGAAACCAGTAAATCTAAATTGAACGTCACATATAACAACATTGCAAGGTACGTCTACGGGATCAGAAATTATAACATAAATGGTACTTACATTAGTATTACACCTTACTTAAAAAGATATTCGGGGTACTTTTTGAAGATTTAATGAAAATAAGAACTTTAGTATTTCTTCACAAAATTATAACCACCTGGCTCACGGGTCATCTTTTTAATCGTTTAAAATTTAGTCGACTCAGAAGAAATAGAAATTTAATTCAAATCAGACATCACACATTAATATCTGAATGGCAATTTTTCATATTTGCAATACGTCTTTGGAATAATATTACTACTCCAACAATAAAAGAAATCAACAATGCGTTACAATTTAAGGAAGAAATATTTAAATATTATTCGTAGTCAACAAGTTTGTTTATAGTTCGGTATAGTCAAGGTATATTTACACAAGGTAGACTCATTTGGGAGTGTAGACATGCTGCTCTATAAAAGGAACCAAGTTGTCAAAATTGTCTTCATTTAAATCAAAAACAATTTAACGCACACATGTACAAATTTTGGCTCATATACACGCAATTTGACGTTGAGGTTCCAACTATGGGTAAACAGCTGACAAACATATGGGCCAACGAGTTTACCTTGTGTAAATATACCTTGGGTATAGTTCTATAGTTCAATTTTTTTTGATTTTTTTATAAATGTATTTATGTTATTTTGATATGTAATTTTTCGTTATTTATTTGTTTGGTTTAATTAAAATAATTTTATTTATATCAATTTTGTAATAACCATACCTAGACTTAAGTTTATTATTTTTCATTTTCCAAAATAACATCATAAGATTTCTACTGTTTAAGACTGATGTTTTGTTGTAGAAGTTACAATTTTTTTTTTCTTCTTAAATAAATGTTGAGTGATGTTATTTTTTTTTACAGCTGGGCACGTTTGTCTTCTGAGCGTGAAAGTTAAGTGAGCACATTTAGCCGGGTTAACCTTTATTTTAAATTTTTCTAGCCAGGCCTCTAGTTCATTGATGTGGAACTGTAAATGCTGCTATGCAAGGTGTAGGTCCTGATTAACACTAATAAATGCTGTGTCGTCTACAAACGTAGAAGTATGTGTGCTCGGGCTTGTTGGCATATCAGCTGTATTTATCATATAGAGTAACGGCCCTAATATGCTGCCTTGAGGGACACCACCAGATATTTTCTTGGCGGGGGAGTATTTGTGTTTTGATCTCGAATCCATGAATGTTCTGCCAGTTAAATAGCTCTCAAGGAGTTTGTGAGTGTTTTGTGAAAGCATTCGTGTTATTTTAATGAGCAGCCCATCATGCCAAACTTTGTCGAATGCTTGAGAAATGTCTATAAACAGTGCTGAGCAATATTCCTTTCTCTCAAACGCTGATTTAATTTGGGTAACAATTCTATGCACTTGTTCCATTGTACCATGCCTTGCTCGGAATCCGAACTGATGATCCGGAATGATTGCGTGTTCATTAAGATAGGAATATTTTTTCGAATAGCTTTGATAATATTGATAGTAGGCTGATTGGTCTGTATGACGTAATTTGACTAGCGTCCTCTTTCAAGAGGACGGGAAGTAGCCAATTCGTAATATCGCATTAAAGATGAGCAGCAAGATTATTGAAGCAGACGTAGGTAAGTTTCTTATCATTGAGCCTGCGATGCGGTCAGGTCCGGGAGATTTTTTAATGTTGACATAAAATTTATTTATTTATTTATTTAACTTAAAATTTATTGGATCGTTAACTGTATTAGGAATAAATGGACGACAAGAGCAAGAATGAGCATCATGTGGTGTGAACACTTTCTCCAAGTGGTTTGCAAAGGCGTTTATTTTTTCATATGTGTTTTTGGCCCAGGTACGGTTTTTCAGTCTTAGGGGATATTCGTGGGTTATAGGGCATTGCATATGTCTTACAGCCTTCCATAAGCTGTAATTGGTGTTTTTTGTGGCATCTAGGCTGTTAAGATAGCCTTCTATTGCAGAGTCGTGTTTCTGTCTCAGTTTGGTGCGTAGAGTTGCCTGGCATAACCGCAGTTGGGCTTTGAGGGTTGGGAAACGAATATTTTGCCATTGTCTTCTCAACTTCCTTATTTCCCTGACAAGGGTCTCTATATCCACCTATGTGAATTGCGGAGCACGCTCTATTGTCCGCTTGATTAGGGTTGCAATTCTTGCCGCAGAATCCAAGTCATCCGTAAATCGTTCGACAGCTGTTTGAATGTCAGATGAATTTTTTAGGGAAATGCTCTGAGATAGATGAGAGTTCACATACATTTTATCCTTCAACCAATTTGTGTTTTTGTTTGGATAGGAAATAAACTTTTCAGCTGCGTTCTCAAGGTTGCCTTTTAGAATAAGGATTGAAGGTGAATGATCAGACGATAAATCGTATCGTAATAAGTAATTGATCGCGCTTGATGTTTTTAATAACGGCAAGGTCGATAAGGTCTGGTAGCTTGTTGAAGTCAGTGGGCCAATAGCTAGGTTCTCCGCTCGATACGACATTAAGATTTTTTTGCAGTGACGGTGTTATATAGCTGGTTACCTCTTGGACTTGGAAGTGTGGATACCCAATACGTATGCTTAGCGTTGTAGTCGCCTGCTGCAATGAATTTCTGTCTCAATGTAGAGAAGAAGCTTATAAACTTATCCGTGGCATATTTATGTCTAGGGGGACAATATACGGATGATAACGTGATTTTAAAATCTGTAAGATTTCTGGATGTAGCCTGGAAACAATCTTACTTGTACTCCGGCATTGGAAAGTGTCTGACTTGTTTGTGCACAGTTATGGCTGTGCCACCACAAGCCCATCCGCTCGGATGTTTTGTGTCGTATGTGAGCTACCATTTTACCCTAAAGCAGTTTTTTTTAGAGTAAAGTGGGTTTCAGAGACGAGAAGCACGTCGATGTCGTGCCTTTAAAGAAAATGTGCTACTTCGAGTTCATGTTGGGAGAGCCCGTTTGCGTTCCAGAAACATATTTTTAACTGGTTAATTTTTTATTAAGTAGAACTTGCAGGAGAATGTTTTAGTTTTGCATCATTTTCTGAAACATGTTCTGCAAGGTGGCCATAAAGTTATTCATAATTTGAACTAGATTTTCAATTGAGCCCGATGTATCTGCAGAAGGTATTTGTGGAGATTCCTTAAGAACTTTAGCGTATGAAGATTGGTTTGCGTTGGCTTCTTTCGCAGGATTATGTCCGTGGGAGTTTTCTTTCAGGACTTGGGCATATGAGTGGTTTTGTTTGTTGGTTTGTATAGAGTAAGCATAAGAGCCCGCGGCAAAGTGCATAAGGTGGACGATATTGGGAGTGCGCATATTTTTGAATTTGCTTAGGTTCTTTAAAGTGCAAGAAAACTCTACAACCCCTATAGTTAGCTGTGTGATTTTCGCCACAGTTACTGCATTTCCTTAAATTTGGGTCAACTTTGGAGTAATTGCATTCCGACGTTTTATAAGCGTCACCAAAAACCACACATACGTGAGGTAGCTTGCAATACGATTTTGTATGCCCGTATTCCTGACAATTGGTGCACTGAGTGGGATCCTTGCGTTTTAATGGCTCCTCTACTGTTATTATCCTACTTAGGAGGTATCTCAAGTTGTAAATAGGATGAACCGAATTTTTTGATTTTAGGAGCGATGAATCCATCGTCCTTAAGCTAAGATCCCACTATCGGTGCAATGTACCAATTTTTGTCGTATTTAATGTGCCGATCGTATGAACGGTCAACATTTTTTTAAATGCGACAATCTGTTCCGAAATTGTGCTGACCGTGGACAATCAAAATTAGCCTTATTGCACCGATACTGTGAACAATCTTTTGCACAATGCGGAGCCAGCAAATTGTTAAATACGTTCCGATTTTTATCGGCCACTTGTGCGCCGATTATACTCGACTATCAGCACCGATACAAGGGATGGCAAAACGAAATTGCAGCAACTGGCTACTAAAATTTTACTTTTTTGAGCTTAAGTGTAGCAAAAATACAATTGTTTTATTTATTATTCATATATATTAAAACATTAAATAGAACATTTGTACTGTTGAGAAAAAGAAAACAAGTCGCTTTTACCAAAACATTGCAGTTGTACCGATATTGCCATCCCTGGTTTATAAGCGTCTGCTTTTAAAACAACAATTATAAAAAAAGAACACGCTGTGCAGTAAGTTTTAATAAAATTTAATTAAATCCATTTCGAAAGTAAAACTCTGTCTGCCAGCAAGCAAATAAACAAAAACATGTTATTTTATTTGCCCAAATAACACGATAGTGTGACTGCATTGTACCGATTATTGTAGCAGTTGAGTTTTGGCCGATATGAACCGAAAAAAAACTGTAACAATGTGCGACGATAATGGGACCACCTAAGAATCAATTGTGCGGTGTTTTTAAATGTGCGCCGATATAGCACGACAAAAAACCGTCACAGATTGTGCTATTGAGCCGATAGTGCGATCTTAGCAAGGTATATTATAGCAGGTAGCCGCAAGATTACAACAATTGTACAATAAAACAAACAACAGGGCCAAGGCGAATTATTTAACGACTTTTTTATTACATTTATTAGGATATTAGAATCCGCATATTCATTAGGATAAACATAAATAGATTGAATTAAGTACATGGGAATAAAAATTATATAAAGAAAAAACCATTGTTAAAAAATAATAATGTATAATAATAAATCAACTGAAATCACACTGTCCCAAACGCCATAAACATGCATTGCCGAATACATCATGTTTTTCCCATCTAACAACAATACCGTAAGTGCCAAAGACTTCAGTTGTAGCGCACAAATCAGTTTTATTTTGGTAAATAGTAACAAAACTATTATATATAAATTTCATACTCAAAAGTTCAGTTGAATTCATAGAGAAATATCTATTAATGTAAATACTCTTCAGACGCGCTTTTATTTCCCCAACAGTTGAAACTTCTGTAACCGTAGCCTTAATATAACTCATATTACCTATTGATCTATTGTCATTGAACAGATACAAAGAGGTATTGGACGAATAGATGTAATTATTATATTTATAATTCAAAAGACAAAAGTGCTCTTCAAAAAACAAATATCTTAAGTTTATAGGAAGTTCCTTTATAACATCGTTCACATTTGATTGTAAGTTCAAACCTGTTAGAGGAAACATATCATCGATTCGCAGTTTGTACAACATGTACGAGTAATTAATATAAAAGTTTGCTATATCCATATAAGGTCTTTTCCTTATTGCGTAGAAAATTGGAACTTGGATATTCAACATAATTTTGAATAATTTCTGATCATTTTTCTGATAAATACCCCATAGCAAGCTAGGCAATGCGTCTAATTCGTTGTTTTCAACAACTTGATTGATGGCAGCCAAATAAATTTCTTGAACTAATTTATCTCCATAATTGTTATTTACATGTAAATCATCATAAATTTGCCTAAGACTGGCTGCAGTTTTCGTACTTATGGCATCGGCAATTAATTTTGCTTTTTGATTTTTTATTAGGTCTCGTTCTATTGAAGTACGTAATTCAGCTAAATATAATTTTGTTGCTTTTAATTCGCGGAGGAGACCTTCTATAGCATTGGAATTCTGCTGAGCTTCTCTTGAATGCCTCCAACCATAAACAGGTAATGATTGTAGCAAATGACTAAGTAGAACAGTCAGAACTAGTTTAGTTGTTTTCATTTTGAAAACTTTTACTTAACTGAATTCGATTCTTTCTGCAGCTGATATTTATATCCTAATACACTAATGAATATATGTAAGTAGATTTACATAGATACATATATAAAAATGAAAAAGCGTGTGTTTTGTTCTGAACTGCTGTAGCGATTTTCCTGAAATTTTTGCAGTTTATCCTCATTTCCTGGCGCTTAAAATAGGCTATAAATATTTGTAAATATTGCAAGTGGGCATAGCACCTCTCATACAACGACAGTATGAATAACGTAATGTCTGGAGAAAGGTTGTAGAAAAATTTTCGAAATTAAAACAAATAACTTAGTTACAAATACACAACATATGCAAAAGTGTGGCCTGGATTCGGCAAGGGGGCGTAGCACCTCCTATTTTAAGACAATATAGTTTTCTGTATATCTATAATAGATATGGTACAAATATCTTGGTAATTAATACACCCCATCTGATAAAATCTGGGTGAGAAAAGTGGGCGTGGCACAAAATATATTTCCTTATATCACATAGCAGGGTAATCATTACACAACTTCTTCTCTCTTAATTATGGTAAAAATAACTTGCTTATCCATACACAACATATGTCAACACGTGGACTGGAAGTGGGCGTAGTACCTCACATAGAAAGAAAATATAGATTTCTATATATATATATATATATATATATATATATCTATATATATAAAATTGTAACGTTACTGACTGACTGACTGACTGACTGACTGATTCATCATCGCACAGCCTAAACGCCTGAAGCTAAACACTTGAAATTTGGACCAGAGATTGATCACACCCCAAATCGATCCACTAAGACGGGATTTTTGGAAATTCGAATGCTAAGGGGGTAAAAAAGGGTAAAAACGGGAAAATTTGGTAATCTTATATCTCCAAAACTAAAAGAGATACAAAAAAAATGTTATACTTATCGGTGTTCTTTAAAAAAATTAGCGGACAGGTGTCTGGTACTTTTATGAAATTCGGCTCTTTTAGGGAGTAAACGGGTAAAACCTGAATTTTAGTACTTTTTTGACACCCTATCTATCTTTTGAACCAGTACACATACAAAAAAAGTTTATACCACATTCGAAACTTCTCAAAAAAATACGAATACGAATTTGGTACTTTTTCGAAATTCGAACATCTAAGGGGTAAAAATCGTAACTATTTTTGGTACTTTTTTTACAAAACATTTTTCTACATTCATTGAGATATTCGTACCAAATTATGGGCTCCCACTACAATACTGAAATTTTTTAAACTTTAATGGGGGTAACAAATAGTACCAAAAAAAGGAAACACGGGAAATTTGATATTTTTCTTTACCTTTTGGTTCTACAACTGGTATTTTTTTAATTATCGTTAATATTGGACCCTAAAACCTAAGATTCAACATGCAATGTCCTGAGGGGATAAGAATCTATTGCGGAACTTTTTGGTACTTTTTTGTTATAACTGGTACTTTTTGAATCTCCGTTAATATTGGACCTAGAAACATAAAGTTTAAAATGCAATGTCCTGAGTGAACGAGAATCTGTAAGAGGGATCTTTTTGGTACTTTTTTTTATTTTTTGACTGGTACTTTTTGAATTTCAGTTGGTATTGGACCTAGAGCGATAAAATTAAACATGCAAGGTGCTGAGTGAATAAGAATCTGTAAGAGGGCTTCATGGTACTTTTTTGTTCTTTAACTGATACTTTTTGAATTTCCGTCATTGTTGGACCTAGAAGCATTAAATTCAACATGTAATGTGCTGAGTGGATAAGAATCTATGATGAAACGTTTTGGTACTTTTTTGTTCTTCAACTGGTACTTTTTGAATTTCCGTTAATATTGCACCTAGGATGAAAATCTATAAGAGTGAACTTTTTGTTACTTTTTTTATTCTTTGACTGGTACTTTCGAAATTTCCGTTGTTATTAGACCTAGAAAGATAAAATTAAACATGCAAGGTCCTGAGTGAATGAGAATCTGTATAATCGCTTTTTGGTACTTTTTTGTTCTTTAACTTGTACTTTTTGAATTTCCGTTATTATTGGAACTAGAAACATAAAATTTATTATGCAATGTAATGAGTGGATAGGAATCTATAAGAGGGAAGTTTTTGGTACTTTTTTGTTCTTTAGCTGGTGCTTTTTTAATTTCCGTTAATATTGGACCCAGAAACATAAAATTAAACATGCAAGGTCCTGAGTGGATAAAAACCTGTAAGAGGGCTTTAAGGTACTTTTTTGTTCATTAGTTGGTTCTTTTTGAATTTTTGTTAGTATTGGATCTAGAAACATAAAATTCAACATGCAAGGTCATGTAGTCCTTTTTTACAAAATATTTTTCGTCATTCATTGACATATTCGTACTAAATTATTGTCCTACTACAATACTGAAATTTTGTATACTTTAATGGGGGGAAAATAGCACTAAAAAGGGGAAATACGGGGAATTTGATATTTTTCTTTAGCTTTTTGGTTCTACAACTGGTACTTTTGGTATAATTTCCGTCCAATACTGGGATCTAGAAACATAAAATTCAAGATGCAATGTCCTGAGTGGATAAGAATCTATAAGAGGGAAGTTTTTGGTACTTTTTTGTTCATTGACTGGTACTTTTTGAATTTCCGTTATTATTGGACCTAGAAATATAAAATTCAATATGTGTGATGAGTGGATAGGAATCTAAAAGAGGGAAGTTTTTGGTACTTTTTTGTTCTTTGGCTGGTACTTTTTTAATTTCCGTTAATATTGGACCTAGAAACATAAAATTAAACATTCAAGGTACTGAGTGAATGAGTATCTGTAAGAGGGATTTTTGGTACTTTTTTGTTTATTAACTGGTACTTTTTTGAATTTCAGTTAGTATTGGACCTAGAAACATAGTATTAGACATAAAAGGTCCGGAGAGAATTTGAATCTGTAAGAGGGCTTTTTGGCATTTTTTTCTTTAACCGGTAATTTTTGAATTGCCGTTAAAATTGCACCTAGAATCATAAAGCTCAACATGCAATGTCCTGAGTGGATGAGAATCTATGAGAGGGAACTTTTTGGTACTTTTTTTTATTTATTTACTGGTACTATTTAAATTTCCGTTAGTATTTGACTTAGAAAGATACAATTAAACATGCCGGGTCCTGAGTGAATGAGAATCTGTAAGATAGGCATTTTAGTACTTTGTTGTTCTTTAACTGGTACTTTTTGAATATCCGTTTTTATTGGACTTAGAAACATAAAATTAAACATGCAAGATCCTGAGTGAATAAGAATCTGTAAGAGGGCTTTTTGGTACTGTTTTTTGTTCATTAACTGGAATTTTTTGAATTTACGTTAATATTGAACCTATAATAATTATATTCAACATGCAATGTCCTGAGTGGTTGAGAATCTATCGTAGGGAAATTTTTGGTACTTTTTTATTCACTAACTGGTACTTTTTGAATTTTCGTTAGTATTGGACCTAGAAAGATAAAATTAAACATGCAAGGTTCTGAGTGAATGAAAATATGTAAGAGGGTTTTTGGAACTATTTTGTTCTTTAACTGGTACCTTTTCAATTTCCATATTTGTTGGACCTATAAACATAAAATTAAACATGCAAGTTCCTGAGTGAATGAAAATCTGTAAAAAGGATATTTTGGTTATTTTTCGTTCTCTAACTGGTAATTGTTTTAAATAAACTGGTACTTTTATTTAATTTAATATTAATTTTTATGCATTAAATAAAAAAAGCTAATAGCTGTCTGGTACTTTTACGAAATTTGGCCCTTTTAGGTAGCAAACGGGTAAAACCTGTATTTTGGGTCTTTTTTCCACCATCTAGCTTTTAAATCAATACACATAGAAATAAAAACTATATAACATTTGTAACTTATCTAAAAAATACAAATGCAGATTTGGTACTTTATGGAAATTCGAACGTTTAAGGGGTCAAAATTGTACCAACATATGTTTGTTACTTTTTACAAAAGATTTTTTCTCCATCTATTTATCTTTCATCGCAGAGCCTAAACGTCTGAAGCTAAAAGGTTGACATTTGGACCGAAGGCTCTCCTCTCGCCCAATTGATCCTGCTAACCTTATACCTCCTAAGATATGTTTGTTACTTTTTTCAAAATATTTTTTTCCATATATTTATCTTTCATCGCAGATCCTAAACGCCTAAAGTTAAAAGTTTGACATTAGAACCGGGGTCTGTCCTCTCGCTAAATCGATCCTGCTAGCCTCATACTTCCTAAGCTAAAGGAAAACATTAACATTTATTGTTGTTCATTAGAAAAATTCGCTAACCTCATGTCTCCTAAACTAAAAGAGTTTCAAAATTAAAAAAATTAACAGACTGGTGTTTGGTACATTTTTGAAGTATGGTCTTTTTGTGGAGTAAAAGGGTAAATACAAATTATATCACATTCGTACCTTATCTTAAAAAATACAAAACAGATTTGGATTTTTTTTTAATTCAAATGTTTAAGGTGTGAAAATCGTTCCAAATTTTGTTATTTTTTCACAAAATTTTTCTTCATCTATCTATCTATCTATCTATCTATCTATATATATAAAATTGTAACGTTACTGAATGACTGACTCACTAATTCATCATCGCACAGCCTAAACTCCTCTAGCTAAAAACTTGACATTTGGAGCAGAGATAGGTGACTCCCGAAATCGATCCACTAAGACGGGATTTTTGGAAATTCGAATGTTTAGGGGTAAAAAAGGGTAAAAACGTAATACTTATCGTTGTTCTTTAGAAAAATAAGCGGACAGGTGTCTGGTACTTTTTTAAAATTTGGTCCTATTAGGAAGCAAACGGGTAAAACCTTAATTTTGGTACTTTTTTGGCACCCCATCTTTCTTTTGAACCAATCAACATAGGAACAAAGTTTATACAACATTCGAAACTTATCAAAAAAATACGAATATGAATTTGGTACTTTTTCGAATTTCGAACATTTAAAGGGTCAAAATCGTAACTATTTTTGGTACTTTTTTTATACAAAACATTTTTCTCCATTCATTGACATATTCGTACTTAATTATGAGCTCTCATTACAATACTGAAATTTTTGATTACTAAATGGGGGGAAAAAATAGTACCAAAAAGGGAAAATACGGGAAATTTATGTTTTTCTTTAGCTTTTTGTTTTTGCAACTGGTATTTTTTTTATTGTAGTTAATATTGGACCTTAAAACATAAGATCCAACATGCAATGCCCTGAGAGGATAAGAATTTATAAGAGGGAACTCTTTGGTACTTTTTTATTCTTTGATTGGTAAGAACCTGAAAGAGGACTTTTAGGTACTTTTTTGTTCATTAATCGGTACTTTTTGAATTTCCGTTAGCATTGGACCTAGAAACATAAAATTCAACATGCAAGGTCATGTGGTCCTTTTTTACAAAATATTTGTCTCCATTCATTGGCATATTCGTACTTAACTATGGGCTCCCACCACAACACTGAAATGTTTCATACATAAATGGGGTGAAACAAGTATCAAAACGGATAATACGGGAAATTAACTTACTTTCATTTGCTTTTGTGTTATACGAGTGTTACTTTTTGAATTTTCTATAATATTGAACTTAGAAACACAAAATAATAGGTGCAAAGTCCTGTGTAAATATCAACCTATGAGATAAAAATTTTGGAACTTTTTTGGCATATAAATATTTTCATGAAAGAAAAAGCCCGATTAAAAAGTAGCGGGTTAAATGCTTGAATTTAAACAAGTTTAAGCCTAGAAAAGTAAATTTTGGCATAAAAATATGTCAACGAATAAAAGGAGACGCTAACGAAGTAGCGGGTTAAATGCTAGTATATATATATATATGTGTATGTGGAGTACAGTAGCATTAATAGTATTCCAATTTTGTACAAGTAGCTTGAATATTAACATACAATTTGGGGATTCACAAGGTGTCATATAGTCATATGTCTTAAAATAATAACACTGTGCTCGAAAATGACACAATTGACGGGCACATGGCGTTTTATCATAATTCGGGTACGCTGAATCCAATGGTGCCCACCGTTTTTTTTTAGGTTAGCTCTTGTTTTCGAGATATACCGATATTTCGAAAATAGAGGAGGTTGCACAACATATATTCGCGTAACTCAAAAACGATTTAGTTCATTGAAATTACTAAAAAACCGAAATTCCGCAATAAAATCTCCTTTAAGAAAAGTTAAAGTTAAAAAAAGTTTAAGAATTTCACAAAACGCAATATTTGTATGGAAGCCCCTCTAAAAAGTGTAGATAAGGTTCAAGTATGTATCGAGAAAATGTTAAGGACAAAAACCAATTGAGGTCGCTCATACATTTTATCTTACTTGGGGCGACTCCTGGGCATTTATGGGATTTTTTTTTCCATAAATTTCTAGTCTGCATTGATCATTTTGTATGGGAGCCCTATTAAAGAATGGAGGTAAAGGGTAGGTATGTTAGAAATAAATGATTGAGATGAAAAATAAAGTGGGGTTGGTCATACATTTGACCCATCTAGGGTCATCCTAGGCGATGCAGGGGCCAAATTTTTTTAACTTTTCTTAAAGGAAATTTTATTGCGGTATTTCGGTTTTTTAGTTATTTCAATAAACTAAACCGGTTTTGAGTTACGCGAATATATGTTGTGCAACCTCCTCCGTTTGCGAAATAACGGTATGTCTCAAAAACAAGAGCTAACCTTAAAAAAACGGTGGGCACCATTGGATTCACTGTACCCGAATTATGCTAAAACGCAATGTGCCCGGTTTCTCTAATTTTGCAACTAGCACAGTGTAACATAACAAATATGTACGACTGTTGTGAACAACCCCTCATAGTTCAGTGTACTATTTTGAATAATAGTAAAATACCAAAAATATTTTTTAATTCTAATCCATGAATTAATAAGTGAAATTAGATCTTACCTGAGTATTTTCCATTTTTCAGACGCAAATCAGAAATAAATTTTATTTTGTTGTTTACCAAACAACAGAGTCCTAAGCCGATCTAATTTGCCGCCACAAGTGATTTGTTGCAAAAATTGCTAGCTGCAGGTTAAATTCGGATGTTAACCGGATAACATTTTACCATCAACGGCGACGGCTCATAAAAACTAATGCGGCTTGACACAGCCTTTCAGCGAAGGTCTCTTCGGATTAATTACGACAGCACAATAAACATAGCAATCAAAGTTCTATTTATTTAAGACACTTTTTGTTTACAAAGCAACAACAATATTTTTAAGCCATTGTAAAATGTAAGAACATTATAACAAAATAGCATGATAGCACACCTTGTGAATACCACAAATATTTGCCAAAAAAAAAAAGGAACAATTGGAAATGTAAGCATGGCGCCTTCCATACAAAGACACTTTTCATTTCTGTATATCTGTACTGTTAAAAGCATTTAAATTTATTACAAATTACTTCCTTGTGAAAACACTAAAAAAATTTACTAATTGTATTAATAGAATACCCATTCGATTAATATGAAAAGAAATTATTTTACCAAATTATGTTTAATTTTGACAATATAGTGAACATATTAGGATCAAAATTAACCATAACCGTGGTAAGTATTTTCCATAAAATTTTTACCTCGGAGGTAGATAACTTCCTGGCTCCCATCACAGCAACTTAAGACCTTGTAGTTAATGCATATTAATGCCTAATTGATCCTCAAATTGAATAGCTTTCTTTTGCTTTAATACCATTTTAAAGAAACGAAAATAAAAATTCACTTTGTATATTATGGGGGTAAAATTACCACTCTTAATAGCAAGGCAATTTAGAACCTTTCCCTATTAACGTTCAAAATCCCGCCTCTGGAGAACGTTAACAGTAAAGGAATTCAAATCTGGTGAATCTGTATTTAAAAATACAAAAAAAAATTTTGTTGTTAAAATACTTAGGTCTTGGCGATTTTTTGCGCGACAATTCTTTTTAAATCAGAAAGTAATACTCTTTTTCCCCCCGCTTTAACTTCTTGACACTGCTAAATTTTCATTAAAAACTATTTTTTTTTGTTTATTTAATTGTTTCAACAACGACATTTTTTTAACCAAAAGTATTTTTAAAAACATTGTTCTTAGCAAAAATAAACAAAAACAAGTAAAAGTGTTAAATTTGGCTATGCCAAATCTTTGATACCCTTTACTAAGAGTTGGAATATATCTTTGGTTATATGAAAAGGTAGGATAAGTCGATATTGGACTAAATTTAGTTATTAAAATGTGTAAAGTCGTTAATATTTACAAAATTTGTGTTTTAATACGATTATAAAAAGACGTAAAGCTTAAAACTACTCGAATAAAACTTCAACAAAACTGCGGATATTATAAAACTACAATTTTCGACATAAGCGATTTTGACCATATTGCCTGACCATATAGTTTTGTAATTCGTTAATATTTAATTAGGCGTCTTAAAGTCTATTGAAAAGATGCTTTATATGGGACCTATGTAAAATAATGGCCCGATTATTATAAAGTAATTGAACCTAATTTTACCTTAAAGTCTATTGAAAAGATGCTTTATATGGGATCTATGTAAAATAATGGCCCGATTATTATAAAGTAATTGAACCTTATTTTATACAAGATATCATCATCAATGTTACAAAAGTTGGTATAACTGTACGTACCATTTATGGTATAATAGGGATTTAAAAAGTACAATTCCAAGCAGTATTTTAATTAAATGTGCCGACGATATTGCCATCCCTTTAAAAATTATATTCAATGCATCAATAAAATATGGCTATTTTCCTGACGTTTGGAAAAGTTCTTTTATAGTTCCTTTGTATAAATCAGGAAAAAAAGTCTGAAATGGAAAACTACCGTGGAATCGCTAAACTTATGATACCTTAATAATTTGAAAAAAATCATCACTAATTATTTATCCTATCAGGTTTCCAATTTAATATCCCCTTATCATAGGCCTGCTATACGTCCTGGTTTTCCAGGATTGTCCTGGTTTAAGACGACTTGTCCTGGTGTCTTGGTTCACTTTGTAATTGTCCTGGTTTTTTGTACAGGTAAAAACAAACAATTTGTTTTTGTTGGTTTTAGTTGTAAACAAAGGTTAAGATTTCTGTTATAACCAGTGTTGCCAGTGAATTTTTCGAAAAAATACCTACACATGCTAAAAAAAAATCCGTTTTTTCCCTACACGTTGAAAAAATTTCCCCTAAAAAAATCCCTAAGCATTATTGTCATTAAAATAGAAAAAAACACATTCGGTATAAAAAATAAATTTTTTTTTTAATATGTATATTAAAGCTTTGACAAAAAATAAGTGCAAAACTGAAAAAAAATATAATATAGGGTGGTTAAATTGTAAGGGCCGATGTTAAATGTAAACCACACCTAAACGCCAAGTTTTTTTCCGAATTTTATTTGACATTTCTCTATTTCAGACTTACTCAATTTGAACCATGGAGAGATACACAATCCAACAACGTGTTAAAGTTATCCAGACTTATTATGAAAATGGATGATAAATTTCGGAGAAAATCATCTTCAGTGATGAGGCATATTTTCACCTCAGTGGATTTGTCGATAAGCAGAATGTCCGCATTTGGGCGAATAATAATCCAAGAGTGATTGTCGAAAAACCAATGCACCCACAAAGAGTGACTGTTTGGTGCGGTTTATGGGCTGGCGGCATCATCGGGCCGTATTTTTTCCAAAATGAGGCCGGTCAGGCAGTTACTGTGAATGGTGTTTGCTATCGTGAGATGATAACGAATTTTTTATGGCCCGAATTGGAAGATATGGATGTGGACGATATGTGGTTTCAGCAGGACGGTGCCACTTGCCACACAGTTAACGAAACAATGGCTCTTTTGCGCAACAAATTCAATTGCCGTGTTATCTCACGTAATGGCGATGTCAATTGGCCGCCAAGATCATGTGATTTGACACCGTTGGACTTTTTTCTTTGGGGTAATTTGAAAGAAAAGGTGTAAGTCGATAAGCCAGCAACAATTCAAAAGCTAAAGGATGAGATAATTCGGCACATTGACGGCATAGAACCTCCATTATGCCTCACGGTCATCGAAAATTTGGACCATCGGATGGAGGTGTGCCGCCGTGGTCGCGGCGCCCATTTGGCCGATATTTTGTTCCATACATAATTGAGTAATACCAATATATCATAATAAAATAAAATTACAATAATTTCCTAAATAGTTTGTGTTTTATTCAAAATCAACATCGGCCCTTGAAATTTAACCACCCTTTACATATCGCACTTGCTCAACAATACTGTATTAACTCAAAATTTCAAAATGTTTAGTAGAAGCAAAACAAAGTTTTGCTTTAAAGCGGGTAGATATGAATAGTAACTGTAGATTTTTTCCAAAAAGTGAACAACTAAAAATTTTCAGTAAATACAGTATTGTTTAATAGGTACAACATGTATGTACTTTTAAAAATTTTAATTAAATATTAGTATCGCCAACTTTTTAAATCACAAACAACTCTGAAAATATATTTTCAAGCCATTTTAGTGAAAAAAAAAATTTTCAACTGCTTTGGACTAGAAAATATAACTAACAAACGGTTTTCTGAATTAATTTTATAAATAATGCGATATGACGAAAAATCCCTACATTTTGGTGATTATAAAAAATCTGTCCGATTGTCCCAACGCCTCTTTTTTAGTATCAAAAATACCTACATGTAGGCATTTTCCCCTACTTCTGGCAACACTGGTTATAACACTGCTTACATACGGCAATTGTAAAAACAACGTAAATTAAATCCAACGGTTATCTGGCTTATGAAGCACATTGTCGGGTATGTTGAAGTGATATTTGCGTTGCCAGTGGTGGTAAGGCAAGCATTCAAGACCACGTTAAGAGCGCTAAACATTTATCAAAGTTATCTAATGCATCACTGTCAAAAGAAATTGGTTCTTTTATGATTAAAAAAATACAAAACTTGAGAGGTTGATACAGATGCAGAACTAACAAGCGTCTTCAGGGTAATTAATCATCATCAATCATTCAACTCTATGGATTATGCAACAAAACTAGACGCCTTATTATACCCCGATTCAGAAATTGCTTCAAAACAATCCAACGCCAAAGCTACTGCACTTATAAGGTATGTTTTGGCACCACATTCAGTTACAGCGTTTATCGAGGTGCTTAAATGTGTTACATTCTATGGAATATCTCCCGATTCCAGTTACCACAAAGCTGAGAAAATCTTTCCTCTTCTTATCCATTACTTCAGCGAAACGCATGGCTTAAACATTAAACTTCTAAAAATCGTCTCATTGCCTTATTAAACATCACAAACAAGTGCCACATATTACATCGATTCCTTAAAAGTAGCTATCATTCCGAAAATCTCGAAAATCTTACGGCATTCGGAGGCGATAATACGAATACTAATTTTTGGGGGAAGACAAAGGCGTGGCGTAAATAATATTTCTTACAAGTTAAAGAACGTATTAGGTGGAGACATAAAGGGCATTGGGTGCTTGGCTCACATATTTTATAATATGCTTTCAAATGCTGCAGATGTGCTCTCCATAGACATTGAATCAGTTGTCCTAAAGATTTTTAAAAATTTTTGTATATTTACGGTAAGAACTGAACGACTAAAAGAGTTCTGTGAAAATGCACAAATTACATTTAACACAATCCTTTCACATACAAGAAGTGGTTGGTTGTCATAACTGCCCGCAATTGAACGTATATTGCAACTTTGGAAACCTCTTAAAGAATTTTTTGAAGTTGAAAAGGCAGCACCTAAATTGACAACGGACTTTTTTTTAAATCGGTTAGCAGAAATATACTTTACCTTTGTACATAGTCAAGCATTCGTTATTGAAAAACAAATTTTAAAAATTACCGTAATGAATGGAAGTTCAATTAATTTTAAATGGAACTCTTAGTGATTTCACAGATAGATTTAAAAAAAAAATTTATTGGAATTCAAACACAAATTGCTTTGAATGTTTTAAAAAAAGTTTTTTGGATTAAAGCAACATTATAGCTTTTGAAGAGAACGTTAAAAACTTCTTTACAATTGCAATTAATTAATTTTTTAAATATCCCCATTAAAAAAATATGAAATATTCCAGAATGGACGAAAGTTCAAAAAACTATTATTTTTTATCTGAAAAAAATGTATTTATTACTGATGAATATTTCGAAGAAGTTTTATATCTTAAATCATTTTTAACAAAAAATCAAGAAGCTTTAAAAGAAAAAGACACGTTAGAAAAGTGGTTATATTTTTTCGAAAAAACTTCTGAAAGAGAAAGAAAGAAAAATTTACTAAATATGGTACAATATTTTTACGCAATGCCGAGTCATGTAAAACGTGTCTTTTCTTTAATATCTGCTCAATGGACTAAAGAAAGAAACTCGTTGAAGACTGAAACAGTGGAGAGTATTATTCAATGTAAGTTTTATTTTAATATGACAGGCTGCCAGTCTTTTAACTTTATCAAAGACCGAAATTAACTGCCTGTTTTTAGAAAACGTAAACAAGTGAGTGAGTGAGAAATTATATTGAAAACAACAATAAAAATCGGAAATTTGTTTTTGTTTTCAATATAATTTCTCACTCACTCACTTGTTTACGTCTAAAAACAGGCAAGTAGTTCAAAGTGCAATCTTCCGAAAAGTATTAAACTATAATATTTATGGGCACATTAAGAAGAACTATAACTTTTTTAACTCAACTTTTTATTATTTTTCATCGTTTTTATGTACATGAAGTACACGATAATTTTTTATATATATTGTTGGTTTTAAAAATAAAAAATGTATGGTTTTAACATAAACATACATACATATGTAATTAAAAAAACTTTTTTGTTGGTGTTATTTTTTATCCATTTTTTCTATGTGTCCTGGTTTATAGGTTCAAACTTCTGGCAGCCCTACCTTATCAGCATGAATTTCAAAAGAGGTGCTTTACTACGACAAACCTTCTTCAACTCACTACCGTTATAAATCGTGGATTTCTAGAACAAGAAAAAACTGATGTTATATACACTGACTTCAGTAAAGCTTTCGATAAAGTTAACCATTTGCTCATTAAGAAGAAATTCAGATAAGTTATTCGAAGTATAGCTGCGCGTTAGGAATTCTTAATAAGAAGGGCTGTTTTTTCAAAATCGGCAGGAGAGGCCGTGAGAGTGCAGGGGACTTTAGTTTATCATCTTTTCTGCTTAAAACTCTGGAAAGACATCTAGATTCAAATATAATGCATCGAGACATGCAGTCGACATGCCTATGTGAGGCCTAAGTTTATGTTTGTATATTTTAATAGAAAAGTTACCTTGAATAATTCTACCTTGCTTAAAAATTTTTACATTTAACTGAAATTTTGTCATTTGGGAAAATTGTCAAATTAAATTTTGATTAAAAATAAAAATTTTTTTTTTCAAAGCAATTTTGTTATTTTAAGAGTTTGTTGTATTGAGATATTTAACTAAATACATATTTTCGTTTCGGGTTTTCATACAAATTCTACGTATGTGGAAATAATGTTCTGCTTTTTTTTAAATTGAATGTGTTTTAAAATAATGTTAATTTATTTTTTGTAATTATTCACATAAAGCGCGAATATCGCGATATATTTTATCTTTTTGTAAATGTAGGCAACATGGGTATCAAATTTTTTAATTTTTCAATTATAAAAACCTGGTGATAAGCAAAAGATCCGTTTTCAAACCCTGGATGCTGTGAGATAAACTTAAGTTTTTAAATATTATTTTTTAAAAGATTTTGTTATTCGTGCTGAATTCCCAGTTTTTATTCTTGATAAAAACACTTGAAATTTATTGTTCATGGGATAAGCTATTCCTATGCGCATTTCACTGGTTGCTTAGGCCAGATCATCAGAAAACTTCATCCATAAAGATTTTAGAAAAACTATAGATATTAAGCCAAATAAAACTGTTAAGCGTATAAGAATCATAAGCAACAGTTCTACTTGTAACAAAATCAAAGTTTAAACAAAAACATCAACAATAAACAGTGAGTTTATCTCTTCTTACATTCCCCACTACAATTGATTGGAATTCTTCGGCGGCATGAAATAACCCCCCAAAAAAATAATGAAGTAACCCCCCAAAAGTTTGTACAGAGCACAACAACAACGATTTTTGGGGGGTTATTTCTTTTTGTTTGCGGTGTTATTTTATTTTCTTAATTGGGGGATTATTTCATATGAAATAATTCCCCAAAAAATCATTATGAAATAAAGCCCCAATATATTTTTTTTTGGGATTATTTCGATTTTTAATTTATTACGGCCAAAAGTCCAAAGTTTTGCTATCGCCGATTTCATAAAATGATCTGTTATTTGAAATAAAATTTTAATAAAATATCAATTTATGTATTAATAAAAATATTTCTTATTCTACTTTTAAATCAAACGCTTTACTTTAGCTGCACTTTTGTGCAGGTAACCACAATTGTGTGTGCAGGCAAGTAAATGTATTTAGGATAACAGCATTTTTGATTTACCCGCACAAATAATCGTGCAAAGAATATTGTGCAGCTAAGTCAAAATGACTGTAGTTATTTTTAGACCCACATTTTAGTAAAGCAATATTTGAATTTTAATGCATTATCAAACTTAAAGGATTTGTCCCAGGTCTGCATTAAGTACCGCACGCAATAGGGAAGAGTATATGTATTATTCATTTGTGCTGATGTTTGTAGTATTGGTTAGGGTATTCATTTAATCGGGCTTTTGCTTTAATCGGTTAACTGCTCGATTAATTAACCGAGGTTTTGGTTTAATTGGCTAATAATCGGTTAATGTTGTTATTGATCGGTTAACCGATTAATAAAGTTTTTTTATAGATTAAGTAATTCTAATAAATAAATAGGCATAAATTATTTATTTTTTGGATTTTATAAGTAAAAATCCAAACGTAACAATTCTTGAACGAAAACGGGCAACCTTAATGTTGGAGAAAACCAACCCAAAATAAGAACATCTAATTTCTCAGTCCTTGTCCTGGATATCTCTAAACACTTATATTCTTCCATTATGCCATTAGAGTCCTATTTTAATTTTTTTAAATTTTTAAACACATCTTATTGTTTCGGTTAGTTCTGTTAAAAGATTATTTGTGTTACTATCGAGGGTTTCTCTCTGTTCTTTAGGTCATCTTCTGATTCATCCTGGCAAAGCTTAGCACCGAACATATTGCAAAAAAGTTTATTTCCGAATTCCTTAGTTTCTGTTTTTGTACTGTAGGAAATATCCAAACTAGCATTTTCAATCGTGTAAGAGTTTGCTGGGAATTTCTTAAAGAGCGTTTTTGATCGTCGACGAGCGCATTTTTTAATCGTAAAGATTATCTAGTGAGTGTTTCAGAAAGCATGCCAAGAATCGTTTAATACTCATGTAGGGATTATCTTACAACTCGTGAAACTATTTAGAAAGGTCAGTAATTGCTATATGACTCAAACAGAGAGTCGCAAATGGATAATTCCAAGATGAAAAGACGAGCGTGTCAGAAAATGTTTACAAAAGTAATAAATAAAAAAATGAAGATGTTTTTGTTATTATTACTCGTCCGATAGTCATCAGAAGATTCTTTTAGGAGTTGTATATAAAACATAATCGTCTAACAAGCAGCTCAGCCTTTGCTAGCTGTGATATTTTCCGAAAAAATTCCTTTTGTATATGAGACTAAACAAATTATTAAAAACACAAGAAATATGTTATAATACTATAAAAAACTAAAAATTTTGTTGCATCGGTTAATCGACTGAAACTAACCGGCTTAATCGTTAATCGAAAATTCCCAATTTTAAATTAACCGATCAGTTAATCGGACAGTTATTAATCGGTTAACCGATTAACGGTTAACCGAATGAATACCCTAGTATTGGTCCTAGACACTAAGTATAGTCGATCTAACGATGCCCATCCGGCTGGTTGTCCATGTAAAATAAAGTATAGGGCGCAATTTTGGGGATAATTTAAGGAAATACATAGTACATAGGTTCCAATTGGCATAAGGACCAAGTCTATTGAAAATGGCCGAATCGGTCCATAAGTTTACATAGCCCCCAAGCTATGTAAAATTATTAAAATTACAAGCTTCTTTCCGGAATAGCGGGTTTGTGCCGTAAACCCTCTTAATATATTGGTTTATAGATTAAATTTAGTTCCAACTTATTTTGTGGAAATCAAAATCATTTTACCAAATTTTATTGAAATCGATCCGTATTTGACCATATGTATTACATATACAAATACTGCTCCCGAAAAGAGTTTTTAATTCCATAAATTCCTTTTAAATATTGCTATTAACATAACAATTAGCGATAACTTTTACGATAGCTTCTATGCCATGACAAAATGTTGTTCTGGTAGGCCTAAAATTAACCATTGGTCCCATATAAAACCCCCATCCACATATAGATGAAGATATCTAAATAATATCATCTTACCAAAGAACTTTTGCATGAATCTTAACCTCATAACATAATTAAACTCAGGCGGGGCCATGATTGCCAATGGGTCCCAAATAGGGTACACTCGCAAAAATTCTTTTTATACACAGTGATGTAGAGTATCATATGGTCGGGCTTGGCCGACTATACTTTCGAACTTGTTTCAGTTCTATCACATGGACTTGTAGGGCTCTATATTAGGAATTAATTGTATTTTTTTACTTCCATATAAATTGTATTTGTTTTACACGTCAACTTTACTAACATTAATTTACACGTGTTTATTTCATGCTCTCCCTGTTTTTGTTGGTGTATAAACGAGCAAAAACATCTGTGTTTTCTTTGTAAACAATAACTTTCATTTTCTGAATAAATTTTTTTTAACTACATTTTAAAACGCGCAGTTAAATAAGACTTTACTAATTAAATAACAAAATTTATCCTTGCCTTTGTACATACTTATGTACACAAATACATATGTATGTATGTATGTATGTATATTATTTGCGCATTTCATTTATTTTTGTGACAATTTTTGATTTTGTTTATTTTTGTTGCTCCAAAAAAAAAAAAAATAAAGCTAAAACCATGGTGGAATAAGCAGGTGGCATCGTTACGGCAACAAATACAACATTACAACAAAAATGGAAACTACATAACCGTTTACGTCAAAAAATACATTAAACAAAAATCAAAGCATGCCGCTGAACGTGATGAAATAAATAAATTTTTAGCCAATTTTTATTTAGTTATGGTCAATATCTTATCAAAATAATCAAAAACTTGAATAAAAAACAAAAATCCCAGCACAAAACGTGGACTTTTTGTAAACATAAACAAAACTTTGACATAAACCTAGACAAACAATGCAAGAGCAAAAAATCGTCATCTGGCGTAGTGCTGCCACCTGTTTATTTCACCATGGCTAAAACCAATAGCATTTAAAAATAAACATCTTAAGCTAAAAAAAAACAATAACTTTTTGTTCAAATATGACATATGAAAATAAATAATATATGTATATTTACTAATGGAATTTTGGCATTAGATATAGAAGCCTAAAATGAACAGGCAATGTCTTCAGTGGATGAGAATCTATAAGAGGAGACATTTTGATACTTTTTTGTTTTTCAATGGATATTTTCTGAGCTGCTCCCTATTAGGTAGTGGTAGCACTATTCACCTGTTCATGTTCTTAAGGAGCGCACAACAGGGTCCGGTAAAGGCCTAGGTGTATATCGTATTGATATGATGTTGTATCCTTGATGCTTTCTCCTCCTTTCGACCTCACCTACATAGACTATGTGTCTGTTTAGAAATTGTTCTATTTTTGTTGTGAAAGGCCAAATATGCTTTCTGTTCTTCCTTTAGTTGTTTTATGTGATTCGACCTTACGTTCATGAGCTTTTCTGGTTTTAGTCTTCCAAAAAACGTTTCCACCTTTCCCGGTAGTAGAATGGGTGAAAATCTTTACACTATCACACAAGCCTTACGTATTTTGAAAAAAAAAACACAAACCAGTCAAGATAAGTAGTTTTTGTTTTTTGAAAATGTTGAAACAATTATTAAATCGGGGAATCATTTTCGTAAAATACTTAAGACTTTGTGAGATAGTGTTTAACGGTCTTAAAAAATATCTCAAGCTATTCTTTAGTCCATTAACGCCCAAAAAGAAACTGCTAGTATAAACCTATTTTTATTGTTTTTTATTTCTGAAGTGTGGATAAAATTAAAGGAATTTTTTGCTCGTTTTTTAGAAAAATGCGTGTCCCCACAAACTGAAAGAAAAATGTTTCATATATTTAATGAATCGTTTTCATAAAAATTTTTTTTTGCTTAAATAAAAATTTTCATTGTCTAAATGAAATTTCATAGTTATAATGAAGTATTTTCGTTAAAATTGCTTCATTGGATTTCGTAATTACGTTAAAAATTTTCATTGGATATATGAAAACTAAAGTTTGTCCAAGTTAAACAAAAAATTTTAATTGGGAACATAAAAAACAATAAACAAACATAACTTTATTCATAAATTAATACAAAATTATAGTTTCCTTAAAAAAATGTTTAATTGTTAATAAAAAAATGTAAGATTTAATTATTTCATACATCTAATGCAATATGCCATTTAATTTATGAAATCAAAATTTGTTTATAAAAGCAACATATCTCAATAATTGAAAAAAAAAAAATTATTTTTAACATTCAAATAACTCTATAGTCTCAATAATTAAAAGAAGCATGCCTTCATAAATTTAAATTTCTATTATGACAAAAACTTTCAATCCATGAATATGTATGTTTTTAGTTTTCTTAAATATGCGTTAGCAAAAAAAAAATATCAACGTTGTTATTGTTGTTATGGACAATTTAATCCTTTATTTACGCTCTTAATTGAGTAATGGCAAAAAACGTAGTTTTTTTATTGAAAAACTACACTGCCCCGGTAGGCTAGCTGGAAGTGAGCTAGTCTATCAGCGTTGAGGTTGTGGGATTGATTCCCGCCAGAGACTCTGGTTCCTTCATACAAGCGTAGAGCTTCGCGGGATTAGTTTAGGGAATTATTAAAAACAAAAAATGTAAACAAAATTAAATAAAAACAAACTACTTTTTTGAAAGTATTCATCCAATTTATTCATCCAATGAATAATATTCATAGATCTAATGTAATGTTTCATTAAATACATATTATTGAAACAGGTTTCATTGATCCAACGAAGCGCTGCATAGGTTCCTTTTTAATGCAATTTTTCAAGAGATTAATGTCAAAATTCATTGGTATTGTGAAGAAAATTCTTTCAGTGCATGGGGACAATGAGCATTTTAGCTATTAAATTGACCAAACCAATTTCGTCATACACAAAGTCGTTTTGTGCATAGTTCGCATCTCCATCGGTACTTACAATATCAAACAACACATTGCAACTTATTTCCTACTGCTACTTCAGGACAAGTTAGACGTTTTCTAAAAATTTAAGGCTGCAAATAGGTCCTAGAAATATATCTTTTAAACGCCAATTGGTCAATAGATAACACATAAATAAAATTTGGTATCATCGAAAAGAGTTTTTGAAGCAGCATCCAATGGTATATACAACTTAACCACTTGCGACCTACTAATTGAGATATTTATATACAGTGCACTCGGGAAAATGTCAACGCTCGTTTATTTCAACATCCCAAAACGTCAACCCTTTCTTTTTTACATTGCCTACTCTAAAACGTCAACCCAACCACAAAGCTCTAAGACGTCAACTCTAAATAAAACAAAATTTTGAATTTAGCAGCAGTTAAAATACACACATTTGTACACATACACACTTATTTTATAATATAATATCAGAAATTGGGGATTCCCCTTATAAGTAGAGTAGAAAAGAACTTGCAACTGTAAGTACTAGTGTCTTTTTATTTATGTTCAGTTGCTTTTTTGTTCTCGTAAGTATCACATTAACAAAATGAGCTCAAAACAACCGAAATTGCTTAATCTACAAAGAAAAGAAAAATGTAAAATTAAAAATATGATCTCATTTAAAATGTATTATTTTGGTTCTAATTGTCTTCTATGGTTCTAGTCAGGTTGAATGACATTTTTGTTTCCTTTTTGAATTTGTTTAAGTTTGGTTTTAGTTTATAATCAATAAAAACTTTTAAAAGCACATTATCGATATTTTTTTTATTTAAAAAGTTTGCATTCGTAAACGTCAACAATTTGTTAAACGTCAACACCCGAGGTTTTAATTAGTTGACGTTTTCCCGAGTGCAATGTATATATATATATATATGTTCTTTTAACTCTCATTGGAGCATAGGGCGTATGTGGAAATAATGTTCTGCTTTTAAAATTGAATGTGTTTTAAAATAATGTTAATTTATTTTTTTATTTTTTGTAATTATTCACATAAAGCGCGAATATCGCGATATATTTTATCTTTTTGTATAGCCGGCATTTGGCCGGATGCTAGAATTTTCTGCTCTATGGTATACCAAACACCGTCTTCGCTAAGTAAAGCTCCTAATTTTGAGATTGCGCTAGGCCTAAGGCCGCCTATGCAGAAAAGCTTTAATTAGCGAAGCCGGTATTTGTTATACCATAGAGGAGGAAATGCTTGCGCCCGGCCGAAGGCCGTCTATGCATATGGGCATTTCCCCAGAATGGTCTACCAGGATAAAAAAATAAAATGTTGATAATCATCTTCTTTTATTGTTTATTATTATAAAAAAATCTATGTTGTTATAAAAGAATGGTTTCATAGCATATCTCAGCTGTTTTACTTGAGAAAATTGCGCTGGAAACAGGAAAATTTTATATTTTCTTATATTTTCTACTTCTAAAGACATTTTTATGTACTTATTTTACATGCAAAAAATATGTTATGTTTACACTCTTTCTTCATGATCTCTCCGTTACAATCAATTGTAAATTGAGTATTAAGTTGCTTGTTAAGGAAATTTGAAGATATTTATGGGAATCTGCATGGTGATAATAATAAAAAAACATATGGAAAAATCGTACGTTCGCGACCGGTACATAAGCCAATTAAACAAGAACCAAAAGAGATATTTTATTTTGTAAATACTGTATGGAGACCTTCATTAATACACTTTTGAAATAAATTAATCACTTTTGAATATTCCGTTCCATTACGCAGATTTTTACATTTCACTACGTCAGCCAAAGTCGACTTCTATTTTGCGTACGTTCGTGACCACATGCTTATAACTATTATTATGAAAACTTAAACTCGATGAAATCCATATTTTGCACTAAACATACATCTACCCAAATGCTATCGAATCGCAAAAAAAATGCTAGGAAAAGTTTTGTTTTCTATATTATTCGAACATCAAAAGCGTACGAACGTACGTTCGCGACCCCAGGAAATGCCCATATAAGATTTAGTTAGCGAAGCCATGGTTTTTCATACCGTAGAGGAGAAAATCCTTGCGTCCGGCCGAAGGCCGGCTATGCAGAGAAGATTTAGTTAGCGAAGCAGTGTTTGTTATCGAAGCCGACGATTGGCATATCATAGAGGAGAAAATCCTTGCGCTTGGCCGAAGTCTCAACCATGCTATCTATCGCATGATTTTTTAAACCAAAACTGAACAATTAATAATGTATTATACATATTGGGGTCTTATTTCATTCCAGAATTTGGGGTCTTATTTTATATGAAATAAGCCCCCAAAAATTATGGTATTATTTCATTTCGTTGGGAGTTTATTTCATCAAAATTGGGGGTTTATTGCATATGAAATAAGGCCCAACACTTTAAGGGGTTATTTCATTATTTTTTTGGGGGCTTATATTTTGGGGGGTTATTTCATGCCGCCGAAGAATTCCAATCAATTGTAGTGGGGAATCTAAGGACAGATAAACTCACTGTTTATTGTTGATGTTTTTGTTTAAACTTTGATATTGTTACAAGTAGAACTGTTGCTTATGATTCTTATACGCTTAACAGTTTTATTTGGCTTAATATCTTTAGTTTTTCTAAAATCTTTGTGGATGAAGTTTCCTGATGATCTGGCCTAAGCAACCAGTGAAATGCGCATAGGAATAGCTTATCCCATCAACAATAAATTTCAAGTGTTTTTATCAAGAATAAAAACTGGGAATTAAGCACGAATAACAAAATCTTTTAAATTAAAATTTTGTATTCCCAAAAATTACTTTTTGATAATTATTTTTTTAATTAAAAACATATTCATCTATTAATGACAGGTACACCATAAATTTATAATATTACAGCCATATTCATAAAAAGTTTCTATTTTAAGCTTATAGTATGTAATAACTATTAAACGCTTTTTGTCTTATGAACCTCTTATAAAAATTTGTATTCATAAACGTACAATAACAGTTTTTTTACTATTAACTGTTTGCAGTGATTTTGTGTTTAAGTATGGCAACTTTCTTTATATTTTGCTGCCATTTTATTGTTAGAGATGTACGAAACTTCTATTCGGTTTACATGATATTCTATATTTAAATTTTTTTTATAATTTTTTTTTAGTTGTAGACCTTCAAAATTATTCTTATCAAATAAAACTACATATTATTTTAGTTTCTGAACAAAATGTTTCCGAAAGGTATCATAAAAACTTTTGTTTGAACCTTTTTTAATTACGCGATAAGAAAGTAATCGAATAAAAAGTTTGTTTACTTTTTATTAACATCACTATTATTATGATTTGTTTATTTTTTTTTTTATATTTTTGAACAATAATTTGTTGTTTTAAACAAAAACAAAACAACTAGTTGCAATAATTTAATAAATAATTAAAGAGAATATCTGCATTTGCCCCTGAACATGTTCATTTAAATCATATAAATTTTTTTTTAAATAATTATCAAAATAACTTTAAATTGGCTGTCTAAAATAAAAAAAAAAATTAGTAAAATGTATTTAACATGTCCGTTGTAATAAATAAAACATTTTTGTCATTATTTTTCTACATATTTCACAAAAATAATATCATAAAATGCAAACACCTTTTAAAATGTCATTTTATTTTTGGTTTAAAGAAGGGCAAATCCAACAATAAATTGTCTTACTTTATGAATGGTTTATTAAAGGCTCAATAGACTATTTTTTGTTTATGAATACAACTTTAGCAATTTTTGCTTAAAAACGGTCAATTGAAGCACAGCCGCGAATAACGTTGTAAAAGCCACTTTTTGCAAAAACTGTTTTTTTTGCAGATAACCGTTAACATTACCCTTTTAGACTGTTTAAACCTTAAATCACCCAAAACTATGCACCCTAACGCCTTCAAAGTGACATTCAAAGAATCAACTAGTGGAAGAACGTTGTAAGTTACTTACAAAATGATACAAAGTAAATGGTTTTGAAACGTGGAATAACGTTTTAAATGACATCGCGATTGTGGATATGAAACGTTTTTCCACGTTTATCCACTAAAAAAAAGGTTATAAACTGTAAATTCGCATGTAATTTAAATTTTAAATTTTTTGATATTTTAAATAAAAGTTCTTATTACCATTATTTTTAATAATCTAAAGAAAAAAAACGTTTTTTTGCTCTCCTGAAAAATAATTATTTTGTAACTTAAAACGTTATTCGCGGCTGTGCTTCAATTAATCATCAACAAGTTTTATGAAATTTTCCAGCTTGAGGTCTTTTTTTAATTTTATATAAAAACTTTAAATGTTTATTTTAACCAATATTTCGGCACTTCTTTGAGTGCCTTCTTCAGGGTTTTTCTTTTCTTATTTAACAAACAAATAATAATATTACACTTAAAAATAAATTTACGAAAACACTAAAATGAATTTTTCTCCTGTTCAGCTGAACACAACTAAGCTTCCGACAAACTGTGACATAACCCAGCATTTGTTATTTTTGCGGCAGCAGTCATATGGACTCTTAAAATTTTATAAAGCAACGATTACGGAGTTGTGTGAGTTATGACAATTTGTTCCAATTCCGTTAAAAAGTTTTTCAGCTATATGGAAAAAGGTGGAATACCTCACAAGGAGATATCGGGAAGTCAAAAACAAGGCATTATAATATAAACGATTGGAACGTCCTTTTTAACATTTCACTGTGTGAATGTCCCCTCAAAATAAGAGCTCCATGCAGGTGTGCTGGTAAGAGCAAAATTCCACGATTTGCCTGGAAGTTTTACGTAGATCAAGCTGGGCCTAGAATAAATAATATTTTAACATGTGGCTTAGTAAGGAGTGGATACCATAACCCCAATCATTCATCAGTATGTAGTGAAGCTGAAAGCGAGAGCAGCTATGTCCTAAAATCAATAAATGTAGATAATCCGGACCAAGTTTCATCATCATCTGAGGACGAAGAAAATGTAAAAGTACATACAATGGAACTTCGAACATTTAGTGCTGCGTTGGATCGAACTAATTTCTGCTAAAAGATTAAATTTTTCAGGCATAATTATAGATCAGCATAAAATAAGAAGAGAGCGTTATAAGGCTAGAAACTATGCAAAAAAGCAGTAACATTCTAATTCTTTACTAAAGGGTATATCGTTTAATGGCAAAAGGGAACGCACCTTTAAACAAGTAGTGGTAAATGCGTCTCCACGTTACGTAAAAGTAATGGAAGAGCATGTTACGCTTGTTAAAAAACCAAACTCTTGGCGTTTTCGCAAATTTATTTTTAAGTCTAATATTATAAATTTATGGGGCACCTGTCATTAATTCATTGATATGTTTTTAAATAAAAAATTAGTATTTAAACTCTTAAATTTATCTCACAGCATCCAGGGGTTACAAACGGATCTTTTGCTTATCACCAGGTTATTATCATTGAAAAAGGAAAAAAATTGATACCCATATTACCTACATTTACAAAAAGATAAAATATGTACATATATCGCGATTTTCGCGTTAAATGTGAATAATTACAAAAAAAGTAAATTAACAGTTTTTTGAAACAGATTCAATTTGAACACATGTAGAACGTAGAACATTATTTCCACATCCGTAGAATTTGTATGAAAACCCGAAACGAAAAAATGTATTTAGTTAAATATCTCAATTAGTAGGTCGCAATTGGTCAAGTTTATATACCATTGGATAATGCTTTTCGATGATACCAAAATTTATTTATGTCGTCTTCAAAGTACAACAAAATTCGAAAAACTGAAAAAGACCTTTTTAAAAAATGGTCCAGCTCACGGGTGGTCAACGCTAGAACCAAAATATTTTGGGAATCATCATAAAACATATCAAGCTTTATTTTCAGAGGGGTAACAAAATCAATTTTTTTTTGAGTCGCTCTAACATACATACATAAATATAAACGCTTTAATGTGTATGAACTATTTAATCAGTTCTTTTTTTTAAACTAAGAACTGAGGCCTTAATCAGGATTACCGTTCGCCTGACTAAAGTCGCAATTTTACCCTTTTTTAGCGGCTGTCGACTTTTTGTGAGACTTTTTTATCACTGACTTTTATGGCTTTTTTAATATTGTTGCGACCTTATACCTTTCTTTTGTAAATTTTCTCACAAAAAACATTTAATTTGCAGTAAATTATAAATTTTCTTATTATTTTTATCAAAAATATCGTCAAAATATTGAAATTGAATTTCATCGGCTAAAAGTCCAATTTTTTGCTATCGCAAATTTTAATGCCATTCTATAGTGTCCGACCGAACGCACTTTTTTAAACCGAACCCGAACCCGAACTTCGGTAAATTTTGCCAAGTTCGGCCGAACCCGAAACCCCACCCGAACCCGAACTTTTCGTTAATAAATCTGAACAGTTGTACATTTTTTAATGTATGTATTACACATTATTACATTTACACTTTTGGAAAGATGCAACATGAAAAGATAAATTGCACTTTATAGTAGTCAAAACTATTTTATAGTTAAAAAATAATTAGTAATGGCTTTTTTTTAAAGACAAAAATAAAAAAAATTAAGTTTAATACGGTATACATATTAGTACTCAAAATTTAATATTTTAATATTATAATGGCTAAAAAGCAATTTTTCTGCATTTATGCCATGTAGATTATTTCTGCGTTCCGAATAAAGTTGTCCAGCAGAACTAAATAACTGCTCACTAGCAACGCTGGTTGGTGGTGCTGAAAGGTATTTTCTTGTCACAGCCTTTAGATTTATAAATGGACTGGAGTTCCAATATTGAAATATATTTGTATTTCGGGGACTTAAAGGTTCAGCCAAATACATTTTGGTTTCTTTTTCAACAACATTTTCGTCCTCCTCTTCATAAACTTCTATATGTGGTGCTGTATCATGTTTCTCACACAAAGACGGTCCTTTTATTATCGGTTTTCTTTTTGATTTACCATTTGTGGTCCTTTTTACTAGCTTAGACGTTTCCAAAACAATCGAATTATCTTTTAAAAAATTATTTATTTCCATTTTGGAATTATCAATCTGTTGATTTGTTAGGTATTTGGACTGAACCGAGGGTCTAAGAACGTTGCAACACTCAAAAAGCTTACTTCTTCTATGAGTTTTAGGCCCGTTTTCACGACTTAACGATAGCTAAATGTAGGAAGTTATCGAACAGATAATGAGCTTTTAATTATCACAAGTTCCCTTTAATCTTAAAGTGAAGGATAAGCTAAAGAGAGAAACGTTCTACTTTTAACTTTTGTCGTAAGGTTTAGATTTGAGATTGCCATATTATATTCACATATTTTTTATATATGGCAACTCCAATTATTCGTATATTTTGTAAGTCCCAATTTACAATGTGGCAAAGGTAGACAGACGAAGTTTGTAGGCGAGAGAGGAAAAAAGTAAAGTGTGTTACGCATACAGCGTCGCCCCCTTACCAGCAAACTTCGTCTGTCTGCCTTTCACTTGCCACATTGTAAATTGGGACTAAATGTAAAAAAAGTACGTAGTTGCCAGTTTGTATTTTTATTTTGGCAAAAATAATCGGTATTTTCTTTAGTATTGCCACATTTTCAAAAATGTTATGTTTATTTTATACAGAAGTTGTGAAAACGAAAAATAGTTGAAGGTAACTTTATTCCTCACTAGTGCTAAAGGTACCGTTTACTATTTCGAACTTTATAGGTAAGTCGTGAAAACGGGCCTTAATTTTTTAACTAAACGTTCTTCTAACAACTGCTTCAGTTCAATCTGCGATTCGTTTTCGTCTAGCTTTTACATAATCATTTTGAATAAAGGAATTACTATGGAAATTGTTGATGTATCTCCCGAGATATCTAGTGTGGCTTCATAAAAGCATTCCAGTAAATTTATCATTTCATTTATTGTTCTCCATTCTCTTGCACACAAAATTTTTATTTTGTTTGTTTTAATTGCATACAAACACAAAGCTTCCTTTTGTTCTACTTATCTTGCCATCATCAAATAGGTACTGTTCCACCTGGTATCTACATCCTGTATAAGTTGATGTAATGGCAAAGAACATGTTGTCTGCAAATTCTTTAATTTTCGGTAAGCCTGCTCAGATCTTTTGAAGTGACCAACTATTGATCTACATTTGCCTTTTAAATCTGTATAGCCTGCTAAGCTATCTAGGCTGCCTTGGATGACTAGTTGAAGTGTGTGTGCCAAACAACCAAATGATAAAAAAAATCACCATGTTTCATAGCGGATTTCATATTCTTCGCATTGTCGGAAATTCCAATATGTATTTTAGTTTCAAGCTTAAAATCTTTTATTACATTTTCCAATTTTTCACAAATATAAGATCCTATATAATTAACGGAAACATTTTATTTTAAATAAAAAAAGCATTAAAAATAGTGAACTTACCTGTATGATCGGATTCCAAAACCGAAGCAACTAGTATGTATTTCAATCTTTTTGACCCAACAATAAAATGAGCCGTGAAGTTAAGTAAGGAACAGCTTTTCGATTGATTAGTCCAAATATCTGTTGTGAACGTAACCCATTCCGCCTTCTGTACTTCTTCAAACACTTTATCTTTAACTTTTTTTAAGGTTTCCGGCATTAGACTTGTTCGAAAAAATTTTTTACTTTTCTTCTTATATTTGAAAAATTTTTCTGGATCGTCGAAATTAAGCCTCTTAAAAGCAGTTCCCTCAACAATATTGTATGGCAGCATATCGACTAGTATTAAATCCATTATGGATTTGTCAATATTTTTTGAGACTTTGGAGTCTTCCGGCAACATTTCTTTTCTTGTTGTTTCCAAAAAGTTTGTCAAAGTTGGTTGATTTGCCACAGGCTTTATACAAGCTATTTTTTCCTTCCGCTGCTCCGAAACCTCTACATTGTATTTTTTAAATTCGTTGGGGTGTATTTTCTCTAAGTGGCGTTTAATATTGGCGGTAGTTTGTTTGCTTGGCAATGAACTGCCCATTGACATTTGTTTGGAGCAACATTTGCATTTAGCGCTTGCTCCATTTTTTTCAAAAAAAACTCCAAATTGTATTGGATGTCTTTTTTATCTGGAACAATGTATACTATAAAGTTTGGTTTGTGGTTCACCCAAAACTATAGATTAGTTTACCATTCGCGAAATATAAATAGAGAGTATTTTTTTGCCAAATAAAATTTAACCGTTTATTTTTGTTGTATGTATTTGTTAGTCTTCTAAAAATTACACACATAGTCATTTTTATATACTTAAGCATTTTATTTAATCATCGCTGTATTCTTTCGTACTAATAATCATAGAGAAAAATAGTTGTATTATTTTCGTATTATTTTTATAAACAATGATGCCAAATTATAATTTGCAATTATAATAAATATGTAATTTCATAAAAAAAGTTCGGTGTTCGGTAAAGTTCGGTAAAAATTTAGCCGAACACCGAACTTTGGCCGAACATCATTTTTTTCCGAACTCCGTAACCGAACCCGAACGTTCGGTCGGACACTACCATTCAATATAAAACATATTAGAACTAAGGTATCCAAAAAACTCCGTCAAAATATCGGTAATTTAAGTGTGGCATGCTGCTGGAAACAAATATTTTATGTTGTTTTAGAAAAAAATTAAACTTTGTAAACTAGATCAGAACTAAATTATGATTTCTCGCAAACTGCTATCAATAATGGGTCGAATTTTTATACCCACACCACAATAGTGGAGAGGGTATTATGCATTTGTGCTGATGTGTGTAACGCCTTAAAATAGTGGTCCTAGACCCACCTTAAAGTATACCGATCTACTCAGAATCACTTTCTGAGTCGAACTAACGATGTCCGTCCGGCTGGCTGGCAGGCTAGCTGGCTGTCCATGTAACCTTGTGCGCAAAGTACAGGTCGCAACTTTGGAGACAACTTGATAAAATTTGGGTCATAGGTTCTTATTGGCACAAGGACCAAGCCTATTGAAAATGGGCCAAATCAGAGGACCACGAGGGCAGATAGGGGGAAATTACTTACTCTCAGAAACATGGATAGATCCATATATATATGGACACATAAGTTATACAGTTTTAAAAAAATAGGACCACAAGGGGTGATAAGGGCAATTTTTGTCTCTCAAACCGATTTTAATGAAATTTAAAACATAGATAGATCCATATCTATATGGACACATAAGCTATACAGTTTTAAAAAATATAGGACCACAAGGGGAGAAAGGGGCAGTTTTTGCCTCTCAAACTGATTTTAATGAAATTTAAAACATAGGTAGATCCATATCTATATGGACACATAAGCTATACAGTTTTTCAAAAATAGGACCACAAGGGGATGTAGGGGGCAATTTCTGCCTCTCACAAACTTTCAAACCGATTTTAATGAAGTTTTTAAACATAGAGAAATCCATATTTATATGGACACATAAGCATGATGTGTTTTTAAGTACTGTGGTGCTGGGTATCATATGGTCGGGCTTGACCGACTATACTTTCTTACTTGTTTTTTGTTATGTTAGTGGGTTAGTAGTCTTCAATAAATGGTTTGTTACATCTCTGTATAATTTCTACCTGATGTGTTATTAAAAGTTTCCCCAGATTCTTTATTTTAGCTTAATCCGAAATTCAGATAAATAAAACTTGTTAGGGTCAAAAGGGGTTAAAGAGATGTGGATACCATTAGAAAGCTGAAAGTGTCCTCTTTAACCCCTTATGTACTTTTGCAACGTTTTGTTTTAAAAAATAATTCTGCAACTGATGCAATTCTTGGGACTGTCAAAGCCGAGCAGCTTTTGAGTTGATTAAAAAGAACACGGACCCATAGAGGGTCGTAAGAGTGACTTGTGGTCCTCTAAAAATGATAGCCTCGGATATTCAAGTTTTTAAAAAATTCGCCAAAACTAAATGCAATAATGGATTGAAAAAAATAAGACTTTAGCCGACCTACAAAAAATATGCTTAACTGTTAAGTTATCTCCTTTGCCTTAAGAGATATTCGGATAAAACGGATTTTTCTAGTAAAAAGGTATTTGGAAGCATGTTCAAAAGAGAATGAACAAAACAGACAAGTCTGAACACGCAAAGAAAAAACATGGTTGTGGTAAACATATTCTAAGAGCAATATATTATGATAAGAATTACGATTGTAGTCACCATATTAAGATTATTATTGAAACATATTATGACTCAATATACTCGTAATATGTCATCATAATATTTTCCCTTAATCATATTATTATTCTGCTAATCATACTAAGTTAAGAAGTAATCCAATTATTGTCATGTTAATCATAATAAGCTAAGAAATTAATCATATTATTGTCATGTTAATCATAATAAGCTAAGAAGTAATCATATTATCATCATGTTAATCATAATAAATTTAGAAGCAATCATATTATGATACAGCACCTTTCATAGCTGTCATAAAAATACAAAATAAATTTAAATACTTTTGAATCGATTTTTTATTTTTTTTGGCTTTTTTCAAATTTTTCTTAATGTTAATCAAATAGCGGAGTTCAATATAAGGCTTGCAAAAGAGCAAAGGAAAAATCTGTGGTTTTCATGGGCAACCGCGTGTGTCCATTTTTTGATTTTAAGATGTTGATGCCATATTGCCTAATTTTGAACGCTCTTTATATTATTTTAAAAAAAGATGGATCAATTCCGTTTTGTAACGTAATGACAAAGTTTAAAATGTGCAATACCTAGCCCATAGTTTGATCTAGAATGGGTTTTCGGCTTTCCTGAACAATTTGTTTTAAGACATATGCGGTTGCTAATGAAAACCACAGAAATATCGTAGCAGTTTTATAAAATATAACGAAATCTCTGTGTTTTGTTGTTGGATTTTACAAAAAACTATTGGTGTTTTCTTTTCTACAAAAAAAATACCACATTTTAAAAGGTGCATTTATAAAATGTCTTGCCTTACATGTAATAATGCAATTTTTTATTTGACGAGAACAAAACACAAAATTGGATCGCCCTGTTTTTAACAGCTGACAAAAAGTTTGTTCTTCAATATATAAAAAAATATGTACATAAATCAAAAAGGTTGTTCTTCAAAATATAAAAAAAATACACATAAACCCAAATTTGTTAATATATTAATATTAAATAAATAAATAAATGAACAAAATGAATGACCAAATTCCAATTTCTTTAGTTTGTTTTTCATAAAATATGTAAACAAGAAAGTACCTTTGCCAGATTGCGAATTTATTAACACCAAGTTTTTACGATTTCTTGGTTTTACGTTTTTTTTCAAAAACAATTTTTTAACACCGAATCCATTTAAATTTTATGTCACTGACAACCTACCATTAATAATGTTATGCTTTCTTTTGTTTTTGCTTTAAAATAATAGACAAAATTACTATTAAAACTTAAAAATTTTACTGTCCTGATTAGAGGCGATTTTTTTTCCAACTTCGTCTGGTATCCCTATATATAAACAGAAGCCATCTTTTTACAGGGCATTATCAACACTCTCGATTTATACGGGGCGTAAAGTGCAATGCCTTATGCAATTTAAGGGTGAATTTTTTTAGAATAAAACACGCTGCCCTCTTAGAGAGCAAAGCATTTTTAAGAAACGAACACCAAATTGCATTTTTTTAAATAAAATGTGACATTTTTTGTAGAAAAGAAAACACCATATGATATTTTGCATTTGCACTATTACATCACTAATACTTGAAAGAACTCCGCTAATATTTTAATTTTTTAATTTCTTTAAACTTATTTTTTTATGGAATTTTATCTTTTAATTGTTTAACCGCTCACAAATAAAAAAAACGACACAACTTCTTCAAAATTATTTTACAAATGGCGCTAACATAATATGATTAGAGTAAAAATAGTTTGATTGCATCTTTAACATAATATGATAAATGTATAGAAAGTTATCATGTTATGGCTATTAAATATCATGATATGGTTGTGAGAAATATAATATGTTTAGAAAGTTATCATAATTAAGTTGTTAGAAAAATAATTATTTTTCGGTCAACAATACTCAAATTCATAATTGCGATAAACATTGATATGTTTACAGTAACGATAATATTGTTGATATTAAATAAAAATAACAATTATTTGTGTACGACAACAATATATTGTTACATTAAACATAGTGTTGTTGCTGTAACCATGCCCAACCATATTTTTTCTCTGCGTGAAAAGACTCCGCTTAAATGCCTCCTAAAACGCAAGGCAACGTCAAAAATTACAATGGAAGTACCAACAAATATTTCATAATTTTGTTTTTGCTTTCTACAGAAATTTTTATTGCGTTCTAAAATTTACAACGCCACAAGATATTCAGCGTTTAAAATTTAAAGATTCACATCTTTAGAAAGCAACAAAAAAATTACAAAATATTTTTGACTTTATTTTTGTTTTCAATGTAATTTTTGGCTTTGCGTTTTATACAAAACGCGTGATATAAATTTACTTAAAATCATATTTTTGTACTTTTGGATTTTGTTTAGATACTAGAAAAATTAATTGCTTGCCCGTATCAATTTTGAATGGAGATTTCCTAACAATCGTATATAAGAATAACATTTTTTATAAATAAGTTTCGGTACACTGGAAGATAAGTATAACAACTTTTACATTCCGTCTTGTAAAAAAGAGCGCAAAATGCAACTTGAAGATGCAATTTTATGACTGCTTATTTCTTTTCTTAGTGCGAACATCAGTGATGTTATCCTTTCGCTGTATTGGCATGTGGCTGTGATAAATCAAAGATAGCTTATTTCGACTAAAGTAGGAAAGTGAAATTTTCATTCAAATTTTTCATTTTGCTGTCTTTATGCCCAAACTTTTTAAAGCCCATCTTTTACAAATTATCTTTTCCCTGCTCTGGAAAATTAAGTACAAAATAAAAAAAGACAACGGCAAGCGAAATGTAATAATTTATAATGGTACCTTATTAACAATGTTGTGAGTATGATATCACAAATCGAAAAGGTTATCAAATTTATGCAGTTTTCCAACATTACTCAAAAGTCCCTACATTTTATTGATTTCACAAAAACCGGACTATTTTTCCATACGGCCATTTTTTTAGAGGAAAATTCCTACGAATATGTTCCTTTTCCTACGTATAACATCACTGATTACACATATATATAATAGTTAGTTTAAGACCACATTTTAGTAAAGCAATAGGCTCAGAATGGCTTTAAGAATCATTACACTATATATAATGTGTTACATTTAATAATAATGCAAAAGTAGTGCATTAATTGCAATTCACTTTAGTGGTATTTTAATGCACTACTTTGATATAAAAATAATTAAGTGCCAAAAATAGTGCACTTTAATTGGTTTTTCACAACACTAAAGAAATAATTTCGATTTGTTTAGTGTCGAGTGAAATAATTAAAAACCAAACTGCTTTCGAATCGAAGAAGTATTCGATCACGACTTTCAGAATTAGCCCGCTGGTAGGCCTAAAATTAACCAAGGGGTCCATATAAACCCCCATCCTCATATAGATTAAGATATCTAAATAATATCATCTTACCAAAGAACTTTTGCATGAACCCTAACCTCATAACATAATTTAATTCAGGCGGGTCCGTGATTGCCAATGGGTCCCAAATAGGGTAAACTCGTAAAAATTCTTTTTATACACAGTGATGTATAGTATCATATGGTCGGGCTTGACCGACTATACTTTCGGACTTGTTTCGGTTCTATCAAATGGACTGGTAGGGCTCTATATTAGGAATTAATTGTATTTTTTCTAAATTTACTAACATCAATTTACACGTGCTTATTGCATGCTCACCCTGTTTTTGTTGGTGTTAAAACGAGCAAAAACAGCTGTGTTTTCTTTGTAAACAATTGGGGGATTCACAAGGTGTCATAAAATCATATGTCTTAAAATAATAACATGAAAAAATACGAGTGTTGTGAACAACCCCTCATAATTTAGTGTGCTATTTTGAATTTAAGTCAGCTGATTTAGAACAAATATAAAAAAAATAAATATTAACCTAAAATCAAAATGTTTTTTAATTCTAATCCATAAATAAATAAATTAAATTATATCATTCCTGAATATTTTCCATTTTTCAGACGCAAACCTCAAATATTTTATTTTGTTTGTTTACCAAACATCAGAGTCCTAGGCCGATCCAATTTGACGCCGCAAGTGTTTTGTTGCAAAAAATGCTAGCCGCAGGTTAAATTCGGATGTAAGCCGGATAAAACTATACCATTAACGGCGACGGCTACAAATCATAGCCCCTCGGCTCAGTTTCTCGGCGCAGGTCTCTTCTGATTAATTACGACAGCACAATAAACATAGCAAGCAAAGTTTTATTAATTTAAGACACTTTTTGTTTACAAGGCAACAACAATATTTTTAAACCATTGTAAAATGTTAGAACATTATGACAATACTAACATTTTTGTAATAAAATTTTTTGAACAACATTTTAAAACGCGCAGTTAAATAAGACTCTACTAATTTAATAACAAAATTTACCCTTGCCATTAATAAATTTTAAGATCTATATTTTAATTTAAATAAAACTTATTTTTCATTTTGCATATTTAAAAAAAACAACCAAAACATAAATATGCTAAAACTCATTAACAAAAAAAGTTGTACAGGACAAAAAACTTAACGTAACTTTAAAAAAGATTAAAATATTTCGGTTTTCAGTATTTTGTACGGCGTCCTTTATCTTCGTTAACAGATAGAAGTCTTCTTGGCATCGAATGGACTAGATTTTTTGTAACTTCTTGGGGAATAGAACTCCAGATATCTATGACAGCGTTTTTTAAGGATTCTTTGCCGGATTTGTGGTAATCTCTTAATTTTGTTTTCATATGAGCCCACAAATGTTCAATCGGATTTAAATCCGGGTCTGGGGAGGACAAGGCAAAACTTTTTTTGTGTTATAAACCAACCATTCCCTTACGATAACGGCCGAATGCTTTAGAAAACTATCTTGCATGAACACAAAATCATTCCCTTAACCCATTTTTTGGGCGGATTGTGGCAAATTATTTTCAGGATATTTTAATAATCTATTTTATTCATGATTCATGATAAACACAAGGTTATCTACTCCATTAACACTCATACACCCCCAAACCATAGCATTGCCGCCACCGTGCTTAACAGTATGAGAAAAAATGATATGTTAGAAATAAATGATTTATATGAAAAATAAAGTAGGGTTGATCATACATTTGACCCATCTAGGGGTATCCTAGGTGCTGCAGGGGCCAAATTTAAGAATTTAATTGCGGAATTTCGATTTTATACCCTTCACCACAGGTGGAAAAGGGTATATATAAGTTTGTCATTCAGTGTGTAATTTCTATAAAATTGATCTTAGACCCTATAAAGTATATATATTCTGGGTCCTTATGAGGAGAGATGTTGATTTAACGATGTCCGTCTGTACGTCAGTCTTACGTTTGATATGTGTTTTCCGGATACTCCAGACATGATAGCGACTAGATTGTTTTACATTTATATCTTATATAGTCTATCACTTCTTGCTATTGAAATTCAGCAAGATCGGTCCACAAATGGCTGAGATATGACCAAAAAACCACGACTGCCTCTGATTTTACCCAAAAATCCCTTGTTGTTGTTGTATCTTTTTATTTTTGTACACACATTAACGTTATCAATACACAGCATCCCACAAAATGTGGGCGGGATGGAACAAGTGGGCGTGGTACCTCCCGTACAAAAAATATCAAAAATTGTATAAAAACCTGATTTTTTGGACTGTCATAAGACCTATGGTTACGCCTTATATATCAAAAGATCGGAAATTTTTAATAGAAAATATTTTCTGAAAAACTCGGGAAAATCGGTTCAGATACGAAAAAGTATTGACCAAAATATAAATTTTTTTTTTAAAAATACCCATTTTCGGGAACCATAGATCTTCCCGAGTCCAAGTTTTATAAGCAAAATAACTTTCTTTAACACGTCGGTATATAAATCTGTCAAATCGGTTAAGAAATAGCAGAGTTATGACCAAAATACTGAAATCCCAAAAATTACTCTTTTTATACCCTTCACCACAGGTGGAAAAGAGTATATATAAGTTTGTCATTCCGTGTGTAATTTCTATAATATTGATCTTAGACCCTATAAAGTATATATATTCTGGGTCCTTATGAGGAGAGATGTTGATTATTTGTATTTGCTTTAGGCAGACCTGTATCATGCGGTTTTAAGGGTCGAAAAATCCATTTATTTTTATTTTTGATTGCCGCCAGAGAGTGTTTTCATACGCTTTTTAAAATTTATCGACTTTTTTGTGGAAAACTTACGAATATTTCTCAAAATGCAAACTCGAATTTTAACCGAAAATAAAATTTTTAAGCGTTCTAAAAAGATGTACAAACGAACATCTTCGGATTGCATTTCCAAATTTATTGTGTTTACAATTTTCAATATGTACTGCAGAAACAGAAAAGTAGTAAAAAAGTCCGAATATAATAAAATTTAGTTTAGCGCTTGTAAAATCTCCTTCAAAATAATTCGGAGTAAAATAATAATGGAGTGGGTTCCCGCTGTTCCAAAATTATGTTGATTACTTCTTGACGTCACAACCATCTTGTTGACGAATATTTGAAAATATTATGAACTCGTTCCAAAATAATCTTGAATCGTCTTTTCTACTATGTAGAACTTTTGCAGAAGTGGTTTCCTATATATTTTAAAAACTTGTCAATAACATCAGAAAATGCACGATTATATATATATATAAATTTAGAATGTGGCATAAGCAATCGTTCAATGAACAAGTGTAAAAATCTATTCACAATAGCGGAAGATTTTTCGTTTTCGCAGGACTATTTGCACCAAACAATTAACTCCGGTTATATTCATTGGACAGTAAATACGAGTTGCCATTTTATATAATTATAAATATGTAGGTTCGAAAAATTTAGAAATAGTACCAAATGAGTCACGGGGGTAACAGCGTACTTTTTAGCTTGCAATTGTACCAAAAAAAGTACAATTGTATCAAATTTATCAACGCTGGTATAAACACAACTGGGACGAACGACGAATTCGTCGGCAAGAACTCATTGCGTAAATTCGTCAAATGAGACACAATAAGTGCGTGAATTCCAGGTATTAATGTGACTTGAATTTTCTTTTTAATTTATCAAAATAAATACCTTGGACGCTAGATTATATAAACATTTTCATCCTTTTTCATCTTTTTTAACTAGCCATAAATTTTATTAAAATTTCTTTGTTTTTTTTTTTTTTTTTTTTTTTTTTTTTTCAAAAGATTTTGTTATTCGTGCTTAATTCCCAGTTTTTATTACTGATAAAAACACTTGAAATTTATTGTTGATGGGATAAGCTATTCCTATGCGCATTTCACTGGTTGCTTAGGCCAGATCATCAGGAAACTTCATCCATAACGTTTTAGAAAAACTAAAGATATTAAACCAAATAAAACTGTTAAGCGTATAAGACTTATAGCAACAGTTCTACTTGTAATAATATCAAAGCTTAAACAAAACACATCAACAATAAACAGTGGGTTTATCTCATCTTACATTCCCCACTTTGTTTTTTAACATTTATCAAATCATAGGTTGACCATATTTCAACAAAAAAAAAAAAAAACATAAAAAACTATTAATTTTGTGTGTTCTAGAATCCGAAACCACTCGAAAGTGGATTACTTAAGCATTTTTGGTGTTCTGCATTTCGATTTAGCAAACTCAAATTGGTTTTTGGGTTTGTTTCAAATTTTGCAAATTTTCGATAATTTCAGCCATGTTCGCGATTTGTTCCTGTAAGTTGTATGATCCTTTACAGATTTAACGATAGTAGACTTCCCTACAAAAAGAGAATGAGCGAGTTGTTACTTTTTTCACGTTGGTGTTAAGAAAATGATAGAAAGAAATGACAGAAAACTTGATTTCGTGTGACTACTCGCTCATTCACTTCTTGTAGGGTTTGCTATAATGCCGCTGTTAGCAAATTTTTGCGAATTTCCGCTAATTTAGCAAAGTTTTTCGGCATAAAAATTTTTCCAAAATAAAAAAAATTATTCGAAATTGACGATGCAATATTCTAAATATCGATTTGAAATTTTTAAGAATAATTTGTATGCTATATTTAACCATTTAAAAGCTAATGCATTAAAAAAGTTTGAATCTTTGACACCCTCCACCGACAGTTAGAATATATGAGAGCTATAAATTATTAAATAATCTTTATCAAACGGACGTCAGTATAAAAATTGGTTCCGGTTCAAACCAATTGTACGACAATCAGAAAGTCTTATGCTTTATCCTAGCAATTTGAACTAACTTGAATAATATATCATGATTCGTAACAGTTTTTGACGAACTAAAATGATTTTCAGGAGGGACATTTATATTATCCCATGGCAGCCAAGTCATTTATCAAGTTTGCAAGTTTTTTGAGATGCAAAAAAGTTTTATATTAAAATAAAGTTTTTTCAATTTTTTATAAATACATAATTTAAAATTTTCAGTATATTGGATACAAATATTAAGTGATGTTTTCATGTTATTAAATGGTCCTGTATTTTCTCTGTTCTTTTTTATTTTCATTGTGTTGATTTCTTCGTAAAGATTCCAATTTTTTTTTTAGATTCTGAAATATCTTTAGCACTAGATTCATATAAGTTGTCTGAAGTTAATGTAATAGATCTTGGAGTTTATTCTTTAAAGTTTTATGTTGCACTTTTTAATGGTCTGTTAAAAAAGTTACATTTTGATAACGACTTTCTTAAACACGTCAAAGATCTTGCAACATTTTTATATAATAAGAGGTTACCAATTGAGTATTTCTCAATTATGTGCTATTGTGGCAAATTTAGTCTAACACAACACAATTTATAGAAGGAGCATACGCGAGGACGTTTTAAAAATTTTAGATTTACAGCCTTATTTATAAAAAATAAAGCATGTTAATAAAGGGTTTATTAAACGGATTTTGTATGAAAATCCATTTTATTAACCCTTTATTAACCGGTTTTATTTTTTATAAATTAGGCCGTTAATTTTTATTTTTAGATTTACAGCCTTATTTATAAAAAATAAAACATGTTAATAAAGGGCTTATGAAACGGATTTTGTATGAAAATCCAGTTTATTAACCCACTATTAACCGGTTTTATTTTTTATAAATTAGGCCGTTAATTTTTATATATTTTTAAATAAAATGAATTCTACATACTTTTTTTCATTTAATTATTTAACAGTAATATAAAAAGCCTTACAACATGTTTTTGTTTTTTCTTTTAAAAATGTTGGCATTTTTGTAAAAAAAAGTTGTTTTTCAGAAATTAGAGGTTTTTTTAAACAATAAATTATGGACTGATCATCACGAAATCCTGTAAAGTGATTTCAGTTATTAAAAAACTAAATTAAACAAATTTCAATACAGCTGTGAAATTTGTTTTAGCGCTTAAAGTGATTTTCAGAAAGCCGCTTAAAATGGGATCTAAGGTATATATGGACCGATAATCAGAAAATTGCATGGTATGATTTCTAGCCATATGAACCAAAATTGGACCAAATTTTACAATATCTATAGCTGCTACGGTTTTAGGTGTATAGTGATAGTGATAGTGCCAAATTGCATTACAATAGCATTAGTTATTACGTTTTTTAACGAACTAAACTGTTTTCCGAGGGTAGGCTTTATATGGGGCCTAGGGTAAATTATGGAACGATCTTCACGAAATTTCGCAGCGTCTAAAAACCCTTTGACACACCACATTTAATTATGATAGAGATATTTTTTACGTTTTTATGCGTACTTAACTGTTTTCCGGTAGTAGGCTTTATATGAGGCCTATGGTAAGTTATGGGCCAATCTTTACGAAGGCACATTTAAATATGATAGCAATATTTATTACGGTTTTAGAAGTATATTATGGCACCATTAACGCAAGTTTTTGTAACAAAATTGTTAATCTTTAAGGGTGGTGGTTCTACATTTTGATTGATAACTATGATCCTACTGATCGGATTTTGCTGGATTTCACTCCCAAACTATTTAGGATAACTAGAAGCAATATGACACCAAGATTGAACTTTTGTTTTAAGTTTTTCGAAAGTGAGCGTATTTTGAACAGACGGACAGACAGACAGACAGACATGGCTAAATCGACTTAGAATTACTCAAGAAACCAGGGGTATTAGATGCATAACAAAAAAGTTTCACACACTTAGTATACCCTCATTCCGTATGGTAATTGCCCTTTTTATGGTAATTTTGGGCCGCAGAAGGTAGCAAGGTAATTTTATTTAAAAAACGGTAATTTAAAGAAATTTGGATTTTTAGTATACACTTATACATGCTTACATATGTATGAATGTGTTAAAAGTTTTAACGTTTGAGAGGTGATTTTAAATTTAAAAATAGATCAATTTTATAACAACAAATTAAGAACATAATGTTTTTGCAAATGTTTTCGTAACAGCGATAAGTCCAATTAAGAAAACTTCAATTATGCTTTTATAGTTATATTAATTTTATATTAAACTTTTTGTTTGTTTAAAAATCAACAAATAGCCGTGAGCTAATAAATTTAACTATAGTTTTCGTATTATTTTAAGTACGGATCTGGGATTAAATGGGGCTAAAGTTAAGTGTTTGGCACTTGAATAATCCGTATTTGAATCAAGCATTCTGTACTTGATTTAAGAAAATCTGTACTTACCGTACTTTTGACACAACTTTGCCTTGGTTAAGTACGGATGGATTGATTTTTCTCGTGATTGTAACAATTCAATAATTATTATAGTACATAACTTTTTTTAAGTATATAATTAAATGAATTAAACAAAACATTATTTTTTTTAATTTTTATCACATACATATGCACGCTTAGCGTATTGAATAAAAATATTTTGAGTTGAATGAATATACATATGTTTCAAAATTCAAAAAGCACTAGTTAAAGAACAAAAAAGTACCAAAAAGTTACCTCATAGATTCGTATCCATTCAGGACATTGCATCTTGAATTTTATGTTTGAAGGTCCAATATTAACGATAATCAAAAAAATACCAGTTGTAGAACCAAAAAGCTGAAGAATGATATTAAGTTTCCCGTATTCCCCATTTTGGTACTATTTTTTCCCCCCATTAAAGTATCAAAAATTGCAGTATTGTAGTGGGGGCGTATAATTTAGTACGAATATGGCAATGAATGGAGACAAATGTTTTTAAAAAAATGTACCAAAAATAGTTACGATTTTCACTCCTTAAACTTTCGAATTTCGAAAAAGTACCAAATTTATACTCGTATTTTTTTGATAAGTTTCGAATGAGGTATAAACTTTTTTTCTAAGTTTATTGGTAACTGCCTTACTAAACAATTTTATTCTGAAAATTCGATTTCTTTTTGGAAAAAGCAAATTTTTTTTTTTTTTTTGCAAAGGCGGGCATATAAATTTTCAAGTCGAGAGGCTGTAATGAATCTCACCTTTAAGGCCTTGCTACTGAATGGTGGTTGGCTATCTTATTTAACCAGCCGTGCTCAGTCTGGGGGTGGTTCTTTCCCATAAAAAGCAAGTGATGATCCATAACATAAAAGATAAGTTTTAAACAAAAAAAAATAATATATATATATAAAGTAAAAACAATGCCAAAAATTTAGTATATTGGGAATCATGAAAACTTTCGACTTATGCTCGTAAACAGTCGTATTTTTACCCTCCCTCCTATGACAGCACTATAATTTCCCATTGCTATCCCTCGTATATTAGGTTATCAATTTAACATACCTTTCGTGATTGAAAGAAGAGTTAGTTTAAAAATTCATTATAAAAACTAACTTAATTTATTTATTTTAAACACAAAAAAGAAAAAAATCAAAGGAAATTAATTTAATAGTCATTAACAATCTTGTTCAGAAAAATAACACAGGCCAACACTCAATTTGCTTCTTTAAATTTATCAACTGATTCTAGTTAATTTTGGTGCGCTGAATTCAAATCTGTAATCAGTTTGTCTCTATCAGCTCTAGTTTTCATGATATAGCTTTTTTATACCCTCCACTTATGACCTCCATTTATGACTGTCTGTTAGTTTTTTCAAAAAATTTTTTCATCAAAATTTCTTATTTACAGTTATGGTAGTTGCCAAAAAAAACATTTTTTCCGTAACAAAATTTTTTACCCAAAATTCTTTTAATTCAAATATTTTTTTTCCGATATTCAATTGGAGTGCAACAAGAAAAAATAACGTTCTCAATAATATTGTACATATAAAATTCCCGTTAATCAGCTAGCAATTACACAAAAAAATTTTTTACGGAAAAAATTTTTTTTTTGGCAACTACCATAACTGTAAATAAGAAATTTTGATGAAAAAATTTTATGAAAAAACTAACAGACGATAGCTAATAAATTCAAAATGCTTAACAATCTACAGATATTATTATAATGAGAACTAAAAAATTAGATAATTCATGGTTAAAATAAAAGTGATAAATTCTAGGCAAAAAAGTGTCATATACATCATCCATCACGATCAACATCCATCGTTTTCATATTATGATGTAAAAACATATGTAATTTGTTCGACTGACGCTGTATTCCACCCAATGACGCAACTTTTTTCGCAAAGTAAATTTCTTGCTGACGAAAACACCCGTTCTGAAGAGGCACTGCTAGCTGGTGTGGCGAAAATTTTGCAGCTTACCTGGTATAAAAGAGGAAATTTCGATTTATTTATTTCCCACCATAGTAACACATCAAAGCTATCATGAAATACTTCATGGAAAACAACCACGTGGTCAGACTCCTAAAACACTTACAAAACTAACAATTAAATTTCTCATGAACTCATTCCTCCTTTTGTTTTTCATCTTTCACCTAAAAATGAGTTCGTTTCATTTCAGCGCCGTGTACAGTACATTACAAGACAATTAAATCTTGTCATGTTCCAAAGATTTGTATTATTCAAAAATGCAAATGACAAACAAAAAAAAAAAACATATTTTGCATCTTAATTATTGTTTATATTCCAAATATGGGCATTTCCCCAGAATGGTCTACCAGGATGAAAAAATAAAATGTTGAAAATCATCGTCTTTTATTGTTTATTATTATAAAAAAAGTCTATGTTGTTATAAAAGAATGGCTTCATAGCATGTCTCAGCTGTTTTACTCGAAGAAATTGCACTGGAAACTGGAAAATTTTATATTTTCTTATATTTTCTACTTCTAAACACATTTTGATATGCTTATTTTACATGCAAAAATATGTTATGTTTACACTCTTTCTTCATAATCTTTTCATTACAATCAATTGAAAATTGAGTATTTAGTTGTTTGTTAAGGAAATTTGAAGACATTAATGGGAAACTGCATGGTGATAATAATAAAAAAACATATGGAAAAATCGTACGTTCGCGACCCGTACGTTCGCGACCGGTACATAAGCCAATTAAACAAAAACCAAAAGAGATATTTTTTTGGTAAATACTGCATGGAGACCTACATTAATACACTTTTAAAATAAATTTATCACTTTTGAATATTCCGTTCCATTACGCAGATTTTTACATTTAACTGCTCTCAGCCAAAGTTGACTTCTATTTTGCGTACGTTCGCGACCACATGTTTATAACTCTTATTATGAAAACTTAAACTCGATGAAATCCATCCTTTGCACTAAACATACATCTACCCAAATGCTATCGAATCGCAAGAAAAAATGCTAGGAAAAGTTTTGTTTTCTATATTATTTGTACATCAAAAGCGTACGAACGTACGTTCGCGACCCCAGGAAATGCCCATATGTATACTATACATATATGTGCATAAGTATATCTACATATGTGTTATAATTTAAATTACACATGGGCAAAGCATGCAAATAATTACATGAATTTACTAAAGTGGCAACATTGCTATTGAGTATTAATAAAAATAAATGAGAGAGAATGAAAACTATGAAACAAAGCCCGTTTCATTGAACAACCTCTGTGTGTTTACGATATGAAACGAAATGTGTTCATAGGAGCATGAATAAAACAACAGTTTGTTCGGTAATCACAATTTTATTCGAACACGACTTTCAGTGAATAAGCATTTCAGTATGTTCATGAATGAAGTTGTTCATGCAGCCCTTTAGTATTTAACTAAACATTTTTTAAAAATTGAATACGGGATTTTGTTTTTCATTCTTTTTTACCAACTTTGAAACCAACAAAAAATTTATTTTGTTTCTTCTAATGTTGTTGTTGTTTAAAAAAAGTGAAACGTTTTTTTACTTATTATTGTTTTTGTTGTTTTTTACTACAAACCTCGCCACGCTATTTTATCATCTTTCTTTTAGTTGTACCTTTTCAAAGCGTCCAAAAATAGACTGTATGTGTTTTTTTTTTTGTTGTTCTTATATTTCACATAAAGAAGTGTTGCTTACGGTCAAATAAAAAAATGCAAAAACACGACAACAATAAAGAGTGTTAAATATTTCATAAAAAATTATGAAAACTAGAAGCCAATAACGCGTTTATTATATTTTTGAATAGTTGTCAACATTTCTGTTGGCTAAAATAAAAATCAAACAAAAATATTAATTGAATCAGTAAAAAAATTTGTAGAAATTAAAAAAAAATTCAAACAAGCGTTTGTTTGAAAATAATTCAGCAATAATTTTTTCTGTGTATATTTACACAAGGTAGACTCATTTGGGAGTGTAGACATGCTGCTCTATAAAAGGAGCCAAGCAAGGTATGTGTAAATATACCTTGGAGCCAAGTTGTCAAAATTGTCTTCATATAAAACAAAAACAATTTCACGCACACATGTACAAAGTTTGGCTCATATACACGAAATTTGACGTTTTGGCTCCAACTAGGGGTTAACAGCTGACAAACATATGGGCCAACGAGTTTACCTTGTGTACCTTGGTTGCGTTCAAATGAAAAATATTTTTAAGTAAATTATTTCTTTTTGGATTACAATAACAAAAGTATAATAAAGGAAATAATAATTACTCATACGTAATGTGAAACAACAAAGTTAAATACTATTGGAGAGAATTTTCTCTTTGAAAATTAACTAAAGAACATTAAAGCATTTAGTAGAGTTCTAAATACATTAATGTTACCGTAATTAAAATGATTAAAGACGAATAAAATAAAAAAAAAATTAGAAAACAGTTAAAGTTAAATTAATTCAGATCCATATTAATTTAAGCAAAATTCAGTATTAAATTAAGTAAAAAAAATGTAATTATTAAATATGTTTTGCTATTTATAATTCGTGGCGATAACAGTTAGCTTTGGGATCTTAAGTTTAAAGTTTATAGAAAGTTGAAGTACATGCCAGGGATATTTTATCTTTCAGTACAGTAGCAGAACATTTTAATACGCGAGTATACCGTTTGAATTAAGGAAAGTATTAATTTGTATCCGTATTTTGTTCACCTTTCTGTCAACACACAGCTTGTTACGCACCCTGTTCAAGAACAAAAGAGATTCACACACCTTGGCTATTTTTGAAACCTTATTCTTTGGAGATTAAAAAGATTGATTGGAGATTGGGAATGCTGTAGGTATAGAATACCTACAGCAGCATTAATCAATTCTCGAACGGCGCGGAATTTTATGGAATAACGAACTCCAAATCTCTATTAGCGATTAAAGAAAAATCCCAAATCGTTTCTTAATTTAAATTAATTTTATACGCTTCTTAATAATTTTATTCCCCTTGAAAATTCAAAAGCAAAGTTTGAATAATGAAAAATTTTCAATTAAAATATGAAATGTAAAATATGGGAAATATAGATTTAAAAAATAAATATAAATACAGTATTTATAAATTGCCCTCACAAGGCGCGGATTAGGATTTTATTTTAGACCCATGGTTTCTTCAGAGAATTCTCTTAGAATTTTATGTAGATTGCGTTTTTGCTATACGATTTATAATTTTTTTTCATCCATACAAATCGACCCGGCCTAATGTATGTGTCTATTTTATTCAAAATTATTTTACTGCCATGTTACTAAAAATACAATAATTTTGATAAAAAAATGTATGTTAAACAAAAATTTCCAATCAAATTTTTTCTAAAAACACATTTAAAATTTAAATAAATGGTTTATGAATACTGCTCTTATGTGCTGTTTCCAAATGGCAGGCGATGGACTGAGTGCTTTTCATATAAATTTTACTACAAAATCAATCGCCTGTCATTTGGAAACAGCACATTAATGTTTGCGTACGGTAATTTCTTCTCAAAATCGGTAAGTTTTAGAAGGCCATACGGTAATAAAAAAATAAAAGTTAACATCACTGAGTCTCATATACATTTCGGAGTCGGAGTCGCACTTAAAAAATTTTAGCGTTTGGAGTCAGAGTTATTTTTTTCGGATTACTCCACAGCCCTGCCAAAATGGGGAACGGCAGGATATAAAAAATTTTATTGAACACTGGCAGTAACAAAAATTACTTTGACCCTAAAATAATATCCTAACAATAATGAGACGAATTTTATGGCAAAATCCGTTAAGGGATACTAAAATTACACAGCACAAGTTCGTAAAATTATTCGACGATTTTCCTTTTAAATTTTTTCTATTACCGGAGCTGGAAACATTCGATGCAATATTAGGAAATGATACTCTAAAGCAACGCTCAGCGGTCATCTATACATCGGAGGATTATTTTACCATTAATGGAGGAATGAAAATTCCTATAAAACAAATAAGTTGCTGAGCGTTCCTCTTGGTGTCAAATTGCTTCTAGTTATCCTAAATAGTTTGGGAGTGAAATCCAGCAAAATCCGATCAGTAGGATCATAGTTATCAATCAAAATGTACAACCACCACCCTTAAAAATTAACAATTTTGTTACAAAAACTTGCGTTAATGGTGCCATAATATACTTCTAAAACCGTAATAAATATTGCTATCATATTTAAATGTGCCTTCGTAAAGATTGGTCCATAATTTACCATAGGCCTCATATAAAGCCTACTCCAGGAAAACAGTTAAGTACGCATAAAAACGTAATAAATATCGCTATCATAATAAAATGTGGTACGTCAGTTTTTTAAGACACTGCTAAATTTCGTGAAGATCGGTCCATAATTTACCCTAGGCCCCTTATAAAGCTTACCTTCGGAAAACAGGTTAGTTCGTTAAAAAAAAAACGTAATAACTAAATCTATTGTAATGCAATTTTCACTAAAACTAAAAAATATTTAAAAATGCAAAAAGAAGGAATAATAATAATAATAATAATAATTTGTTCTTGGCACATTTTTTTAATTGTTTAATTATCTGTTTTTACCATTTTTATAAAATACACGAATGTCTTCAAAGCTCGTTTTTTCAGTTTTAGTAAAATTGGTCGCCGTCAACTATACGTGTGACTGGCGTCCTCAACGTTTGCAATGTCACATCGGCTTCGAGTGCAGTGTTATGAAATTTACAACGTAACGACGTAATCTCTTTTGATAGTTTTCGATATGAGTTACAGAAACACTTTTTTCTCACTTTTCGAAAAACGATGGAATATTTTGTTTCACATCTTTTCGATGCGAGGAGATCTCACTAAAGTTACAAAACATGGGTACAGTTCTCGGTTTCAAAATAGCGTGTTGCCCCAAAAAAAATGTTTATTTGCGCCGTAAAAGAGTTCAGCCGTCTTAAAATGTTTATACCCACACATAATAGTGGAGAGGGTATTATGCATCCTTAAAATATTGGTTCTAGACCCATCTTTAAGTATACTTTCTAAGTCGATCTAATGATGTCCATCCGGCTGTAAACCTTGTTCGCAAAATACAGGGCGCAATATTGGAGATAATTCGATGATATTTGCTACAAAGGATCTAATTGGCATAATGACCAAGCCTACAGAAAATAGGGCGAACCGGTCCATAATTTCACATAGCCAAAATGTTTTATACAAGAAGCTTATCTCTCTCTCTGTCTCTCTCCACTAGCTTTTTGAATATAACATTTAGGTCACATTTGAACTTGTTGCATATCAAAACCAAGTAATAAAGTATAGCCGGTCAAGCCCGAACTTTTGATAGCCTACAATACAGTATATAAAAACAATTTTTGCGAGTGTACTCTGTTATGAATTGAATTAATCTCGATTAGTAGGACTCAGTTCAAACACATGAATTTTAACTGTACCAATCTTTTTCTTGTGATAATCTTTAAGCACTGGTTACTTAAAGACAGCCGTCAATAATAAAACACAATTGTTATTATGATTATCAAAAAACGACTAACTTACTTTATTTTTTACTTTCTTTTATATACAAGTAATTAATGGTAAAAATGCTTAGATAAAATTGCTTAACTTAACATAAAATCAATGACCTAATTTACAAATAGTGTAACTGAACTTTATTAGTAAACAAATATTATGGGCAATGGTTAATGAACTTAAAAATGCTGTGTATGCAGTTGGCGGAATTAAACAGAAATTAAATATTGGGTAATAAATTGATATGAATGTGTGTTCTTAACAGTAAGTAGAAAACCCAGCTAGCATTTTGTATCATAATCTAATCATTTAGGAATCAGCTTCACGAGCAAAATACCCGTATATGAGCTCATTTTTCAATCATAAGTGATACTCTCGTTGTGAGAAAATGGTACCCTACAGATGAATCATCTGAAAGAATCATATGTGATATAATTTTCTGATTCCTTTTTGATCATTTCAATGTTAGTTTTTATAATAATTATTGAATCGTTTTTGTCTCATTTTTCAATCGTAAATTATATAGTTTTTGATTATATATCATATAATTTTTTAATTGTCATGTTTTTTATTTTATTTATTTTTTTTTTTTGGTAAAATCAGCACCTTTATGGCTTTTTATCATTTAAGCAAACTTTTTTTTGTTACGAAAGTTATCGAATTTTTGCAAAGAAGAGAAGAAACCATTTGCACTAACATTTATGTTCTCTAAAGTTTCTATTTTTATTTTTTTGATTTGACAAAAACAAATATTTAAAAATAAACATTTTATCATATCACTGAATCATATATGAATCCTTTTTCTATCGCTCAAGTGATAAATCAGTTTTTAATCATCAAAACTGATCTGAAAAGGCTCACTTAGGTGATTTTTACAAAAAATAATCACCCAAATGCTACCTGGGAATGAACAAATGAGTAAATGTATGAATGTATGTTCTTAACATTAAGTAAGTAAATAAATGGATAAGTGTATGGATGTATGGATGTTCCTAACATACTCTATTTCCGACCAATTGGCAATCCACCAGAACAAAATTATAATTGAGGTTAAGATTCATATACAGCCCAATTATGTATAAGAATTCCGTAGGGAATTTTACCCTTTCCGCATTCCTCCTATTTTGTAATAAAATAACTTGGGGATTTTTCCCTTTTTTTTGTGCAGGGAAAAAAGTAGGTATTCTATAATTTTAAAAACAGGGAAGCCCGCTTTTATTTTGCTAGTGTTTTTTCCCAAACAATTTTAAAAGGAGATAGAGTAAAAATGTTAGTTTTTTACTAAAAATAAATAAAATTGTTATAACAAAAAAATTTATATTGTACAAAATAATGTTTTAACACAAATAAACAACAGCTGCAACATTTACTGACCCTTATGGAGGAGAATCCTAACACCAGATTGTCTCCTGTTAGGCTGATAATGTGATGTTAGCACTTCTAATAAATAAGTGAAGGCACTTTTGTTAATTCTGTAGCATTTTTTAAACCTATTATTTGTTACTTTCAAATAAATCTTTTTTTATGTTTTACTAACAATGATGGCTCCAACTCAAGCGGATTTGATGCATCGCGCATCTTCCGTCTAACAATTCTTTGGATGCGCTTTTCATCATTTTCTTTATAAATAGGAGGATTTTTCCTAGGGGGCAAAAAATTTTAAAAGGGAAAAATTCCGTGAGGATTTACATAATTGGGCTGATAAAGTTCTTTGTGCAAAATATTATTTATATATCTTCCTCTATATGCGATTTATTTGCCTTTAAGTGATTTTAGGATGCGTTAATTTTGGACCCACCACCACAATATTTGGTCATGACATAGAAGCTATCGTATTATTTGTATGAAAGCTGTGGTCAAATATGGAGCAATTCCAATAAAATTTGCCAAGAGATTTAGATTGCAACCAAAAAAGTTTGGACAAAGTTCAGTCTTAATCCCAACATAATAAAATGGGTTATGGGCACTGTTCACACGGTGAAAAAAAGGTACCGTAGTACCAACACTTGCAGCATTAACACCACGAAGAAAACTTCAAAGTACACAGTCAGCAAATACTGATCTTGAAGACGTACGAGAAAAACGAAGTGGAGTTGAGCTAAAAACGCATAAAGTATTCCTTTTGAACTTTACATAAAACTCCCAAAGTGCTCTAAAGACGTATTAAAATAAAACTAAATGTAAACATAAAAAAAGGGGTTTGAAAATTAATGCTTTCAATCAATAATGTGTAATGATTAAGACTTAATATTTCCAAAAACAATAAAGAACATAACCTACAATTAAATATACATATGTAATACAAAATCCTTACATCTACTCATAATTAATCCTTAAATACTAAAGGTCTTATTCATAAACAATATTCGATGCTTATAACAGGTTTATAAGACGAATTTTATATGAAAATTTGTTTAATTAACCTTTAATAAAACTGAAATATTTTTAATGAGTAAGGGGGTAAATAAAAACATACATTTATTTTAAAACGTTTTAAAAGCTTATTGTTTTATTTATAAAAGTTTGCGTTCAGGAGTTCTCTCGCTCCAACCCTATAACCCGTGCTTCATGAAGCTTCATGGGGGCTATGTGAAGTTATGG